>OZ035930.1:1509310-2109310 GCA_964034925.1 Tricholoma hemisulphureum | reverse complement strand
TTAGGACATCACCAATACCCTAGGGCAAAGACGACGGCTCCCACAAACAAACAACAACAAAGGAAAGGATAGCCTGGTAGTCCAGGGCGGTCACACCGAGTAGTGGTGGATAACCTAAGAGAACATGACTAGTGTCTCTAGGTGTTTTATTCGAATATATATACTACTATACATGTGGTAACCGTGTGTTTACTGCCTGCATGCTTAGACCATGAGCCATCAGCAGGCGCAGCATCCCATGCCTACAGCATGAGGTGTGCAGCTTACATGTGCCTACCATGAGTCCAATCGGGCTGCATGTCAGCCATGTGTGTACGGTGTATTGTACCTACCCTTAGCCATGCGCTCAATCATAAGGACCTTGCACCTAATGCGTGTACATAAAAGTGTCATCATGACCAAACAATGAAAATAATAGTATTAATTGTCTCTGAAAATCGTACTCCTGACATCACCCCCTCTTTAAGGCTCGGATTCCAGATGAGAAATCAATCCCTCCGGAGTCTCAGTGAAGTTTTTGTATGGGCAGAATTGGAAATGCACCAGGGATTGAAGGCGGCGCGGGCTGGTGGGGTGTGAGCAGTGAAAGGACGCGATTGCATCCACTGCGTGTTCCAGGTTGTCGGCTGGCTCCCAGGTGTTTTCCTCGGTATAGCCCTTGCCGCTTAACCAGGTACTGCAACTGGTTACAGCACATCTGCGAATCCAGTACCTCTTCCATGTGGTACTCCAACTCTCCATCTATCTCTACAGGTGGCAGTGCTTTGGCTCGCTGTCCCTCAATCTCTGAAGCCTGATGAGGCTGAGTTCAAGAGACGTTGATCACTGGGTGGATCTTGATTGTGTGTGGGAGTTTCATGTGAACGGCGTTGCTGGATGTCAAGTCCATGATGGGGTACAGGCCGATTCATTTTTCGCTGAGCTTGCATGAAGGCCGGTTCAACTGCAAGTCCTCGGCTTCAATCCAGACCTTTTGGCCAACTTGGTATTGTGGCGCATCTCCTCTAACTTGATCTGCATAGCGCTTCATGTCATCTTGCGCTTTTGTCAACGCAGCCTCAGCCTCCTTGTGTGCTCTCTTCATTCGCTCAGCGAAGTCTTCCACAGCTTCTACTTTTCCTTCTCGTCTAGGCTCAAATCCCATCTGGGGGTTGTAGCCATAATTAGCATAGAATGGCAAGGTCTGGAGGGCCGAGTGAATGCGATTGTTGTATGCAAACTCCCCGAGCGCTATCCATTCTGGCCAGTCATCTTGTCTATAATTTACAAAGAGGCGCAAGTATTGTTCAACATCTTGGTTGACTCGCTCAGTTTGTCCATCAGTCTGCGAATGATAAGCCGTAGACGTTTTTGTTTGTATTTCTAATAATTTATTGAGCTCTCACATGAGTGCAGCAGAAAACTGCCGGCCCTGATCTGATATGATTGAATCTGGCAGCCCATGGTACCACCACACATTGTCTCAGTATAACTCAGCCAGTCCTAATGCGCTTGTCTCCTCCATTGTGGGAATAGCGTGCATCTGCTTCTTTGCCTGTTCAACCACTATCAGGAGTGTGTCATATCCTTGCGCTTCGGGTAGTCCTGTGATGAAATCTGCGGAGATTGCTTTCCATGGCTCCATAGGGGTTTGGATTGGCATGAGCTTGCCTGCTGGAGGTTTGGGCACGTTCTTGTACATCTGGCATTTGTCGCATCCGTCAACATAAGTAAATACGAACTTGGTCATATTAGGCCACCAATAATTATGAGCAACCAGCTCAAGGGTTTTCCACCACCCAGGGTGTCCTGCAATTGCTGAGTCATGATGGAGTTGGACAATCTCACGTCGCAACTGCTCGTCTTTCAGCACATACACTTTTCCTCTAAAGAGCACCAGCTCTTGTTCCTGTGACCACTCTTCGATTCTCAGCCACTTCATCAGCGATCTCTTCAGCTCTTCCACTGCCTTTACCACTGACTCGTCTCACTCCTTTGCCTTCTGCACTCTGCTCAGCAGCTTCTCTTCTGCACCTTCGACCAACAGGTGTCCATGCTCCATTGCCTTAATCGCAAAGAATTCAGGTTTTAGCAACGTGACATCCTCATTGTTGTGCTCCACTCCTGTTTTCACTCTGGTCTCCTGGACAATGCATCTGCCTTCCCCATTGCTGTCCCAGGTTTGTTGACCAGCTTGAAGTCAAATCTCAATAAATAAAGCGCCCAGCATGCCTGTCTCCTGTTCAACTTCTTTGATGACATGAAGTATCGAAGATTGGAATGGTCCATCAAAATCTTGACCTTATGCATCACACCCTCCAAATGGTGCTGCCATGCTTCTAATGCTTGGATCATCCCCAGCATCTCTCGGTCGTGGACGTTGTAATTTCTTTTGACATTGTTGAGCGACTTAGAGATGAAAGCGCATGGCCTCCACTTTCCGTCCTCCATCTTCATAGATAACACCGCCCTGGTTGCAACTCCCAAAGCGTCGGCTTCTACTCTCAGCGGGCAGGTTGGATCTGCAGAGTATGTTACACTAAGCCACCTATTCCGGTCAGATTCCGGTTATTCCGACCAGAATTTCTGGTATTTCTGGAATCCGGTGGACTTTTTTTTGTATGTAGTTTCCCTTTGTGGAAGTATTCCGGACGGACTAATAATCAATTTTATACCCGGAATCTGTGGAATCTCACTGGACTCATAATCAACCGGATTAACCGGAATCACCCAGACACACGGCATGAGAGAGAACCGGACTAACTGGAATGCATGTGCTTTTCGAATCAAAAATTTTGTATACAACAAGAGTCGAACACTCGACCTTAGGTATGACCTAAGAATAGAACCCTTAACCACTGAGCCACAGAGTCATTATTACTGACCAGTGTCTAAACTATTTATTATCCAACCAAGGTGCATGGTAACTATTGGGATCAGGAAGTTGAGCACAAGATGAGGACGAGGTTTTTGAGGTATTGAGTTTAAGTCAAAGATAAGTGTATGAGGGAGTCTGCCACAGGGAGGAATGTTATTATCATCTCCTACAAAGTGTGCAATATTTATACTACACAGTTAGGAGGTATAGTGTAATGTATAATATATAAAGGAGCTATACTGCAATGACTTCATAGTGACCTCATTTCCCCTATATAATTCTCCAGATAGACTTGTCTATCATTGTATATTATAGGGGGTTCCCTGGATAGCATAGGAGACAGTCTTGGCAGTCTTTGTAGTCTTGGCCAGTCTATTCCTGTATAGGAGACTGCCATTGCTCTAGGGTTAAGGGTAGCATCTGCTAACCCTAACCCTAAGCTTAGGACTTGTATTCCATCTCCCTAGGCTTGTATCCAACAGTAACAAATCACTGACTAATCATAACGCATCACAACTGTGTGACGTGTCATCACAAACACTCTCACACGCAACCTCACCGTATCCACCAACCACCGACCCATCGCAACCCCATCTGCCAACAACTCCCATCAAGAACAAATGCCCAACACTCGTGCCAGCACACGCAAGAAAGGATCGGGCCCATCGCCTGCCAAATCCCCGCCCAAAATGGGTTCGCGAACCCGTAAACGTGCCACGTCAGCACTCGAAAAGGACGTCTTAAAGAAAGTGAAGTGAGATGAGGAGAACGAGGAAGAGGAACAGGCTGGGAAGGGGAAAGGTGGTAAAAAGTAAGTAACTGACCTCTTTTACCTGTAGATTACCTACTAGCCGCCCATTCCTTTTACAGGACCTCGAAAAAACGCTCAAAAGGACAGGGTGCGGCTTCGGCCGCCCCTTTAAGGTATGTTTCAAGTCTGATAACATTTATTCTCACTCCTTTTGCTTTCCTAGAGCTGAACTCGCCCTCGAGGCGAGCGGAGTCTCTGTCGCCCCCCCTCAACGTACCTGATCGGCCACGGCGAGTCTCCTGCCACCTCCTCCTGGTCAGGGCGGTTCTGGTCGACACCGAGCACGGCAGACCCCCTCCACTGACAGCGAGGACAGCGAAGGGGATAGCAGCGATGAAAACGATGGGGACGACGCCCACGGGAGCCAGACCAGCAACAAAGACGACAGCGACAACACCACGAGCAACGGGGAGCCTGCGGCCAACAACGACAACAATGGGGAGGCCGACAACAAGACCAAGGCCGACAATGAGACCAACCGCGAGGCCGACGATGCGAACAACAGCAAGGCTGCCAAAGACACCGATGCCGACGCCAGTAACGGGGAGCCCCAGGATGACAACGACAACACCAATGCCGGCAACGGCAACGCTGGCAATAACAAGGAGGCCCGGGACAACTACGTGAACACCAAAAACGACACCAGCCACGACGGGGAGGGCCAGGGCGACGACAATGCCAATGACCGGGCCGACACTACCAACACCAGCAGCAGCAAGGCCACAGACGCCAACGCCAATGCCAATGACGGGGAGGTTGGCACCACCAACACCAGCGGCAAGAAGGCCACGGATGGCAAGGCCGATGACAGGGGTACCACAACCACTAGCAAGCCCCCGTTTTTTTATTACCTTTACTGATTATATCCTGACCACACCTCGTCTATGTAGCCCATAGGTCCCAAGGTATATTTATTTGTTGTAGTTGTAATTTAATATCTAGAATTTGTATTAGATGTTTTGCTTGGTGACTCCCCAATGGGTGACACAGGTAATGAAAAATAATATATCATGTTAATTTTAATATATCATCCTAGTTGTTCCTCGTGCAACACGCTCAGTCCAACCCAAAGGCTTTCAAGATCCAGGGAGGAGGTCTTCACCTCTGCTATTGCTTCTTAAGCATTGTATGACACCATAGACATTCATATGACTAGTCCACCATCCAGTCCACCCCCTGCTCCCCATGGATCATCCCGTGCCACTGGCAATGTCTTTAATTTTGCTGATGCAGATGATGACTGTTACAATTCTCTTTTACTCGTTCTCCTTATTCCGTTCCCTTTCTTGATACTTAGCAGATACTGACTCGACGGGCAGCGCCCATTAGATACTTATGTTTGTAGCGCAGCAACAAGCGCAGCCGCTTACTGTACAGTAGACATAGCTTTCCGTAGTATAACAGCTATATTGCTGCGTGCGCAGCAAGTAGTACGTGTTCACATACTATTAGACGATTAGCTAGATACCTGTAGCTATATAAACTGTAGTAGTTTACAGTCAAGGCTCCTCAGCTTGACCTAGGCAATTCACACCTTAACTGCTCATTGACGCGAACTCGACCTAAGCGGAAAGCCTCCATCTTAGTGTGATTGAACTTAACGACGAAAGCCTCGTCGTTAACGAACTCGATAACTTGGACTTAGTAGTTGAGGCTCTGCCTTAACAAAAGGTCAAGCTGATCCACAACGTCCTCTTCCTCAAGAGCAGACGCTTTATCCCGATGATCGAACCGACAAACCCCTGACCGCCCACCTTGTGGTGCTACCCCTGAACCCGACTCCTTGTGGCATCGACACAAGGGACGATTAGTACGTTACTCTGAACCCACAGAACGCTGGTTTAGCCAGAGAACCGCCACTGAACCTTCTCGTTACCTTGAGAACGAAGAGTTCGAATCATCCGACTCAGAATCAGACGAAGAACACCCCGACCCATTTATCGACATGGCCGCACAAAACCCCAAAGAAATCAAGCTTCGCGCGCCCACCGACTTCCACGGAGAGCGAACCAAAACCGGCAAGTTCCTCTCACAAGTCTCACTCTATTTGAGGGCGAACCCCGACGTCTATGACACCGACGATAAGAAGATTATCTTCGCCCTCTCCTTTATGAATGGAGGAACTGCAGCAGGATGGGCAGAAGCGAAGGGAGAACAGACCACCCCATGGGGGACCTGGGAAGCCTTCAAAACAGAAATCAAGAACGCGTTCTCGCCGATTGACGACGCCGGAGACGCACGCCATGGGCTCAAAACCCTGAAACAAACTGGAGATATCGAAGACTACATCTCGCAGTTTAGAATCTTGAAAGGGAGGACTGGGATAAACGAAGATATTTCCCTCATTGAATATTTTGTCGACGGACTAAACCCCAAACTCATAGAGAAAATCTACAACATGGAAACAGTCCCAACCACCCTCGAAAACATGATGAAAGCCGCCGCAAAGTATGATGGGCAATGGAAAAGAGCACGCGCTATTACGGGAAAATTACGCGCCGCCTACCCTATGTCTTCCACCACCACCGTCAAACGCGAGCCCGCCCTCGATCTTAACCGCCTGTCCAACTCCGAACGCATGGAGCACATGAGAAAGGGGTTATGTTTCATCTGCCACAAACCCGGACACCGCTCCGGAGACCACAGAAAAGACGGGACCGTCGCCACCACGTCCACTCCAAAACCCTGGCAGAAGAAGACTGGCGAAGGGGTCTACAAGAATCTCAGCTCCATGATGGCAGAGTTAGACGAAGAAGAGAGGGAGAAGGCCCTCGCCATCCTTGAAGACAAGGGTTTTTAAAGAAGCGGACTGGAACAACGTCAGACCCCGCTGAGTTATCGGTTTCCTCTGTACTAGTAGCTAATATGGGCAAACAATCTATACGCATCCCTATTAAACTAGGAACGGAAACCGGAATCGTCGAAACAGAAGCACTCCTCGACTCAGGAGCTGCAGAAACATTTATTGATCGAGACTTCGTGCGCAGCCGCGGACTACGAATGACACCCCTATCAAGACCGATCAAAACCTGGAATGCCGATGGCACCCTGAACAAAGAAGGCACAACCCACTCCACCACGACCCGATTAACCGTCGGAGATACGCAGACAAAAGGGGAATATTTAGTAACCGGTCTAGGGAAAGAATCAGTAATCCTCGGACTACCCTGGCTCCGGAAATAAAACCCTCACATCGATTGGAAGAAAGGTACCCTTACCTTCCCCGAAGAATGGCTCACTCGTATCAGAAAGATTGTGGCCAAAACCAGGGAAATGATGGGCAAAACGGCATTCAGACAACAGATCACAGATAAGGCACAGGAAGAAGAACACGTCATCACTTCTTCCACCACCCCCGAACCGGAAGAAAAACCGATCGCGGAACAAACCCCAAACCCTCCTAAAGAAGACATCCCGCTCCGAGACGAAACTCAACCTGAAAACAAGGATCTCGTTATCGCTTATGTCAAAGGAGAACCGGTCTTAGGAATCTTCGATCCCAACAACATCGCCGAACCACCCCTCACTAAAGAGTACAAGACACCAAGATACTCCTATTCCAGAAAAACGACTAGGATATCAAGAATCGTCTCTTTGTTGACTACCCCGCGGTTTTGTTTCGGACAAGGGATTTGGATAAGAGCAAAGACTTCCATCTCACAGAAGCTCGCTCACAGTGATCAGACAGACAACCCGGACCAAGCCAAAACTCTCGATGATCTACTACCAGAACATTATCGAGACTACAAACGGGTCTTCGAAAAAGCCGCATCCGAACGATTCCCTGAATCCAAGCCATGGGACCACGCCATCGATCTGAAAGACGAGTTCGTACCGAAAGACTGCAAGGTCTACCCACTGTCACCCACCGAGCAAGCCAAAATGGACGACTTCCTTGAGGAAAATCTCAAGAAAGGCTACATCCGCCTGTCGAAATCCCCAATGGTCTCCCCCTTTTTCTTCGTCGCAAAGAAGGACTCAGAAGCCCTCCGACCATGTCAAGATTATCGCTACCTGAATGGTGGAACGGTTAAGAACACTTACCCCCTTCCACTAGTCAGCGATCTTCTCGACAAACTCAAAGGAGCGCAATGGTTCACGAAACTCGACATTAGATGGGGATACCACAACATTCGGATTAAAGAAGGTGACCAATGGAAAGCAGCCTTTAAAACGAATAAAGGGTTGTTTGAACCAACGGTGATGTTCTTCGGATTATGCAACTCTCCCGCTACGTTCCAAGCGATGATGAATGAGATTTTCAAGGACATGATTGACAAAGGATGGATAGTCATTTACATGGACGACATCCTCATCTTCTCAAAGGATCTCAAAGAACATCAAGAACGGACTAGACGAGTTCTGCAACGACTCGAAGAACACGACTTGTACTTGAAACCTGAAAAGTGCAAGTTCGACGTGCAAGAAGTCGAGTTCCTCGGCTTGATCGTCAAACCGGATCAAATATTAATGGACCCGACGAAACTAGCAGGAATCAAAGATTGGCCGGCACCAACTAACGTCAAAGGAGTACGATCCTTCTTAGGATTCGGAAACTTCTATCGAAGATTCATCGGAAGATTCGCCAAACTAGCGAGACCCTTAAACGATTTGACCCGAAAAGACGTCAAGTTTGAATGGACAACAGCATGTCAACAATCCTTTGATGCACTAAAAGCGAAATTTGCACAGGCACCGATCTTACAGATGCCAAACCCGGAACGACCCTTTACCATTGAATCTGACGCCTCGAAATTCGCTACCGGCGCTGTATTGTGACAACAGGGAACAGATGGAGAATGGCACCCTTGTGGTTACATTTCCCATTCCCTCGACGCGACACAGCGAAACTACGAAATCTACGACCGAGAACTCCTCGGAATCATACGCGCACTAGAAACATGGAGACACTACCTCCAAGGGAGCCCGCACCCCGTCACAATCCTGTCTGATCACAAGAACCTGACATATTTCAGAACCGCTCAAAAGTTGAACCGAAGACAGGCCCGGTGGAGTCTGTTCTTATCAGAATTCGAGCTAAAATTACTGCACGTCCCCAGATCACAGATGATACAGTCCGACGCCCTCTCTCGACGAGAAGACTGGGGCAAAGGAATAGAAAACGATAACGAAAACATCACTCTCCTCCCAAAGAACGTCTTTGTCAACGTCATCGATACAGAAATGCAAACGGCGCTTGTTCAAGCAACTATGAAAGACGAACTAGTTGCTGATGCGATCAAGGCACTGAAAACCAATGGAACACCCCCGATCAGATCCGATCTGGCAGATTGGGAAGTAAAAGATAATGTTCTATTCTTTAAAAACCGTTGTTACGTGCCACCGAACGCTGATCTACGAAAACGGATCATCGAACAGTACCACAACTTGCTACCGTCTGGACACCCAGGACAATACCAGACAATCGAATTGATCCGACGAGACTACTGGTGGCCGGGAATGACAACACTGATCAAGAAATGGGTAGAAGGATGTGCAAAATGCCAACAGATGAAAGTCAACACGCACCCAACGACACCGCCTTTGACACCAATCAAAAGCACAGCGACACGCCCATTTGCGCTGGTGACAACAGACTTCATTACAGACCTACCTATTTCGGACGGATTTGATTCAATCATGGTCATGGTAGACCATGGTCTTATGAAGGGGGTAATTTTAATCCCTTGCAACAAGACGATTGATGCATTAGGGGCAGCGGATGCGTATTTGAAAAACGTCTACACCAGATTCGGACTACCGGACAGGATTATTTCCGATCGAGACCCTCAATTCTCGTCAAAACTCTATCAAGAGCTCGGAAAACTCCTTGGGATCAAACTGTCGATGAGTACCGCATTCCATCCTCAGACTGATGGAGAAACAGAACGGGTAAACCAAGAGGTCGAAGTCTATCTTCGGATGTTCTGCACCAACAACCCTGAAACGTGGAGACAACTTCTATCCACAGCAGAATTCGCGCACAATCAGAGGACACACTCGGCGGTGAAACATTCCCCATTCTATCTAATGATGGGCTATGAACCTAGGGCTATACCGGTGGCGTATCAGAAGAGTGACGTACCCGCAGCTGAACTACGTTTCATCCAGTTATTAAAAGCACGAACGGAAGCGTTGGCAGCGCACGAACTAGCTCGACAAGTCATGGTGGAACGGGTCATGAGAAAATTCTCCCCATTCGAGAAAGGACAGAAGGTCTGGCTGGACTCACGGAACTTGAAACTAACAGACGTCACAAGGAAGATCTCCCCAAAGAGAGAAGGACCCTTTCCTATTAAGGAGGTACTGTCACCACTCTCTTACAAATTGAAGCTTCCTCATCAGTGGAGAATCCACCCGGTGTTCCATGCTGCCCTCCTGACCCCTTATCGCGAGACGGATGCTCACGGACCTAATTACCTGAGGCCACCACCTGACCTCATCGATGGACAAGAGGAACACGAAGTCGAAGCGATCATCGCGCACAAGAAGCGTGGACAAGGACATGTGTTCTTGGTAAAGTGGTTAGGTTACCACCTCGGAAAACACCTGGGAACCTACGGACAATTTGGGAAATGCTGCGGACCTCCTTAAAACATATAAGGAGAAGAAACACCTCTGAAAACCAACCAGCAAACCAAACCGCAACCATTACCTCGAACAACCCGTCTATTATGTCTACCTCGATCCCCGCCGGCGCCCGACCTCTCCCCATTCCTCCCCCTCTCGCCCAGTCCGTCCACGACTACCTCTCCGACCCCGCGAACCGAGCTACGCTCATCCGTGACTTCTTGAACGACGACCTTGAAGAACCTCTCCGACAATACGATCTTCTTCTCGAGAACATCATCAGCTTGAATTGACTAGCCCACAGCATGTTATGCCAAATGCTGGAGAAAGGATTAGAATCCGCAGTCAGCAGCTACAGAAACTGGTACGACCCTCCTGTTCCATCCACCAGCCGCCCTCGACCCAAAATAGCGAAGAGATCCGGTCCATCACGCTCTCGAAACAAACCATCCCCTCCTGGATCCGCGACCTCTCCCGCTCACAGACTGTCAGCCCGCGAAGTGTCTGGCAATGCGTATCAGCCTTCGCGTAGCCCGCCCCGAAGCCGCACCCCTCTCATTGTTCCATCAATGCGACTTTCTACCACCCAACCTAGCTCGGAAGTACCGCCGCATATGCGCGGAGAATATTGCTTCAAATGCAAAGGACAAGGACATTTCGCCTCTTACTGCAACCTCTACCTATGTTCCCATTGCAGAAAGAGAGGACCGGGTCATTACTCCCGAGACTGCGAATCGAACCCGAACCGACCCCCCCCTAGATATCGTAACACTCCACCGCGACAGGTCCCCATCGATGACAGATCCGATCAAGAACCGGGCGCCGAGTTCTTAGCGACGTTTGATGGAGACGCTTGGGCTAACGTCACAGGGGAACCCGACCCTAGTTTTCGCCACTATTAAAGAAAAGAAGAAGAAGCTGACTCGACAACGCAAATACCCCATCATGCAGATCTCGAACATCCTCGTCTTAACTATCTTCTTATTTTTTATTACCTGTTGGTTGATCTTCCTCTTCCTCGCCCTCCAATCCATTTGCTCCACTGAGCATTTGATCCACGTCGACAGAGACCTCCTCCTCGTCAACCTCGACCATAATCCGACACCCTTACCCCGCCCCACCTCAATCGCTGAAGAAGACCTCGTCATCGTCCCCTTGGAGCAGCTCTCACCCCCCGAAGACGCGTACATTCCCCATCGCCCGAACCATTCTCCTCCGCCGCCT
This sequence comes from Tricholoma hemisulphureum, assembly GCA_964034925.1. Classification (NCBI taxonomy): domain Eukaryota; kingdom Fungi; phylum Basidiomycota; class Agaricomycetes; order Agaricales; family Tricholomataceae; genus Tricholoma; species Tricholoma hemisulphureum. The sequence continues at coordinate 2,097,848 of OZ035930.1, read as the reverse complement.
CCTACCGACCCACCGAGAGACGCACATTTCTGGGTTTACAGAACGCCAAACGCGTCTCAGTCGACAATGGAAGAGTTTTAAAAGAAGGTCGAAGTTGGAAACTTCGATGATAGAGGGGGGGTGATGTTACAATTCTCTTTTACTCGTTCTCCTTATTCCGTTCCCTTTCTTGATACTTAGCAGATACTGACTCGACGGGCAGCGCCCATTAGATACTTATGTTTGTAGCGCAGCAACAAGCGCAGCCGCTTACTGTACAGTAGACATAGCTTTCCGTAGTATAACAGCTATATCGCTGTGTGCGCAGCAAGTAGTACGTGTTCACATACTATTAGACGATTAGCTAGATACCTGTAGCTATATAAACTGTAGTAGTTTACGGTCAAGGCTCCTCAGCTTGACCTAGGCAATTCACACCTTAACTGCTCATTGACGTGAACTCGACCTAAGCGGAAAGCCTCCGTCTTAGTGTGATTGAACTTAACGACGAAAGCCTCGTCGTTAACGAACTCGATAACTTGGACTTAGTAGTTGAGGCTCTGCCTTAACAATGACGATCTCGAGACTCAAGTTTTAAGGATGGGAAAAGTACATATTTATAACTCACCAGTTGATCCTGCCAAAGCCAAGCCGTTCCGTATTCTCAAAGTCGATGTCCAGTTTTCTATGGCGCCCGTCCTCAAATCTATTGCTGCAAAGTGGTCTCCGATTGAAAGTATGGAGCCTGCATACCTATTAATATTAATAATAATCCCATGATAGAATCCAATCCTCAAATCTCTGTTTATGAACAAGGGGAGTGGACTGACAAAGGCCGATACAACGCTGCAGTATCGTTTGATGACGACATTGAATGGACTAAGAAAAAGAAAGAGTATATTCTTCCAGTCTGTTATGTGAGAGACTTTTACAGTCTTCACCAAGAATACTTGATTTTTATCTCACATCAGGAACACCAATCTGCTTTCCCTTCTGGGTTATCTGTCTCAACCCCACTTGGTTCTACTGGCACCACTCCGCCTGATACTCGCATGTCTACACCTCTTTCTATCCCTGCTCATACCAGCTCTCCGTTCAAAGACAAGATCATTGCCTCTCTCTCAGTATTCCAGTTGAGTTGACCGATCACAAGGACGATTTGGGTTATGCATGGCAGAAGTACAAGGCATGCTTGGCGGCTGTCAAGATGTGCAATACATTATGGGAGGGAGGAAAGTTGAGAGATGTTTTTGATCGGAAGCCAACACAGGCAGATATCATCAGTGTTTTCAAGGGTAAATCACAGTGGCACTTGACGTATAGCAAGGCGTTTCCGAAGCTTTCTAGTTATCCTACAATGGTGTCTTGGCTTGAGGACAGTGATGACAAGCTATTGGATATCGAGTTGTGGGGAATATTGAAACCTGCATATGCATTTTCGGATCTTTTGGAATGGCTGGCAAATGGCGGAGAGGGTTTGACAAAGGGGGGGACAGAGGCAGGATCTGACATAGGGGAAACTCAGAAGGGAAAAGGGAAAGGGAAAGGGAAAGAGAAGGGGAAAGGAAAGGAAAAGGACAAGGAAAAGAAGAATGAAAAGAGAAAGGGCAAGCGTAAGGAGAAAGAGAAAGAGAAAGAGAAAGAGAAAGAAGTAACTGGAGGAAAAAAGAAGAAATCTAAGGCTATGTAAGTAGGATACAATGGACCAATTGAATCATGTGTTATAGTTCTAAGTTCATCTTTTCAGTGTCCCCAATGGTGGAAAAGCAATCCTCTGGCTATTTTCAAGTCTTTGCTGTCTACCTTTGCCATTGTGGATTCTGCTGGGTCTTAGTTTTCTGCCCACCACTGCTGCATTGTCAGATTTCAGCCCATTTCCAGAATTGACTTTTCTCTCGTTCAGTCAATTCATCCAGAAAAACTTTCCAGCTGACATCTCACTTTCAACAGTTTTATTACTGTTGTTTACAATGACTGAAAATCCTGATCTTCTTAGCTTACATGCAAGACAACAGTATTCACTTGCAAAAGGAGAAAATGTACTGCAGTCAACAGTTGGATCAAAAGCTTGTCACAGGCAGTACATGCAAAAGTGGACAACAGTGCATCCTTGTTGCATGAATCTGACCAGTATGAAGGCATTTCTGAAAACCACATCATCAGCAACATTGCAACCAAACTTGATAAATTGGCACAGCACTTGGGCCTCATCAAATACAACAAAAAGGGCCATCTGGTGGGTTGGTCGACCTGCGGGAAGGCCTGTAATCCTCATTCCTGGCCGCTGCGTAGGTGGGCGTGCTTGACTAATAGGGGCTGTGCAGGGGTCGTGCAGGGGTAGGGGGCTGGGGTGGGTTAGTACACACCATTGGGAGTGCCGGCAAGCTGGTTCGGAGAGGCGCCCAAGCGCCCTCAGCCTGTAGTCCAGCCATGCGCGCCGCTTGAGTAAGTGCCACGCAGGCCTTCACGCACCGCTGCGCAGTATCACGGCTGTAGTTTCCCCTCCAACCAGTAATTTACACTGCCCCATATGTTCCGCGCGGATCCACGCGGACTATGCGGACTCTGTGCTAGTCCGCGCGGATTCCCTTAGGCTCTGTAGTTTTTATATAGATATTTAAATGAATTATCCTAATTTACAAACTCTGGGGTGTCCCCCCCCTTGTCTCGTCGGCCCCCCCCCCTTGTCTCGTCGGCCCCCCCGCCCTTGTCTCATCGCCCCCCCTCGTCAGGGCGGAGCCCCCTTGTCTCGTCGCCCCCCCCCCCTCGTCTGGGCATCCCCCTCGTCATCGTTCCACCCGCCTTCCACCCCACGAGCAGTCGCTCGCGAGGCTGGGGGCAGGTGGTGTGTTGTCGTTGGGTTCCCTCCCCTCGCCCGTCGTCACTCGTCTCCCTGGCATCCCCCCCTTCTGTGGTGTGTCCCCTGTCGTCTGGGCATCCCCCCTTCAGCTGGCGTCCGCCCTGGGGCGTCTGGAGCGTCCCGTGCTTCCCCTGGTTGTCGGGACGCCGTACAGCGGTGATGACATGGCACTGGGCAGGGCCACTCATGACGTGGCAGTTCGGGTGGGTTCCGTGCACCCCTGGGGCATCTGGCGCGTACCCCTCCCCACTGGCGCGTTGCCCTGCTCCCTGACACGTCCCCTCTCTCCCTGACGCGTCCCCTCTCTCCCTGACGCGTCCCCTGTTGCCCCAGTGCGTCCCCTCCCTCCTCGCTATGTCCCAAGTGCACCCACCCATCCACCCCACGAGCAGTCGCTCATGGCGGTGGGGGCGGGTGCTGCCTCACATGCGGGTGGTGACGTGGCGCGGCTGGTGGTGTCGGCGTCGTTGCTGGTTGGCTCCTGTCGCGGGGGGGGGGGGGCGATCGTCGCGGCTGGCTGGTGATGGTGACACAAAAGTGGAGCCCCCCACACACCCTGCGGGCAGGGGCTCGCAGGGCTGTGTGGGGGGCTGTTTGGGGGGGAGGGGGGAGCGGGAGGGCGGCATCAGTGACGTGGCAGCGCAGGGGGTGCGTTCGGGTCTTACCTCGCGGGTACCCGACTCCACAGGCCTCCCGGGACCTCCCTCGGGCTGTCCTATCCTCCCCTGAGTCCCCCCCTCCCAGCTCAGTGGGGAGGAGGGCACGCCATTGGGGGGCCGTTGTTGCATGTACAATAGAAGCAATGAAAAAAATTAGTTAGCTTAATAAAAAATGATTAGAACATAAAAACACTTACTATGGGGGCCCCAGGCCCCCAGAATGGTGCAGTGGTGGAGGGGGGGGGAGCCGGAAGTGGGGGGGGGATGGGGGCCGTCGTTGCATGGACAGTAGAAACCCTGGAAAAAAAAGAATCAGCTAAATATTAATAAAAAACTTAAATATGGGGCCACAGGGCCCCCTATTGGTGGAGTGGAGGAGGGGGAGGGTCGGAGGAGGGAGGAGGGAGAGCGAGGCGGCGTCGTGGGGGGTAGTGGTGAGGGTGATGAGCTGGCAGTCATGGGGTGACGTTGGTGACGTGGTGACAACGGTGCCCAGTAAATTGGCACATGTTGGCATGGCTTATACAGTCTGTTTGTCTAGTGGTTAATTGCTTACCTGTCACACTCACGTGGCCTTGCGGTCGTGGGTTCGAAACCTCCTGCCCCCCCTACCTTTTAGAGATTTACAATAATAAAAATATTAATTATTCATTAAAAAAATTAATTACTCCCTCGGATGGGCTCGGACATCCGAGCTGTCCGACCTGTGCTGTACTCGGACTCGGACGGAATAATTCCGTGGAATCCATGCAAAAAGAAAAAATCCGTACAGATCCGGGCAGACTCAAAATCTGGAATTAAGCAGGACTACAAGCCAAATGAATTTCTCAGAAGTCCATACGGACTAACTCGGAGTCCATGAAAATCCGCGTGGATCTGCGCGGAACATATGGGGCACTGTAAAGACCTCCCTCCAACTTACATTGTATACCCACCATCTGTAGTAGATAGCCATGGACTGCGCTCGTGCACCACGTTAAATATTGTTGAACCAAAAAAAAAAAAAAAAAAAAAAAAAAAGTTTTGTGCAAACAGCTTCGATGTTGAACCATAGATGAAACTGGGTGTGGTTTGATGCACGAATTCACATGCCTGATTGACTACACCAATTCAGCTCATTTCAGACTGGCTGTCAGAAAATATTCATACTGGCTGTCAGAAAATATTCATACTGCTGGCACATGACCCAGCAAACATTGTCAGAGTATGCCAAGTGTTAGCCAAGACCCTAATCTTGATGCTGAAGTACAGAATGTTTGGGAAATAGATATGTTTAGTTTTGTATCAACTTAACTGAATGATGTGACTGACTTTTTTTTTTTTTTTGGTTCAACAATGTTTAACGTGGTGCACGAGCGCAGTCCACGGCTATCTACTACATGAAACAGTGGGTATGCAATGTAAGTTTGAGGGGAGACTACAGCCCCAATAGTGCACAGAGGTGCGTGAAGGCTAGGGTTGAGGATGGCCATGGCCGGTCCCAACCCACAGCCGGACTACAGGCCGAGGGCGCTCGGGCGCCTCCCTGAACCAGCACGCCGGCACTCCCAATGGCGCGTACTAACCCGCTCACCCTCCTACCCCTGTGTGGCCCCTGTACAGCTCCTATTAGTCACGTGCGCCCACTGACGCACCAGCCAGGAATGAGGATTACAGGCCTTCCTGCAGGTCGACCAACCCGCCACCCATAAGGCCCGACGGGGTCCGGAGCCCCTCAGTTGTCCGAGTACAGCCCCACCTTGCTTAGCCGCCCCACGTGTGGGACAGTACCTGCCATACAGCAGGCCCCCCAACCTTGCCAGCGACGAACCCGAGGTTCGGTATTACCGACAGAAGCACTGCAGGCTCAAAGGCAGAGTGTGCATTCGGCAGGCCACCAGGCGCACCAGGCCACCAGACAGGGGTCATACGCCCTGCACGTGACCCTCATCCTGGATCCCACCCCTCAGGGGGGGCAAAGGCGAACGCGCGCGGGTTCGCCTTGAGAAGTTTGACCAGATCTGCGATCCAATGCGGGCCCTGCCAGTGCTTCTTGCACTTCACATGCGGGCACATGCGGAGCAAATGGTCCCGGTCCTGGTAGGGCCGGGGGGGGGGCACATGCAGTGAGTGTCCTCACTGGGGTGGAATCGGTCGTGGTAACTCCCAATGGGGGCATGCGCCGTGATGCACCGACAAAGTCGGGCCGTCAACCTGCAGTCGTGTGCAGTCTCCTTGAGCCAAGGCCCACACCCAGAGGCGGTGGGCAACGCAGGGGTCTTCCGTTGGGCCCACAGGTCCAGGAAGCTCCTCCTTCGATACTTGGGATCCGCAAAGTGGACAACCCAGTCCTTCTCTGCCGCCTCCTTGAAGGAGGCGATTAGCCAGTTGCGAGTGGCCCTGGGGGAAATCCCCAAGGGCAGTCGGAGCGACGTCGCAACGTCGTGGGCCTGCTTGTGGACTGCCCACTCCGCTTTGGAGGGGACAAACCACAGGTGGATCTGGCTGTCCTGGCTCAGTTCGAACCAGGGGCGCAGGAGGCGGCACAGCCGGAGGGCGTACTGTTGGCCCCCCGATGGGGAGCAGTCCACCCACACGTCAGCAAGCACAAGGGCATCCGAGAAGACCACCACCTTCTTGCATCCAGCGGCCACCGCCGCGGACACCCCAAGGTGGAGGGCTCAATGTTCAGCATCTGTCGCTGAGGCGCGACCAAGGAATGCAGTGACTCGGCAGATTTCCTGGTTCCCGCGGAATACCAGGGCAGCCGCTGAGGCCTGGTGGGCTGTCTTGGGTACTGACCCATCACAGCCCACAACAAGACAGTCCAGGTCCGCCCTGGCCTCAGCCAGGACGCGGTCCAGACGGTCGACATACTCCTTGTGTTCGTCCGTCCCTTTGGGGGGCGGGCGGTGAGGGTAGATTCTGTCCATGAACAGATCTATTAGGCGACCTCCAGGTTGGCTCTCAGGGCCAAAGGCCTCAAAGGGCTCCCTGGAGAGGGAACAGATGGTGACCGCGTCCACAGCAGGGGACACAATTCCCCATTGGGCAGCAGGCGGGAGGGCCTGAAGTCCCAGCGGATGCTGGGGGGCGTCTCCCACAAGGCCCCCTTCCAAGACGGCTCGGACGGGGTGGGTGCGCGTCAAAGTAGCTGTCCGGAGACAGCTCTTATCGGCCAGGCGGCGCAGCACCTGTGGCATAGGCAGCAGGGCGGCAAGACCCTCCATGGCCCCCGAGGGTGTCATGCGGAAGCAGCCTGTAATCCAGCAGGCAGCGGTATGCTGCATCTGGGACAGGGCCTTGACAATGCCTTTGGTGTGGGTACCTCAGCAGAACCAGAGTTGCAGGCCATACGTTGCCACCGGGATGACGCATGAGTGGTAAAGGAGGCGCTTGTGCGCCGGGGAGAGCCCCCGAGACGAGTTGCCGAGCATACGCATGGCACTCACTGTGGTGAACGCCTTGGTAGTGTAGAACTGGACGTGCTCCTTGAAGGAGAGTTTCCGGTCAAAAAAGAACCCCAAGTACCACCAGATGGGCTTGGGCTTCAGCGGGGTGGCCCCTGTGAAGGGAGCGACACCAAGATCAATGGGTGGGTTAGGTGCCACCCATGCTCTGGAGAAGTGGAAGACCTCGGACTTGGCATGTTCTAACACCAATCCCAGGGCCGTAAATAGTTGGAAGACCTCGTTGTAGGCCTCCACCAGTTTTGGGAGGTTGTCCTCCACCCGTTTAGACTGCGCAATGAGGGCACCATCATTGACATAAGAAATAAGGTCCGGCAGTGGCCGGGGGGCGCAGGTGAAGAATATGCGCATCACAGGTGCGATGTATAGCGCTGAGCAGACTGGGGACAAGGCCGAGCCCTGTCCCACCCCGATGTTGGCAGAGAACCTGCCCGAGCTGTCGGTGTTCCACTTGTAGGTCGTGAAGCGGCCTACTAAGTACAAGCGGAAGAAGTTCACCACACAAGGTGGAAACCCCGATCTCTCCACAATAGCCAAGAGAACCTGGTGGTTCAGCGATGGAAAGAACTGAGCGATGTTGAAGGTGACCACGCTTGTCTGGAGCCCCTTCACCCATCCCCCACGGATGATGTGCGTGAGATAAACCCCAGCATCCTCAGTGGAACGCTGGGCGACGCCCCCAAACTGATTGGGGTGGAACACGCCATGTGCGACTCCGTCAAACTGAAGCCACCTAGACAGCATCTTTTCAACAAGCTTTCCCAGAGTGTTCAGCAGCACTATGGGCCGGAACGACTTGGGGGTGGAGTAATTAGGTTTCCCCGGTTTCGGTATAATGACCGAGTGGATTCCTTGAAATGAGTGGGCCAGTGGCCCAGTGTGACGCACACTTCGGCGATGCGGACAAACAGCCAGGCAACTTCTATGTTGCCCGCCCAGCGTTTGAGGGAGGACCAGGTGATGTGGTCCAGTCCCAGAGCAGAGTGTGAAGAACACGCTTTGAGGGCCTCCTGCATTTCGAGCAGTGAGAAGGGAATCCACTCCCGAGGGGGGAGGGGTGCGTAATTGTCAAGCACCGAGAGGTCTACTGGGTGGTCGTTTGCCGTGTTGTAGGTGCCATCCAATGCCATCCAAAGCGACTCCAGCATATTGCAAGGGGCACCTCCATAGGAGATGGCCTCGCACGACGGGAGGTTGCGTTGTTTGACCCAGGGCATGAGATCAGGGCCGCTGATTGGTGAAAGAGACTTCGTTGATGCACGCATCAAAGAAGGCCCGTTTAGCAGCCTTGACCGCCTGCTTAAACATGCTCCAGTCCTCGGGATCCCAGGATTCCTGGTACTCCTCAAGGGCCGTGTGGCATTCATCCAACCACCACTCCTTAGAGCGGCTGCAGATATCTTTGGACCGGGCATGGGTGCACCACGCCACTGCGAACGCTTCCGAAATGGCTCGCACCACTTCATCCACCTCCGCCGGTCAGTGACCCGTCCAGTTGGACAGGGCTGCAAGTCGGGTGGAGACGTCCTCTAAATAGGCCGCCTCCTCGTCTGAGTCTGGAGCAATCCCTATGATGTGACTGACTAGCCAGTGGTAGACAGTAGACTTTAAGGAACTTTAAGGAGGTTTAAGCCAAACATGGATTTTCCTGATGTGTAGACTGTTTGTAAATAATTGTTTATAGTGTAAAAACAAAATGAAACAAAAGGAAATGTTGCCTGAGGCTCCCCCTGTGTGCTGGCAGCTTGTTGCTACATTAGCAAAGAAGGAAAAACAAAGAAAAAGATGAAGGGAAGGGAAAGGAACAACCAAGTTGAGGAAAAAAGTGACATGGGTGATAAATGTGGTGTGCCTGCTATTTTTGATTGGCTGAGCTGCTACAATACTGGTACCATATAACCAGAGTCTTGTGGTAACAGTGTAATACAGTGGACACAGATTTTGAAGGCTATTTGCTCTTTTCACCAGAATTTGGTCTTGCACCTTCTGTTAAGTGTTGGAGTGAATCATGTGCTAGGAAGCCATTGTGCACAGTATTATTGATTAATAATGCAGGCAAAGGCAAAGGCAGTAATGGGTTTTAAATGCTTTGATGGAGCATGGGAAGGATGCACCAAATATGGTGCATAAATTTTGGCCTGCTTGATTTATATACCATATATAGACATTGGGTTTGTAGTACTTAGTAAGATGTTGATACATACATATGGTGCCTAGCAGTGCTATGCGGCCGCTTGCCACATTGTGCCACAGCTTCCTTTTGGAAAAGAAGTATACCCACTCCTGCTTCTCCCGAAGTTCCAATTGACAATCTGCCAATATCAGCGCTAACGAACGAAGGGACAGACAACTACCCATTTACACCCGACGGTCCTATCACATATAGATATCACATGTATAGTAGGTATTACATACCGTTGCCGACCAGGGCCATGGTCTATTTTCCTAAACGGAATTGACAAAAATTACAAATCAGAGACATCAACAGATGTTTCTATAATTTCCTTATTTGGGACGTTTTCCCCACTACTGTTAGTTCCCTCCTATATGTTGAGTTTTAGTTGCATAAATTCCGCATAAATTATCATCACTGTCTTCAACATCTTCGCCCTATCACTTATCTCGTTAATCTCATCATCTGAACTCTTCTTTCTCCCAACAGCTTGAAGGCTTCATACTATCCAGTTTGACGTGGGATCTCCAATTTCCGAGTCTGTCCTCCTTTTTGGCCTGATTAACCTCTGCTCCTGTATGGATGTCGCCACTCTTGGCACTTCTGGAACTCTTGTGCCCATCGATTACAAATACAACATCCTTGACATCAGAATACATATCATGATAAGTTATCTTTTAAGGTACCTGTTCCTGAACTGGCAATTTGCAGGAGAACGCCCTTCTATGAATTAGAAGTTTAGAACCGATTCTGATACTTTTTGGACAGCTGAAAAGGGTTATTTTTTTTTGTCGATTTTGTTTGTCCGCGATTGTATGGTGTCAAGTCCCAACAGTGATAAGGGGCCTGCACGCAACGACGCCATCCTCCGCGAAGGAATGTCTGATTCCAACTCAAGTCATATTTCCACCAGCCGAAGGAATCATGCAGAGGGAAAAGCAATACCACAACGATCCGATATTGAAAGTGGCCTTCATACACTCCCCGTTGATGATGTTCCCAATCTCCAACACGAGCTAGAAGACAATTCCTGCGTCCCACGCCTATCCGTTCTCCAGGTTTTCTGGTTTTTTCTGACCAAGTTCGGGATATTTGCTTGGGGAGGACCCGTTGCCCAGATTGCCCTAATTAAAGATCGCTTGGTCGTAATGGATCATTGGATCACCCTATCGCGTTTCAATCGCGTCTTCGCCGTGTACCAGATTCTCCCTGGTCCGGAAGCCGCTGAGCTTTGCATGTTCTTTGGGTGCTTGGCAGCTGGGAGATGGGGAGGAGTCGCCGCAGGTCTGGGCTTCATCTTACCCGGCTTTGTCCTCATGCTCGTAGCCAGCTATCTTTACGTTGTCATCGGGTTTGGGAACATATACGTTGATGCATCTTTTCGCGCCCTGCAGCCAATAGTGGCAGCGATGGTATGTCAACTGTCATGACTACCTGCGAGCGTAAATTTCTACCCCTTCGCTCTGCATAGATACTTCGCGCGACGCACAAGATCGCCGAACATGCATTGATTTCGCACGAATCCAAAAAATTGAACCCGTGGCTCTTCGCATTTGCAATTCTTACGGCCCTTAATAGTGCTCTCCGAATAAACTGGTGCATTAATTTTTACTCAGATCACTGCCGTGTTTTAACGTCATTCCAGGTTTATATCCTTGGGTGTCTATGGTATCATCAACATGGCAATTGTCCGGCGCTATTTCCCCATCGCTGGCTTCATTTTCACACTCCAATATGTCGGCTACGCACTCTACGTCGTCTTCAAGGGCATCCCATCCCCTGTATCCTTGGCTCTTGGCATCTCAAGGACCCCAGATGCAGCACACCTCTTCGTGCTCGGACTTGTAGCAGGCAGTCTATCCTTTGGAGGTGCGTACACCTCCATCCCATTCATCCAGGCGGAGGCTGTGCTCCTCGGTCGTTGGCTTCCCCAGCAAGTGTTCATCGATTGCATTGCGATTGGAAATCTCTTGCCTGCGCCGCTGGTTATCTTTGCGACCTTCGTTGGATTCCAGGGCGGCTATACCCACGCGGGCACGGCGTATGCGTTTGTTGGTGCGACGGTGATTACCCTCGGGATGTTCTTTCCGTGCTTCTTGTTCACCATAGTGGGACATCATCTGCTTGAGAAATTGGTTCGCAACCAAGTAAACTAATACCTCCCTGCCTCGTCTTAGCTACTGACTAATTTTTCCAGTTCCTGTCTGCTTTCTTCGATGGAGTCTGTGGCTCCGTGGTTGGCGTAATTGCAATAGTCGCAATCGACATCCTGCATGCCAGCGTCGGCAACACTGGACGAAAACAACCACCCACAATTGAAGGCGGATTAACTGTCGCCTCCCAGGATGCCGTGGCTGCGGTGTTGTACATGGTCACCCTTGCAATACTTTACAAATTTACGCACAAGTACGTTGTCATTGTGCTGGTATTGGGTGGTGCCCTGGCGGGGCAATTCCTTTTTGTGTGATGGTCATCAACATTGCAATCAACTGCGGAAGTACTAAGTATCACTAGAGTATCCACAAGTCGAGCACCCTATGCCAGCCTATTCAGTAGATATCGACGGTCCACCCGTTGGAGACGTGAGGTCTCTAGCAGAGGCAGTGGAGACGCGCCTGAAAGCAAGGGCAAGCTGTCTATAGCAGTGGTATGCGATGGACAAACAGTGTCTACGTGTGTCTCAGGCAATAGGACCCTCTAAAAAACAATGCACGTGATGAACAAAGTCAGGTGCAGATCCTATCTCAGATCGTAATTGCAGATGGATTAGGAGCCTATTATTAGATTAGGAGCCACCGCCGAAAAAACCAAGGTTGAAGTGGCCCAGTGTCCATTTGGTGGACTCGTACAGTGAACTATGTAATACAAACATATCCTACACCTTTTCCCAACATATGTCGAGTCTAGGGCACGGCACGGGTATATTTCTTCATATACCCTTACCCGTACCCATGAACACCGTACCCGCACGGGTAGGGGTACGGTGTTACTGCGGGTTGTGCGGGTTACCCATGGTTATTCATGGTGTTCAGCATGAATATGTATATTTAGATAATCTAATTACTTTATCAAAAGAGAAACCCCCCCACTCGCGTTTGCAGCGAGGGGGGGGGTGGTGGTGGAGAGGGAGTCGTCGTCGGCATTGCCTAGGGCCAAGAGATAGCCCCCTCCAACTCGTGTTACACACAAAGGAGGGGGAGTCGTCGTTGTTGCCTACAACCACAAGATATCCCCTCCAGCTTGCGTTTGATGCGAGGGAGGGGGTCGTCGTCACCGTCGTTGTTGCACAGAACACAAGAACCCCCCCACTCGCGTTTGGAGTGAGGGAGGGGGGTTGTCACCATCATCATTGCTCGCGTTTGATGCGAGGGAGGGGGCCGTCGCCATCGTTGTTGCACAGAACACAAGAAGAACCCCCCCACTCGCATTTGATGTGAGGGAGGGGGTCGTCATCGTTGTTGTTGCCCAGAACAAAAGCCAAACCACCTCACTCGCGTTTGGAGCGAGGGAGGGAGGTTGTCATTGTCATTGCTCGCGCTTGATGCAAGGGAGGGGTCATCGCTGTCATTGTTGCCCAGAACGAAAGAAAATCCCCCACCCACTTGCACTTGGAGCGAGGGAGGGGGTCGTGGTCGTAGTCGTAGTTGTCGTTGCTGTTGATGTTGGTGTTGTTTGTGATCAACAACATCATATGATCACGCACATGACCGGCTGTCAGTACCCGTAAACCCGTGGGTAAGGGTACGGTGTTGCATGGGTAGGGCAATGCCATACCTGTACCCGTACCCCTGCATACCCGTAAGCAGAAACATACGGTGTTACCCGCACTCGTGCCGTGCCCTAGTCGAGTCTCGTTAAGTGCATTCGCTGTGGATTTCGAGGCTCACAAACAGACTTCCCCTGGAAAGCAAATCTTGGGTATCTGAAGACCTGTGGACCATGTACAGAGAAGCGAAATGATGCTGCCCAGCAAAAGCGATTGAATAGTGATAAGGAGAATCATAACAAGCCCAAGCGACGTGCTTTGGGGAAAGATAAATCAATTGGTGGTCCTCCTACACTCACCTGGGACAACTTGATTGTGCTGCTCAGCGAAAACAAGTGTAGCACTTTTGAGCTCCATGCCATTGTTCACCTCAACAGCAAGGATGTCATCATACCTGATGACTCTGAGGATGCCAGTCATGCCCTTGCTACCCATATCGCAAAGAAGATCTGGAAAACTACTGAGTTTTGCTTCAAGTGAGTAATCAGATTTCTATGTGGCAAATAAAGTCTAACCTAACACAAAAGCTACAAGGCTAAAAAGAAAAGCAAAATTTCAGACATGATAAATGTCTACAGATTCTATTGTGCACAATTGGAAGGTGAACAGACCAAACACAAACTGACTGAGACTGGCAAGCGAAGAGCACGCATGACAATGGATTGGTTCAAGTGTGATGGTTGGCTCTTTCTCACAATTGATGCCGACAATCTGACTGCAGTGGTCATTTGAATTACCCATTACTGATGCCACTGCCCATATGTTGACATATCAATATCTGAGGATATTGCAGGACAAATTGAAAAATTGAAAGACCTACCAGCATCAAAGGTGCATTTACTTATGTTTTTGCCTAGTTTTCCAAGTGCTAAACATTCATAGATCTGGCAAGCCATTCTAAAAAACAACCCCAAGACTGAGTTGACACAAAAGCAGGTGTATGCACACTGGGCACACCTACACGAGGCAACTTGGCAACTGGACAATGACCAAGTAAAATCTGCACTGAAAGTCTTGGAGTAGATGAATAACATTGATGTTGAAATCATTTCTGTACCTGTTGAGGATGGTATCTCGTCACTTGCCTTTGGCTTCAAGAATATTTTGGGTGAATATGGAGAAGAAATTATCGAGATAGCAATGGACTCAACATGTGAGAATCCTTCCCAATATTTCACTGTTCAACGCTGATGTACCTAAGTCAGGGAAAACAAATGCCCTTGGATATGAACTATATGGGGTTGTTGGTGAAGCAAATGGCCAGGCGCTTCCACTTGTTTTTGCATTCACATGTTCAACAGATGGTACCGCCACCACAGGAGCCAAAGATCATATGCTTCAAAAGGTTCTATCATGTGTCGACGATTACTGTCCAAATATTGCTGTAGCTCACTCTGACAAGGATCTGACAGAGATTGGTGCCATACATGTTGTATTTCCTCATGTGAGGCACCAATTATGTTACTGGCATGCTATCTGCTACCTCAAGCAACGCTTAGCCAAATACAAGCCACCCGCAAAGTATGACCCACATACTGCCCATGAAAGATTTAAGTTCATTGACCCGACATGGGCCCCAGGTGTTACATCTGGTTGGCTAGAAGATGGAGTTCACAAATATGATGCAGGACTCAAACAGCCTATGAATAATGATAGTGGTGATGACCACGTAGAAGTGGTCTGTGAAATTCATGGCCTATTTTTATATTCAATCCTAATGCGCTGAAAAATAGATTGAAGCACCAGCACCTACCTGTCAGCCACCAGTGATGGTGGTAGTGATGGGAGAGACTCGCATACCTAGGGTTCATCATGGGTCATACCGTGGGTAACTTTTCACACACTGCACCCGCACCTGCCAACACCACACCTGTTCTAACACTGCAACCGCGGTGACAGGTTTTTACCATGGTCTGTCACCAAACACTGCAGGTGTGACACCACATATATACACCGTGGATTTTTGCCTTGTATTCCATGTTCTATGCCATTAAACATCCTGTGTTTGTATGGTATAAACTCTTAACTAACTTAACTACACCCTGTACACAATACCTAAGCTACAGATACTTTTTAAATTCAAATAACGTTGAGCATCAGGATTTTATTTAATCATGCTATATCATCAACTTGCAAGAAGAACCTCATCGCTCGTCGAGCGGTGGAGGGATTTATTTACTTAATAATTATATACAATATTACAAAAAGAAAAAGCCTGCCATCTCACTCGCAGCGAGATGAGGTTGCCATGGTGGCCTTCCCACTGGTCGCCCCATGCTGTTATCATGGTGGTAGTCCTCCCCCATGTCATGGTACCCACTCATTCCCTTTGCACCCTTGTCAGGTTGTGGTGACTGTCAGCTACCAGTGACCCCCCCCCCCCCTCCCCATCCCCATTTCCACCCCGTGAGCAGTTGCTCATGACAGTGGATTGGGGTGCTGCTGTGGTAGTTGTGGTGGTGGTGGTTGGTTGTTGTTGTCCCGATCCTCCCTGTCATTGTCACCATTGTTGTCCGGCCATTGATCTCATCCCCCTCATCACCCAGTGGTGCCCTATGGATGGCGTTCCTCCCCAGCATCTTGGTACCCCCTCATTCCGACCACTCCCCTTTGCCATTGCTCCCTGATTCCACCCTGCGAGCAGTTGCTTGTGGCAGTGGATGGGGGTGCTGTTGCTGTGGTGGTGGTGGTTTGTTGTCATTGGTGTCTCGATCCTCTCATCGTCGTCAGAGCCCCTGGCCTCCCCGTTCTCATCCCTAGCCTCCCCATTGTTGTCCCTGGCCTCCCTGCCATTGTCCCTAGCCTCCGCATTGCCGTCACCCTCCCTGTCATTGCTTTCATCACCCTCGTTGCACTTGTTGTTCTTGTTGTGCATGTTGTACCACCATTCCTGTGGTCCTCGTCACCCTCGCGGTCCTCATCATTGGTGATGTGATAGCTGTCCCCTCTCCTCATTGCTCCCCGTTGCCACCCCATGAGCAGTTGCTCATGGCAGTGGTTGGGGGCGGTGCGGTGGGGACAGCTGCCACATGCGTTGTCTTTGCTGTCGTTGTTTTCATCTGCTGTCTCCGTCGGTGTAATGTAGAACAAAACAACATAATCTAGAAAGAATAATAGTTAGTTAATTGAAACAAACAAGAGACTTACCAGTGCCACTGTCTAGTTGAAACATTGTAATCTAGAAAAGAAATATTTAGTTAGTTGAAAAGAAACAAAAACTTATCTTTAAGATGGGCGATGGAAGAGCAAAAAGTCTGGAAAACCGATGTTGAGAATCTGGCAATGACTGGATCTGGCAATTCAAGCAACCCGTCAATACCCGTGACACCACCCAAACGGGTACTGTCACAGGTCCAGCATTTCGGCAACCGTACCCGCACCTGTCAAACCTGTGGGCCGTTTACTGTGAGTTTACCTGTACCCATGCTACACCCTATGCATACCAGTTTGGCCTGCACCGCCCAAAGTCACAAAGGTGGATTTGCCTATTTTCTGTCCACAGGAGCATCATGCAATAATCGTTGAAAAATTTCGGATTCATCTCCAAGAGAACACACAGCTGACAGCACAGGAAATATACCATGGGGCTGTCAAAGACATGTATAATTTTTGCTACCAAAACAACCTTGTGCAGGTTTGGGCGTACATGTGGAATTGGTGGTACACCTACAACCAGTGGAAGCTTTGGGCCCGGTCAGTCAACACTGCAATTTATGTTTTGAAAACGACAATGGTCATGGAGAGCCAGTGGCGAAATCTTAAACACAGAAACCTATAGTGTTCGAAAGTCCAGTTCGGTCTGGTTTTTCCACCCCCAAGAGGGGCAACTGTGGACTGCAACTGGTCCAAACCGTTGCCCACACTTGAAGGACCACAACCGAACCAAATAGGACTGGTCCTATTCAGTTCAGTTGCTCCTGAAAAACTGGTTTTGACTGGTTTTACTACCATTTTTTACTGTCTAATTAAATTAAATTATATACTTGTTAAAACTAATTACATCACTCTGCGAGCAGGTGCTTGCAGCAGTGGGATGTTGCTAATAGAAAGAAAAAAGGAAGAAGAGACCAAATGACAAAAGAATGAAGAGAAAAAAAGAAAAGAAACACCCCATGGTCTCGCGTTTGTAGCGAGAGTGGGGCATTGTACGTTGTTCCCCAGTACTCATTGTTGTTGGCCTTGTCGTTCGTCATATCCCCTGTTCGCCTCATCCCCGTGTTGTTGTTTCTCGTCCCTGCGTTGTTGTTAGTTGTCCCCGCATTGTTGTTTGTCATCATTCCCACATTGTCATTCATTGTCCCCTCCCTCCCTGTTGTTTGTTGCCACCCTCCCCATTTTCGTTGTTGTCTTCTCCCCATCATTTGTTGGTCCATCCCTCGTCATCAGCACCTCCATTTCCCCCTACGAGCAGTGGCTCACAGGTGGGGTGGTGGTGCTGTGTGACATGGCACCTGTTGTGGTCCAGGAACGGGACCCATTACCACCCTGCGAGCAGAGATGCTCGCAGCGGCGGCATGGGACAGGTGGCTCACAGGGGTGACGTAGGGGTGTTGATGTTGTCAAGCCTGAGGAAGAGATCAAGATGGTTAGTAAAAGAAAAAGAAATCAATGATAACAAATGCACCTGCAGCCCAAACGACGCTACGTCATTAAGAAAAGAACAGAATCTAAAAGAAAGTAAAAAACAATTAGTAGAAGTGATCAATAAAAAAAACATACTCTGCCCAAACGACGGACTGGCATCATTTGGGCTGCCTGTGTTGTGTTCGTTCATTTGCGTGGTCGTTGGTGTTCATTGGTGTGGATAGAGTGGTGACATGGCTGTTGTTGATGTTGTCATTGTGGTCATGGGAAGTTGTCTGAAGTGGTGCCACTTTTGTTTTTTGGGAGCACAAACGTGACCACATGGTCCATGTGCTGCCACAGGGTATATAAACACCCAAACGAGTACTTCCATTGTAGACTCATCCCACTTCATTAACAATTAGTTACAATTAGTATTATATTAGTTTTTTTTATCTACATTTATGTATCTCTAACTGTATATACAGTACATATTATATATACAGCGAAAAGACCAGTTGCAACTGATTGTGACCGGTCTTTTATCGGTTTTTGAATATTTCCAATGTGAGGCAACCTGCAACTGGACCGACTCCCAAATGAAGCAACCACAACCGATGGTCCAGTTACCTTTGGTTGGGTTGGGTTGGGTTTTGGTCTTTTTTCCAGTTGCATAAACTGGAAAAAAGACCGAAACCCAACCCAACCCAACCAAAGGCAACCGGACCATCGCCAGACCATTTGGTCATGTTTGTGCTGCTAAAAAATAAAGTGGCCACAACAATGCCACATCTACCTTAAACCACAACCACCACCAATAACACTCCTTCCACCACAACACTCCCCCAGCCACAACAGTGCCATGGTCCACCTCCCACCAACATGGCCGCCTCCCACCACAATGCTCCCCCACCCACAATGCTCCCCCACCCACAATGCTCCCCCACTCACGATGGCTGCCTCCCACTATGATGCTCCCCCAGCCACAACAGTGCCACATCACACCAATGATGGCCACCACCTCCCATTAACGATGGCCGCCACCTCCCACTGTGACGCTCCCCCACCCATGACAGCTGCCACCTCCCACCAAGATGGCTGCCTCCCACCACAATGATGCCACATCACACCAATGATGCCCGCCTCCCACTATGATGCCCCCCCACCCACAACAGCCGCCACCTCCCACCCACAATGCTTATGATGTGATGCTGCCCCTCCCATGACAGACAGCCCCCCCTCAACAATTCTAGATGCCAGTGATGCCCCTCCTGCCCTCAGTAACACTGATTACAGCTGACCCCCCCCCCTCCCTTCATTCTGACCACCTCCCCCATACTAATCAACCCTTACAGATTTATTTTTATGTGTCTTAGTTCTTTTTTAATTACCTACAATGCCTGCTTGCAGGCCCCTGCCTGTAAGGGGTTTTAAGTAATTTAGTTAGATTATACTGAGTTTAGCCTGATGTGACTGGTTTAGACCAACGTGAGTCAGTCCATGACCGGTGTTGAAGAAGAGTCGATTCTCTGAAGGTTCTTGAAACCTTCTCGTCCTGTCACAGCCTCTGAGTGAGTGTAAAGGGAAGAGAGAGAGAAAAACGCGTCAGAACGTGCTCTAGAAGGAGTGGTAGGGAAGGGTATGCAGTCCTTGAGTAGTCCCGGAGGACAAGGCGTGTCAACAGGTGAGGGGAAATATCAAAGGGTCAAACGGAAGTCGCTGTATGCGACGATCAACGGAGCTCATGGGAATTCCCCTTTTTAGGCAACTCGTCGAGAGGGGACAAAAGGGGACGCGTCAAGTGACAGTTACAGAAAACACTGGGGTCTCGAATAAAGGAGACTTGGGGTGCAGAGACCACTCCAGAGAGAGAAGGTCAAGGCTACCAGGCGGAGATGGGTGAAGCGAGGACTTAGCTGAAAAGTTACACTGTTGAGTGTAAGGTAATCGAGTAACTTGAGGCTTGCGAACGGAGAATGTGGGAGTCAAGAGTGCGAAGGTGTCATGTTTTAGAGGGTCCAGGCCCCCTTTTACAAGCTAGAGGTACAGGCTATATGCACTTTGATTGCGTGCATGCTCTCACGCTGAACAAACCATTGGGGATGACAAACAAAATAATAAAAAGGTTCAAAATAGAAAAATAAAGAGTCCAGGTAAAAATAGAAATCTTGAAGCCTTTGGTTGGTGCACAATTGTTGGTCCAGCTTAGTCAGGCCTGCCTCTCGGGGAGTCAACTGTCAGGAATGGCTCAGGGAGAGGGCTAACATCAAGGCCCTCTATTGACGATACGACACCTGTGCCCCAAGCAGGCGCGGAGTACCATCCGACGCGCCCCCTCAACCCTACTTGTCTGACAGATCGGCCCATTGAGTAAGACTTGACTAGCTGTAGAAGGGGGAATGTGTTGACAAGTTGGTTCTTGAAAGAAATCTGGAAAAATAAAATATAATATGGAAGGAATAAAAACAAAACCCAGTCCATACAAGTCTCCTTCTTCAGAGAGGTCAGTCACATCAAGGAAAGGATGCCTGCCACTAGTGGAAAAAGTGGGTTTACAGGCAAACATGTATAGATCGCGCCGTTGTGGATGGGGTCTCGGCCCTCTTGAGGTCGATCGGTCGGGTCGTCACGTCGCGCTGGCAAAGGTAAGGCTAAAGGGGGTAAATGCGTGACAAAAGTGTCAAATGCGTGGTGGAAAGGGAAAAGAGACGAGACACAGAGTTCTCGAAAGGAGTCAAGAACCTGAGAGCCAAGGGGTCAAAGCGGACGCGTTCGTGAACGACGCGTTGCGATCGGATCGATCGATGATCGAACTGCGTGGGAAAGGGACACGAGACAATGAGATCGAGGCCGAAGGCACTCGATGTGAGAATACGCGCGTGGGCGTGGTACAGGAAACAATGGACTTGTTGGCCCAATCAGGAATGAACAAGAAAAGGGCCGTGGTGCCCAGTAACCGTAGAAACAAGAATACTTAACTTGGAAACTACACGTCGTGTGTAGTTATCTTGAGGAAAGATGGGCCATCATAAGGGAAGCTTACAGAATCCAAGAAGAGAGAGGGGAAGAAACGTGCTCCATTCGAAAGGTGGGAGGACACCTTATATACAAGCTGAGAGTACTAACTATATGCACATGTGATTGCGCGCGTACTCTTGCGCCAATCAGAACACGAGGCATGAATAATAAAATAAGAAAGAGGCGGAAATATACAAAAAAGGAAGTGGTGATAAAAATAGATCACTCAACAAATGCAAGAACAAGTGGTTGTCGGACCGGCATTGTCGAGTCCACCTCTCAGAGCCTCAACTGTCAGGAATGGCTCAGGGAGGGGACCAGCACTGAGGCCCTCTATTGACGAGACGTCACCTGGGGCCCAAGCAAGTGCGGAGTACCATCCAGTGTGCCCCCTCAACCCTACTCATCTGACAGATCAGCCCGTCGAGTCAGAAACAGCTAGCCATGGGAGGGGGTACATGCCGGAATCTTGGTTCTCAAAGGGAAGTGTGAAGAATAAATCAAAGTGTTCGAAGAAAGGAAAATAAAATCAAAACCAAAACCCAGCCCTTCAAGTTGGGCGTACAAATCTTGACGAGAGTCTTGAGGACACACGACGAATGATAAACCCAAGAGATCGACATGTTGAGGCATTTGTAGACCTTCAAGGACGTCACTGACTTCTACCTGTGTCTCGAAGTTGGGGAGAAGGTTAATTAGATGTATGGATAAACAATAAAAGTCGACAGGTATGTCGTCTTCCCCTTCCACACCGTGGGTGTTGCAGCTTTCTGTGAAAGGTCTGTAAAGACAATGACAAATTGTCAATACCAAAAAGGGGAAGCAAAAGAAAAGGAAAAAGGGTTGTCAGGCAGTAACACAGATAAATCGGGCAATGGGGAGGCCGTCACAGAAGATTGTCGGAAATGGAGAGTCGACGGGTGTGTTGACTCTCCCTTCCACACCGGTTGTGGCTGGACCCAGTCATAACCGGTGTGGTAGGGTCAGTTGTCCTACTGGTCAACTTACCCTTTCCAGGGAATTTATTCCAGTCCTGCTGCCAGCACCGAAGATCAAGAGCTATCACATAACTTCTCATTTATTATACTTTTATTAATATTTCGAGTTGCTAATTCCATTTAGCTATTTTCTAGTTTACAGATTGATTCCCCTTCCCTCGAAGACTACGCCCACACTACACATTGATCACACACACATCACCATCATTCCCACTCCCTCGGCCTCCTCATTGACAGTGTCAGGCCCCGAGAAGGATTGGATTGGGACAACTTTGATTCATTTTTCTTTTATTGATTGTTCTATTTACATCCCCTTACTATGACGATCCACCACATCCAAATTGACAGGCCAATCTGCTGGATGTAGGGTCGAGAAGTCCTATTTGGGTGCTCTGCACGCTTGATGGGGGACAGGCGACATAACATCAATAGAGGGCCCTGATGACAAACTTCTCTCCGAGCCATAGCCAGCAGAGGAAACCCTGAGACAAGGATTTGAAGATAGGTTTCCTTATTAGTTCCTCATCTTTTCTCAAACACCTTCGATCTGGCTTATTATGTAGTTTATATTTCTTGTTGCTTGGTCTGGCTGGTACAAGAGAATGTGTGCGGCCCGATTTTCCCTATCTTGCACTGCTCGCTTGTACTTAAGGTGTCTCCCCACCTCTCAAATGGGACAATCCAGATTTTACTCGCTCTTTTCATTCTCTCTTAAGTTTCTCTCAGTGTTGTTACACTTGATGGTGATAGGTATCAAGAGCAGTCTATGCTCTGAACCAGTTGTTTTTCAATTTTCCATCAAATCCTCTGCTCAGCACACAGATCATTTCACATCCTCACAAAACATTGCTATTTTGAATCTGGTGCTACATCCTATTCTCAAATGAATCTCCATCTTCGTCATCAACCACATCTGTTATGTCAACTTCAAAAACTCCGTTCGCTCTTGCTGCAGCTTCATTCTCTTCCTTCCTCGCTTGAGCCACTACCGCGTTGTCCTCTGGTCGCACTTGGAGACGTTCACCTCCTATCTGATCAAAGAAGAGATGTCACTTACTCCAGTCAAGACTCCACTGTAAAGGATCGCGGAATACAACAGGTTCATCATCGATGGGCAGATTCTCCATCTCGAGATCCGCTGTATATCGTCCCCAGATTTTGGCCCTTCTCTGTCGGTATCCCATTAGAATGCAAAGGATCAAGAGAATGATGCAGAGGAATAAGGCAAGAGAAGTGTTGCTGGATAACATGGTTTAGTGGGAGTTATAGTGAAAAAGAATGGTATTGTCAACAGTCTTATGATTGGGTCACATGATATAGTTCCCAGGGTCACATCATCACCTCCTCCACTCCCTCTCATATATCTGATGGACAGTGGGCGCATTTCTTGACAGGAGACAAGTCTCTTACACCAGGTAGAATTTTCATTATTTGGTATCCACACATACTCCATATCTCCATTCCTTATTCCATCACCCACATGATATTCCATTACCTCACTCCTTATTCAATTACCTCTCCCCATTCCTTTGACATTTGATTCCTTCATTTTACTTGGGTTCTTTACCCACTTCTTACCCCTTAGCCCCACATTAAAAATCTATATAAGACCTGTTGTAGTTAAAAACAAAAACAAGTCAGGTTATCATTCCCTCTATTGTTTAGAGCACAGAGCTCAATTCTAGCTTTGTCTTATCATATTATCTTGTCTCAGCAACCCAGTTCTAGTCTCATTTATCGCATTCTCCCTCAACCTTTCATCCTTCTACCTTGTGACAAGCACCAACCCAAAGCCACCTCGCAACCTTCCTCTAGTCTAGTTGGAGTACATTTGGTGTGTCATTTCCAGGTGTCTCCTCGGACTGAGTATTATCAACGGCCCCATTTCCATTCACTTTTGTTGGCTCTTGCTTACCCCATCCCTCACAATGTGACGACCTTGTCAACAAGATCTCCAGTAGACTGTTGACCCTGCCACACCGGTTGTAGGACTGGACCGGACTGCACTGAACCAGTTTTGTGAGGTCTGGTCCGGTTATATGTAGTTCTTTAATATGAATGAACTGGTTTCAGTCCCAGTTCATCCCAAAAAGGGGAAAAAACTGGACCAAACTGGACCTTCAAACACTAGTGATGCTTCCTTCAAAAAGGTCTCACCTAGGAGATCCCATACCGAAATGCCTTCCTGTCCAGGCTCAGCACATGATAAGTCATAATCATCAACATCTTCTTCACAGTCTTCAACCCCATCCTCATCTTCTGTGATCATGTCAACCTGGTCCTCTTCTTTGACATTGTCTTCTTTGTCTGTCTTGTCAACAATAAACTGCTGAATGTGATTGGTTCCCCATCATTGCCGGCCAACTCAATCAACACTCTACAATACGACCAGAGCGGTATAGCTTGGACAAGCCGTATTCATCAGCATCACCACTGCTGATGGATGACGCAGGTGGTGGCAGAGAGAGGTCAGGGGGTTTGTTGTTGACACCAGATGGTCCTGCCTCACTCATCACGAAGTCCAGAGGATCATAGGCATCCCTGGAGACCTCATCTGACATGGGTTCATCCCCTGGTGTGGAGTTACAAGCTTTGTTCTTTGTCGACAAAAGGGATTGTTGAACAGGAGCAAGGCATCTGATGACCTGCTGCTTTGCAGGGAGGCAAGAAGATTTCTTCTGTGGTATCCCAGAATCAGGTACTTGGTGCTGCATCAAGGACTGGCTCTGTGCAAGGACCTGAGCAGTCAGGTATGATCACCCAAGGCCAGCCTCGTGGCACTGTTCAGTCTTTTGGCTGACAAGCTTGCCACTGTGGAAGGGGAAGATGACATGCCCATCAACTTCCCACTTCCGAGGCATTTCCCATGGGACCCTCGACATGGTCAGGGATCCTTGAGTATTTGTATTACTCCTTTATTTCTTTCATTTATTGTTCATTCATATTTCTAACAAACCTCTTCTATGATTCCAAGCCTCAGGTAGATTGTGAGACAGCCAGGCTAGTGTTGCTGCAGCTCAGCTGGGTGTTTCTGCTAACTTGGGAAATAAAATAGTATAAATTCTGAACATATTTGAGGAGCTAGATCATGTGAGACGTCGATGGGTCCTCTGCCAACTCTAAGCGATCTGATCATCGGTTCCTGAGTTATTTAACCGACTTGGGAGATGACTTGATGAGTTATTGTTTGAGTCAGTTAAATAACCCAGGAACCACTGATCAGATCGCTTAGAGTTGGCAGGAGACCCATCGACTTCTCACATGATCTAGCTCCTCAAATAATTTCAGAATTTATGCTACTTTATTTCCCAAGTTAGCAAAAACACCCAGCTGAGCTGCAGCAACACTAGACAGCCCCAAAGACCCAGGGATCCACTCTACATGCCAATCTCATGAAACTGTCACACACAACACTCTTTCAAGGCTTTCATCAAGTTTCCCACTCTCATCTTGAAGGACTGGTTACTGGTTTTGATTTTATTTTCCTCTTTTCAAATGTTTTTATCTATTTTTCAAACCTTTCTTTGAGGATCTAGATTCCTGCATGTATCCCTCCCCACGGCTATCCATTTCTGACTCAATGGACTGATCTACCAGATGGGTAGGGTCGAGGGCACATCAGATGGTACTCCGCACCTGCTTGGGGTCCAGGTGACGTCTCATCAATTGAGGGCCTTGGTGTTAGTCCCCTCCCTGAGCAATTCCTGGCAGCTGATGTTCAGAGAGGAGGTCTTGATGACACCATGCCAACAACCACCTGTTCCCAGATTTGTTGAGTATTCTATTTTTATCCACACTTCCTATTTCGTGCATTTCTGCCTCTTTGTTATTTCATTATTCTTTTCTTGTGTTCTGATTGGTGCAAGAGTACACACACAATCACATGTGCATATAGTTAGTACCCATATTTGGTATATAAGGTGTCCTCCCACCTTTCGAATGGAGCAGACTTCTTTCCCTTACATTTCTTGGTTTCTGTGAGTTCTCACCTCAACAACTCGCCTTCCCTCAAGACAACTACACATGATGGTGTAGTTTCTAAGCTAAGTCTTCTCGTTTCTATGGTTACTGGACATCATGGCCCTTTTCTCAGACATTTCTGACTGGACCAATGAGTCCATTGACTTCTGTTCCATGCCCACAAGTGTTTTCTCATATTGAGTGCCTTCAGCCTCAATCTCTCTCTTCATTTACTGTTTCTTGTCCCTTTCCCATGTGCACCACTCATCGATCAATCGGAATGCATCCCTCCTGCACACTCTTGACCTCAGGTTCTTGACCCTATCGAGATCTCAGTGTCTCGTTTCCATTCCCAGCTCACAGCGCATTTGATGTTTTTGTCACACATTCATTTTCCCCATTTACACTTACCTCTGACAGTGTGACGTGATGACCCAACCAATCAACCTCAAGAGGGCTGAGACCCTGTCCGCACTGCAGCCACAAGCACAGGGATGTTTCTGTTCAAGGTTACCCATGGCACTTAATCACTGAAAATGGAAGGATTCTTTTGATGGGTGTGCTCAGTAAACAAGGGGCTCAACTCACCAGTTCCTTTACACACGTGTTCGCAGCCCCCACCAACTTGAATCACCCAGACCTTGTGGTTATCTGCAAGGTAAGTAAGATAGTGAGCAGTAAAAGAGATGAGAGAGGAATCAGTATACTTACCCAAGTGCAGAAGTCTGGTGGGGGTGGCGCTAAAGTGCCAGCAGGCAGTCCTGACACCTGCAGTTTATGATCAAGACAATAAGTAAATGACCAGTATGACATTTGAGAGGGAATATGACTTACAAGTTATGAAGGAGCAATGACTGGAGTTGGACAATGAGTGTGTTAAAGTCATGGCAACTTGTTTGGTGATATTATTTCATGCCAACTTTCGCACAGTTAACTCTTATCAATCTCATCAACAAGTCCCCCACTTGTGAAGGTCCCAACCATGCCCCACGTCGACAACCAGGATTCAGGCGACAAATTTGGTTTCATCAAGTATATGCAGGGCCTGAATCTTGACATGTGCTGTTATGATCCCTTCTACATATCATCTATGCTACTTTTGGCTGTTTCTTCTCCCTACCCTCATCATTCTCTTCATTGCAGTGTTGCTTTCTTCCTCACCCCTTTCCCTGCCAAAAGTTGAAGTTGAAGACTGGGTTTGACATGGAGCCACCTTGAATGCAAATTTGGATGGTGATTTTATCCTAATGTTTCAACACGTCATATCAGCACATCAGGTAGGTATCTATATTTACATATCTTTCCATTCCCCGACTCGAAGACAGCATTGTCCACACCTCCTTTGCCACCACCAGGGACTGGGCTGGACTGTTGGGTGGGATCCAACTTGTCTGTGTTGGTGGGACCCATCTCATCACTATCTTCAACTGATACCACATCTTTGACATGTTCCGGCTCAGCTATGGAATCGACGCCAACCATAGTCAAGCTATTCCTCAACTCACCATTGGTAATGGTAACTTGATAGAGATTTTCTGAAAAATCAAATGGATCCTGTTCACCACCACAATACAAAATGTCAGATTCGGGCTCTGTGACACTCTCCAAAGTTTCATGGTCACTGTCGATTATGACAACTCTTCTGGTGTTGTTGTGCATGATGAGTGAGAGTGGGACCCTCTGTTCACAACCACTGGGGTGGGCTATTTATTCCATGATGTGTTGACCACTTTATGATACAATTTTCGCTTTTTTCCATACAACATGTCCAACATCAAATTTAGGTTCAAGATCTGGAGTGCTAAGCAACAAAGGTATGGTCCCCATATCTCCCTGTGAAGAATCCTCTCTAACTATAATATAAGATTTCCGACATCGCAACCACCCATCTGGCCTCAACCCCTGGCAGGATCTGCCAGAACAAATCAATCACATTCCTATGTAAATCCTGCTGTCCTATTGCTCAGAACATCCAACACATCCCCCTTGCATCACAAGGATGGTGCCTTCCCACTGTATGGAACACATTGATCACATTCCTATGTAAATCCTGCTGTCCTATTGCATGGAACATCCAATACATCCCCCTTACATCACAAGGACAGTGCCTTCCCACTGTCAAATGTGGTCCTCAATTCAGCTGGTCTGGAATGCGTCAATTACACTGCTATGTACATCCTGCCGTCCTATCACCCAGAACATCCAACATGTCCCCCCCACATCACAAGGACAGTGCCTTCTCACCATCAAACATAGTTCTCCAAAAAGGAAAATCACATGCTGTAGGTTAATCATCATCAGACCTAATCTTCAATTTATATGGTGTGTCCCTTACAATATTCATTCCTATGCTCTTCCAACCCTGGGCTTAGGAGATCTGTCTCCATATTTTCCACTACAATTGGTACATTCCACATGGGTCTGCTACCTGTATATATAGATCTTCATTACATTCTTAAGAGTGCAACATCATAGGCCCTCAACCTCATGGCAAAACCACGACACCCAAGCAATCTAAGCATGCTGAGAAGTCCAAGGCTCTTCATTTTGTTATGAATATCCTTTGCTACCCTATGATACCCCCTCTCCTGTTTTTTCTTCTTCTCTTGTTTCCTTTTGTTGGCTACTGTCTGAGGCAATGAGGATGTTGCCTTTGTGGAGAGGGCCAGATGTAACCATGTGGCCAGCCTCCCATAGACTGTAGGTAGACACAATCACGTGACCACATGTTCATACTAGCATACATGTAGACACTGCTTGTACATCGCATACCACTGCTATAGATGGCTTGCCCTTGCTTTCGGGCAAGTCTCTACTGCTTCTGCTAGAGACTGCACGTCTCCACTGCCCCCATGCCTACAAGCAACTGCTTGTAGGGTGGATTGCCAGTGCAGCCTGTCGCAGCAGGGCACATGAGGGGGAGGGACAACGACAATGCCAGTGCCAATGATGATGACAACAACACCAGCACCAGCACCAGCAGCGCCACCATGGCTAGGACAATGATGGGGACAAGCTCAAGGGGGAGGTGATGATGCCCATGGCACCAGACCCCTCTGCTATGAGCAACTGCTCGTAGGGAGGAAGGCTGGTGCATATGGGTCAACAGGAAGGGTGAGGGGTCAAGGAGGCGAGGGGGATGACATGGCGCCCACCACTACAGGTACGAGCAACTGCTTGTGGGGTGGTTTGCGGGTGCAGTGCAACCCTGGCAACAGGGATGGGAGGTAACTGCCCAGCACCTGACACCCACCACTGCCAGCACTTGTTCACAGGGTGGATTTGATGCTAATGGGGCACATCGCCTGCCTACACCCTCCCCATGCCTATGTCCACCATTTTTTTTTCTCTCTTTTATTTTTATTTTTACAAGTGCCCAAGTAGTCTTTTGTGTTTTGTAGTTCATTTTGTAAGTAGTATAAAAGAATATATATATTTAACAATGGAATGATCCCCTTGTAAAAAGACTGAAAAACATGCAATGAGCCACCTGCTGTGGTGATGAACTTCTGAAAAACAAATTCACAAAGTCATTTGGGGGGAGTTTGAATGTGCCAAGGCCTGCCAGGGCCTGCTGGAGGAAGGTAAAATGCATTTTGCATTCCTTTTTGTTCTTTTTATGTTCCAAGGGTTTCACAGTAGCCGAAAAGTAGCTGAAAATGGCTACTGTGAACGACCCTAATACTGGATTTCAATTCAATTTCTGACAAAATTTAACCCTTTTTTGGTGCTTCTCAGTCATGAAAGCCCACCATCAATATATTGTTTTTTAGCACATCAGTGGTTGAAATACAGGTGGGTTTTCCTGCAGCGTGGGTCCCACTGTGCTGACAGAAGAACATGACTACTTTTGATGACCCCTGGGCCTCCCTCTCAATTCTCACTCACTCTCAACTTCTTTCCCTGGGCCTTGCTTGAGTCAATGTGCATGGATGTGCTAGCCTCAACAAGATACAAGTCCTGACCCAAGATCTCTTTACTCATAATCCTCTTTCCCCCCACCATTTTCCCTGTTTCTCTGGATTATTCCATTGAACAGTTGTAGCTGATGTGTTGTCCCTTGTATCAGATGATTTTGATGTGCCAAATGATCTCGACAGCTGTGATTGTTTTCCTTGTGCCTGGCTAATGTTCTTCAATTGAGTTTACTGAATAATATCAGGCTACAATGGAGGTGGAAAGCCACCCCAGTTGCGGACTATGCTACTCAATATCCCCCTAATAGTCTCATCTCGAGGTCATTAGAATCTCATGCACATTGTCAGGAAATCATTAACCATCACTGGGTTCATCGTATTCAGGCTTGCTCCAAAATACGATGACAAGTTTTATGTGACCATTCCTGCAAGATTAGCAAGCAGCAAGCTTAAGTACACTGAGGAGGTTACACATGGATTGGATAAGGTCAGGGATGTGATCCTTGCTGTCCAGAAGGGAACAAACAAAGCAAAAGCAGTGATCCCTGTTGCTGAGCAGTAGAAAGCAGCATGGACATCATGTACTGTGTAAACCTTGAGCGCATTTTTTTAATATTGGGTGATGATGGTAAGTATGTTACAGTGTCCAATAACAAGAGTGAATGGAAGTATGCCAAAGCCATTGTCATCATCTTATTGACCATGGTTTGGCAGTGGGTAAGTATGGTGTGGGTCATTAAGTCACCACTACTTTTGTGCAGCTGAAATAGCCTGCCCAAAAATGGATGAAACTCTTATCTACTTAACAAAAAGCATCCTTTTGATGAGAGGAAGAAAATTGTTAGAGGGATTTCCAAAATAATAAAAACTGGGCAAGTTATTATATTTCATGTCAGCAGACTTTGGCGTGTCTGGCTTAAAAAGGAAATTAAGGGTCCTACGGTTATGTCTATGTGTCGAATTGACCACTGAGTGTCTCTGGGATGTGTTAAGAACTGATCCTAAGGCGTGGGAAATCGGCGGAGTCCGGCGGAGTTCCGATGTATGACGAGGACTTGGCTTCAACCTTTAAGAGGTTGCACCCTTCTCTACGCTCGGTGTCCAATTTGCAAGGAACTGAAAAGTCCGGAAGTCCGTGCGGAAGTCCGAGGTAAGGAAAAGGTGCAAAAGCGGAGTTCCGATTAGGAAGTCCGAAGTAAGGGACAGGAACAAAGCAGAGGTCCGGAGGTCCTAAGATTAAGATAGAAGTTCGAGGTCTTAAAGTTGACAAATGATAAGTTGATAACAACTAATATTTGAACTGCAGAATACAAAGTATGTAAAGTAGTTTTATACTAAGGCTAGTACTCGGTGTAGCTGTGGCGGAGTTCTGCGGAGTTCCAAGTACAAATTTCGTGATGATATCTATGATGAAGAACAGACTTGAGTAAACTACGGAAGATGTGATGTAAGTAAAACAGGAGAGGTAATTTGAAATGAGGAATTTGAAATACTCGGAGTTCCTACGGAGTTCCGTCGGAGTTCCGAGGCAGAGTTCCGAGGGGTGCTTGCATGGGATATGACAGGATGCGCCTATGAGACTGGCACTGGCAGGTTTGTTTTCGGCAGATATTTCAGGGACGTGAGAATGTCCAGCCCAAGCACGAGCAGCAGACTTCAAATGCTTCTTGTGCTTGTTTGATGGTTGGGGCATCCTCATCAGGAAAATCTAGAAAAAACTTAAACAGGCTTATTCTTAGCTTAGCAGGCTTATTGCCTGCTAAGCACAAATAAGCCAAAAATAAGCAAATGACTTGGCTTAGTTGCCTTAATTTACAACTTAATGCACTTAATTTGTTCTTAATGCAACTTAGATCATCAGATTTTGAAATTCAAGCCCAAATAAGCAGCCTTAAGTGTTCACTAAGCCTATGTAAGCCAAGTCATTTGCTTATTTTCAGCTTATTTGTGCTTAGTAGGCAATAAGCTTGCTAAGCCAAGAATAAGCATGTTTAAGTTTTTTCTAGATTTTCCTGATGCCTCGATAGTAATCCTTTGCTTTCTCTAGTGTTTTTTTTCGCTCTTTTTCTCCGTCAATAGACCAATATACATCGATTTATGGGGCTAGCTACCACTTTGATTAGGGTTAGGATGTTAAGTAAAATTTTTCGCCGCCCAATTTGGCGGCTCCCACGCTGCTGCACAAAAGTAGCGGTGACTTAACGACCCGCACCATAGTAAAGGGATACCCCAAACCCCTTGGACAAGGCTGTGTCCAGGCACAGAGCTTACCGCTGCTTGCGGCGAGGTGTCGTATTAATAATTTCGACTGTCATCTAATTACGGTCATCTCCTTCGGTCGCGCGTTCCAGGCTGTGCTGCTTCAGGGTTCTAAGAATAATTCGATCATGTCTTCCACCAAGGTTGAGTCTATCCCCATCATCTGCCTACGCTCTTGGCGTTTTTGCTTTTATTCACCAGAAGAATCCATGCTCAAAGGCATTGGGCGCTTCCAAGCCAGCGATCGCAGACCCTTCAAAACTTGTTCGGATGCTTCGAGAGGCCTCGAAATATGTCTCTTTGTCACTCAGACCGCCCGCTAAGTCTTAATCATATGTTCGCTGTACGCTGCATCTACTAGAATTGCTGTGGCCAGCGTCCCAACATTTTCCCATGGGCTGCGGCCTTCCGGACACAAAAGCCACAGCACTTACCTCGACCTCACCTCCCTTTTCTCTTCAGACAGAATTCGAGCACAGGAAGCCGAACTTCTCCCGGGGCCTAATGTTCACTCGCTGGGGGTTGAGAAAGTCCAGGTCTACCAAATCACAACCTTCTCCGAGTCCTTCAAATTCCATTTCTCAACTACCTCCGCCTACACCAAGTCAAGATCTTGTTCCATCTCATGCACAAATCACCCCCATCGACCTTTTCAGAGATTCGACTACGGTCACACATATTGCTTCAGCAGACGCCGATGCATTGGTTACCACGTCCGCCGTCTATTCAGATATCCTTGTTGGCACTGCAGAGGTCGAATCCCCGGTAACACTAATGAGCGCCGGATTTGAGGGCTTGAAGACGACACTTGCTTTGATCGAGAGGGCGGCTGGTACATTTCCTCCCTTGAGATCAGCCATTGGAGGACTATTAGGCGTAGTTGATATTATTGAGGTACGCACCGATAATGCGCTGCCAATACATGCTT
The DNA here is from genome assembly GCA_964034925.1 of Tricholoma hemisulphureum. NCBI lineage: Eukaryota > Fungi > Basidiomycota > Agaricomycetes > Agaricales > Tricholomataceae > Tricholoma > Tricholoma hemisulphureum. The sequence goes on along the minus strand of OZ035930.1, from coordinate 2,065,319 downwards.
GAGCATCTTGATTAACTCAGACGACAACTCAAATTCAACAAGATCGCGCCGATTTACAGCGGAAACTGATGGCAGTTTGCTCTATTCTACAAAGCCACTGCGACCACCCAGCCTCAATGTCCCTTGTTCGCCGGATTGACGGCTTTTCAACGTGAGTTTTCTCTAAGATCGATGGTGCAGGGTTATTGACTGACAGTAACCGAAAGTGCAATTGGTCATCAAATTTCTGTCATCCGGAGCCAGAATGAACGAAAATTTACACGACGTGCGGCAGAAAGTAGGAAAGATGCCGACGAGATTCCCAAGGCTTACCACACGCTCTCTTGTCTGTTTGATGCCTTCATGGTGAATCCAATCTGCTTCGTTGGTTCATCTCCCCCATGCTGACAAGATTAGATGGATACTACAATGACCACCGAGAGGTCTTTGGATGAAACCCGGTCGGTAGGTTTGTTTGCCTCCGGCTCTTTACAAACATCTTATAGTGCTGCTACATAGCTCACTTTGCTCGACAAACTCCCCCGGGCCAAATGCGCAGGCTATAACTCGTCCTCATCCGCCCGACGAAACCGTTGCATGGAGAAAACTCGTGAAGCGATCCTGGCCGAGCTCATGTCGTGGGCTATCGACATCGCGAATACCAAAATATATTGGTTGAATGGGATGGCCGGTACTGGGAAGACGACTATCGCATACTCTTTCGCTGATATTCTTAATAACATTCAAATGCTTGGAGCCACATTTTTTTGCTCTCGACTAGAAGACGATGCCAGGAATGTCTATCGTATCTTCCCCACGATCGCTTACCAGATTGCTCTACGTTTCCCCTCTGTGTTGCATGCTCTTGTGGACGTCATTACAAGAGACCCTGACGCTGGAAACAAGTCGTTAAGGCGCCAGTTCTCTGACCTCATCATCACGCCGTTGAAACTTGGGTCGATCGATCGTACTGCAATTCCTATCCTCATCATTATCGACGCATTGGACGAATGTGCCGACCAGGATCTAGTTGTTGACATGTTATCCATCATTTCACAACATTCATCGACTCTCCCAGTAAAGTTTTTCATCACAAGCCGTCCGGAACGGGATATCCGGCACAGGTTCAATAGTCAAGACTTCACGCCGCATTCAAAATTCATTCTCCATGATGTGGAGGCAGAGAGCGTGAATGCAGACATTGGAACCTACATGAGGAATCGTCTTGCAGGTATTGCGCATGAGCGGTGTGGTGGAACCCCATTAGATCATTGGCCTTCAGAGTCGCAGCTTGCAACTCTAATTCATCGCGCCGACAAACTATTCATTTACGCTGCAACTGTATGTGATTATGTTTCTAAAGGAGAGAACGTCAAGCGTCGCATGGAAGCTGTTACACAGGGAAACCTAAACGGTAAAACAAAGGCATTGGATGATCTCTATAGCTATATCTTACATGCTGCATATATGGCATCCGACGACGAGGAAAGGCTCGACATTGAAGAGGTGCTTCGGGTGGTGACCAGTGCCCTGAATCCTCTTTCGGTCAAGGGCATCAGTGACATCTTACACATCGACGCCTCAAGGGTCACCGCAGCTTTATCATCACTCTATTCTGTTATACATGTGTCATCAAGACTTGATTCAAACCTCCCGGTGTCTATCTTTCATGCCTCCTTTACTGACTACATCCATGACTCCAAACGCTCTGTGAACAATTTCCTAGACCCCTCCAAGTCTCACAGGCTTCTTGCTTTGCGGTGTTTCGAAACGATGCAGATGTCTCTCAAGGAGAACATATGTTGTTTAGAAGGAAATCCTCCGATCAGAGACATCCCCCTCCTCACAATCAACGACCATATTTCTGAAGGCTTGATCTACGCTTGCACTTACTGGGTGTCTCATGTCATCCTCGCAACACGAAAAGGCGATGAAAGAGACGATCTCTATGAACAAGTACACCGACTTTTTGACCACAACCTTCTGCAGTGGATAGAATGCATGGGTCTTCTCGGCCGACTAAGTATTGCAATCAATGACTTACGACGGCTGGAGAGTCGGTTGCAGGTAATTTATCAGTTGTCTATCTGGAAGTCAGCCTTTTAATCGATCTGTTAGGCTGGATCAGGGTTGCGAAGCGCTGCAATTGATGCTAGGCGATTTATCACGGAATCCTTCAAGCTACTCACCAACTATTGCCTGGAAACGGACGATTCTGCATTGATGTGGCTGCCAGAACAATCACATATCAGAAGGATATCTGCAGGTAGAAGAAAATCTACTTGGAAGATCACATGTGGAATGCGGAAGGGATGGAGTGCATGTGAAATGTCAATTCCTGGATATTCGGGTTGGACCAATTCTGCTGTGTTCTCCCCTGATGGCACTCGCGTTGTGTCTGCATCGCATGATGAGTCACTGAGGGTCTGGAATACGACGACGGGCAATTACGAAGCAGAGCTAAGGGGACATTCAGGTTTGATCACCTCTATTCTATTCTCCCCCGATGGCACTCGCATTGCGTCTGCATCATATGATAAGTCATTGCGTGTCTGGAATATGGCGACGGGTAAATGCGAAGTGGAGTTGAGCGGACATTCAGATTGGGCCAGAGTTGTTGTCTTTTCCCCTGATGGCAGTCGCGTTTTGTCTGCATCACATGATGCGTCACTACGGATCTGGAATACGGAGACGGGCGAATGCGAAGCAGAGCTGAGGAGACAGTGGAGAAAGTCAGATTGGATAACTTCTGCTGTGTTCTCCCCCGATCTCAGTCGCCTTGTGGACGCATCGTTCGATGGGGCATTGGCAATCTGGAATACGGCAACAGGCGAATGTAAAGCAGAGCTGAGGGAACATTCAGGTTTAGTCACTTCTATTGTGTTCTCCCCCGATGGCACTCGCGTTGCGTCTGCATCGCATGACGAGTCACTGCGCATATGGAATATGGCAATGCGAAAATGCGAAGCAGAGCTGAGAGGACATTCGGACTGGGTCACTTCAGTTGTGTTCTCCCCTGACGGCAGTCGTCTTGTTTCCGCATCATATGACAAGTCACTGCGCATATGGAATACGGCGACGGGTGAATGCGAAGCAGAGCTGAGGGGACATTCAGGTTCGGTCACTTCAGTTGTGTTCTCCCCCGATGGCACTTGCGTTGTATCTGCATCACACGATAGATCACTGCGGATTTGGAATACGGCGACGGGCAACTGCGAAGCAGAGCTGAGGGGACATTCAGGTTCACTCACTTCAGTCGCGTTCTCCTCTGATGGTGCTCGCATTTTGTCTACATTACTTGACAAGTCACTGCGGATCTGGAATCTGGCGACGCGCCAATGCGAAGCAGAGCTGAACGGGCATCCTGGTTCGATCACTTCTGTTGCGTTTTCCCCCGATGGCACTCGCGTTGTGTCCGCATCATATGATAAGTTAGTGCGGATTTGGAATACGGCAACAGGCAAATGTGAGGCAGAGCGGAGAGGACATCCAGGTTTGATAATCACATCTGTTGCGTTCACCCCCGATGGCACTTGCGTTGTGTCTGCATCAGATAACATGTCATTGCAGATCTGGAATATGACGACAGACGACTTCGAAGTCTTTGGAGAGCATGTGATGCTTTCGGATGGAATCCGAATAAATTACTACAATGATGGCTCTATCCATTTCTCCCCTCCCCAAGGTTATCAATCAACATCCCTCCCGTTGCTGGACATTATGGATTCATGGATCCTTCACAAGAATACAGGACAGCGTTGTTGGATTCCTGCCCACTTTCGCCACTTCACTGCAGTTGCTTACTATAGGTCTTGTGTGTGTTTAGGTTTGAACACAGGAGATGTTGTGGTGGTAGAAGTGAGGTAATTCTCTTTTGTCACCTTTTATAAATCTCACAGGTAATCACTGGCAGCATTATTAGTAGCTCCACATCTGGTGGAACAAAAAGTCTATATTACTGTACCATTTCATTCAATTTGTCAGTCACACATCACAGGCCTTGCCAAATTCACCTGACCTTCCCACAATACTAGCCTTATAGTAGTGGGGCATCATGCCCATGGGCCATGACCTACTACTACATGGCTCAATCTTGTTAAAACCCAACACTGGTAATAGATCTCCCCCATAACATACCTTTCAACTTGAAATGTAAGCTATACTGTGTGCATCTGCATGGGGCCCTCTCCCACTGTTGTCCCAATCACCATCATCAACTGATCAGTCTCTCCCATAGTTGATCAGTGTGTGTGACACCAATGTGCTCATTGTTGTCAACAATGAGTAGTCTATTTTACTTCTTTTGACTGATTTCTTCCACTATTTGATATAAATAAGGTGTGTCTATTAGTTCTCTCTGTCCTGCAGCCATGCCTTCCCCTCATCATGTCACCTATTACAGGGCTCATCAGCCTAGCATGCCATTGTTGACATCTGCAAGACCCCATCTGCCATGTGCTCTCCCCCTGTCCCTGTCTGATAGCTATGGTCCCTTACTGAACCACACTGCCACCATCACACTGCTTTCCCCATGATACCATGCCTATCATTGGCAGCATCTTCCCCTCCTGAAACATGCCACCACCATGTCACTGCTCATCCCCCTACCCAGATGTATTCACCTGTACAAAATGTAAGTTAACTAGGTGAATGTCAAGCAAATAATTAGAATAACAGTAGAGTAAGTATTAAGGGTATTTACCTCAGTGTTTGTGTGCAAGAGCAAGAGCCAAATGACTGAGGTGCAAGTACTAAAACTATGTATGTTTTATACTACAAGCGTGTTGAAAACCAATACCTACCTCAACGACTCACTTATTGAGTCACGTGCTTGATTACATATACATGGTCCGTGCGCATGTACTAAACGTATATAAGACGCTGTAAACCTCGTAGTAATACAAGCAGTTCTTTCCCTCTAACCACCACCAGCGTAAGACAGTATACTAGCACCACACACAAGGTATGTAGAGCAAGAATGCCTTCCCCTGCGTGGACGCCTAGCGGCGACCTGCAGTCTCAACAGGTTATGGGCCCTGGTGCCTATCGCCGTCACTCTCTGCAGCGCCTAGCACAGCAAAAAGAGTAAAATGTCAGCATTAATGCAGACACGACGACCGATAGCATTATCCCCTACACCTTAAGCGCTTTCACAAAGCTGCTGTGTGACTTAAGTCTAAAAATATGTTCTTACCAAACATGCTCTCAAGGAGTATGGGAACATTGTGTTTTGCCCTTGGCGTTATCGCCTCATGGCAACGGAAATGAATTGAGGCTGATTCGTGTTTATCACGCAGCATCAATAATGTCGTCAACTCTGACTTCCATTCCCGTCCTTACCGGCTCCAATTACCTTTCATGGGCTGAAATGATGAAAGCCTATCTCCGATCCCAAGGACTCTGGCAGATAACGTCAGGAGCCTTTTCTTGCCCGACGGATCATACCATTCAAGTCTCAGAAAGACCAGACGGTACCTCGCGCTCTACGGCCAGCACTCTCACGAGCGCTGAAAGAAAAGAGCTGCAAAAGGACATTGCCGACTGGAATGACAAGAATGATAAGGCTGCTGGATCCATAGGGATGAGAATCTCTCCCTCCATGCGCCATCTGATCGCGGATGAGATGACAGCCGAAGAGTGTTGGGACGAACTACTCAAGGCTTTTGGGAAAATCGGACCTTCCCAGATCTTTATGGACTTTAAGGCGGCAGTCTCCATGCGCCTGTCCGTAGCGAATCCACAACTAGAGATCTCCAAAATGGCGGAATACTTTTCCCGCCTGACCTCTAACAAAGTTGTGATCCCCGAGATCGTCCAAGCGATGATCTTGATGAACGCTCTTCCCAAAGAGTATGATTCGCTGGCCTCCACAATCCTGCAGACGCACCCTGACACGACCAACTTGACATTCAATGCGGTCCAGGAGGCGATCACCGCTGAAAGCGGGAGGAGGAATCACTCCTCATCCTCTAAAACTCAATCGGCTCAAAAAATCTCCGCTGTCAAAAGAAAAGGTAACAACCCAAAGTGGCAACCTAAAGACAGGCATGAGGATAAGCCCGAGGCTTCGGCCTCTAATGAGAAGAGGAAAAATCGCCGCGCAGGCAAACAGGTCAAAGACCGGAATGAGAAAAAGGCAAAGGCTGCAGCTTCACAGCTCGCCTCAGCAACTTATCAGCCGGCACCGCTTTTTACAACCATAACTGGTAGTGGCGCCATCATCCCTCCATCTTTCTACAAGCCTACTACGGCTCTCCCCATCACGACGAAAGACCCGAGAAAGCGGCCCGCCGCTCAGGCCTTCACGGGAACCCTCATCGGGACCCCGTCTGTATATGAGGACTACCAGATAGCCCGAGACACTCTCGAGGCTTTGGATCTATCACGATCCCAAGGTAACATGAAGTCTCTCAAATCACGCCTTACTGATAGGCGAGACGGCAAACGCCGAAAAATCGAAGAAACTCAGTCCGAGCCTACAGCTCAAATCGAGGAAGTGTCTGATGAGGATCTAGTATCCCTCGGATCAACCCCCGAGCTTCCTAATGAGGAGCTCATTTGGGACTCAGTCGATGAGGAAATCCAAAATAGGATGGATAGCGACGATCAGCCCACGGGGCTTGATACTGGCGCTTTTGATGAAAGGTCAGTACTCTTTCCTAACGCACTCAGCGAGGCTCATTGCAGTTTTCCAGGATGCTTTTCTAGCTCCAGGACGGCGATCACATCGCCTATAAATTACTTGCATGTACCTGACTCGCGTGTCATTAAGACACAAATAAATACTATTTTGATGTGCAATGGACCTGAGTGCTCGAGTCACAAAGACTCACAAAACTTAGCTACCTGGATCATAGATTCAGGAGCTTCCCAACACTACACTGGCGAAATCTCAGATTACGCCTCCTATGAGAAGCTCGATGAACCTGAGAACATCCAAACCGCCAAGGGACCAGTCCCGATGGTAGGCAAAGGTGCAGTGTTCATCAAACATCTTGTGAATGACAGACAGCGAATCACTCGCTTATACCCTGTTCATCACATCCCCGGCATGGATATGAGATTGATCTCCATGGGGGTTTTATTAAGATCTAAGATGACCGTGAAAGGTTCCATTCATGGCATCAACTTTTATGATCAATCAAATCGCATCACCGTTCAGAGTCTCCCTTCCGAGAGGATTGAATCAGCGTATGTGGTAATGTCGACAATTGAAAGAGGAATGGGCTTAACCAAAACCTCTGTCGCAACCATATATGCTGCAGACTACCGAACTTGGCACCGACGCTTAGGACATCCGTCCGACGCAGCGTTGAAAAAGATGCCTTCCACATGCACCGGATTACCCAAGGAAATCTCGATTCCTAGGAACATCCCGATTTGTCCAGGTTGTGCCAAGGGTAAAATGACGTCAAAGTCTTTCCCTGAGTCGCACACCAGAGCAATGGAAACCTTTGAGCTAATCCATATGGATCTCAAGGAATTCTCCGTTCTGTCTTACCACAAATTCAAATATTTTATTGTTTTTGTAGATGACTATTCGTCAGCCTATTGGGCGTCCTGCTTAGCTAAAAAGTCAGGAGCGAGCTCTTCAATCAAAGAGTTCATCGCCATGGCTAAGACTCAACACAACAAACAGGTCAAACGAATTCGTATTGATGCTGGAGGAGAATTAAAAAGTACAGAGCTCACAAAGTTCTTGCTTGGTTTGGGAATAAAACTTGAACAAAGTGTCCCTTACCAACATCAACAGAATGGCCGTGCTGAACGTGCCATTTGGACAATCACGGAAAAAGCCCAGACATTACGCTTCACAGCGTGTCTACCGGCTTCCTGGTGGGAATTCTGTGTGCGGCATGCCATCCATCTCCACAACGTCACGCCGATAGCGAGACTAAAGTGGATAACCCCTTACGAGATGATTAACGGCTCTAAGCCTGATCTTACCAGGGACAGAGTTTTAGGATGTGCAGCCTATGTTTATCTGCCCAAAGAGAGACGTGCAAACAAACTTGCAGCGCGCTCTGAGCTAATGGTCTACCTAGGCTCGGCAGATGTGGACGGAATCAAGGGATATTACTTTATGCGCTCGGACAATTCAATGTTCATTGGCGCTACAGCAATATTTGATGAGGAATTATTCCCTCGTTGCCCTGGTGCCCACACCCCTGAAGTAACGCCTATCGGCGAGGACTTCAATCGTGATGACGAATCTCAGGAACAGAGAGATCACGACATTCTACATGGAAAGGTTGGCGACGATGACTATCCTCCGCCTGAAAACCGCCCCTTCTTACGGTCTGAACCACAGACTGACGTACCAAGAGAACAAGAGGCACATGACAATGCCGATGTTCCTCCTGCACCATCTACTCCAGTAACCCCCGCAGACTTTGCTCCGCGAAAGGAAGATCAACGCGAATGGAATGAACTTCCACGCAGATCTGGTAGATCCAGGAACGTCCCAAATCGTCCGGGAAACGTGTATGGTGAACAACGTTTACCAACGGATATTGAGCGAGATATCCGACGTGAGAATTATTGGAAGAAGACAGTTGGTCAGCCTTCTCAAGGCCAGAGAAGACCCCAACAAACTTCTCGAAGTGACATGGAACCTGGACCAAGCACTTCTACGGCACCACATGTTGATGTGCCTACCTCCAATAATAACAACCCTTCTACTGCAACTGATAACAATCAGAGGGTTGAAACTCAGCGCGAATATAACCCGATGGACGAGGACACATGGCTTGCTGCACGTGTCAAAGAAGGTGGAAATCCATTGATGAACTTTTTGCTTAACCAAGCAATACCATCGAGTTCTGACATGGAAATTCCAACACAATACAGTGACATTGCTCGCTTGAAAGATAAAAAGCAGCAAGTAGAATGGAAGGCTGCATGTCGTGGCGAGTTAGACGCCTTACACAAACGACAGGTCTTCGAACTCGTGGATCTTCCGCACGGTCACAAAGCGATCAAAAACAGATGGGTTTTCGACATCAAAGCTGATGATCGAAAACGTGCCAGACTCGTGGCCAAAGGCTTTTCACAAGTCGAAGGCGTTGACTATAACGAGATATTCTCTCCGGTAGTCCGCTACGAGACCGTCCACCTGATGTTCGCCCTGGCGAGTCTAGAAGGCATGTACATGACCGGATTAGACGTTAAAACCGCCTTCCTCTATGGCAAACTGGACGAGGAGATATACATGCTCCAACCTCAAGGCTTTGTAGTAAAAGGCCAAGAGAAGAAGGTCATGCACCTTTTGCGCGCATTATATGGTCTTAAACAAGCTTCGCTTGCCTGGTGGCGCGAACTAGAGGCGTTTATGAAGACCATAGGTTTTCACTGCGCCAGTTCTGACGCTGGCATTTTCATTTACAAAAACAAAAAAGGCGTAATCGTAATCGCCATCGTATATGTAGATGACGGTATCTTTATGTCGAAAGACAAGAAGCTAGCCGACAAAATGAAGCAGGCGTGCTTGAAGCACTGGGAGTGTCGTGACACTGGCGATGTCACTTCCTTTTTGGGAATGCGCGTCAAAAAGACAGCGCAAGTCATTAAGCTTGATCAACAAAAGTACCTGAAAAAGGTCCTTGATCGCTTTAACATGACAAATGCTAAAATAGCTCAAACCCCATTACCCACTGGCTATATACCATCGGAAAATACCGAGCCGGTTGATGCCACCCGCCGTTCGAAGTTTCAGCAAGTCATTGGGTCTTTACTGTACCTGATGCTCGGAACGCGACCTGACATTGCATTTGCTGTCATTAAAATGTCGCAATTCTCGGCTAATCCAAGCCAGGAACACCTAGACAAAGCGATGTACATCATGCGCTATCTCGTAGGAACTCAAAACTACCAGATCGTCTATAATGGTGCAAAATCCGAGGGATTGATCGGATATACAGATTCCGACTGGGCGAGTGATCCTATCAAACGCCGATCCACTACTGGCTTCTTTGCCACACTTGCTAGCGGCATTGTATGCTGGCAATCGCGCCTCCAAAAAACGGTCGCACTTTCGTCCACAGAAGCCGAATACATGGCTCTCTCTGACTCTTGTCGGCAGATAACGTGGATACAGTCCTTATTTCAAGAACTAGGTTTTAATTTGAACCGCACTATGATTTGCGGAGATAATCAAGGATCCATCTTTATCGGATCAAACCCTGTTCAAGAAAGACGGACAAAACACATTGACATTCGCTATCATTACATACGCGAATGCATCGAGAACGACAAAGTCTCTGTCGTATTCCTCGAAGGAAAGGATAACCCGGCCGACATGTTCACAAAGAACCTACCCGCCGCCTTATTCCTAAAATGCAGAGAGCACCTAGGTATTGAATTTACCAAGGTCAAGTAAGCGCACACAGCGCCTTTTATGGCTGCAGATGCTGCACTACTTGTGGGGGGGTGTTGAAAACCAATACCTACCTCAACGACTCACTTATTGAGTCACGTGCTTGATTACATATACATGGTCCGTGCGCATGTACTAAACGTATATAAGACGCTGTAAACCTCGTAGTAATACAAGCAGTTCTTTCCCTCTAACCACCACCAGCGTAAGACAGTATACTAGCACCACACACAAGGTATGTAGAGCAAGAATGCCTTCCCCTGCGTGGACGCCTAGCGGCGACCTGCAGTCTCAACAAAGCGACCATGTGGAAAGGTCTAAACAGTTAACAGATTGTTGCCAAATAGAATGTGAAATAGGAGCAAATGTGCATCATCAGCCCTAAGCTCAGGCACAGTCAGCTTGGTATTCTAACAATCTCATCAACTGCACCTGCAGTGGAAGCCTGTTAGGACATCACCAATACCCGAAGGCAAAGATGATGGCTCCCTATAAATAAACAACAACAAAGGAAAGATAGTCTAGTAGTCAGAGGTGGTCACACTGGTACATGGTGGATAACCTAAGAGAACATGACTAGTGTCTCTAGGCAATATATCATGGTTTATATACTGCTATACATGAGGTACCCATGCCTTAGCCATGAGTCATCAACAGGAACAGCACCATGCCTACAGCATGTGTGCGCAGCTACATGTGTTCTACCTTGAGTCTGATTGTGCAGTGTATTGCCCATGTATGTACCATGTGTTGTATCTACCCTTAGCCATGTGTTCCATCATAAGGACCTCATGCCTACTATGTGTACACAAAAGCGTCATCTCAACCAAACAATGAAAATAATAGTATTAAATGTCTCTGGAAAATTGTACTCCTGACATCACCCCCTCTTTAAGGCTCAGATTCCAGATGAGAAGTTAATCCCTCCAGAGTCTCAGTGAAGTTTTTGTACAGGCAGAATTGAATATGTGCCAGGGATCAGAGGTGGTGCAGGGTGGTGGGGTGTAAGCAGTAGAAGGACACAATTGCATCTGCTGCATGTTTGAGGTTGGCAGCAGGCTCCCAGGTGTTGTTCTCCTCAGTATAGCCTTGCCACTTAACCAAGTACTGCAACTGGTTACAACCCATCTGTGAATCCAGTATCTCCTCCACATCTCCATCTATCTCCACTGGTGGTGGTGCTTTGGTGTGCTGCCCCTGGACCTCAGGTGCCTGATGGGGTCAGGTCTAAGAGACATTGATTACCAGATGGATCTTGATTGTGTGGGAAAGTTTCACACATATGGCATTCTTGGATGTCAAGTCCATGATGGGAAAAGGGCTGATTTGCTTTTCAGCGAGCTTGCATGAAAGCCTGTTCAACTGCAAGTCCTCGGCTTCTATCCAGACCCTTTGGCTGACTTGGTATTCCAGCACATCTTCTCTAACCTAGTCCATGTAGTGCTTCATGTTGTCTTGCACCTTGGTCAACACAGCTTCCACCTCCTCATGCACTCTCTTCATTCACTCAGCAAAGTCCTCTACAGCTTCCACCTTTCCTTCTCATCAGGGCCCAAAGCCCATCTGGGGGCTGCAGCCATAATTAGCATAAAATGGGGACATCTGGAGCACTGAATGAATTTGGTTGTTGTACATGAATTCTCCAAGTGCAATCCACTCAGGCCAGTTATCCTGTCTATAATTTACAAATAGGCACAGGTATTGTTCAACATCCTGGTTGACCTGCTCTGTTTGGCCATCAGTCTGTGGGTGATAAGCCATGGATGTTTTTGTTTGTATTCTCAATAGTTTATTGAGTTCATGCATGAGTGCAGCAGAAAACTGCAGGCCCTGATCTGAGATGATCAAATCTGGCAGCCTGTGGTATTGCCACACATTTTCTCTAAATAATCTGGCCAGTCCTAGTGCACTTGTCTCCTCCATTGTGGGAATTGCATGCATTTGCTTCTTGGCCTGATCAACCACTATCAGGAGCATGTCATATCCTTGCACTTCTGGTAGGCCTGTGATGAAGTCCACAGAGATTGCTTTCCACAGCTCCATAGGGGTCTGGGTCAGCATGAGCTTGCCTGCTGGAGGTTTGGATATGTTCTTGTACTGCTGGCATTTGTCGCACCCATTGACATAGGTAAATACAAACTTGGTCATATTAGGTGACCAATAGTTATGCACCACTAATTCTAGAGTTTTCCACCACCCAGGGTCCCATGATCACCAAGTCATGATGGAGTTGGACAATCTTGCATTGCAGTTGCTCATCGTTTGGCACATAAACTTTTCCCCTAAAGAGCATCAGCTCTTGTTCTTGGCTCCACTCCTCTGTTCTCAGCTGCTTCATCAGCAATCTCTTCAACTCTTCCACAGCCTTTACCACTGACTCATCCCATTCCTTTGCTTTTTGTACCCTGCTCAATAATTTATCCTCCACCCCTTCAATCAACAAGTGTCCATGCTGTGTAGCCTTGATTGTGAAAAATTCCAGCTTTAACAGCATAACATCCTCATTGTCATGCTCCGCTCCTGCCTTCCAATCCAGCCTCCTTGACAACACATCTGCCTTCCCCATCACTGTCCCAGGCTTGTTGACCAGCTCAGAGTCAAATCTCAAGAGGTACAGTGCCCACCTCACCTGTCTCCTATTTAGCTTCTTTGATGACATGAAGTATTGGAGATTGGAGTGATCCATCCAAATCTTGATCTTATGTGTCACACCCTCCAGATGGTGTTGCCATGCCTCTAATGCTCAGATGATGCCAAGCATCTCACAGTTATGGACATTGTAGTTCCTTTTGACATCATTGAGTGACTTTGAGATAAAGGTGCACAGCCTCCACTTTCCATCCTCCATCTTCATCAACAATACCACCCCTGTTGCCACTCCTGAGGTGTCAGCCTTGACTCTCAGTGGGTGGGTTGGATCTGCAGTTGCAAGGATTTTGTTCCACACAAACAACACTTTGAGTCCATTGAACTCCTGTTCCTTCTCCAATAACTTATTCATTGGTGCTGCTACCTTAGCAAAACCTTCAGCAAAGCATCAGTAGAGGTTTGCAAGCCCCAGGAAGTGTTGAATATTTTTCACTGAGGTTGGCACCGGCCACTCTTCTATCACCTTCATCTTCTCCTGATCCATCTTGATCCTGTCCTTGCTGATGTGGAGTCTGAGGAATTCTACCTCTTTGACTGTGAACTCGCACTTCTCCAGTTTCAGGAACAGACCATTCTCCTCCAATTGCTTCAGCACTTCTTCCACTATCTCATCATATCCTTTTCTGTCTTTTGTAAATATTAAGATACCATCTATATAAACTACTACTGCTCCCTGATTGATGAGATCCTTCAGCACAGTGTTCATCATAGTCTGGAACATGGCTGGGCTGTTGCAAAGTCCAAAATACATAGCCAACAGTTTGAACATGCCCCTGTGGGTCATGAACACTGCCTTCCACTTGTCTCCTTCCTTTATTCTGACATTGTTGTATCCCCTTCTTAAGTCCGGCTTTGTAGATACTCATGCATTTGTTACCTACTCTATCTATGAGGTTGCCAATAAGTGGAAACAGATAGTTATTTCTGATTGTCCATGCATTATCCCGCACCATCCTCTTTTTTTTTTCTCTTTTCAGTACAAAAAACACAGCCAATGTTTGGGGTGACTTGCTCTCCCTGATGTATCCTTTTTCTAACTGATCGTTCAAGAAGTCATTGACTTCACCTTGCTCCTGTGGAGAGAGCCAAATGTTCTTTGTTTCTTTGGCTTGTAACATGGTTTCATCTTGATCATGTGATCCCAGGGTTTCTGTCTCGGCATACGTTCAGATGCCTTCTTCTCAAACACCTACATCCACCTCCAGAATCTCTGAGGGGTCTTTGTCTTGAGCTTCTGCTGTGTCATGTGGATCTTGTGCTCTTCTTCATCTTCTGGGTTCTCATTCCATTCCTGGGCAATTTCCTCCAGGATTCCATCTCTGTCCTCCATTCTGCCTCTGGCCATGATGAAAGCCCCATCGTCCTCTACTTCCTCGATTGTTGGATGCCTCATCATTCACTTGGCCAACTTCTGCCTGACCTGCTCCTTTTTCATTGCCCTAATAAATATGTTGCACTCTTGAGGGCAGTGCATCATCTTGACATTGCCAGTTTCCCAGTTAATGTCTGGGTTGTGCTTGCATAACCATGGATGTCCTAGAATAACCATTGTCTTCCCCAGATTGCACACCTCAGACACTGCTTTCTCCTTGTGACCCCTGAATGACATCATTAAGGTGATTTCTTCTGTGATTGAGCCACCCTGATTTAATGTGCCATCAATGTTGTAGACCCTGATTGGCTGATCAAGGGTCTGGGTCTTAAGTCTGCTGTGGTGAATGAACTCCTTGTCTACAAAAAGTCTGGTAGCCCTGCTATCCAAAAGTGCCCTGACTGTGCAGGTGTCATGTGTGTCCAGTGTAGTAATAATTATTGGTATCATGATCTCATTCTTTATTCTACTAGATCATACAAAATGGTGAACCCCCTCTTTAGGCTTGTTGGTAACAGTGTCTATTTTGCTAACTACAGATTCACAAGGGATTAAGCATGCTTCCAGAGTGCCAAGCTGACTTGTGTTGGGCCCCTTGCCATTGCTATATAATAAGATGTTATCTAAACTACCTACAGCCATAGAGTCCATGTCCATATCTAAGTCTGTGTTCTGTACCATAAGTCCTTTAAAACTGTTTTTGGAAGTGAGTAATGGGGGTCTCACTTGCTTCTGTCAGGAAAATTCTGTGCTTCCTTCTGCGTCTTCTCCTCCTCTAGCTTTTGTACCCAGTACTCCCACAACTCATCATAATTCATTGCCCTGATATCCAGATGTGATCTGCAATCTTGGGCCATGTGCCCCAGCTTGTGACACTTGTAGCAGACAAGAGGTGGCTATTGTGCTAAATGGTCCATGTCCATTGCATTAGGGTCTCATGGTAGTCACCACCCTGCTTGATGATGCTGCTGCTGGGTTGCAACTCACTCTTGAATCATCTGTGGGTGGGGCTGTGTAGGCCCCTGTATGCATGGCACATTTGGTGCAGATGGTTTCAGTGGCCTGTGTGTCCCTGCTCTGAATAAGTGCTCTTCAGCACATGCTTGTCTCCACTGATGGTCCATGCACATACTATTCAGCTATAGTTGCCAGCCGCCTCTCAAGATTGTTGAGCCACTCATGCAGCCCCTTGTTCAATGAGCACTTGAACTCATAGATTAACAGCATGCCAGTGTAACCTGACTTGTGCACTGCAATTTTAAAGTTTTGGACATGCTCATCCACCATTAATTCACCCTGCACCATCATGGTAATTTGGAACACTTTTGTGTCCTGGATGTTGGGGTCACCAAACAACTCCCAGATTGCCTGCATCAGCTCCTGCACTGTAGCAAAGGGTGGGTCACCATACATCATCTCCTTGACTGCTACCTCACACCATTTCACAATGGTCCCTCCTTGCAAGTACAACAGGATCCAGACAATTCTGGCATCCTCCATTTGGAATTTGTTGGGGCATCCCCACATGTACATATAGATAGCTGTTTTGAAAGAGTCCAGCTTGTTGGCATTTCCAGAGAATGGAAGGGGGCACACCACCTTAGGCATGTGTCATCCCCTGCTCTCTTCCATTGCTTGTTCAGCTGGCCTGTCATGCTACCATTTCTCTTTCATCAAAGGTGCAAGGAGGATGTCGCATTCCTCCCATGCTTCTGTGAGTAACTCTTCCAGGGTCTTAACTGCCCCCAGTTCAGGTGCATCCTCAAGCCTCAGGTCATATAAGTCCCACAGGTCACCCACATGATTAGTGTAAGGAGAGGTAAGGTTGATAGAGGTGTTGGGGGCAGAGAGTGTGGTGATGGTGATGTCAGAAAAGACAATAGTACCTTGCTGCAGGCACACAACCCTGTCTTGCAGCTTAGGCATCTGAAGCATGGTTAGCATGTGGACTCTTCTGCTGGTGCACTCATGTCAAGGTCTCAACACCCTTGCACATTCAACACAGCACTAGGATGGGCTCAATGTTTCCTAGCATGGGTTGGTACACCTTGATCCACAGCGCATCTTGCAGTCTTGAAGGGGGGGGGGGTTCAACAGGACTAATCCCAAGTGAATGGTCAGCTACAACTGTTCAATGGAGCTAACTCCAAGTGAATGGAAATATATCAAACACATGGCTAAGGGTAGGTACAACACATGGTACACACATGGGCAACACACTGCATGGTCAGACTTGAGGTAGAACACATGCAGCTGTACACACACACTGTAGGCATGGTGCTGTGCCTGTTGACAACTCATGGCTAAGGCATGGGTACCTCATGTATAGCAGTATATAAACCATAATATATTGCCAAGAGACACTAGTCATGTTCTCTTATGTTATCTGCCATATACTGGTGTGACCACCTCTGACTACTAGACTATCTTTTCCTTTGTTGTTGTTTATTTATGGGGAGCTGTCATCTTTGCCTTTGGGTATTGGTAGGGATCTGCACGGGTAACCCGTGGGTACTTTTGAGCATACCCGTACCCGTACCCGCGTCTACCCATACCCGTCAACCCACGGGTCACGAGGCGCGGGTCACGGCGGGTACGGGTTTCGTCAGTTGTAGCAACAAAAATGCATTTATTTAATTATATATTTAACTACAATTATCAAACCACCCTACGAGCAGGTGCTCGTAGGCATGGGGTCGCCGGTGGGCCCAACAAAACAAAGAGGAAAAGAAAAAAAGAAAAAAAAGGAAAAGAAAAATAGAAAAAAAGAACGTCCACTCGTCGCTGCATCACCCCACCCGCGCTCCATGCCACGAGCAGTGGCTCGTGAGGCTGGGCCGGGTGGTGTCAGTAGGGCTCCTGGGCCCGCCCGCCATGTCCCCTCGGCTGTCGGGACCTGCCTTCGCGTCCCCCCTGGGCTCCTGGTGCGCCCTGGTGCCCATTGGGGCCTCCCGTCGCATCCAAGGGGTGTCCCCAGGGCTCTGGGGGGCTCCCATCGTGTCCCCCTGGCTGGTGACGTGGCCTGGCACGTCCCCGTCGTGTTCCATCATTGCCCTTCACCCTGCTGTCGTCTGGGGCGGGTGCCGCGTGGCAGGTCGGATGGGAGTCCCCCGGTCGAAAACCAAGCCCCCCACCCACCCCGCGAGCAGGGGCTCGCAGGGCTGCATGAGGGGCTGTTTGGGGCTGCTAGAGGGAGAGGGGAAGGAGGGGGGAGCGCGGGGGGGGGGCGTCAGTGATGTGGCAACAGGAGGGACGCGATTCGTGGCGCACCTTGCGGGTACCCCGCTCCTCGGGCCTCCCGGCACCTCCCTGGGGCCGTCCAATTCCCCTTCGGGGCCCTCACATCCCATTTGAGTGGGGAGGAGGGGCGGCACACCTGGCGTTCGTTGTTACAAATAGAAAAGCTGAAATTTCTTTTTTTGTTAGCTAAAAAAGAATTGACAAGGTAAAAAAAACTTACCACTTACCATAGGGCCACAGGCCCCATGGAGATGGAGAGGGAGGGAGGGAGGGAGGGAGGCGTTGTCATCGTGGGTGGTGGTGGTCAATGGTGAGCTGGCAGTCACGACGCGTGGTGATGCATGGTGACTGATGGTGACGCGAGTGTGAAAAAAAATAGTTTATTAGTTTAAAAGCATAGAAATGAAATGAAAATACTTAATATTGGGGCCCAGTGGCCCCATAATGATGGAGTGGACGAGGGAGGAGGGGAAAGGGAGGATGAATGAGGGAGGGGCAGGCGGTTGTGCAAGCAGCTGTGTAGTAAAAAAAACATAGGTAAATAACGCGTGAACAATCAACGAAAACGCGATTACTTTGTCCACACAAGGCCAAATGGCCTGTGCGCATCGCAGGGCTATATAAACCCTCACGTTTCAACCATCCACGCTGGGTTCGCCCCTCTTATTTAATTTTTAATATCTAGTTAAAATAAATTTACATAGATAGTAGTTAAAAATAATAGTTGCTATATATATATTGAGTCCTTGCCCCCTCTTGGTGACGGGTAAGGGCACGGGTCCAAGGGTACGCCAAGTGTGACCCGTACCCGTACCCATAACCCGTGCGGGTACGCCAAACCCGTGCGGATCCCTAGGTATTGGTGACATCCTAACAGAAGAACATGACTCCTCTCAATGACCCCTCCCTTCTCAACTCTTACTCATTCTCACTTGACATTGTTGATAGCCTTGTTGGCAGTTGGCAGTGTTGAACTCTTTTCTTTCTTCAGGCATCACTTGAGCTCACACCTACTGTGTGTACATAAAAGTGTCATCTCAACCAAACAATGAAAATAATAGTATTAAATGTCTTTGGAAAATCATACTCCTGACAAAGCCCAGTTGTAATCAGTTGAGTTCAGTTGAGTTCCAGTTGTTTTCAGTTCCTCCAACTGGACCTTAGATCACTACTGCTAACAATGGGCATGGTTTTGATAGGCATTGTGGGGAGAGTAGCACCACAGTGGCAGTGTGTTTCAGGAGGGGAAGATGCTGCTGCTGATGGGCACAGTATCATGGGAAAAGCAGTGCAATGGTGGCAGCATGTTTTGGTAGGGGACTGTAGCTATCAGACAGGGACAGGACAAGAGCACATGGCAGGTGGGATGGCAGCAAGTTGTTTGGCTCTCACTCTCACATGCCACCAGAGGATGGCAGTATCATGCCTAATTAGAATAAATGCTGTATGCATATATACTTGAGAACTAGAAGACCAATTTCTTATCATTAGAATACCCCATTTTTCAAAATACTATTCTAACTACAATCCATATCAACCACAATTCAATCAAAAATAGCAATTTCCCAAAATGGTAAATGTTCCCACAGTCTATCTAACCCCCCCAGCTTGTCATCAATGCACAAACAAGGCTTTAGTGTGCTGACTTGAGATGACCTAGTTTGGGGGAGCCCCCAAGTGCAGTGACAGAGGGAAGGGTCATCAAATGGTTGGCCCTCTTCATGTGTGGTGGCAATTTGATTAGCTAACATGCTAACTGTGTGCTGACTAATTGCCAGATGCCTCAGCTCATTGGCCCTGTAGGAATGTTTTGAATTGAGGCATGAATTTGAATGTTTCAAGGCTTAAAAACATGATTGGAGCCATTTTGACATATAGAATATGTGCTTCTAAATATTGCAAAACTATGCTTTGAGTCATGTGAGACATTTGTAAAATTTTGTAATGAGAACTAACTTCTAATTTAGAGGTATTTATGCATACAACATTTGTTTTAATCAGAATTAAATTTTGCAAGTTAACAACATATATGGCATTGTAGCAATATATAATGCCAAGTGGTCATTAGTGGGAGTGGCTCACTGCCTGACCTTGGCTAGTAATTTCATGCCTGTGTGATAGGGCGGTGAGGCCCACTTGCCAACCTTACCATTTTGGAAATTCCTCACTGACCCTGTTATTATGCCTTGATGACCTTGTCTTGTCATATATGCACTCTGATTTTCTCATGTCTTGATATACTGACCATTTGTTTAATATTCTTGCTTCCCAGATGACCTGTTCCTTCCAAACAACAACACAAAACCCACATGATGCATCAACCACATGATCATTCATGTTTTCCTTGCTCCCTCAGCCTCCACATCAACAGCATCACACCTGTTCCAAAGGATTGGTACTGGCATCTTCATTTCCTTTTATAGTTTTATTTCTGTGCCTTAATACCTTGATGATCTGTGATGTCATCTATCAGTACCTTCTCAGCTGGCTAAAGTCTAATTCAATGGGTCTAGCTACTAGATGGTAGGGTTGAGGGGTGTTGTTCGGGTGTCCTCCACACTTACTGGGGGCACAGGTGACATACCATCAATAGAGGAGCCCAACAGCAGCTTCTCCCAAAGTCATTTCCAGTTGTGAAAACCCTGAGATGAGGACTCAGCATTACCAACCTGTCAAGACTTCCTGTGCAGACATCTTTTATCCCTTGGACTTTTCCCATCACCTCTCCAAATCCACACTTCTTTACTCTATTAATTCTATTACTTGTTGTTTGGTCCCTTTGATGCAAAGAACGCATGCAATCAGTTCTTGCTGTAGTGACCTCTCCATTTGTATTTAACATGTCTCCCCACCTTTTTAATGGGACAAATCCATTTTGACCTACTCTTTTCATTCAGCCCCTCTCTGAGTCTCATTTGATGAGCTTAAGGCTCATCCATCCCTTCTTTCCCCCTTCTTTATCCTCTTTCTTTCTTCTCACTTACCCCATGCCTCACAATGTGAAAACCTTGTCAACAAATTTACCAGCAGACCATTGACCCTGCCACACCTGTTTTGAATAAGCATAATAAGGAGACTTTAAGAAACTTTAAAGAGATTTAAGTCAAACTTAGATTTTCCTGATGCAAGTAAAGAATAAGCAACTTGAGCAGCATAGCAGGCTTATGTGCCAACAGCCTAAGTCAGCTAAGAACCTTTTCCTGATGTATACAGTATACACAATATATTGTATTATAAACTTTGGTTCTGCCTGATGTGGAGGAACTAATAATGCTGCCAGTGATTACTTGTGAGATTTATAACAGGTGAGAAAATAGAAATATCTCACTTCTACTACCACAACATCTCCTGTGTTCAAGCCTAAACACACATGAGACCTATAGTAAGGAACTGCAGTAAAGTGGCAAAAGTGGGCAGGAATCCAACAACGCTGTCCCGTATTCTTGTGAAGGATCCATGAATGATCAATGTCCAGCAACGGGAGGGGTGTTGATTGATAACCCCCGGAAGGGGAGAAATGGATAGAGCCATCATTGTAGCAATTTATTTGAATTCCACCCGAGAGCGTCATATGCTCTCCAAAGACTTCGAAGTCGTCCGTCAGCTCATTCCAGATCTGTAATGACATGTCATCTGATGCAGACACAACGCAAGTGCCATCGGGGGAGAACACAACAGATGTAATTATCGAACCTGGATGTCCCCTCCGCTCTGCCTCACATTTGCCTGTTGACGTATTCCAAATCCGCAGTAACTTATCATACGATGCAGACACAACACGAGTGCCATCGGGGGAAAACGCAACAGATGTGATCGAACCTGGATGTCCCCTCAGCTCTGCTTTGCATTCACGCGTCGCCATATTCCAGATCCGCAGTGACTTATCATGTAATGTTGATAAAATGGAAGTGCCATCAGGGGAGAACGCAACTGAAGTGATCGAACCTGAATTTCCCCTCAGCTCTGCTTCGCAGTTGCCCGTCGCCATATTCCAGATCCGCAGTGACCCATCATGAGATGCAGATACAATGCGAGTGCCATCGGGGGAGAACACAACTGAAGTGACCGAACCTGAATGTCCCCTCAGCTCTGCTTCGCATTCACCCGTCGCCGTATTCCATATGCGCAATGACTTGTCATATGATGCGGAAACAAGATGACTACCGTCAGGGGAGAACACAACTGAAGTGACCCAGTCCGAATGCCCTCTCAGCTCTGCTTCGCATTTGCGCATTGCCATATTCCAGATCCGCAGTGACTCGTCATGTGATGCAGATACAATGCGAGTGCCATCAGGGGAGAACACAACAGAAGTGATCAGACCTGAATGTCCCCTCAACTCTGCTGTGCATTCGCGTGTTGCCGTATTCCAGATTGCCAGTGACCCATCAAACGATGCTTCCACAAGGCGACTGAGATCTGGGGAGAACACAGCAGACGTGAGCCAATCTGCCTGTCTTCTCAATTCCCCTTCGCACTCGCAACAACTCTGACCCAATCTGAATGTCCCTTCAACTCTACTTCGCATTCGCCCGTTGCCGTGTTCCAGACGCGCAGTGACTTATCATGTGATGCAGACACAATGCGAGTGCCATCGGGGGAGAATAGAATAGATGTGACGAACCTGAATGTCCCTTCAGCTCTGCTTCGTAATTGCCCGTCGTCGTATTCCAGATCTGCAGAGACTCATCATGCGATGCAGAAACAACGTGAGTGCCATCGGGGGAAAACACAGCAGAATTGGTCCAACCCGAATATCCAGGAATTGATATTTCACATGCACTCCATCCCTTCCGCATTCCACATGTGATCTTCCAAGTAGATTCTCTTCTACCTGCATACAACCTTCGGATATGTGATGTTTCTGGCAGCCATACCAATGCGGAATTGTACGTTTCCAGACAGTAGTTGTTGAGAAGCTCGAAGGATTCTGCGATAAACCGCCTAGCATCAATGGCCACGCTTCGCAGCTCTGAACCCGCCTAATAAATCGATTGAGAGGTTGACGCTAGATGGACAACTTGATGAATTACCTGCACCCAACTTTCCAGGCGTCGTAAGTCACTGATTGCAATGCGTAACCGGCCGAGAAGACTCATGCATTCTATCCACTGCAAAATATTGTGGTCAAAAAGTCGGTGCACCTGTTCAAAAAGATCATCTCTTGCATCGTCTTTTCGTGTTGCGCCCATGACGTGAGATACCCAGTATGTGCATGCATAGGTCAAGCCTTCCGAAATGTGCTCCTTGATCGTCTGGAGGGGGATGTCTGTAATCTGGGGATGTTCTTCTAAACGACATATGTTCTCCTTTAAAGATATCTGCATCGTTTCGAAACACCTCAAAGCTAGAAGTCTATGGGACTTGGAGGGATCTAGGAAACTGTTCCCAGACCGTATAGGGTCATGGATATAGTCAGGAAAGGAAGCATGAAAAACAGACACCGGGAGGTTTGAATCGGGTCTTGATGTACATATATGACAGAATGGAGTGACGATAAAGCTGCGGTGACCCTTGAGTCGATGTGTAAGATGTCACTGATGCCCTTGACCGACAGAGGATTCAGGGCACTGGTCACCACCCGAAGCACCTCTTCAATGTCAGGCCTTTCCTCCTCGTCGGATGCCGTGTGCGCGGCATGTAAAATATAGCTATAGAGATCACCCAAAGGCTCTGTTTTACCGTTTAGATTGCCCTGTGTAACAGCTTCCAGGCGACGCTTGACGTTCTCTCCTTTAGAAACATAATCACATACAGTTGCAGCATAAATGAATAGTTTGTCGGCGCGATGAATAAGAGTTGTAAGGTGTGACTCAGAAGGCCAATGATCCAGTGGGGTTCCACCACACCGCTCATGCGCAATATCTGCAAGACGATTCCTCATGTAGGTTCCAATGTCTGCATTGACGCTCTCTGCCTCCACATCATGGAGAATAAATTTCGAATGCAGAGTGAAGTCTTGCCTATTGAACCTGTGCCGGATATCCCGCTCCGGACGACTTGTGATGAAAAACTTTACTGGGAGAGTCGATGAATGTTGTGAAATGATGGATAACATGTCAACAACTAGATCCTGGTCGGCACATTCGTCCAATGCGTCGATAATGATGAGGATAGGAATTGCAGTATGATCGATCGACCCAAATTTCAACGGCGTGACGATGAG
The DNA here is from genome assembly GCA_964034925.1 of Tricholoma hemisulphureum. Taxonomy (NCBI): domain Eukaryota; kingdom Fungi; phylum Basidiomycota; class Agaricomycetes; order Agaricales; family Tricholomataceae; genus Tricholoma; species Tricholoma hemisulphureum. The sequence goes on along the minus strand of OZ035930.1, from coordinate 2,041,538 downwards.
GTCAGAGAATTGACGCCTCAGCGACTTGCTTCCAGCATCAGGGTCTTTTCTAATGACATCCACGAGAGCATGCAACACAGAAGGGAAACGCAGAGTCATCTGGTAAGCTATGGAAGGGAAGATACGAGAGACATTCCTGGCATCATCTTCCAGACGAGAGCAAAAAAATGTGGCCCCAAGCATTTGGATGTTATCGAGAATCTCTGCGAAAGAGTATGCGATGGTCGTCTTCCCAGTTCCGCCCATCCCGTTCAACCAATATATTTTAGTATTCGCGATGTCGGTAGCCCACGACATGAGCCCGGCCAGGATCGCTTCGCGAGTTTTATCCATGCAGCCGTTTCGCCGAGCGGGCGAGGACGAGTTATATTCCGCACATTTGGCCCGCGGAAGTCTGTCAAGCAAAGCGTGCTAGTGGTATTATCAGATGTTGTAAAGAGCCGGACACAAACAAACTTACCGACCGTGTTTCTTCCATGGTCCTCTCGGTGGTCATCGCAGTATCCATCTAATCTTGTCAGCATGGGGCAGATGAACCAACACAGTACAGTGGATTCACCAGGAAGGTATCAAACAGACAAGAGAGCGTGTGGTAAGCCTTGGGAATCTCCTCTGCATCCTTCCCACTTTCGGCTGCGCGTTGTGCAAAGTTGCGTTGGTTCTGGTTCCGCATGACAAATATTTGATGAGCTATTGCACTTTCGGTTACTGTCAGTCGATAACCGTACACCATCGATCTTACGGAAAACTCACGTCGAAAGGCCGTCAATCCGGCGAACGAGTGACATCGAGGCTAAGTGGTCACAGTGGCTTTGTAGAATAGAGCAAACTGACACCAGTTTTCGCTCTAGATCGGAGCGGTCTTGTTGATTTTGGGTTGTCGTCTGAGTTGATCAAGATGTTAAGTACGTATTACCAGTGTATTATCGCTGCGTACTTCGATAATATCAATCACCCCCAACAGTCCTCCGATGGCTGATTTCAAGGGAGGAAATGTACCAGCCGCCCGTTCGATCAAATTAAGTGCCATCTTTACACCCTCAAATCCGGCGCCCGGGGATTCGCCCTCCGCAGTGCCGACAAGGATCTTTGAGTAGACGGCGGATGTGGTGACCGATGCATTGGCGTTCACTGAAGGAATAGGCGTGACCGCAGTCGAACCTCCGGTGTAACCGTGCATGCAGGCTGTAGGTCACATACCACATCCACAGTCACGTGATGTTGGGTTCATGTTCGGGTAGAGTAGACACTGTTGTAGACAACGCATCCTTAGACTACCGCTATACAGTCTTTGCTTTGGCTTCCGCCTCGTGTCCCAGCCTGCTTCTGTGAGACTGCACGTCTCCATCTGGTGACAACAGTACGATTCGTACTCAGCCGCCTGTTGCCTTCTTCGTGTCATCCCTGTTCTGTTCAGTCATCGAGTTCTGTTATCGGGTTCTGTCATCGGGTTCTGTCATCGGGTTCTGTCATTGGGTTCTTCATACTGTTCTTCATATTGTTCTGTCATTCTCTGTGTTGAGATGCCTGGACCAGGCACCAAGTCTAAGAAGAAGAAGAAAACTACCACTACGAAGCCTATTACTGCTTCTACCAAAAGCACGGACACCACAGCAGCCGACAACGCAAGCTCGAAAACCTTCACAGCATCAGAAGTCTCAAAACTGATGGAATACGTGAGATTAGAGGCATGGGAGGAAGGAAATAGAGAGGGATCATTGAGCACAGGTCATGGAGATGGACTCTGTGTCCCAGCCACGCTGTATTGGGCTGCAGTACAAGCTGGTCGAACTTCTACTACTACTGCTGATGCCTTTATGCAAACCACAGCTGACGACGAGTCACCGCGTCCACTGAGCGACGCAAGGATGTCTACCGAACCTCCCAGCACTTGCGAGACCGCCGTGCAAACATGCGGAAACCCCGCAGCCCCCACAGCATCTGCCGCCAGTCCCCACAGCCCTGCGAACGCTGCCACGTCGCCATCAACGACGCCAGCACAGCCGCCATCAACACTGTTGACAACGGCCACTACCACTGACTCAGAACCGCCCCCAACACCTCGAAAACAGCCCCGTTCACCCCCTAGCCAGCCCACAGCCTCCCGGCTCACTGCGCAGCCCGGCGTTCACCCCCACAACCCAACCTCGGCACCAGCAGATGCCCAGACGGCCACCCCCACTGACTGCCACCCCCAGACCGACTCCGGAGCCCTCGGGACGAAGGCGTGTGCTTGCGTCTGTCCCCTAACCGCGCCCTGCACCCCCTTCTGGCTCAACACGGCCCACACGACCGCTGACACGTCACTGACGTCGCCGACGGTCCCCCCAAACCCCCCATTACCTGAGCAGCGCCCCACAGCACCCAGCCCCCTCCAGGCCGCTTCCAGCACCCACAGGACGACGGCGCACGCATGCGCCATCCCCCGGCCCCCTTCCACGGCCCCTGCCACCTCTCTAGAGCCTACCGCCACCCCTGCCCCATCCCAGACAACTGCAACGGCCGACATTGGTGCGCAGGCAGCCCCTGGCACCGACGGGGATCCGGCCCCGACCTCTGACAGCTCCCTTCGAGCCCCAGAGGCCCTCGCTTTGCGCGACGACCCCCACACCGCCGGCGCCACGTCACAGAGGACGACGCCCATGCTCCCAGCCCTGCCGTTACGAGAACGGCCCCCCACTGTGCCCAGCACACCCCTACCGACACCCCAGCTGCTTCGGACACCCCCAGTCCCAGCCACAGCCCTAAGAACGGCCGAACGGCCGCGCGTTCGACGCCGCACGCTCCCCGCTGCCCCCATGCTCGCCCCGGCGCCTCCCCTGTCGAACGCCGCGTCACAGACGCCGCCGGCGCCTCCCTTCCCTCTGCACCCAGCCCTACCGTCATCTGAACGGCCCTCTGCGGCCCCCGCCTCCTCGTGCCTGCCTTCCGCGCGCTTCGACTGGGCCGACGATGCCGCGTCGCTGCCCATAGCCTCGAGCTTCCCCCCACGAGACCTCTCCTGTCTCAGATCGGATTGCCCAAAGCCATTCGGAAGCATACGACGACGCACACAGCGCCGACGACGCCCCCACCGCGACCCCACCCCATCGAGGCAGCTCCCTCAGCTATCTCCACCACCTGGTGTCTGGTCACCCCATTCTCGAGCCTCCTCCACTCGACATCCGCATTCCGGCATCTCTGCACCAGCCCCACCTGCCGTGAACCTTGACTGGGATAGCAACCCCCAGCTTGCAGACTTATCACGAGCTCTCTGCGCTCTGGGATGGACACCACCCTGTTGAGCCTTTTTTTTTTTCCTTTTGTTCTTTTCTTTTCCTTGTTACATATACCATTCTGCTACCTTACAATACCCACCTTGTTTTCTCCCTGTTCTCTTGTTTTTTCTTTTCCTTCTTTTTTGATTAGAGTCCAGTGGCAACAAGGGCGTTGCCATTGTGGAGAGGGGTACATGTAACCATGCATGCAGGCTGTAGGTCACATACCACATCCACAGTCACGTGATGTTGGGTTCATGTTCGGGTAGAGTAGACACTGTTGTAGACAACGCATCCTTAGACTACCGCTATACAGTCTTTGCTTTGGCTTCTGCCTCGTGTCCCAGCCTGCTTCTGTGAGACTGCACGTCTCCACCGGAAAGGTCAATGAAGGTGTTTTTTGGAACAAGATCTCGACTTGGTGTTGGTGGAGACAGTTTGGAAACGGAAATCACAGGACTCGGAGAAGGTTGTGATTTAGCGGACCTGGACTTTTTCAACTTCCAGCAAGTGAAGGGTGACATTACGTTTCGGGGCATCTTCAGCTTTCTTTCTGTCTTGGGGGACGAGACAGCCTGAGGGAGGTTAGTCGAGGTGAGTGCTGTGACCTGGCTTGTCTGGGAAAATGCCGACACGCTGCCAATCAAACCAATTCTAAGTAGCAGCAAGCAGGCCTAGCGAAAAAGGGAACAGATCACACCAGCAAGGCCTCTCGAAATATCCGAACAAGATTTGAAGACTTTGGGACTGTTGGTTTCGATATGTCCAATGCCTTTGAGCAGGAGAGTAGGACAACCTCTTGGTGGATAAAGGCCCAAAGGCCAAGAGCGTGGGCCGACGACCGGGATACACCTAACCTTGGTAGCAGACAGTCGACTCATACTTTTATCCCTGAGGCAGCACAACCTGGAATAGATAAAAAGGTCACACGACTGAAGCCAAGAAGACAGTGAGATGACAGTCGAAATTCCATGACATCTCGCCGCAAGTTGCATAGCGGGGGTAAGCTCTGTGCCTGGACGTATTCTTGTCCAAGGTTGGGGCCGTCCCGTTACTACTTACCCGCGGCCAAAACGTGGTCAATCGTGGACACAGCGTGGGACCTAAGATGTTGACAACAGTTCTGACATACTCTTGTTATTGGACGCTGTAACGTACATACTATCATCTCCCAACACCAAAAAAATTCGCTCAAGGCTTACACAGTACATGATGTCCATGCTGCTTTCTACTGCTCAGCAACAGAGATCACCGCTTTCCCTTTGTTCGTTCCCTTCTGGACAGCAAGGATCACGTCCCCGACCTTATCCAATCCATGTGTAACCTCCTCGGTGTACTTAAGCTCGCCGCTTGCTAATCTCGCAGGAATGGTCGCGTAAAACTCGTCATCGTATTTGGGAGCGAGCCTGAATACGATGAACCCAGTGACGGTTAATGATTTCCTGACGATGTGCATGAGATTCTAATGACCTCGAGATGAGAATATTAGGGTGATATTGAGTAGCATAGTCCGCACCTGGGGTGGCTTTCCACCTCCATTGTAGCCTGATATTATTCAGTAAGCTCAATTGAAGAACATCGGACTGCTTTTTTTTTTACCTGATATCATGCCGCATTCCTAAGAATGAATGAGCCATATTGGTGTTGAAGGAGAATGTCAAGGGGGCGTACAATGAATCGCCCATTCACCGCAGCTGCTTCGAGTGCTGACTCCAGTGTCTCTCCGCCAACGTTATCCCAAAAACTATTATGCATGATATATACGTGAGTGTACTTTCAGGTAGCAGAGAACATTACATGTCAATAGGACCCTCCTTCGCCAGAACATCATCCGTGCTCGTGGTTTTGTAGTTGAATGCGACGTCCGCGCCGATCTCCTTCATGAAACTCACTTTCTCATCTGATCCGGCGGATGCGATGACTTTAAGCCCATCGGCCTTCGCAAGTTGAATGACGAGCCTAAGCAGTGGTGTAAATATTCTGGCAGTTGCCAATGGTGTCTGCTTACGATCCGACAGGACCTGAAGAGCAGCTCATCAGTATCACATGCTCAACCACCGCACAAGATATGGACGAACCTCCGCCAGTCGTAACAAAAGCAACTTCGCCCTTCGATAGTCGTCCAGCGTCAGAGATATGTACTTCTGAACGGAACTCAAAGCTACCTTCTTCGCATGTGAATATTCCTTCCATGCTGAGAATGCAGTCCTGCCTACATTGCACCTAATGTTGATGACGTTGCACCAAACCTATTGATTGTTCTTACCTGGCATTCCAGCGGCTCCAAGGTATACAGACCAAGGCAGACGATGTTCATTTGTGAGAACTCTCAGCCTTTCCATGCTCTTTCGAATGCTATATTCCTCCATGGCTACAAGACCCGTAATTAGGTATAAACCAAAAATAGGACGTAACGCACTTATATAACCAGTAATGTGATCCCCAATCTTGACGTCTGGGAGTTCGGACCGGACTACGACACCGACACCTATTGCATCCATGCTGTCTTTCCAATTCAGTGTTTGTCATTTACAACAGACATATGGCGGAAAGACTCACGGTTCTCCGATTGCAAACGGCGGCTTCCACGATAACATTGTTAAAGAATTCTACAAGGATTTCTTGGAGACACTCACTGTATATGATTTTTCCTCTGGGTGCCTCATTCGTCCTCTGAAATATGGATCAATGGAGAGAACGAGAGTCTTGATGAGAAACCCTCCATGGAGTGCGACATTGTCAACATCAATCGTTTGCGTGGCATCATAAATCGTTGTTTTTCCTGGCTCAGGATAGCCTGTCCCAAAAATTAGTATTGTCTCTAGCAAAGTAGCTCGAAAGGGAATGTGCACCTGCGGGGACCGAGTTAAAAAGTACACGGCCATTTCTGACTGGCGCCATGGGAGGATTACAGAATGGTAAAGTCACGATCCTAACAGACGTATAGGAGTGAATGAATCTATCCGTCCTCGCTGTTGCTTATAACTGCAAAGCAGCCAGTCATACGGCGTTTCCCCCGCGGGGTGCATCCCGGAGCAAATGTGGATGTCGGTCCAAGCGCGCATTGTGACCATAAAGTGTCAGACTGATAAGTAGTAGAAGGCGAGGCAACGCTGGGCCGTTGCGATCGGAGATAACGCGTAGCACTGGCATTTTGCAGATCCCAGGACCTGGCTTGAACAACTTGAAGTGCACAGAAAATGAGGCAGAGACTGAGTTCTGTCAGTGTCATGGACTCTCAACCGTTCGGAGTACAAAGGGGCGTTAAAACTCTCTCATGTCGCTCACTCAAACTTTCACCGTTTCTCTGTCCCTGCAACTTGAATGTTTGTTCTATTTTATCTGTCGCTGACTTGTCGATTCCATCAACACCTTGACTTGATTCTTGTCCATGATTTTGTGGTTCTTTCGCTCACGCCACCTCTCTGGAAGCTAGAAGACATTTCGGTCTCCAAATTATATCATAGCTGCTCGTCTGACAGAGTCTCCTCACGCTCATGCGTTCAGTCTGTCATGAAGTTTGAACCGATATTGATCAGCCCAAACTACTTTGGGGGGATTAACGCTCAAGAGATATTCAAGTGTCAGGCGAACATGGAGCCCTCCTTCGCATGACAGAATTACCTGGATATAGAACATAATAAGGTTGCGTCATTCTTCTGTCGAGCTGGGTGATCCATTTACTGTGAGTTCCGTATTGCAAGGCTCATCGTAATTATGTAGCAGTCCTTCGAGCAAGCCACTACAAATTTTACATCTACCACTTCGCACTTGTTTTGCTCACTCAGAAGAGAGCGTGAAATACACGAAACCTCATAAAGCCTCAGGAACCCATTTAATTCATTGATACGTTTTTGGTTAGATTCGGGATATTCCCCATCATACATCAAGCGCATGACCCTGACGTGTTCTGACATGTAAATCTTGGGTGAAACTGAGAAAAAGGTCCGTATAGATGTTATACTTGTAACTCCACTTGCATTGAAGATAAAGGCTATCAACAAACGCTGTTTCCTCTAGGTTCCGAATGTCTAGCCATCACAAACAGGAGCCCACTGCATTCTCCTTAACGGACACAGTGGTGGAACGCGCGCATGAACGTCCAGCTCTAGACGCATCGACATTCTCTGATAATGATGTTCTCTCGCCTGGAAGCGCTAGCGCACCGGGGGATCCAGAGAAGCCGAAGCCTACACACTCAACATCAGTTGATCCTCGGCCTCCCCTCAGGCCGACGATACCGCCTGCTAAGGACAGACGGATTCGGACTCTCGTGCTCTGCTTTGATGGAACGGGCGACCAATTCGACGCCGATAACTCCAACATTGTTAAGTTCGTCTCAGTGCTGAAGAAAGACGACAAGTTAATGCAGATGGTGTATTATCAAGTCCGTGTAATTCACCGCACAACTTCATTCTTTGTTCTGACGTTCCACTTGTTATTTTGTAGCCGGGGATAGGAACTTACACAGCACCAAGGGTAGTAGGCCCCTTGATGTCCAAAGTCTCCCAAGTACGTCAAATGCCTGGGAATCTTATTGGCTCTCCTTATCTATCTATCTAGGCACTCGACGCGATGTTCGCCTGGAATCTGAATGCGCATGTCATGAGTGAGCCATTTGTGCTAAAATCTCCTCTCCTTTCTTTCTAAAGTGCATCTAGGCGGGTATGAATTCTTGATGCGGAACTGTACGGCATGATTTCTATTTCTCCACCCCGAGTTTGAATTCATTGTTGCCCCAGACATCAGTGGAGATCGCATCTGTATCTTTGGTAAGATTCCCTACTCTCTCCCTCACAATCTGGCTTAGTGTAGTTTTGAACCAGGTTTTTCCCGTGGGGCGTACACGGCTCGAAGGTCACTTGTATTGATCAAATTCTGCCACGAGATGGGCTGAACTGGTGATTCAAGTCTCGCAGGTCTGATCCATCAAGTTGGTCTCCTACCAGCAGACAACATCCAACAAGTTCCCTTCGCGTATAAGATGTACACACAAGACAATGCTCGGGCATTCAAGGAGACGTTCTCGGTCGATGTTGGTATTGAATTCCTTGGGGTTTGGTTTGTCCTATTTTCTAATATTAGCATTTCACCGTATACTGATGGTTATGTTCTAATGTTCTAGGGATACAGTTGATTCCGTAGGCATTATCCCGAAGCGGTTGCCGTTTACTAGGTCCAACTCGAACGTTCGTACCTTCAGACATGCAGTCTCCCTTGACGAACGCCGGGCAAAGTTCAAATCAAACCATTGGCGTTCCCAAGATAAGCACGTCAATGCTGCGGATGGAAAATCTGAGAACGAGAACCAGCGAGCTAGCATATATAAGGAAGGCCAAGCAATGGTTGAGAATATACATTCCGAAAAGGATGAACGCCCCACAGATGCTGAGGAGGTCTGGTTCTCCGTACGTCGTCATACATGCGAGATATCATTTCCTTACTTCCCTTTCTGTGATAGGGTTGCCATTGTGGTCTGTTTCGAACCTTCTCTTATCCAAGATCATAATGTTGATTAGCCATGTGTAGATGTGGGTGGTGGGTCTGTCAAGAACACAGTGCCCCATTCTCTCTCCCGCATCCCACTCCGGTGGATGGTACGAGAATGTTTCAAGACTAATACTGGTATCATGTTTGATGTTCAAGGCCTTCGAGATATTGGTCTTGACCCGTTGAAGTTATACCCGTCTGTCGATCCGCGACCTCCTCCTTTACCGGTTGGTGATGGCATTGTAAAAAAGCTTGAGTATCCCTCCATTCTAAGTCGCCTTTGGGCCACGCTTCACGGCAAGGAGGCCTTGCCACTGGAGTTTCCCTCTGACCCTCCGAGACCTGACGGGACAGTGCCTTTGGCAACCGAGGAAGAAGAGGACCTCAGAGACGCGCTATCGCCCATATACGACCAGTTGCGAATCTCCTCTACCTGGTGGATCCTGGAGATTCTCCCTCTAACGCAGAAATATCTGGGACAAGGCGATAGAAAATGGCGCTTGAGGTGCGTGCTTCTCCTGCTTATCTCGGGCATAACATGGACTTTACCCACAGCTTTAACCGCGCAAGACCAAGAAAGATCCCAGTAACCCCCCATGACGTCAGAATTCATCGGACCGTCAAAATGCGGATGGATGCAAGGTATCCCAAAGAGTATCCGAGGGATAAGAGATATTCGCCCAAGGCGGCCATCGATGTCGAGAGGGTTACGTGGATTGGATGAATGTGTCGCAGTCTATGCTTCCGGTCGTTCCTATATTATGATGCCTTCATTCATATATCTGCCATTGACAACTTTTTTGAAGCTATAACGACCAATAACGAAATGTGCTCTCTTTGCCCCCCCCCGTTTGTCGAATGTTCTTTGTAACAAAAAGAGACCCTTGAAATGCCGTTGATAACGAAGGATGCAGCAGGTGCACCTAAGTACTCGAGTGATGACTTTCTTTGTGACGAAAGTCCATTCTTCGGGAAATTTGGAACGTCTCCCACATCCACAGTTAGCTGTCTTTTTTGGAAATCTCGTGAGTCCCACAAAGTGACCAGCCTTTCTCAAATAGTTGGGTCTTCAAATCGTCGGCAAAAATGTTGGGGCGTGCAAATGGAAGTCAGTCTTTGGCCCGGGCCTGCATTTGAAGCACTCTGTAGAAAAGCTCGGCTGCGAGCTTGTAAGTCCACCCTACCAACTGCAAATAAGAATAACAGTGATCGACAGCGAGATTTGGAGATAACGATGCATGAATGATGGTCAGTCTGGATTAAAATTTATTTGTGACTACCTTTTGGAGAAGAAATAGGTATGGTAATACACTATAAGTAATGTATTCAGGTTCTTAACTACCCATCAAGGGTTCGTTTCATCCATTGGTACCCATACGGTCTATATATTCACATCCCTCGGCTATTCGGAGGGAAACTTCTCGGATCTATGTTGGATGCATGTGAGTGTGATGGATGGAACAAGCGACAAATATCGTACATTTAAAGGTTCGAAAGGCTGGAAATGATGTCCAGGGATATCTATCACCTTGATCGGCTTGCCGGCGATGGCTTCCCATTCATCGCTGGATAATTTGGGATCGTTACGATCTGCCAGCCAAGCAGGAACATCCGAAATGCTCGGCGGGTGATATCCTTCCCTCGATCGAAGGAGGACGAGAGTAAGACATTGACCACTGGTTGTTCGGGGGTCATATGTCCCAAGTATGCGAGCATTCATCGCGAACTGAGCCTTTACCAGCTTTCCTAGCTTAGAGTCGGCCTTGCGCGCCTCGAAATTAAGAACGGAATCAATGATGGAGTCAGAGAGGAGAACGTGATTGATTGGGCTGGGGGAATCTATGAGGAGAACGCCTTGTACTTGGACTCCATTTTGCGCAAGCTGAAGGGACACTTCGTACGCAACCACACCACCAAAGGACCAACCTGTAAATGTAACTTCAGATAACGAATACTGTCTCGCTGCTATTAAAACATACCACCAACGATAATCGGTGCGACGGCTTGATTAGCGACAATCTCTGCATATGCCTTGGCCATATGAACAATACTGTCCCAAGGCTCTGCAGCCGAAAAACGTGGGTTGTTGATTCCCCAAATAGGTCGATCCAGCTGTGACAAACGATCGTAGTAATGAATGAGACCGCTTCCATCGTGAATAAGGAAGAGGGGAGGTCGTCCAGATTTCGAACGCTGGATGGGTACCAAGCTCACATCGAGCCGTGGGGATCGGCTCATAAAACTGGAATCCGTCAGCCTGTCCTCTGCCACATTCGTGAGCTGTTTTAACGGTGGGACCAGGTTTTCACCCTCAAGCCTCCACTTGGTAGAAAAATATGACTGAACTGCACGGAATGTCTGGAAATTAGTGAAGAAATTTGCTGGAAGATCGAGGTTGAATTCGTTCCTAAAAACCTGAAGAGTTTCGATGGAAGTCAGGGAATCTAGACCCAACGATTCGAGATCCAGGTCATCCTCGATATCGGTAGAATCGATACCGAGCGCAGACGCCAAAACTCGCTTCACATCCAGTGCACCATCCTCGGACAAAGGCCCTGGTTCAAACAACTTTTCGTCCATCACCAACGTTCTTGGAGAGGAAGGGGCGCTAGAGGGGACAGAGGAGGTCGCCTTCAACGTACTTGAAACTTCCTGAATAATGTCCGCAACACTCCTGCAGCATGAAAGCCCATGAATACTGAGATTCGTATTTGGGAAAGCGTGTTCAAGCTTGGCAAAAATTTCAATTGACATCAGTGAGTCGACACCCAGCGACGCAAGATCTGTGTGTACGTCCAGGGTCGCCACGCCGAGGTCACACGTCTCCGAGACAATCTTGGTGATATCTTCGGTAATATCGCGGGTGAGGCCTGCAGGCGCTGTTGGAGCAAGACGAAGGGCGTTCTCTTCGGCCGAGATTACGGGGACAGATGACTCTGACCTAGAAGTGGGTGATAGCGGGAATTTCCCAGCGGCATGCGCAAGCCCTTTTTTGAACCTGTCGAGAGGCACACGACGGAAGTGCATACCCTTCAGATGTGCCACAAGCCGTCTCGGCTCTACAGTCTCTACAGCATAAGCGTCCGCGACCATGACGCCGTGTTCTGGGAGCCAGGCGTTATTGCAGTATACCTTGTACGAGGCATCATTGTTGATCAGGTGCGGAACTATTTCCACTGTTCCAACCTCGGTGCAGATGTACGCATCGTTGATCTGGCCTTGCAAGTTTGCGACAAAACCGGCAACATGGAGGAGGGTATCTGTGAAAACGGGGTGAACTATGAACCTGCTGCGATCGTAGTCAGCCGGAAGTCGAACGTCAGCACATCCCTCCATCCCACTGGCATCGACCGTAAGGGACCGCATCGTGTGATACTCCTTTGCATACTCTACAACACGAGGAAAGATCACCTCATATGCTGTGCGAGTGGAGAACACCTCCGGTAAGCGATTGCTCGTCGGGCCCATCACCGCTAATGTATGGTGCGAAATGACAGGGAGAGCACGCGTAAACTCGTGCAAAGTTTGCAAGATGGGCTGTATGCGGTATTCTCCATGGACATGGATATCCTCTTCGGTGGACGAATTAAGCCGGGAACGAATGCTAAAAACACCGGAGCCGTCTTCGAACGTGATGGTGGTTATCACAGTACGACTCACAGCCTCGTCATACACCAAAGGTCTAGCAAATTCGACCTTGCCAAGAACTGCGTGACTGTCATCAAGCTGTACGCCCAGATGCCGGCTTCCGAGGTCAAGGCCTGCGAACGCCTGCTCGATATACACTGAGGCCGGACAAAGCGGCATGCCTCCAACCATGTGCCCTCGAATCAACCTTGCTAGTTTACTGATAGGTGTTTCGAATATCGCAACAAACCCGTTTTCTTGGGATGGATATTGGGCCCAGCGGTGTAGCATCGAATGTTCGGAGATCAAATATCGAGACGAAACCTTCGAATCTGAGGCTTGATTATCGTCAACTGGTCCATCGTCCTTGTGCGCAACCCAAAACTTGGCCTTCGAGAAAGGATACGAGGGTAGGCTGACGCAGGAAACGGTATCGATGTGTCCGAAGACTTTCCGCCAATCCAACTGTACACCGGATGCGTACAACTGAGATAAACTTGCCGCCAACGTCGCCCACGGTTCTTGGTGCTTTCGGAGGGATGCAAGAAGCAGTGTTGGTTCAGGAAGGGTGGGGTTGGATTGTAGCATAGGGAGTGTAGTCGGATGCGGCCCGATCTCAATCCAGGCATCGATCGAGGAGAATGAGGGAATTTCCGTTAGCGTGCGGATGCCCTGTTCGAATTGGACAGGTTCCAGACAGTGGCGCGAAAAATACTCGGGATTGAAGACGTCATCATTTCCCGGCATGACGACACCCCCAGAAACGTTCGAGATTACTGGGATGGTAGGCGCACGTAGAGGGATCTGCCTCGCAACAGCAGTGAGGTCATCAAACAACGGTGCCATCGCAGGACTGTGGTAGCCAAATGGGACCGAAACGAGCATATTTTTACAACGCACCTCTGCATCCAGGTATCTCTTGAATGCTTGGATCTGCTCCAAAGGCCCAGATACGACACAGTGACTCGGGCTGTTATGGCACGAAATCGATAGTTCTGCAAAGACGCTAGTGTTTCGTAGCGTGCCCGCCACAGCCGCAGTGCCTTGATTCACGGCAAGCATTCCAGTAAGATTACCAGAGCATTTCTGCACCATGAAACGAACGCGGTTTGCAACGATCGAAAGGGCTCCCTTCAAGGATATCACATTAGCTATTACGAGGGCCGCATACTCCCCAAGACTACAAGAAAAACATCAGCCACCAGAATAACCATTCCAACGAGAGATAAAACAACATGCCTGTGCCCAACAACCGCCGCGGGTCTCAGGCCCCAGGACATCCACAGCTTAGCGAGGGCATATTCGAGGGCAAAAATCGCTGCCTGGTATGCTTCCGACTCCTCCGGCATCGCCAGTCCGCTACCGGCGGCTCCAGCTGTAACGATGGCGAGCACGCCGGGAAAGCCGGCTGCCACAAGGAAATCGTGGCACTCGTCGATGTGTTGCTTGAACAAAGACGAAGTGCGATACAAAGACTGGCCCATATTAAGGTATTGGCCCCCTTGCCCAGAGAAGACGAAAACGACGTGAGCGTCTTGGCCGGGGGAATGGACCACAGGTGCCCGAGCCAGTTTCTCGACCAACTCATCTCGGCTGCTGGCTGAAACGGATACGCGATGATCGTATATTTGCCTCCGAGCAGTAGACGTATAGGCGATGTCAGCCAAGGCTATGGGGGACGCCTCAGGACTTTGAAGGAAATCCAGGTAATTTGAGCGCAGCGCTTCAACAGCATCGTTGTCCTTGGCAGAAAGCCCAAACACATAATGCAATCCTTCATGCTCGACCACTGCCGGGGTCACCTTCCGATACTCCTCCAGCAGGACCGCTGTATTCGATCCCGCCGCACCGAAATTGTTCAACAACGCAACCCTGGTCTGGCCATCTTGAGAAGCGACCCACGGCACATTTACTGTATCAATGACGGTGTTATCGGTCACTAAAGGCGCGATACGGGGGTTCAGGTTCCTAAGCGAGATCTGTTTCGGGATCATCCCATGTTTCATCATGAGCAACAGCTTCGCGAACCCAGCGGCCCCGGAGGCGGCCTCCAGGTGGCCGAGATTTGCCTTGACAGACGTTATGTGCAGGGGCCTCTGACATTGATACGCGAACACACTCCGGATACTCTCGAATTCACTCGGGTCGCCCGCTGGCGTCCCAGTACCGTGGGCCTCGACCACATTCACGCGTTCGGCCGATATACCCGCGTTCTCTAGTACCTGTCTGAAGAGCGCAGCTTGGGTCGGGGGGTGCGGGTGTGTGATGGAATGTGCGAGACCGCTCTGATTGACTTCGATACCACGGATGACGCCGAGGATGCGGTCGTTCTCGGCGATTGCGTCGGAGAGACGCTTGAGTACGAAGAGGCCACAACCTTCACTGCGGGAGTACCCGTCTGCGGACGCGTCGAAGGCCTTACACTGCCCAGTCGGGCTGAGGAAGTGGCCCCTATCTAAACCAAGGAACATCTAACGAAACAACGAGATAAATAAAAAAAGCAACAGAGCGAGGTGGAAACCTACGTCAGGACTAGAGATTACGTTGACTCCTCCTACCAAGGCCGCGTCGCAATCTCGGTTCATTAACGCTCGAGCGCCTTGATAGAGTGCGACATTAGAGGAGGAACAGGCCGTGTCGACAACAATAGATGGGCCACTCAATTGCATGGCGTAAGAGATGCGACCGCTCAAAAACGCTCTAAGGGTACCTAATAAAACGTCGAGTCATTCTTCCCCCCAAGTATAGGACCGAAGAGTATTCACCAGTGCTGTAATAAACGTCAATATCATTTCGCAAGTTTTGCACGTAATCATGGGTCGCGACTCCGATATAGCATCCAAAAGACTCCGGACGAAATGTTCGAGTTGCATTGGGGACGTAGCCAGAGTCTTCCAGAGCCTCATAGGCGGTATGAAGCAAAATACGTTGTTGAGGATCCATGCTCTGGGCTTCGCGGGGGCTGATCTTGAAAAACCTTCCAAACGATGAAAAAATCGCGTTACACTAGCGGAAAAAAGGTTGAAATATACCTGTTGTCGAATTCGTCGACACCCTCGATAAAGTTACCAGTGTGAGCCTTCATCGAGCGCTTAGGGATCTTGCCGTTGTTGTAGTCTGAAACCTTGAAACGGTGCTCGGGAATCTGGCAAGTCCGCGTTAGTTTGTTTCTTAAACGCCAAACAACAAGGAAAAAAGATTCGATGCCTACCTCGGAAATAGTGTTCACACCCTGTTCAAGTATCTCCCATAATTTCGAGACGTTCGGAGCGCCCGGCATGTTAACCGCCATCCCTATTACTGCAATGGGATCTTGTTTGGCTTTAGGTTGTTGATTCCCGGAGACGTCTGCGATTGTCAAATCAAGAGAAGTCGCTCCACGTGGAAACGCACGCTCCATGCTTCGAACAAGCCCAGTTCCGGGACCCACGTTGAGAAGCCGCACCGGAATACTCTCCGGACAAGATTTCATGACCTTCTCCACGACGAGGTTCCAGTTCACCGTCTGAGTGAGGATCATGTCCACCACGAGCTTGAGAAGCGAGTCCTCGGGATTAAGAGTCGCCATATCGCTTGTGATAGCGTCGCCGGTGAGTGTCGAGCGGATGGGCACTTTGATGTCTGAAAAGCTAGGGAATTGGATGTTCCGTGATGCAGCGTCCGCGAGGATCTGGTCCCGGACGCCGTATAGATGAGCAGCTGAGTGATAGAGCGTGTCGAGGGTAGTTCTGTGCACGACAATGTCTGACGCGATGGTAGAAGAGAAGGCCAGAAGGACATCGGGACGACCGGATATGGTGACGCACGTGTCGTCCATGATCGCGGTTATGTAAAGAGAAGACGTTTCGAGGCCCTGGTTTCGAGAAATAAGCGTAGAGTTAGGCAAATACGGGAACAGGTAAGAAGACCCTCGCAACGCTACCTTGTTAAAGTTGGTGATAGACTCCTCTGCTGTTTTTTTGCTCATCCCAAGGAACATAAGACTCCATGGAAGACTGATGTTTGTGTCCATAAAGGCGGCATCTAGGGCGCTCTGTCGATAGAGTTGAGTGCGGATTCCGATCCAAACGGCTAAACGGTAGACTTCGACAGCCCTCGAGATGTAGGAGATGGTAGAAAATGAGGTGCCGACGACACACGCAGGGAGAATTCCCGAGGAGAAACCTAGAATGCCAAGATGGTGTTCCAGGTTTAGTTTGAGAAGATCGCTGAAAGGAGTGAGAGAATTGGTGAGCGAGCCTGTCGCTTCGATGAAAGCAAGATATCGAAGGGTCTGGATGATGAAAAGGGAAGGTCCAGAGATGATGGGATTATTCGCGTAGCGGTCATGAGGCAATACGAGAAGAGATTCTTTCGTGGCGAAATCCCTGGTATCTACTTGGGCGTTGGACCTTTCCGATGCAGGTAAAGCAGATAATTCAGCATGGAATGTTTCGTGACATGCTGAGAGCAGAGTGGACCCATATTGCGATGATGAAGCGTCAAATAGAGCTTGGTGTCGCGTTTTGGGAGAGAAAGCAGCAGGAGTGCCTTGGCCAGGAAAGATGGGTATCATGATATGGAGTGGAGAATCCATTTTGAGTGGGAATGCCTTGTTGAGGAGGGAGTGGCTCTATATATACGGATACCAGGAAATCCATTCCGAATGCGCGGATTGTGTCAAAATTATATCACAAAAAATGGTCGATTCAGTAATTTCAGTTGGTTCGTTGCAGTCGCGTTGATAAGTACCCCACGTGACTCTGTGACCTCCGAGTCAGGCTCTCGGACTTTGCATCACCGTCATGGCTACTATTAGGCAGCTTCATCTCTCAATCCATTTCCAATTCCAGTAAAAGTCACAGAGGAAATACAAGTCAGTCCTCATTCCATGCACAAGACTGAGGCCAGTGCAGTCCGCGGACAATTTGAATTAATCCGACCGTCGTGTTGCGTCTTCCATCGGTCACGGTGTCTGGTCGACAGTTACCATCTCTCTGCTCGTTCTTTGGAAAAGACAAGTCGATCACAACGGGCGGTAGGGGTTACCCACAGAATTCTCCGTCTTATATCTCCCTGAGCACGACACTTTTCTATGAACTACCATAGTAATCTAATCGCATCTATCAACCAAAACTGCGGATTCAAGTTCCTCCCCCATGTTGGCCTATCGAAAGCTTAAGCGCTTAAGGTGTCTTCATGATCATTCAGATGCTCAGATCCATGTTCTAGGTGGGTGTGTATCCAAGTCGTTGCACTCGTCACGACGATGGATACAAAGTATACCACGTACGCGCATATTCTCATGGCACAGGCCACGATCCATGACTATCGATATGAGAAGGTTCATATATCGGACACCTAGTTGATGAGGGCTACCATCCACCACCCAGAATGGCTCTCTAACAACTATATGCCGTCTCGTCTATTGTGGCAGTTGAATGCGATGATGTCGGACAAACGAAGCTCAAATGCGACACGACACATGCTCCAGGAACTGACAATATATCATATCAACTTCGACATGTGTACCGTTACATGAACGAAATTAGCGGACAGCAATGATTCGATGGCGGTTGCATTGATCGAATCTCCTTTTGGTCCCGTGTCTTTCCCGGTCTTTTCCCCGCCATCACGATCATTGGCTGGCTTCGAGTTCGGCGCCTCACTTTGACTTTCGGGAAATCCTCCGCACGCCAGTGTGGAAGAAGCTGGCGGCGGCGTCCGTCTTGACCACTACAAACCACTTCTTCAGTGTGGCCACTTTGTGCAGCAGCCTCCATTGAGAGCATCACCGACAGTGGAACATATCATGTCTGTAATCGATCCAAGATATCCGAGATTACTAAATGGAATCCATTATATATTTAGAATTCCCCACACAATGACAACGTTGGTATGTTCAAGTTTCGAGTTCAAGTTCAAGTTATCATGCATCAAGTCCAATTGGCGCTGACCAGCCAATCGAAACACGATTTGTGCAGTAGACCTCATCACCTGGTATGCCCCCCTCTTCGTTCCAAAGGCATGATTTGAAGCTATAGTTAGAAATAATAGACTCGGCATACATATATCGTTTACTCCTTCGTGCACCCAGCATGCATCCCTAGATTCCCCTTTCCTATTTTCGTGCTAAGGACGACATGAAGCTCCATCCGAGTCTAAATCGCCAAACTGGCTTAGAAAACAGTGATTAGAATTGCCGACGGTTCGCCTTCCCATCAGAGTCGCTGCCATGCGATGGGAGTCCATCGGGATGCCCCGTGCAACCATGCGATCAATGATTCCTTACTTGAAGAGCTGAATGGATCAACCCTAGCGCTTGGCACTATAGTATATCCCAAGCACCCACGGTCTTTTCTTTGTGTTCTTCGAAATTGTCAGTCTATATTAAGTATGGCATTACAGGGAATTTATGAGTACCTGCAGGGCTGATCTCGCATTTAAACCCAGTTTCTCTATCGAAGTCGATACCGAAACTGGAATTGGGCCTGATCGGTCAACTCCTTCATGTGAACTTCGCCTCCGCCCTGGCCCCGCCACCCCTGAAGACTTATCAAATTTACCAAAGGCAGACGCCAGCCAACGAAGGAAGGATAAGCATTGCACCCAACGTTCTAGGTGAATTGGCTGCTCCTCACCACGATTTGACTCGGATGATAAGTCGCCACACGAGAAAGTCATAAACACAATGATCAAAGTACAATAACTGGCGTTCAAGCTTGTGGCTGGTGTTTTGATGCACGTTGTTGATGCGCATTACCGCTCACTTCGCGTTCAGCCCCCCGAAATTCGAATAACTGTACAACGCCATCGGTCTCCAACCATGCTCTCACTTTCAAGTTTGTTTTTAGTCCATGATTTATTGTCCATCACCCGACCTGTCAGCTGTTAGCGACATGAGAAATATGACCTTTAGTATGTTTGTTGTGTGCGTATCGTATCTATTTCCATATTGTATTGATCCTAATGCGTCTCCTACATCGCATCAGAATAGATGGGCCAACCATTGTGCTGCAATTTTTCTGACGAACGTAACCAACCGAGTCGCTGACCCTATACTCCTGCCAAGTGAGCCTGGATTACCTGTATTTCTGGACGGATACTCAAACTCCAAGGGGAAATATCACAACTCACAACTTATTTTTCTACTGTTCTCCGCAAACCGGCGGCTCGAGCCCATTCGCGAATCAATTGACTATTACCATAGTACTCCGAAAAAAAAATACTAGACCCCGATATAGCCCGTCGATGATAGATCAAATATCAGTGAGTATGGAAACTTGAAGCGAGAGTGATCTGCTTGTCTCCGGTCCTCCCTAACCCTGAAACCGGCCGGTCAAGTCCCCGAGTGCCTGATTAATCAGCCCTAACACGTTGTTTAGGGTTAAGAAATTCATTATTCATTATTCATTATTATAAAACCACAACTCGAGTATATGCCAATTAGCAAGGCCATTGCGTGAAGTCATAAATCGTGTTCGCCATGCAGAGAAAATACATTCAATTCCATAGAATTGGTAACAATTACATGCTGCATCATTTACGAGGTTTTTTCATCCGAGCTATCTCATCATCTTTCCCAAATACAGCATCCTGATACCTGCTCTCGAGTGGCCGCTTCCTAGCCTGGATTCTTGTTTCAGTAATGTTCGTAAGTTCGTGGTGACGCCGAATAACACTGAGTATGGTTGCAAAAGGAACCACGATAGCAGGCTTATCTGCCTCCTTTCCATCGAAGTTATGATACATTTGGCAGTTTAAAATCTTGAACTTGGTAATGTTGTTAGGCAGTTTAGGAAAAATCTACACAAATACCCATGAGCATCTTGAAACACACGAAGTAGGCTATGTACCTCATAGATGCAAGTTTGATAAGTGGTACATTTCACATAGGTGTCACCGAGCTTTGTGGTGAGTGAAAATTTCGTTCCGGGAGGGCACCCACGGGTGGCAGCCTGGTGTGCATTACCATCGCACCTCACCAACTCGCCTAACTTCAACTCCTGTTCCTGCTTTTGTGACGTAAAACACTCGAGGGGCCGCTCTGCCTCCCATAGCTCGCAAGTGACTCTTGACACTTCCGAACGCTGTTGATCATCCACAACAGGGCCTGGCGCACAGGTAATCTTTATACCAATTGCGAGATTGACAACACCAATTGAACCAGCGATGTGCTGCCCAAGATCATGGGCGAGCTTCTCCTCAGTTTCGCTATAGGCAACCTCCCACACAACTGGGCGTAGTCATTGTTAGAGCATTGCGTGCGCGTAGATCATAGAAGCTATAATCCGGTGACTTCTTGCCATCTTCTAGAATATTATCTGCAGTACCTCCCGGGATAACGTTGTCACCTAGTTGGCTTGTCAAACTTTGGTCCTTGTCTTTGCTGCGGTCGACAAAGTGAAAGATGGACTCCATGATCTCGTGCCCCATGGTAGGGTAGCGGAGGATTAATTTTCTTTCATGTTCCGAAAAATCAATCCTAAGATGCCGTTAGAGGCCTACGATATGAAAATTTTGAGAAACCTAACATACATAATATCCTCCCAACCTGGGAGGCAAGATTCCTTAGCCATCTTCTCCAGCTCGTCCATGATCTCTGAAGTAACGTCTGTAATTGTTAACTGGCGGTTGTCGGTATCAATGGTTTGTGATCTATTTGCTTTCAGGAATGGCCACAGATTAGATAAAATCCTCTTGAAAGCAGGCAAGGATGTTGATGTGGCCTGGGCAATTGTATCAAGATCGCATGAACCTGTGGTGTATTGAGTGTCAAGAGAGGGGCTTGGAGGACTGATAAGACCCCTAGAAACATCCAATTTCTTCTTGGCTATGGACTCAGAAGAGCCACGACAAGGAATCCTCTGCATATTTGGGCGACTAAGTGGTGGAGGCAAACAGACCCTGTATGGTTTGACAGAGGGCGGCGGAGGACTGCGATAGGGAAGGCTAAAAATGCGGGGCTCAGGGCTGATTGGGCTGTGGCTTGTAAATCAATGGGGAAACATTCAATGATGATTATGGAGGTTGGACTCAAGAGACTGGTCAATGTTTGTGGAGCAAACAACAGCACTGGCTCAATCTGCAACCTAACCATGGTACCGAACCGGAAGAATCAGCACAAGCCTTGTTGTAAGGACATCCCTATCTCTTTGCTTTTACGCTAACTTTCTACATCTCCAGCACCTGAAGATGTCATCCGTGGACCGCTTGAAGAATACTTCAAGCTTCAGGTGACGGATGTCAGTATCGCTGAACTTCTAAAAAAGCATTATGATAACAATATCTATGGTTTGAGGTAAGGCAGTTTGTCATTTGAATATAAATTAATCTAAGCTCAGATTTTTCCTTCAATTTTGTAGTGTAGTCACCGTGCGACGACTCCAGAGGAAATGGGGTCTATTGTCAACTCGTCAACAAGAGCACACTGAAGAATCAATCATAGAAACGGTCCGCGAAATCCGACAAGTTTTCCCATGTCATGGTGCCGAAGCCATATGAAATTCACTTTGAGTTCATCACGGTGTTCGTGCCACTTGGTAAATCTAGATGTCAAATTGTATTAGCATTTTCTGACATACCCCCAGGGAGGTTATCAAAAGTCTATTGCATCAAGTTGAGCCAGAGCAAGTTAATGCATGCCGCCATTGTGCTTTTAAGCATAGAAGATTTTGGGCCACAGGGGTTGACGACGTTTGGCCTCAAGATCAGCATGATAAGTGGGGCCAGTTTGGTTTATGGCTACATGCGGGGTTGGAAGCATTTTCTGGTGAATTCAATTGGTTGAAAATATGGTGGACCAACAAAAATCCCTGGCTAGTTGCAAAATACTACATTGACAAGTGTCGGGAAATAGGCGGTGTGTACTTCTCTGATATTTAATGTTTCATTGCTGATATGTTACAGGTGTTCCAATTATAACTCAAAGTGACTGTGGAACAGAAAATTATGGTGTGGCTAATGCACAAACTGTAATCCGACATCGTCTCAATCCTCGACTTCAAAACACGCTTCAGCATCAGTTTACTACTGGACATAACAATATTCTTTCGGAAAGCAGGTGGTCGATCTTTCGTCGTGACTTTTCGCCAGGATTCGAGGACATGCTGGAGACTGGAGTTCTCAATGGCTGGTACAATGTGAATGATCCTCTCGAGAAGTAGGCCAATGTTTAATCGGATTTTTCTGCTTTGACTAATGTCTATAGCCTACTGTTCCACTGGCTTGCTATTCCGTGGCTACAGGGTCAACTCGACAAATGGGTTGAATTTAAGAATTCTACTGCTTCACGCACCAGCAAGAACAAAATCCTGCCACGTGGCGTCCCAAAATTGATACGATCTTGTCCTTCCCATTTTAATGCCCTCAATTTCAAGGTGCGTTGCATACTCTCCCTTTTATGTGCATCTCATATGCTGCTACATGCAGATACTGGTTCCGCCTGAGATTTTTGATGAAGTTGAAACAATATATGCCCCACCTGATCACCCCGTCTTCGAATTGGTCCCACCCGCCTTCGATGAACATGTTGGCAAGCTATTCACAAGATTAGGATGCCCGGAGATAACTGTGGAGACGTTTTGGGATATCTACGTTGCGCTATTGGACCTGCTACGCAGTGGAACTGCTGATGACCTAACAGATGTTCTTAATCAGCATAGTGAAGGGCTGCATCAACTCGAAGAAAGTCGCACAAGTAAGGAGGTGGATATGGCCCTACTAGAGGGCATGGAGCCTTTTTGTTTGGGCAAGCCACTTGATGTTGGCCCATGTGTTTCAAACATTAGTGGTGTAGATGCATAAAATTTTGCAAGCAATGCAGCTGAGCCAGGCCCGGAGTACACTGATTTCTCGGATGAGGATGATGATGAGGACAATGACATGGAGGATTAATTACGAGATTGTAGAAGGATGAGCGCAGCAAAGGTAATGGACCTAGTATAACTTGTAGTAGATGATTACCAACTGATACATGATTGTGACTTGTATGGGTGAACGAATACATGTTCACAATCATCGAGTATTGTTATGGTTTTCCTTCAAGAGGTAAATCAAATCCAACTATTATCATCAGTGAGTTACGCTGATGTTAAATGCTAATGTGGTATGAAGTCCAATGATGGATGGTGGCTATGTGGTTCATCTATGTAGTTGTCCATCTTCAGTCGTGCCCTGCACACCAGGTAGTTCTGATGACCATGTCCCCCTCCCCAAGCTCATCTATTTCTCCATCTTTGAGGGCACGAGGTTTCAAAAGTTGGAAGAATTTGCAGAAGGAATTACACCTGTGTTCTCTCCAAAATTTACCATGGGTAGAGGAGAGATTCCCATCTGAAAAGATATCACCAAGTTGCCTGTAATAGCAGTAGCTTAGAATTTCGGCTAAAGATAAGTGACATTAGAACGCACGGTGCTGTTATGATCTGTGGATCGGTTAAAACTTCCACCCCACCTGGAGAGTGCCATATATCAGCGAGGTACAATTCAGATTGCCACTATGTTTACCTTGCAATAAACGCAAGCCCAGAAGTCTTGAAATATTGGACGTGCTGGCAAAAGCACAAAAATTGTGCTCGTTCTTGTGCGGCACTGTCTCAAAGCTCCAAAGGTTCCAACGAGCTATTGCCTATATATTTGGCAAATGTCCCCACCTCTATTACTTCTTCAAGCATGTAGACTTCTGGTGAAAATTCTGCAATCGCGAGCGCAGTGCCAACAAACTGCATCTTGGGTATTTCGAAAGAAGGATACCCACATTTCTTCACATGTGACTCAACAAAGTCGTAGACAAGATCCATGAGTGCAGACGCCCAACGCAGGCAATTGATCTCAGCAGTGAGCTTGGCAACTTGTGTAAGTGAATCATAAGGGAGACGTTCACCAGTTGCCTTGCAGACATAAAAAGCTTGTTTTATGCAAATGGCACATGAATTATTGGAGGTGTTGAAGTGGTCAACAGAAGTGCTAAGTTGACCGAAAACTGCCTTCTTGAAGGCTCCATACTTGGTGCGTCCATTAGGATTGTAGACAAGAGAGACTTTCTGCGCACCTGAACAATCAGTGATGGCATCAAATGGGCGTGCACGAGCAACAAGTGCCAAAAAAGATATCTTGGCAGTTGGATAGAGCGTAACTGGGATTGATATGGAATCCACTGACAATAACAAACATTACTACCACATATTGATGCAACATTAGTTCAAATGACCCACAAATTGATCTAAGTGCCTTTTTAGATGGCACAGTCTGGGCTGTGAGTGCTCGACGAACAGCTTGAATATCAGTTGGCGAGGATGGCCTATTGTTGTCATCACTTGTTTCAGCCTCCTGGGTCTTCGTGTGACGGGGTTTGGCATGCGGGGGTGATGCAATGCTAGATTTCTTTAGCAAAATCACCAAGTGTTAATCCAGATTCCAAGTGACATAGGATGGGCAAACTTACCAAATGTCGTCGCTTCTGTCGGGGTTTTTGTGGTGTTCCAAATTCAGTGGCTTGGGGCATGGTGATGAATGATAATGACATCTTAGTAGTCTGTGATTCCTAATGGTGACTCAATTAAAAGAACAAAAAAAACCCAAATCTTCTTACTTGTTGTCCCGATTCTTCAATCTCGAGGTCTTCTAACTGTTTCTTGACCGTGAGAAACTTGGAATAGATCAGTTCGACATGAAGTTCTAAGTACTTTATTTGGTTGAAATTGAAGGGCTTTGCTCCTTCTTTTTGTACCGAAGAACTTGGATGCGATAATCGCAGCATCCGGAGTCACTGGAACAAGTTCGACCCAATCTTTTCCTCTCAGCCGGATGTTGTCATGCATCACAAGATCACCATCTTTTGACCACACCTTATAAGATGGTAGTAGTGTGGCATAGGCAACACGGAGGAGTTCTTCTTTGGCAATATATAATGGGATGTTTGCAACAACTTCCGATATGTTCTGAAACAAAGTTTGTAAATCTGTCAAGTCTGACTCAGGCTATCCCATGCACCGATACAACACTCTGATTCTTGCGACCCAGCAGCATCACCATCATAACAAACTTGATAGTTACAACTTGCGCATCCCCCCCTGACATGACTTGTTGGGCAAAGAACTGATGCATTTGGTCATAGACTTGGTGGGACTCTTGATATCCAATTCCGGCTGGCACGTTCAATATGCATTTTGGGATTGCAAGAGGGTGTCGGGGCACAAGATTTGGAGGGATAATCCGGCTAAGGGCCTGTGGTTGTTTAGAACTGGAACTCTTCCATGTTGGCCAGGTATCTCGGCTTATTGCAGATGTCTCTTGGTGGTTTGGCACAGCTGGTGGACCCATAGCCATAATTTGTCCTGAACCAATACGATTTGGGTGGTTACTGCCTGGCATTATCATCATTAGTGTGGTATTCTGTTGGGAATGGAGTGGTGAACAGTGACAGGAGGAGTTAAGGACAAGGTTAGAAGATGAAGTTAATCTCAAAGGCTAGTGAGTGAGGGAGTCTGCAACAGGGAGGAATGTTATTATCATCTCCTACAAGATGTGCAATATTTATACTACACAGTTAGGAGGTATAGTGTAATGCACTCCTATAATATATAAAGGAGGTATTCTGTAATAGACCCCTGTACCAGTTAATAGTGGAGTAACTTTGTCATATCCCCTATAACAGTGTCAATAATAGTGACATATGATATCATGGCTTGGTAAGTCCTAGACTTCCTGCAGGGTGTGTCATAGACATGCTGCAGTACGAGTAATCCTGTAGCATGTGTTAACTGTCCATTCCCTAGGGTTATGGTTAATGCGCATTAGCCCTAACCCTAGTGTTGACTTAGTATTCTGGCAATATTCCCTAGGCATGTTAACTGCCTTGGCTTGCCTGTATACTCTTGTATACATAATCCCAACATATTCTGGTATAGGGAAGGTTTTTGTACCCCTTCTCTGAGCGCTGGCAACTCTTTGTTGAATGTTCCAAATGCTGACTGATGGCATCAATGATGATGTGGCCGGAGTGATCTGCCTACTAGAAAGGACTGGCACCAATACACGACCAGAAGCTGGCTTTGAGGCTATGGATTGCGAGGTCCCTGCTGTTTTTTCCTTGTAGTGGTTCTGACATTTCCCACAGAGCCATTTGCCGTGTTGTTGCTGCTGCTGGTAGTGAATGGCAAGGGTTTACAAACCCCTAGGGGTATAGGCCAAGGGTATGTGAGGGTAAGGGTAAGGGTATGAATTTCCATACCCTCCATATACCCTTACCCCTGAGGAGGGTATAAGGGTATACAGAGTTAGAATCTGAAAAGCATAATAACCCTTGAATATTGGATAGATGACTTAATCATTGAACTGGGATCATTTCTATGATGCTCCCAGTCTGTTGAACAGCTTTTTACAAGTTGTCTTATTAATACCAGCACTAAACTAGATTGACTACACTACTGCCTTCTGTTTTTTAATATACCAGAAGCAGAAATATACATCAATAATATCTTTTGCAATCATAGAGACATACTTTTCAATGAGCTCTTGCATCATTTCCTTAAGGGTTTTGCATACCCTCATACCCTTGACTACCCTTACCCTTACCCTCCAAAACTGTTGGGATTATGTATACAAGAGTATACAGGCAAGCCAAGGCAGTTAACAAGCCTAGGGAGATGGAATACAAGTCCTAAGCTTAAGGTTAGGGTTAGGATCTGCCACTGGTAGAATCCAACACAGCCACAGGGAATAATATTAATTCCCAAGCTGCTACCCTTAATAGACTGGCCAAGACTACAAAGACTGCCAAGACTGTCTCCTATGCTATCCAGGGAACTCCCTATAATATACAATGATAGACAAGTCTATCTGGAGAATTATATAGGGGATATGACATAGTTATTCCATTATTAACTGGTACAGGGGTCTATTACAGAATACCTCCTTTATGTATTAAAGGAGTGCATTACACTATACCTCCTAACTGTGTAGTATAAATATTGCACATCTTGTAGGAGATGATAATAACATTCCTCCCTGTTGCAGACTCCCTCACTCACAAGCCTTTGAGATTAACTTCATCCTCTAACCTTGTCCTTAACTCCTCCTGTCACTGTTCACCACTCCATTCCCAACAGGTTATGGGCCCTGACCCTGAAACCCCTAAACGATCAGGAAGAGTATATACTTCCAGAGCACAAGAGAAGCGCAGACAATGGATCAATACACCAGAGATTGATCCGGTTATAAGAATACCTATTTCCTTAATTCGGACCAAAGAATACTCAAACGTAAACAAGATCGCTGATCGCGATCATTTGACGGATGAAAACTGGCACGAATGGAAAGAGAGAATGTTGCGTGTTTTTATTAATTGTGACATAACGGGATATGTTTTTGGGCAGACAAACCGACCGGATCCAAATATAGATCCGGAGAGTGCTTACAACTGGGAGAAAAACGATACTTGGGTGCAACAAGTCATTATCCACAACGTCACCTCCTCGCAAATAAATTACGTCGGATCAAAACAAAGCGCAGAAGCTATGTATACCGCATTATCGGTCACTCATGAAAACAAGGCACATCAAACAGTTAATCAACTGCAGTGTTTATTATATGAGACAAAGGCTGATAATTCCGATGACCTCCTAAAGCATTTGGACGTCTTGAAGTCTTACCGAGACCAGATCAACAGGTTTCCAAATATAGATTTCCATATCTCAGATACCCGATTTAAATCGATTATTTCGGCATCCTTACCAAACTCTTGGCAAACATATGTCGAGCCCTACAACGGAAACGCAAATGATCCAAATGACTTAGATCCAAAGCGTCGCTTAACTTCGGACGCATTTATTGGATTATTAAGGGAAGAATACAAATTACGGCTTAACCGGAATAACGGGAATAATAACTCTGGCGGAATTGTTAACCTGGCTAAAATCCAGACGACCGCCCAAAAGGAGAAAACCCTTGAAAACCGTCTTACCGATCGTAAAAAATCCCTGAAGCCATATTGTGATCATTGCAAGCGCCCTGGACACTGGTCCAGTAAATGCCGAAAATTCCAAGGCAATAAATGCCATAATTGCGGAAAAATCGGGCATCAGGCAAAAAATTGTTGGGGGAAGAAAAAGAAGAAAGATAAGGAAAAAGGGAAAATAAAACCTGTGGAACAGTCCAATGCTGTGGAGGAATTTATTGCATTTTCAGCTCAAGAAGAACATTATAATTTTGATTCCTATGATGCTTGTAACGATAACGATGCCGTAATGGACGAGCGTTTGATCTACTACGACTGGTTGGCTGACTCAGCAACAACATTGCATGTCACGCATCAAAGAGAAGCCTTCAAAACATACACTCCAATGAAAAATAATTCCGTAACTGGGGTAGGTGGATTGGAAGCTAAAATTGCAGGCAAAGGAACTGTTGAAATAATTTCAACATGCAATAATCAAAATTTTAATATTCATCTGGAAGACGTCCTACATGTGCCTGGAACACGAAACAATTTAATTTCGTTGGGGCGATGGGATGCGGCCGGCGGAAAATATATTGGAGGACAAGGAAAATTAATCCTCACAACAAAAGATGGACAACAACTTGCAGAAGGAAAGAAAATTAATAACCATTTATACAAGATGAAAATGGTATTAAAAAATTCAAGCAAGCCGTCTAAAACTCCTGCCATTAATCAAACATTCGTCGGAAATGTAAAACCACTTAATTGGGAAACTTGGCACTGACGATTTGGACATGTAGGATATTCTGGACTTCAACAATTATTGAGCCGAAAATTGGTGATCGGTTTCAATGTCGACGAAAATAGTCCTAAACCGGATTGCGAAGCTTGCATCAGTGCAAAGCAAAATAAGGAGCCTTTTCCGAAGTCGACAAAAAGAAACACGAAACCAGGAGAATTAACCCACATAGACTTGTGGGGAAAATACGCCATCAGATCTATTAATGGCAAATATTATTATCTCCTATTTGTGGATGATGCTAAAAGGTTCGTCACAATTGAATGTCTCAAAGAGAAAAGTGATGCAGCACAGGGGGTAATAAATTACCTTGCCCATTTGGAAACACAAGGCAAGAAGCTGAAGGGTATACAAATTGATTGTGGAAAAGAATTTGTTAACGAAAAACTGGAAAAATATTGCAAAGAAAGAGGTATAGAAAATCGACTTACCGCACCATACTCACCATCACAGAATGGAGTTGCGGAAAGGATGAACAGAACCCTGGTCGAATTATCCCGAGCAATGCTGGCTGCTAACCAGCTTCCAGAATTTTTATGGGAATTTGCAGTCTTACACGCTGCCTATATCCGGAACCGATCATTTACCAAACATCTTCGGGAAACAACACCTTATGAAGGCTGGCACAATAAAAAACCGGACGTATCAAATTTACGTGAATTCGGAGCCCCAGTATGGGTATTATTACAAGGCCAGAAAGAAGAAAGAAAAATGCTACCTAAATCAAAGCGCCGTGCATATGTCGGCTATGACGACGGCGCGGGAGCAATAAAATACTACAACGCCAAAACAAGAAATGTTCTCACCTCTCGGAACTTCCGACTTATAGACGCTACAGATGAACCTGAGCCTCCCGAAGACACTGATGTTACACCCTCGACGGAGGGGGAGTCTGGTGGGGAAACACCGAATGTGCCGCCGACAGGTAACTCCGATCAACAGATCACGGAACCGGCAAGGCAGCCTCGGAAGCGTAAACGGAATGAAAATGAGGGAAACATAGATATCACCAGACCACGGAAGACGCGTGCAAGTGATAATGAACCACGGAAAACTCGTGGAATTCGTACCGACTACAAACATCTTTACCACCTTGTGGAAGAGGAAGATGACGAAACGTTTCTAAATATAGAAGAAGCCTATGCAATAATAGCCGGAGACGAAATAAACAGTCTCAAAGACGCAAAACAATCCCCGGAATGGGCGGAATGGAAGGATTCAATGCAAATTGAATTAGACTTGCTCAAAGAAAAGGGTACTTGGGAACTTGTCGAAAAACCTCCAGATGCCGTTCCAATCTCAAATAAATGGGTATTTATTCGGAAACGAAATAAAGAAGGGGAAATTGTACGATATAGAGCGCAGCTAGTTGCAAAAGGGTATGCACAAAGACCCGGTTATGATTTCACAGAAACTTTTTCACCAGTTGTACGAATGGACACACTCCGAGTGATTTTAGCACTCGCATCAGAGAAAGGTCTAAAAATACAACAGATGGACGTAAAGGGCGCATACCTCAATGGCACACTACAAGAGACTATATACATGGAACAATCTGAAGGATGTAATGATGGAACAGGCCGAGTATGCAAGCTATTTAAACCGCTTTATGGATTAAAGCAGGCAGGTCGAGAGTGGAATAACGAATTTGATGGTAAACTTAAAATTCATGATTATGGAAGATTAATGGCAGATCCTTGTGCATATATTCGACGGGATGAAGAAAATATAGGCATCATAACGGTATGGGTAGATGACACCTTGCTTTTTGCATCAGCAGATAAAATGATGAAGCATATGAAAAATGCGTTAACATCAGAATGGGACGTCACCGACCTTGGAGAGCCTAGCAAAATTGTGGGCATAGAAATTACGTGCGCCAATGATAGCATCAAAATATCTCAAGAAAAATATATCGAGAATGTCCTTCGTAAAGAAGGCATGATTGATGCAAACCCTGTTGGAATGCCAATGGACCCAAATATTAAATTAATTGAAAACCCAGATTATAATGAGCCGAATCGGAGCAATTCATACGCCAAATTACTGGGATGTCTACAATTCATTGCAAACTCCACGCGACCTGACATTAGCTTCGCTGTTAATAAATTGGCAGCATATACCGCAAACCCGGGCTTACAACACCACGGTGCAATAAAGCGGATACTACGGTACTTAGCAGGTACGAAAACTCTTGGAATTATTTACAGAAAAACCCAGGATGAGACTGAAAACAATAACTTTTTCCATGGATTTGCCAATGCATCATTTGCAAATTCTGAGGACTTCAAGTCCACCACAGGATATGTTTTCCTGACAGCAGGGGGAGCAATAACTTGGAAATCAAAGAAACAAACAATTATTGCACTATCCTCAACGGAAGCGGAATATGTCGCATTATCCGAAGCTGGACGCGAGGCCACTTGGCTAAGAAATTTGTATGGTGAACTCGGATACACCCAAGAAAATCCGACAATTATTCAAGGCGATAATGAAGGGTCAGTAATTTTAACCCATAACCCTCAATTTCACCAGAGGTCGAAACATATCGCTATACGGCATCACTGGGTCCGAGATTTAGTCACCAACAAAATTATTGATATTCAAAACTGTCGTGATCCGGAACAAACAGCGGACATATTAACAAAGGCTTTACCAAAGCCTAAGTTTTCACGGCATAGGGAAGAGATGGGAATTCAGTCAAAAATAACTCAGTAGCTTTCCTTGGTGAGATTGGTTTTTCCCAATGGGTTTTCCATCCACAGAGGTTTTGACGCACCTGAAAGAAAATTATTAACCACTCCAGGGGGAGTGATGACATTCACAGAACCATTCCACTCATTGACCTACACTGCCTAGGCTTGAGGGGGAGTGTTGGGATTATGTATACAAGAGTATACAGGCAAGCCAAGGCAGTTAACAAGCCTAGGGAGATGGAATACAAGTCCTAAGCTTAAGGTTAGGGTTAGGATCTGCCACTGGTAGAATCCAACACAGCCACAGGGAATAATATTAATTCCCAAGCTGCTACCCTTAATAGACTGGCCAAGACTACAAAGACTGCCAAGACTGTCTCCTATGCTATCCAGGGAACCCCCTATAATATACAATGATAGACAAGTCTATCTGGAGAATTATATAGGGGATATGACATAGTTATTCCATTATTAACTGGTACAGGGGTCTATTACAGAATACCTCCTTTATGTATTAAAGGAGTGCATTACACTATACCTCCTAACTGTGTAGTATAAATATTGCACATCTTGTAGGAGATGATAATAACATTCCTCCCTGTTGCAGACTCCCTCACTCACAAGCCTTTGAGATTAACTTCATCCTCTAACCTTGTCCTTAACTCCTCCTGTCACTGTTCACCACTCCATTCCCAACAAAAACCCTTACCCTTGCTCAAGGGTAAGGGTTTTGGAGGGTAAGGGTAAGGGTAGCAAAAAAATACCCATGGGTTACCCCTGCCATTCACTAGCTGCTGGTCCTGCATAAAATACAGGTCTTTCTTGCTATCAACAACCAGGTCACATCGTTTGCAAAAAGCACTGCCCTGCTGGGCACTTGTAAAATCAGCAAACTCGCCATTGACTGACATGGTGGGTGCCAACAAACTTGAAGGAACAAAAAAAATTATTTTCGTGAGTTGGTTTTTATTTTCGCTTGTCGGAGTTCATCTAGCTTCATAGATTAAAATTTCAACTACATTTAGATGCACAGTAACATACGAGAAGGGACCCAGACCAGCCTGCTGTCATGATGTTTTTTTGGAGCAATGCTTAATGTCGTTCTGTGCAATGCAAAAATGTCACAGAGACAGAGACAAGAAAGCATGGCAAAAGTCAGAAGCTTGGTTAAAATCTTTTATGGAATTGAATGTATTTTCTCTGCATGGCGAACACGATTTATGACTTCACGCAATGGCCTTGCTAATTGGCATATACTCGAGTTGTGGTTTTATAATAATGAATAATAATGAATTTCTTAACCCTAAACAACGTGTTAGGGCTGATTCAAGTTAATCAGGCACTCGGGGACTTGACCGGCCGGTTTCAGGGTTAGGGAGGACCGGAGACAAGCAGATCACTCTCGCTTTCCATAGTGATAGCATCAACCCACGGGCCACTTGGGTATGTAGTACGATCTTATCTTCAGCGAAGGTCCACTCTTACTCGATCATGGCCTAATGCCATAAGTACAGTATGATCAAATGTCGTCCACTTACTTCTCCCACTCTAGACAGAACATCCTCAGTGTGAAATTAGTCGTCTGCAGAAGCACTCCTCCGCCCTTATAGGAGAAATTGAAAGACCCTCGTTATCTAGATTTCGGACTGATTTGTATATACATACAGGGACGCCGCACCCCTCGGATCGGGACGAACCCTGACGAACCACTCATCGTCGGGAATTTGAGCTAACGGATCATTGGGTGTTTGGCACGACATCAAGGGTCCCATCGCACTACTACATAGCGGAACAAATTTCATGTCCATTTTGCGATTCCGTGGTATGATGGTGGCGGGGGTGAGCCTTAGCGGTAAAAACGGACATGTAGGTAGAAATCAGCCTGAGAGAGGATACCCCGCCTTGCCCACCTTCACGACACATCTTCACGTATGATGAACGATTTCAAGTACAGTAAGTATTGATGGGTACGATTTATATGTGTGCTGATTTTAGACTTTTTGTGCCTCCCCCCGCGTTCTCGGCCCCGCAGCCTGATCAGGCCCTCGATCGTTAGCAACGGCATTGTGACAGCTGTTGGGTGTCCCTTTCGCGGTCAAGTTCCCAGCCTTCAAGCTGGTCGGCCCTGGCCCTGCTGGCATAGGAACAGACTTTCAAGTTCAACGCACGGCGTTCATTCTTTGCTCAGACGAAAGCGGACCACCGACATAAAGCCTAAAGTCACTAATACTAATCTGGACACTGGTGAAGAAGGTTGCGTCGCGCAACCATTGCACCCCCATAAGCAATACCCTGGTACTATGGCACAGCAAATCATGGGCGCTAACTTTCTCTCCTATATAGGATATCGGTTGACGTCGCTAAAGAGTTCCACTTGCTCCTGCATGCAAAGTTCTTGGCAGTTCGAAGAAGTATGCCGATCGTGTTTATATTTTAAATTGCTTCGGGGACATGTTACCCGCCTCCACCCACGAATCATTGGCATGCGAAAGGACTGCGCTCTGAGAAATTATGAGTTTTGGCATCGCTTCCTCAGGTCAAGTTCATCTAGTCGTACATAGGCTATCTAAGAACTGGGATCTCGTCGACCTACAACGGTGAATTAACACAGCTCGAGGTTCTACAACGCTCGGGCGCTCTCGGACAGTTGATTCTAACAGAACAGGGTATCCTATATTCGGCACTGGTTCAATTTGAAGGTCGTGCTGGTGCTGAATTCGAATGCTGGAATATTGTCGACACCTGAGGGCCATACCGATACCGCGACCTTGTAACCTCGTTACAACAGGCATAGTCGGGACGGGATGCAGCCAATCCTGATGAGGGCTAGGACCTTCTGCGATTAATTCTATCGTCGCTAACGGTTCCACAGACCAGGGTAAAACACGTCTCGTATACTATTCCGTAACGAGTGCTGAGGGTGTTTGTTTAACCTTGGTTGATACTTGTGTCGAATCAAAATCAGAAGTGGCTGGCGCGGCGGCGCCCGTGCCCGGGCCTTACCCCAATCTTTACCCTGCAATTTGAAGTCGATTTTGAACTTGGAAATTAACACTGTTGGGAGTCTCAATCTTATCTACTCGTCCCCAATACAGGGCTCAGGACGGTACGATCCAAACGGGTCAGTGATTGGCGAGGGTGCATGGCACGAATAGCTGCAAGTGACCGCAGTCTTGCGCACCCGCACAAGTCACCGTTACTCCGATGAACTTACATAGCAACCAGATTATTAGATCGTGAAACACAGGGGGAATCGGGTTTTCACATCCCCAGGCCACCCCATGCTTACCTTCAACCAGACTGAGAATGTGCGGGGGCATGCTGCCAGCAGAGCCTGAGGCCGGGGCCGTGCTGAATCATGGGTGAGTGAGCGTGGGATCGGAACTTCCCAGTCTTCCTCAAGCCTCAGTACTACTTAACCGCATCTGGTCGAACTTGGCACAGCCTTACCTGTTAGCGAGCATGTTGTCTTCCTTTTGTGAGTACCAACCTCTCAGTAGATCTCATTCCTTCGGCAATCGCATAGATCGGGCAAGTTACCGTCAGTACCTCGTTCCGAGAGCCTCTTCGGTCACGATTAATGGATACCAGATGTCAATCAGATTTGGTTCTATCTAGTTTGTAGGTGCGATGCCCAGTATCGCATGATAATTCGTACCGCTCGGAGACATGTTTACATTGCGACAAGAGCGAGCCGAGCTCGCTTATTCTACCATGACCTATTGCTAAACGCATGATGTGTCCTCTTTGGATTGATGGTGTTACGCGGTTACACCTACGCTTAAATACCTCTCGGATAATACGATCCTGACGGCCTTTCTCCCCAATCATGGCCGCCCCGCTATACTCCATCATTTCTGCTTCCCCAGTGGTCGACCTCAAGGCCAATGGCGAGGTTAGCAGAATGAGGAATCACAAAGGTACGGTCTTCTGCACCAGTCTGAAGTTGTCTTTACATACGATGATAGGAAACATGCCTTCGCTCCCACAGACAAAGCACTGCCCACTCTGTCCGGCAAAGTTCACCAGAACTACACACCTCAATCGCCATCTGCGTTCTCGTATGAAACGCTTTTCTATGTCACTGCTTGGAACTAAATTTTACTCAGATACAAACGAGAGGCTTCATCGCTGTAATGTATTTTGCCACCTTGTACGCACCCCGGAATACATCCTGAACTCTGGAATTTCAGACTTGCCATGCGGAATTTACGAGAAGCGACCTGCTTACAAGGCATAAGCGGACGTGTGGTGACTCGTACGTACTTATATTCTCCCCGTATCAAGTTTACCCGGTGATAGTTCCGTGGTTCAGCAATAACGTCAATCGCTCCCGCCGAAAGTCCTGTCAGGTAAGTTAATTCTCCATGCCCGACAGACCGCCCTATGATGGCAACTTAACAATGGAAATCAGGCTTGCGCTGAATCGAAAGTAAAGTGCAATCTGCAGTACCCTTGTTCCAAGTGTACGTCGCGCGGACGAGAGTGCGTGTTCATCAACGATCCCGAGGTTTCACGAAACAAAAAGAATGCTTCCAAAAAGGCTTCCTCGCTATCTTCAGTTTCGAGATCGTCCGCGGACAGTGTTGAATCGGTTTCGTCAAGTTTTTTTTCAGATCCCTCACCTACCTCATCGGAATATTCCCCGTCATCGTTCTCTCTCGAATTGGCTACCTCACCCGTCTCCTCCCTCTCTAGCTTTCAAATGGCTCCTTCCACGGCTTACGACGTTCCACTCCTTTCAGCCTCATCAGGCTCTTCATCAACATCTTCTTCACAGTCTTCTCCACGGTCAGAATTCTTCGAGTCACGGCCCGATCTGTCTGCGCCGTTTGACATGAGCTTTGACCCTCTTGCGTTTGACACTCATTTGGATCGGATCTTTTCGAACAACATACTCGAACCATATCTTGACCCTCAAGCGGTCACTTGTTCTCCTCAGGCAGCAGGTCCTGGTGATTTCCCCTGGCTTGAAGGGAGCGAGATTTTTCCTACCTACGCTGACGAGGCCTTCCAATTCACTCAAACTGGCTATGATGGCCAGGGGTTTTCCGATGCTTATCCGGCACTGACATCGACTGGAGTCACCATATCACCGCGGATGTCCACGGCAGTTCCTGACATAGGTTCAGTGCCAGAAACCTTTTATGAGACGTCGGCAGGGATAGCGAATGCTAGCGAAATTACATCCGCGGAACTTGATCAGTATCGTGCGTTAAATATATATTGCATGGGTCATTCGCTAACGGGCTCTGCATGTATATTTAGTCTATTTGTTCTTTACCGCATTTTGCACGCAGGTGCCTCTTGTCCATTCATCGACGTGGAAAATGGAGGACAAACCCCACATGCTGATCCGTGCCATGCAAGCGTGTGGCGCACTTTTTGTCAAAACTGAACGAGCGAACAATTTCATTTCTGAAGCCCTGAAGTCTGTACGGGATCACTTGATCCAGGAATTCGTAAGTTATTCTTAGCTGCGATCCACTGTCGGTTCTCACCTGATAATTGTAACTAGACTAAAGTGACAACTAGTTCTCGAGAGCAGGCTCATTTGATCTTGACGGCAGTTTTGTTACAAACCATCGGGTTGTTTCACCAGAAAGTTGAAGAGAGAGTGACATCGAACGTCTATCATGGCATGCTCGTTATGGTATGTTGTCTGGTTATAAATATGAGGTCGTTAACAAACTCCTCCATTTTCAGATGATTCGTCGAAACGGTGTAATTAACCGTATAGGCTCCTGGGTAGCGCCAGACCTCAGCAGCCCGGAGGCTGTAGACGCATCATGGAAGGAATGGGCCTGTTACGAAACTATAAAGCGGTACGCCCCGTTCATTCTGCCGTCTATTAGCGCCGTGATTGATACCCTTCTCAGTGCACTCTTTCTATCCTATTTACATGATTGTTGTCACTGCATGTATTTTTCGTTGCCCCCCTCCTTTCGGCCATCGGAATTAAACATCAATCTCCCCTGTGATAACGCACTCTGGATAGCCAGAAATTCCAAGGACTGGCTCGAGATCGCGCATGGACCTTCACCATACGGAACTGGTCACACTCGGATGTCAGGAGTCAACATGCAGCATGCACTAGCCGCTTTGGGCGAGACACGGCTTCAAATGGTACCT
Organism: Tricholoma hemisulphureum; assembly: GCA_964034925.1. Taxonomy (NCBI): domain Eukaryota; kingdom Fungi; phylum Basidiomycota; class Agaricomycetes; order Agaricales; family Tricholomataceae; genus Tricholoma; species Tricholoma hemisulphureum. The sequence goes on along the minus strand of OZ035930.1, from coordinate 2,003,618 downwards.
CTGTCGCTCAACATGTTCGCTCATTTCATTCTCATTCACACTATTTTGCGCAATATCTATGCCCCTCGGGATAGCCCTCCATCGGCAGCCGATTCTTCAGATCCGCTACGCCCAGACGCAGAGGCTGCTGCCATTGGAGAGAGCACAGAAAATGTGATCGCAACACAATATGCTCTACACAACTGGTTGCAGATGTGGCTGAACAGTCCAGAGTCGATGCAGGCGGAGAAAAGCCAGGAAGAGCCGCCGTTCATGTGCAACGCGTTGCCCTTCTATTGGCTTGCACAGGTTTCCCTCATGGCACTCCAGGATGGGACGGCCATTTTCGATGGAAAGTCTGCCGATGTAAAGGCCGAGGGAAGGTTCCGGTTTATGAAAGAGTGGCTGGACCATATCAAGTCGTTCCTTCGGGGCGGTACCCAGGTTCCAACGCAGTTCTGGGACCAGCTGATGAAGATCCGAGGGCAAGTGACACAGAATGAAGGTGATGGTAATGCACATGAAGATGGCTTACTGGCCTTCTTCCCCTCATGAAGTTAATGTATTTGTTACGATTTCGTATTCTCTACGCATATGCTTTCTGTCGTGCTGGTAGTGTCTTCTTCCTAGGCGTTCCCCCTCCGCTCATTGCTTGAGATATGTTAACCCTAACCCTGTTTGCCTAAGGATGTAGTGCTGAATGAGAACATCACATAATTGTATCGATAAAACCTACCTAGAATAACAGCTAGTAATATTTGTACCACCATAACCGTATGTAGGAATTATGACCGACGTCCGTCGTGGAGATAATCCTTATCTCAACGACTTGGACACCTCAGGGGAAATCTGTGAGAATAGGAGCTATCAGCGGAATGTACGACGCCAGAAATATTCAAAAAGAGAAGGCTCAGCAGAAAGATTGTCGTCAAATCCCATCCGAGGACGGGTCAGACTCATTAAAATCAGTTTATATTTTTGAAAATCATCGAAAAGACAGAAGAAGGAACGCAGGCTCACTGTATGGATACATTCCACCAGAATTTTGGGCATTGCATTGTATGGGGAAGCGTAAACCACAAGAGTTGTGGTCGAAGCTGTGAAAAAAGTCTTATGTTCAATTTCGGAGGATATTGGGGCGCCGCTCGGACTGTGCCGGCTGTTTCGTACTAAGAGCACATGGTATATGACATTTCGACGAATGGCGCCACAGTATATAACAAAGGTGTTCACAGACCACCCAAGTGCAAGTATGTTTTCCACAACTGTTCAAGTGTGTCTGGAAGTTTATAGCTCACGCCGCACTGCTCGGATGATGAGTCATGCCATTTGTCAGATGCCATTAAGTTGAACTTCAACGTTTGAACCTCGTCAACGACTCAACTTGAAAATGCCCGTTGAGCTGTCAGGTAGTTGCCATTGCGGCTCCGTCCAATTTACTGTACAATCCAGTACGCCTGTTCCATATCAAGTGAGCTTCCTCTCGTGGTGACTCCGGCTCCCAAAGCTTATCTGTCGAATACTAGCTTTGTCTGTGCTCTATTTGTAGGAAAGTCGGGGGAGTAGGCGGCTCTGTCAACCTGGGGGCGCATTCCAACACACTCAAAATTGAGGGTAAAGAACACATTAGGTAGGTTGGGCTCTTCTTGGTCGTTGCTTGCAACATTACAGTCCACGGTGGCTACAGTGTGTATAAAGCGATCATGAATCGAGGCACACCAGATGAATTCGTCGCGTCATCTGAAAGGAACTTTTGCTCGAAGTGTTCCAGCATGCTTTGGCTATATGACGAGTCCTGGTTCGTGAACTTCCCCACATGTTGATGTTCGTTCAATCACACTGTCATAGGCCTGAATTGATTCACCCTTTCGCGTCTGTCATCGACTCCCCTGAGCTGGAATCGCCTGACACAATGGTGCGTAGGTTTTCATTTCCGTGAATAGTCATTAAACATCACCCACCTAGGTGTGCGCCAAGTTAGATTCCAAGCCAGATTATGTTCGCCTTCCCGAAGGTCCCAAGGAGACTTATCAGATTTTTGGACCTGAGTCTTTGGAATCTTGGCACAAGAAGCATCATCTTTATGTTGAATAAACGTTCTAGCCAGCAAAGTCATTCTCGTATTAAAAACAAGATTTGACAAATGTTATATGCGTTTTGCACATGATTTCTGCTGCTTGACGGTCGCCTGGGGGTTCTGGGTGCGTGTGCAATTCTGGTTTATCAAACTAGCGCCTTGCAGACCTTCATAAGTACGTATATTCACATTCCACTTAGTCAGGTGTACCCGCTGTCGTCCAAGGTCATTTCCCACTCCGCAGAAAGAACTTCTGACCGACCACGGACCACAGCAATTACAAGTTGACAGGTGCCATGGTGATAGAAGTCGACATACTTATCTACCGAAACGTTTCCGGAAGGCCCAGTTTGCACCAATTCTACTCGGGACTGCTCGATACGATTTCTATTCAGCCGACGTAGCCTCTCTCATGTGGGCTGGATCATTGTGACTTGTGTCCCGATCGTTAAGAAGGGTCATGAAAACACGCTTTCATCTTTGGCCCCCTGCCACATGCACGCTACCACCTACTGACATCCTTTGGTGAGCCTGTGCATTGCATGCAATAAGTATGCTCGTTGTATGTCACTTAGTATCCATGACAGTACCTTGGTTCAGACCCAAGGCTACGGCCATGAGAGCTGTCACTTAGTCGCGAGACGTCTCGCTTCGGGTGAGGTGACGGCGCTAACACTGGCAGGCACGGGAATGAGATTCGGTTTTGTTCAGGGACTTACAGCATTGTGATATCCAAGAGAGAATGCAATCGTTACTGACATGAGGTAGTAAAGATAGCCTTGGTTCACTGGTGTCACGGAGCAGTACTTGGGGTGGGAGGCTGAGAATATATGTGTGTAGACGAAACTGAGCCCGAGATCGAATTTACTTAACATTATCTCATTCCAATCAAAGTGTGTCATGTGGCCCGATTGACAATGCCCAGTTAAATGACGAACATGGGCACGAGGAAAACATGCATGTGCTTCGAGCCTCCAACGACCAACTCGGAAACTATGATCCAAAGAAAGTTTGAAGCGAACCCTGGTCCAGAAAACACGAGAAACATCAGCCAATTTCTCAGGGAAGAATATTCTACTAATATCTGAAAATAAGTTAAAACATTATAGAGATTTCCACATGAGGATTGGTTGAAGATAAATCAAACTGTTCTTTCCAATCTTAATTGGGGGATATTTAAATATCCCTCATTTATAAATGTAATATAATATACACAAAGGTTTTTGGATTTTCTTTGACTTTCTGTACTTACCAAGGGAAATATCATATTCTGGGACACAATTTCCAAAGAAATTCTGAAAATGTCTTTGATTTCCTATATTCATGTGCATGAAATTCCAAAAATATATTTGTCTGCATGAAAGTCAAAGAAAGTACAAAAACCTTTTGGATATCATGGGTAAGGGATATTGTACCTCACATCTATCAAGATTGGAAAAGAGCAGTTTGAATTATCTTCACACAGTCACCATATGAAAATCCCTACAAAGTTTTAACTCATTTTCAGTTATTGGTGGGATATTCTTCCCTAAGGAATTGGCTGATGTTTCTTGTGCAAGGTGGGTATGCATACAACTTGGAAGTCCAATTTGTCAATGTTTGCACAATAATTTTGATAAGATAGTTATTGAGCTGGTCCTTAAGGAATCTACAGTAAGATCTGGGTTATGTACTTACCATACTGTATATGGGCCAAATTTATGCACCATGTTTGGTACAACCTTCCCACACTCCATGAAAGCATTCAAAACCTATTAGGATATGTGTCACACAGCTTGAAATACAATGTGGTTTGTGGCAAATGAGTGACAACAAAGAAATTGTACCAAAAACGTTATGCTGTTGGCACAAGGTCCTTTTTTTAAAAACTAGCTGCACTGTTTTCTTAACATAGTCATTGGCAACAAACAAAATTTTATTTAACATAGATTTACAGATGGCATAAACATTTTGAGGCTCAAAGTCAGGTTTTGCCTGCTTTTGAGGCATGACTCTGAGTGGACTTTTTCTCATTTTACACTACCTATGGCTTACTGGCACTATGTGAGGCATGAAATGAAATATGTCTAATCTAGGGAGTTTCCTAAGGCTGCCATATAAAAAACCTCAGGCAGCAGATCTCGAAAATAAAGAGAATGTAAATTAATTTGCTCAAAAAGGATTTCATTGCCAGCCTGGGGCAACTGATTGTTTCTGCCATCAAATTCTGTATGAACAACCAGATTTTCAAGATGTGGAGTCCCTTTTAGAAACTGTTTTCAAATCACATGGATTCCAAGTTCTGTTCCTCCCAAAGTTCCATTGTGAGCTGAATTTCATCAAGCAATATTGGGGTTATGTGAGTGAAAATACTGAATGTATCCAACATCATCAAATGAAGCTGATCTTGAGGGCAATCTGATCTGTTCTCTTGAAGAAGTGCCCCTGAACTCAATGCATAGGTTTGTTTTCTGTTTTGGATCCTTTATTTTATTTTATTTACAAATTTATAGATTTGCTTGATGATCTCTGAGGTTTATGGATTGCTATTGGCAAGGCCTCAATGCAAAACAGACAACCTGGGCAAATAAGAAATTTCAGGGCCATTGTATGCTTCCAGAGAGCATTTTCCATGATCTACATCAGCAAAATCCTAAAAAAACTCAGTGGGCTTAGGTTGCTTATTTCACAAATAAGCCCAGTAAGCCTCATAAGGACTCTTTCGGTCATATCTTCATACCCTTCAGGTTGCCGCATATAGACTTTTTCTTTAAGAATCCCATTGAGGTAGGTGCCTTTTATATCCATTTGTTGGATTTTGAGGCCTTTGACAGGTATGAGCACTAGGATTGCTCATATGGTTTCCATGTGAACAATGGGAGAATATGTCTTGACATAATCATATCCAGGACGTTGTGAGCAACCTTTTGACACCAGTCATGCTTTATACTTGATAATTTCACTGAATTTATCCCTTTTCTTAAGGAATGTCCATTTATTGGATATTGGCTTTGCATCACTGGGTTTGTCAACTAGTTTCCAGGTCCCCTTTTGTTGGAGCTGGTCAAGTTCAACTTGCACAGCTTGCTCCCAGTGCGGCCAGTCTGGGGATTCTTGTGCTTCTTTTAGGCTTGTGAGTTTGTCCCCAGCGATGATGGCATATAATTCTTCTGATGTTTGAGCTTCATTAGCTTCATCTTCATCAGGAAAAGGGTTGTGAAGGTAGCAGTAGTCAATTTGAATGCCTCTAGTATGGTGTGGTTCATACATGGTTGTATCCTCTGCTCATTTCCTCTTCAGGTTATCATGATTGCCTGAATCAGGACTTCTTTGGTCATGGCTGCATTGGCCTTCATCATGGCTATCATCTCAGTTTGGTTGACCTTCTTTTATATGTGCCTTACTCCCAGACATCTCCCCCTCATGTTATAAATCGGGAGTGACCTTGATTTCTTTGGGTGGAGTATCTGTTTGGAGTTTGGAAAGGAAATGAAAATTTCATGAGGCAAGGATTTTTTTTAGTTTCAGCATTGTAGTATAGGACTGAATTTTATCCTTCACCAAATCCAACATAAGTGCACCTTTGTGATTTGTAGCAGCATGGCATATGGCATATTCCCATAAACATTCTGGTAAATCATGGTCAATGATCATTGCTCTTGCAAGTTTGATGAGAGTTCAGTTCATACGTTCAGCCACACCATTTTGCAAAGGTGAGTAAGGCACTGTCATTTGAATCTTGATGCCTCGTACATTGCACCATGACTTCAATTTGTCATTTAGAAATTCTTTGCCCTGGTTGATCCAGATTGCCTTTGGCTGTTTCCCTTGGACTTTGAGGTGCATAAGATAATCTTTGACCTTTTGTGCTGCCTCATCTTTCCCTTTTAGGAAATTGTTACGATTCCATCGCACATGCTATATTTACTTTCTTACATGCGCTCACTTGACAGCTGGCGCATCTTTACTTATTAAACTGACTCATTATTGACTCACTAAAAGACCTGAGTAGATAGCTACTATTCTTAACAGCCAATCGTTATATAGACCAGAGTAGCCAATAGTCTATATAAGCTGTAGTAGATAGTCGGTCAAGCCCTCAGCTTGACCTAAAGATATAAACTCTTTAAACTGCTCACAGAGAACTCGACCTGAGGAAGTACCTCAGAGTCTAACGAACGAACTCGACACAAGGAAGCACCTTGTTGTCTCGAACTTGCTGAGTAGTTAAGAGACAATCTTAACAGAAATTGACCATAATATATTGTCCAGCATCATCAATGAATAATATGTAGTATTGATTCCTGTTGATGGATTGGACACAATATTTTCCCTATAGATCTATATGGGTGAGTTCTCCCGGTTTAGTTTCTTGCTCACTTGCCTTATTGGGGGGTTCTTTGGTTTGTTTAGCCTCAGTACAAGCAATGCAATCGGGCTTCAGTGTTCATGTATCAACAGTGAAGCCTTCGACCAGAGTTTTATCTAGTATATGTTGTAGGCATGTGTAGCTTATGTGACTGAAGCGTTTATCCCAAGTTTCCCAGCTTTGTGCCAGTTTGACAGCAAGAAATGTTTTGGGGGTTACAGTTGTGGCTTTCAGATGCGTTGCATTAGGCTGTCAAAGTTTAACCTTCATGTTATGAAGGTTATTTGATACTTGTTTGCCTTTTGCAACTGGTTTCCCATTTTTCATGATGAGCCCCCCCACCTAGGTGGAGGATGCCCCACCCCAGAGTTTCAGATCCTCAAGCCAGAAGAGAGATGAGAGAAGAGTGGAATGACCCCTAAGGCAGTCATCCAGAAGGCATCCAAGGAGATTGGATAGATGGATCACCAGGGTGCTTGGGACTGCTCCCAAACATCCCTCTGAGGGTCTAATGGTCAGGTCTGATCGAGGATAAGGCCTGGGGATGGACAGCTAGGCGACAAGCAAGGCATTGTGGAGAAAGTTCCCATGGGGCTTTGTGATGGTAACAAGGCAAGAAGCAATGGAATCCCCTCTACTATCCTAAATGAGATTTGTCCTATTCATCTCATCAATTCCTCCCTAGTGCTTGAGAGTCTGGTCCAGTCCCAGTTTTCACCCTCCTTGAGGCAGGACTGGGACTGAAACCAGTGTGGAAGGGGAAGACAACATACCTGTTGACTTCCCACTTCCAACACTCTTCCTATAGGATCCTCAAGATGGCTGCATATCCTCAAGTATTTCTAAGGTAGACCTCATATGCCAGGGTGGTCATCATGTGCTCATGATGAAGCTGTGACACACTCACCCAAGGGCTTGTCAACAACACTAATGCCAGGTGCTACTGGGAACAACAGTCTGTGGCTATGAAGGATATGAGGTACCTTTCGAACAATTACAAAGAGTAGTATATACATTAGGAGGAGCCAAATTACTAAGATGTATTTCCAGACAATGGAGTCACTGGATACCAGCCTTTTCCACCTCATGAAGAATGGTCTCCAAAACAGCACAATGACCACAATACTTTTTTTGCAGCCCATGCAGCTTGAGGGCCATTCAGATTTTTTCTGTATGCATCCATGAAACGGTCAGTGTGGATGAAAAATCTGCGATGGAAGTCTGATTAGATAAGTGATCAGCCTTATTAGGACAATCATATACTGCTGAATGGTGATTAGGGGGATTGACTCGAGACAATCAAGATATTTTTTCTGCATCAATGTCGAAAGAAATAGGTGTGTGCTGTATCTCTCCCTTGAATGGCAAGGGTTTACTGTATTTAACAAGATCAGTAAAGATGAGAACACATATGGGTGTGACATTTTCTTTACTCAACTCCAAATTGGCTGGCTGTTTTGCACACTTTCTTCTCTGTGGCTTGAGAGTGATATGAGAGAGAAGGTTCTTCACTGGGTTATACTTTCTTTGCTTTCCCATGAGGAAGCTTGATGATGGACAGCTATCATGCACACTGAAGTGGGAGAGGCATGTCGCGTTGACATGTCCTAATTAGGTTATCATACTCAAATCCTTTGGGGCACTTTCATGACACCGTTTTTTCAAATTTGGTCAAAAGAGAATCTGTATTAGGTTACTATCTACCATTCCTTGTTTTGGCTTTCTGATTTTGCACTGAATTGATGGTGCCCCAAGGGTAATACTGCAGATTGTGCACTTTTGTCACAAAAGAGCATGTGATGACCACCCTAGCGTATGAGGTCTACCTTACAATTTTCTTATTTTCTTATTTCCTCATTTTATTCTTTATTCATTTATCTAATAAACCTCTTCCCCAATTCTGAGACACAGGTAGAATATCACAATGCTCCTGAAGACCTCCCAACTTATTTTGCATGTCATTTACACAAACTTGTCACATTTCTCAGGCCCTCAAAAATACTAATGTACTTCTTGATCTCACCTCAAAGGATTGTCCAGATCTTGGTTTTCTTTTCTTTCTTTTTCAATTACTTTTGCTGTCTCAACACACATTTCTTCAAGAATCAAGATCTCAACGTGTCCCCTCTCTTATGGCTAGTCTACATCCAAGTCAAAGGGCTGATTGTGCAGATGAGTAGAATCAAGGGCTGTCTTTTGGATGTGCTACAACTTGTTGGGGTCCCCAAGTGACATACCATCAATAGAGCCCCTCAAAGATGGGCTACTCTCTGAGCAATTCCTGTACACAGATGCTCAACAATGAGGACTTGACAACACCACCCCAACAATCATTCTTGATGAGTTTTCTATTTTTATACCTACCTCCACATTTGTCCACCTATGCCCTTTCATTACTTCATTTTCCTTTTCTCTCAGTCTGCTTGGCACAAGAATACACATATTAGTACATCCCCAATGCTTTGTATGTATATAAGGTGACCTCCCACCTCTCAAATAGAGCAGACTTCTTTTTCCTCACTTTCTTTCTTTGTGTAAGGACTCCACACAATGACTTGGGTTCCCTCAAGACTACTACATACCATGGTTTAGCTTTCACATTAAGCACTCTAGTATCTATGATTGCATGGCAACACAGCCCTTTTCTCACATCAACTCAGTCTGGATCAATGTGCCCACTGACTTCTGTTCCATGCCAACATGTATTTTCTCTTATCAAGCCCCATCAGACTAAATCTCTCACTCAGTTGACTGGCTTTCACTCATTTCCTGCATGGCTTGATCATTGATTGATCCAATTGCAATGCATCATTCACAGATGCATTCCACTTTGACCCCTTGACTCTTGAGTTCTTGAACTTCCTGTTTGATTTCCATTCCCCACTGACAATGGATTTGACACTCTCGTCATGTGTTTTCCCCATTCACCCTTACCTTTTACAGCACAATATGATGACCCAATGGTGAAGACCCTAGCTAGGGGATTCCCCCTTCCACACAGGTCCTATAATATTCATTATTTGACAGAACCACAACCAAACCACTCAGAACCAGTTCTGAGCAATCCATCTGCAGTTCTCAACTGGTTTCTACCAGTCTTACACTTATATACCAACTAATTTTTGTAACTAAGATACTTACAGAAAAAAGAACATTACAAATTAAGAAAAACAAGTCCACCACTGAGCAGTGATTTGTAGGGCTGGACATCAGGCTCCCAAAAAATAAAAAGAGAAAGCAACTCCTGCACTTGTGAGCAAGGGGGGGCATGTTGGCATTTGCAGGGAGGGGGGTGACAGACAGGTTACATTGGTGACTCCAGCTGTCATTGCAGTCATTGGGATTGTTGGTGTTGTTGCCCCCAGTCATTGTCAACATCATCACCCTAAGTTGCCCCTGTCATCAACACCTCCAGTCATCATCACCATCTTCACCCTAAGTTGCTGCTGTTGTCAAACCAAGTTTCTGCCATTGTTACTCCCAGTCATTGTTGTGTTGTTGGTGCCCCAGTCATTGTTGCTCAGCCATTGTGGTCATCCACTGTCATTGACACTGCCATCCACCCTGTGAAAAGAGCATCACAGCAGTGTTACAGAGGTGGATGTGTACTGGGATAGCAAGCCTAGAGCTATATCCAAGACAGTAATAATATTTATATTAATTACTGAGACTTTAGTATATATACTACATGTAATTGTGTATATGAGACAATACCTCCTTGACCTCTGAGACACTCAGAGGAACACCCTGCTTCGTCCTAAAGCCTCTCCTAAGCTTCCTGCAACACTTTCCTAACAGGTTATGGGCCCTGACCTTATTTAAAAACAATCCAGACATCTTCCACAACATGTCTCAATCAATATATAACAATGATGAATTTGTTCTGCTGTGGACAGGGTCATGGCCCTCTTGAGGTTGACCAGTTGGGTCATCACATCATGCTGTCAAAGGTAAGTGTAAATGGGAAAAATGCATGACAACAGAGTCAAACACATGGTGGATAGGGAATGGAGAGGAGACACAGAGTTCTTGGAAGGCTCAAGAATTTCTGTACAGAGATGTGCAGAATGACGTGTGTGTAAATGACATGTCACATTCCAATCGATCAATGATTGGTGCACATGGGAAATGGACAGGAGATAGTCAAAGAACAGACAGATTGAGGCTGGTGGCACTCAATATGGGAAAATGCATGTGGGCATGGAGCGGGAGACAGTGGACTTGTTGGCCCAGTCAGAAACATCTGAGAAAAGGGCCGTGTTGCCCAGTAACCATAGAAACAAGAACACTTAGCTTAGGAACTACTAGGGATCCGCACGGGTAACCGGTGGGTACGCTCAAGCGTACCCATACCCGTACCTTACCCGTACCCGCAACCCGCGGGTCATGAGCCACGGGTCACGGCGGGTACGGGTTTTGTCAGGGGTTATACTAACAAAAATACAATTATTAAATTATATACTTAACTACAATCATTCAAACCACCCTACAAGTTGTAGGCATGGGGTGGATTGCAGGTGGGCCACCGAAACGAAAGAAAGAAAAAAAGAAACGGTCCAGGAGCGTGTCCCCTGGGCCAGAGAAAAGAAAGAAACAAAAATACCCAGGAGACGAGTGTCTCCTGGGCCCCTCTCATCGTCCCTCTCTCTCGTCGTCATCCCCTCTCGTCATTCCTCTCTCTCATCGTCATCCTCTCTTGTCATCGTCTCCCCTCCCTCGCGCCCACCCTGCGAGCAGGGGCGGTGGTGGTGGTGGCATCATCCCCATCGTCGTCGGTCCACCCACGATCCACCCCATGAGCAGTCGCTCGTGAGGCTGGGGGCGGGTGGTGTGCTTCGTTGTTGGTCCTCTCCCCGTGTCGTCGTTGTTTCATCGTTGTGATCCACCTTGCGAGCAGGGGTTCACAACGGTGGTGGCGGGTGCTGGTCGGCTTCGTTGTCCTGTCGTCGTCATCGTAGTATTCTAGTTAGTACCTAAAAGGATTGTTAGCAGCAAAATAACGAAACAGGAGTAAAAAAAACTTACCAACCACCCAAGAGATGTCAAACAACGAGTCTTGGGCCTTTTTTTCCATTTCCTTTGCCTCCTCGTTGTTTCCCCCTCAGCTCCAGTCGTCTCGTCATTTGTTTGGCCTGGTGGCGGCATTGCCGTTGTCTCGCCATTTTGAAGTGGCACCGATTCCGACCCCGCGAGGAGTTGCTCGCGGCAGTGGTTCTCGTTGTGTCGTTTGGGCCCGTGGCGGTGCCAGTTGATGCCATTGTTGTCTTTGTTGAGATGAGGGGACCAGGGAGCGGCAGCGACGTCCCCTGTTCCCAGTAATTTTGAAGAAGTCCCACCCCATGAGCAGCTCGCAGCAGTGGGTGTCGTTAGAGGGTGGTGGTGGTGGTGGTGGTGGTGGTGGTGGTGGTAGCATGTAGGTTACATCCTAAACAAAGGAAACATAGTCAATAAACAAAAGAATGAGAAGAGCGAAACATACCTGGGGCCCAACAATGATTTGCGTCATTTGAGCCCTGCTCCTGGTTCTCCTCCTTTCTCCCTCCCATTCATCGTCACCGTCGCCTTCTTGTCTTAGCCCTTGGTCCTCGTTATTGACATATTCGTCCCATTTGTCATCGTAGTGGCGACGGAGCAGGGTGGAAGGTGAAGCGAGGTCCTGACTGGTTCTGAACATTGTGGTGGGGAGCCAAACGTGTGTAAACAACGCGTCAACATTCAACGAAGACGCGATTACCTGTGCACACAAGGCCAAATGGCCCGTGCGCATATATAAGGCCTCTCGTTTCAACCACCTCACCCTGGGTTCGCCCCACCTATGTATTTTTTAATATCTAGATATAATAGTTTTACATATAGTAATTAAAATTAATAGTTATTATAGACTTCGAGCCCTCGCCCCCACTTTGGTGACAGGTATGGGCACGGGTCCACAGGTACGCCAAGCGTGACCTGTACCCATACCTGTGAGTACCCGTACCCGTAACCTGCGCAGGTATGCCAAACCCATGCAGATCCCTAGGAACTACACCACTGTGTGTGGTTGTCTTGGGGGAAAACAAGTTATCCAAGGGAGAGCTCACAGAAACCAAGAAAAGGGAGGGAAAGAAATCTGTTTCATTCAAAATGTGGGAGGACACCTTATATAAAAAATGCAGGTACTGAGTATATGCACTTGTGATTGCATGTGTACTCTTGCACCAATCAGAACACAAGAAAAGAATAATAAGCAACAAGGTGGCTGAAATGCACAAAAATTGAAGTGTGGATAAAAATATAATACTCAATGAAAATAATGGCTGGGAGGTTGTTGGTCTAGTGTTGTTGAGTCCTCATCGTGGGGCCTCAGCATGTAGGGATGACTTGGGGAGCAGCCTACCTTTGGGGTGTTCTATTGACGAAATGTGACTCAGACCCACAACAAGTGCAGAGCACTCCCAAAAATAGGTTCTTGACCCTACTGTCCACATGATCAGTCTGTCAATTTGGATTTTAACTAACTGTGGGAAGGGGAATGACCCAAAGTGTCAATTCTTAAAGAAAAGTCTGAAGAATAAATAAAAAGATTTGAAGAATAAAAATAAAACCAAAACCCAAAAGCAGTCCTTTGAGAACAGAGTGAATATGTTGTAGATTTCTTGGAGGAGCATGGTGTGTGACAGGTTCATGAGATTTGGACATAGAATAGATCCCGGGGTCTTCATGACTGCCTCAATAATCTACCTGTAGCTCAGAAGTTGACAAGAAGTTTATTAGAAATAAGGTAGACGACATCCAAGTTCCACCTACGTCACGTGCCAAGTGTGACAAGGCCTAAAGTAGTCGAAAAGCTCGAAATTTTTGTCTCAAATATTCAGCAGGCCTTGTAGAGAAAATTTGATCCATCAAACTGCAGCAAAGTGTTATCCCTTCAAGTTGATATCCTTACTTTAGTACGAGATTAAGTATTGAAAGAGGAGATGCAAAAAAACAAAATTTTCAAATATACATACACACACAAACGCGTCGCGTTCTTAATTAGCCTTCGCGTATGCCCAAAAGGAAGGGGCACGTTCTCACCTGTTGGAACAACCTTCTTGAGGGCACTAAAAAGCTTTCTGGAAAGCTATCACCTCGGAAAAGGCAGAAGTGGGGGGACTATAATGAAAAGGAAAATGTGAGTGGTAAACTTACTGTTCAGGCTCACCTTTGCTGAACGTAGCACAGGACACGACATCCAGTAACGAGAGGGCAATAACACCACCAGGAAAACTCCTAGATTCCAGGGACCAGGATGTTTTCAGCGAGCTTGGGCAGCACAAAAGTATAGAGGTCATAGAGTATTACCAGAGGGAATAATGAATGACTTAGAGGAATCTAATATAGTGTAGCACCCAATGATAATTATTTCAAGCTCTCCTTGCAATGGACAGACTAAATTGGAAAGTATTTCTGTATCTTCTCATTCATTTCGTTGTCAAATATTAAGCTGTTTGGGGTACATGATCTCGACATATATTTGGACAATTTGATAGACCAGATTTTGCTTGCAAGGTGTTTGCGATTTTCTAGAGCATTATCTATGTATATTCACCCCTTCTGGGTGTAACTGTCACAGTAATGTCACTGCACGTGATGTAGGTGGAACTTGGATGTCGTCTACCTTATGAATAAACAATAAAAGAAAGAAAGAAGGGAATCATACAAATACTTAGAATATGTGGCCATGTCAAGGGTCCCATGGGAAATGCTTTGGAAGTGGGAAGTTGATGGGTATGTCATCGTCCCCTTCCACACTGGACAGTGAAGATGAGGACCTCTACATCCTGGAACATGATCAGGATTTAGCTGATTATATAGAATTGTTTGGGCCATCACCATCCACCTCCAGTAGAGAAAAAGCACTGCCACCTGTGCCCAACATGCCAAGTGTGCCCAAAACAAAAATTACCCCCAAACTGAAAAAACCCACAATCCTCCTTCTCCATACCAAGGAATATTCCAATGTCAATAAAATCTCAGATTGGGATCACCTTACCAATGGAAATTGGCATGAGTGGAGAGAAAGGATGAAAAGGGTATTTATCAATTATCATATAACTGGATATATTAATGGGGCTGTAAAATGCCCAAATGAATCCAGGGATCCTGAGGGGGGGCATAACTGAGACAAAAATGACACCTGGGTGCAACAAGTTATTATGCATAATGTTACCTCTTTGCAAATGAATCATGTTGGATCCAAAATAATAGTAGAAGCAATGTATTCCACATTATCAGTCACTCATGAAAATAAGGCACACCAAACTGTAAATCATATACAGTGCCTATTATATGAAACCAAGGCCAATGTTACTGATGACCTCCTAAAACATATGGATGTTCTCAAGTCTTATCAAGACCACATCAATAAATTTCCTAATATGGAATTTCATATTTTGGACACCCAATTTAAATCTATCATATTGGCATCCCTACCATTGAGCTGGCAAACATATGTTGAACCATATAATGGCAATGCAAATGATCCAAATGATATGGACCCAAAGCACCAACTGTCATCAGATGCATTTATAGGATTATTGTGGGAGGAATATAAACTTTGGCTGAACAGAAATGGGAATAATAACAGTGCCAGCAGAAGCATAAATCTGGTGAAAACCCAGAAAGCTACCAGTCCCAGTTAATCCCTGGAAAATCATATCACCAACCTCCATGAAATCTTATTGCAATCATTGTAAGTGTGCCAGGCATTGGACTAGTAAATGCCAAAAGTTTGATGGGAACAAATGCCATAACTGCAGGAAATTTGGTCACCTAGCCAAAAATTGCTGAAGGAAAAGAAAAGAAAAAATGAAAGTAAAGAAGAAGCATGGGGACACATCTAATATTATAGAAGAACATATAACATTCTTGACAGATGAAGAAGGTTATAATTTTGACACATGTAATAACCATGCCATAATTGATGAGTGTCTGATCTATTATAATTGGTTGGCCAATTTGGCAACAACTTCACATGTAATGCATCAAAGAGATGCATTTACTTTCTACACACCAAGGAGGAGTGTTTCCATAACTTGTGTAGGTGGAAAAGAGACGAATGTAGCAGGACAAGGAACTGTCAATTTAATTTCAACATGTAATGGAGAAAAATATATTATACATCTACAACACATTTTACATGTTCCTGGTACACAAAATAATTTAATTTCATTAGAGAGATGGGATGCAGCTGGAGGAAAATATATTGGAGGAAATGGGGAAATAATTCTCATGAATAAAGATGGCAAATCCATTGCTCATGGGAATAAAATCAATAATCATCTCTATAAAATGGAAAAACTGAATCTGGAGAATTAATACATATAGATTTATGGGGGAAATATTCTGATGGAAAACATTATTATTTATTGTTTGTTGATGATGCCAAAAGGTCTGTCACCATTGAATATCTAAAAGAAAAAAGTGATGCAGCACAGGGTGTAATGAATCACTTGGCATATTTAAAAACTCAAGGCCAAAATCCAAAAGGAATTCAAATAGATTGCAGAAAGGAATTTATCAATGAAAAACTTGATAAATATTCTAAACAGCATGGAATACAAATCAGATTAACTCTGCCACACTCCGCATCACAAAATGGCATTGCAGAACAAATGAATAGGATTGTCATGTGCAATGTTATCTGCAAGCTCACTTCCAGAATATCTCTGGGAATACGCAATAATGCATGCCACATATCTCCATAATCAATCATATACAAAGCACCTTTGAAAGTTAGCTCCCTATGAGGGATGGTATAACCAAAAACCAGATGTGTTGCACCTGTGCAAATTTGGTGCACTAGTCTGGATATTATTACAAGGGCAAAAGAGGGAAAGAAAACTACTCCCAAAATCAAAGCAGCGCACTTATCTTGGATACAATGATGGTGCCAATGCAGTCAGATATTATAATGCTGAAACGCATAATGTTCTAACTTCATGCAACTTCAAACTAATAACTGGCAGCATAAATCCCAAACCATCCAAAGACATAACTTTAATACCCTTGATGCATCACTAATGGATATTACAGATAGTGAGGAAGCACCAATCACAAGCCCATTGATCACAAAAGAAGCACCAATCACACCAATCACAGGGAAATCACAGATCAAAACACCTCCAAAGAAGCAATCTCGGAAGTGGAAACAAGATGGAATTAATGATCCCAAAGATTGCATTGACATTAACAACTCGCACATGATGCATGCAATGCAGAACAATGAACTGCATAGAACATGTGGAGTTCATACCAATTATAAACCTCTATTACACCTTACAGAAGAAGAAAAAATTGAAAACTTCAATGATACAACTCAAGCCTATGCAATAATGGCTGGAGACAAATTAAATAGTCTTAAAGAAGCCAAAAAATCTCCTGAATGTTCCACTTGGGAAGGAGCCATAAAAATTGAATTGGATCTGCTCAAAGAGAGAGGGACATGGGAACTTGTCCAGAAACCTCCAGACACAATCCCAATTGCAAATAAGTGAGTTTTCAACAGAAAATGCAATAAAACAGGAGAAATTGTAAGATATAGAACACAGTTAGTTGTGAAAGGATGTGCACAATGTCCAGGCTATTATTATACAGAGACCTTCTCACCAATAGTCTGAATGGACACACTCTGAGCAATTTTAGCACTCACATCAAAGAAGGGTCTAAAAATACAGCAGATGGATGTAAAGGGTGCATACCTAAATGGTGCACTCCAAGACATGACATGGATTAAACAACCTGAAGGATCTGAGGATGGAACAGATCAAGTATGTAGGTTGATAAAACTGCTTTATGGATTAAAGCAGGCAGGGAAAGAGTGGAATAAGGAATTTGATAGTAAACTCAAAATTCATGATTATGGATGCTTATTTGCAGATCCATGTGCATATATTCGAAGGGACAACAAAGGCATTGGCATAATAACTGTCTGGGTCAATGATACCTTACTTTTTGCATCCTTGGACAAAACAATGGAACATATGAAAAATACACTCAACTCCAAATGGGAGGTAACTGATCTTGGAGGAACAAGTAAAATTGTGGGCATGGAAATTATGTGCCTGGACAATGGAATCAAGATATCTCAGCAAAAATATATAATATTCTCCACCAAGAAGGAATGATAGATGCTAACCCTGTTGTCACCCCCATGGATCCTAATATTATAATATTAGAAATCCAGATTACAACAAACCTAACAGAAGTAACTCATATGCAAAATTGCTAGGATGCTTGCAATTTTTATCAAATTCCACAGGGCCTGATATCAGCTTTGCAATTAATAAACTGGCCACCTACACTGCTAACCCAGGTTTACAACACCATGGTGCAATAAAGCAAATACTCAGACAGTTAGCAGGTATGAAAAATCTCAGGATAAATTATACAAATTCCCAAGATGAGACTGAAAATAATAACCTCTTCCATGGATATGCTGAGGCTTCATTTGCTAATACTGAAGATTTAAAATCCACAACAGGCTATACATTCCTAGCATCTGGAGGAGCAATTACATGGAAATCAAAGAAACAAACCATAATTCCATTATCAGATGCCAGATGTGATGCCACTTGGCTAAGAAATTTATATGAGGAACTCGGATTTAAACAGGAACTTTGAACAGTGATTAAAGGTGACAATGAAGGATCAATAATATTGACCCAAAATCCTCAATTTCATCGGATATCAAAAAATATCACTATCCACCATCACTGGGTCCAGGATCTCTTGGCCAATAAATTATAAATACACAAAACTGTTGTGATCTGGAGCAAACTGTGGATGTATTAACAAAGGCACTATCAAAGCCTAAATTTACATGACATAGGGATGAGATGGGAGTTCAGTCATAAATAACCCAGTATCTTTCCTTGAGTGTGAGTTGTTTTTTCCCATGTGGTTTTACATCATACAGAGGTTTTAATGCACCTAGAAGAAATAATAACTATTCCACCCTAGATTTCACAGGGAGTAATGATTTATAAGCTATTCCTTAACAGCCACCTAGGCTTGAGGGGGAGTATTGGGATAGCAAGCCTAAGGCTATATCCAAGACTAATAATAATAATATTAATTACTGAGACTTTAACATTCTGTAGTATATATACTACATGTAATTGTGTATATTAGACAATTGCTCCTTGACCTCTGATAAACTCAGAGGAACACCCCCCTTGTTGGGAAAAATGGAGGATGTCTGTTTGGACAGTTTAGATGAAGAAGTTTATTACAAGGACAGATTTGTGAGGAGAGTCTGCAACAGGGAGGAATGTTATTATCATCTCCTACAAGATGTGCAATATTTATACTACACAGTTGGGAGGTATATTGTAATGTACTGCTATAATAAATAAAAGGAGGTACAGAGTCATAGACCCCAATAATAGACACTCCACCTAGGCTTCTGTCTCTGATAGCCTATGATAGACATGGCTATATTTTGCCTATCCTATCTCAGACATGCTGCAGGATGTTTAACCCTGTAGCATGTGTTAATGGTGGATTCCCCTATATGTCTCTGCATGTGTTAACCTCTGTTAAACATGTGTTTATATGACTTAGTATATTCTGGCAATATTCCCTAGGCATGTTAACTGCCTTGGCTTGCCTGTATACTCTTGTATACATAATCCCAACACCCCTTCATCCTAAGGTCTCTCCTGAGCTTCCTGCAACACTCTCCTAACAAACTCCCAAGCCAAAAATAGTCATACATCTATAAGCAAGACATCTCACACACCTCCAACTTGTTAGTTACATGCAGAGCACACATGATTGAATATTGGGTCTGGGTCTCCCCCATCTCAGGGACATTTGCAACTATTACATTCAGGCAATCTCTCATATAAAAAGTTTAAAGGGAGCATCAGCAAAATCAAGAATTGACTTATTTTTCTTATGTTGCTTAGAGCCCAATCAAGGCAATTAAGGAAAATAAGCTTGGTTTTTTCATTAAAGTTTATGACCAGTTATGGAGATATAGTCAACTAAGGAGTATTTAAGCAAATTAAGACAGTAAACAACCTTCAAGAAAATTCAGGCTGTAAGGAGCTTTTATGGCCTTAGGTAATGCTAGATCTTTTTTTGAAAATTCTTTCAAGTCCTTCCTCAGCATTTACCAAAAGAGAAATGCATGTGTTCATCATGCGACCACAAGTACATGTCATCATGTCTGCCATCAACCACCACACTGTCAACATTGATGCCACCATCCTCCCTCTCTCCTCCCTCTACCACCACTACCTCTTTGTCAACACACACCCCTAATGCACCCACAACTACCACCTTGCCAGCAAATGACCAAAATGCTCTGCATCACACACAAATGGTCCCAGACAACATTTATCATCATTTGGGCCCCAGGCATTTTTTTTATGTTTGCTTCTTTTTTCTCTTCATTCAACTAACTTAATTCTTTAATCTCTAGGTTTTACTGTTGCTCTTCCTATGGACAACCACTGCCACAAGCCACTGCTCATGGGGTGGGAAGGATGAATTTACAGCAGGGACAACAAAGATGATGCACATGAGATGTCTGCTTAAATATCTCCTTAATTTCCTTATTGACATGGTGAGGCAGCCCCTGAGTATTGATAAACAGTTAAGCAGCAAAATGAGTATGAATAAGGGGAAATTAAGCAGATTCAGTAAATGACCCTACTTATTCCAAGGAAACCTTCCTTATTTCAAGGGACATCTCCTCAACAAGAATCTGCTTGATTTCCACTTTAAGCAACAATATAGAGACATTGAGGAGAATAAATGAGTATTGGGTTTTCCTGATGTGAACACACACTTTCCATGGAGTTGTGTTCAACAAAGTGAAGAAACACCAACTGTCAAGTTACTGAGAGAAGACAATGAGCACCATGGTAATTTATTATTTGAACTAGACACTTATGGAGTTAACTTAGATAAATATGTATTTACTGATTAAACTAACAATATTATAGAACTTTGATTCCAACTTAAAATGGATGTGATTGATGCAAAGTTGCTCATCGACTAGGATTAAACATTAACATTGTGCAAAGTACTGGGATAAAGCAAGCACCCCACTTGCGGAGTACTGGTCCCGAAGGCACCAGTACGTAGTTTCATGTTAAGCTTAATGGGGATTAGGCGAGGGAGAAGATTTACTTAGAAGCCGACCAGGTTGCCTAGGTGAGGTGCCTTCTCGTGTTTTCATTTGCAATTGGGTCTACATCCTGTCCACTCCACATCATCAAATCTCGCGCAGGTCATCACGATGAAGGCTCCATCTGTTCAGCAGTTGAGTAAAATTTCTCGGTATCCTCAGCACATGGTGCACTGTCTATATGCCACCACTTTTGAACAGTGGCAAAATCGTTCGGACTAAAAAAAGTACCATGAGGACCCTCTGAATCTGGTCAGTCTCCCTCTACTCAAGCCTGTCGGAAAAGCTGCTTGAAGTTGTGCCGAAGGTTCAGGTTTTTCCGTGATATGTCGAAGAGAATCATAGTATTTCCCCAGGCCTCAGGCCCTGCCCCCGATTGATCGTGTAACCTCGGGTAACAGCATTGGTGGGATCCGCCGAGGCTGCTGTCCTCTTTCACTTCGCTGGAAGTTCCGACGCTCTAATGCCATGGGACAGGTAAGGCGAGTCTCTGGGGTCCAAGTTTTGGTCCTTAATATTTGCTTGAACACAGGCTCTATCTTGTTCCTCCTGAATGAAGGGGGCACTCCTCTACTTCCTTATCATTTTTCCACGAAGCTTGATACGATCCTGCAGCTATCTCGGCGTGCGACTAGCAACATGCTGAATCCTCCCCCATTAGAGGAAAAATATTTCGATACTGCTAGAGAATCACGCAGCCTCATCAACGAGGACATCAAGACCAGATCCAGCGTATATCTGTCTGCTTTACGGAAACGTCTGGAACCCAAAATCGAAGCGCGAGGAATAGAGAGAGTGCTCGAGGATGAACGGGATGGATCTCACCTTTGGAATAAGTAAATCTATCCACCCTTGCTATCATTCCTTTGCTAATCACAATTAGCCTATTTAACTGGTGGTCAGTATTTCTGGGGAACGCTTCGTCATACCCTGACCCTTGTCTAGTTCCGTGGTCATGAGCATTCCGGGAATTGCAATAGGCATCCTCGGGAACCAGTCTTATCATTTAAACATGTTGTATGTGCGATTCAAATTCTTCTTGGATACTTGAGTCACGGAATCAGCCAGAGCGCCGCTGTAATCATGTCGTTTGGTGCCTTAGGATCGATCTTCACGGCGTTAATTGCAACGCTGGGCCCAAAGACTGGCCTCAGAACCATGGTTATCACGCGGTTCAGTTCAGGACACGTAGGAGGAACGATCTATTCCATCCTCAATATTCTCACCTCGTGAGCGAAGAAATCTGATCCGTTTCCACCTCTGATGAACTCACCGTGGCAGCCTCGGATGGTCGGTGGTAGGGGTGATTCTTGGCGGACAAGCACTAGTCGCAATCAATCCAGGAAGCCTCCCTCTTATTGCTGGGATTATCATCATTGCTCTCCTAAGCATTCTCCCTTGCTTCGTAGGATACAATATGGTGCATCGGTATGCAGGGTATGCTTGGATCCCTGCATTTTCTGTGATGCTCTGTCTATGGGGTTTGGGTGCCGCGGCAGGATTCCACACATTGTCACCGGATGACAAGATTGACACTGGCAGGGCTCTTTTGGCTGACGTTTTGTGTTTCGGTGCCATTGTCTTTGGATCTGCTTCTGCTGCAAGTCATTACGTTTGAGAATTCTTCAGTTAGGCTGACGTTTCATAGATTGCGCCAGGAGCAACCGACTATAATGTTCGTCTCCCAGCTAACACTCCTGTAATGAAAGTATTCTTGTTGAATTTCTGCGGAATCTTCTTTCCAACGTCATTTCTTGGAATCTTGGGTGCAGCGCTTGCGTCGGTCAGAGACCAATCTTATATATCTGCCCTGGAACAAGGCGGGACAGTGGGCTTACTTTCCGAAGTCCTGCGTCCCTGGAAGGGGTTCGGAAAGTTCCTTATTGTTCTTCTTGCTCTGTCAGTGATGTTGGTAACACATTTGCTTGCGTTACGTTCGTTTGATAACTGAAATATATTGGTCGCAGAGCAGGCAATGTTATGGGGACGTATTCAACGGCACTGTCTATTCAAGCACTTGGCCGCCCATTTGCAACCGTTCCACGTGCCGCATGGACCGTGGTTGTGACTCTTGTGTACACAGCTGCAGGCGTCGCAGGGCGACAACACTTCTCTGCTTTTCTATCCAATTTCTTAGCTACCCTGAGCTACTGGACGGCCTGGTTTGTGGTCATCATAATGGAGGAGCACGTTATTTTTAGGAGGAAGGGTGGGCCCTTAATGGGATATAATCTTGATGATTGGGATACCGCATCACAGTCAGCGCAGCCTTTGGTGCAAATGTCATGCCGCTGATTATTCTTTCAGCCTACCAATTGGTATTTCAGGGATTGCCGCGGCATGTTTCGGCGCCACGGGAGCTGTTATAGGGATGTCTACAGTCTGTATCCCATTATCTGATTTTCGCTAATGACACCTGCTGACTTTTGTCATGAAAGGTTTGGTTTACAGGACCTCTTGGGACACTGGTTGGCGGTGCGGATCTGGGATTTGAGGTACCTTTTCTTTTCATTATCATTACTAAGCTAACAACCTGCTGATTTAGCTGGCAACCTGCTTTGCTGCAATCACCTTCCCGCCACTACGTTTTCTAGAAATTCAGCGGATGGGCCGATAATGTGACCTCTCATCGCATTAGTGAATTGTAAATGTTTTGCCAAAGATTTGTCACAATCATGGCGTTTGGAATGATTTTCCATGAAAAGAAATGCTGTTCACTGAAGGAAGTGAGATATTTGTGCCATCCTCCAAGTGATGTGCACACTGATAAACCTTAGTTATAATATTGAAGACAGTTTGGTGTCAGTTACCTGGGGCATGGAACATCTGGTTGCATGATTATTTAGAGGGTAATTATTTCAGATGCAGTTTAGAATTAAGATAAGAGAGGAGGGTGTGCATTTATTGGGAAAGAGTATACAACTCTATACAGACAAGCCAAGGCAGTTAACATGGCCAGGGAATAATGCCAGAATATGTTAAGTCATATTAACACATGCAAGAGAAATTAGGGGAATGCACAGTAACTTGCCAATCCCAGGAGGTACTATATTGGGATCAGGAAGTTGAGCACAAGATGAGGATGAGGTTTTTGAGGTATTGAGTTTAAGTCAAAGATAAGTGTATGAGGGAGTCTGCCACAGGGAGGAATGTTATTATCATCTCCTACAAAGTGTGCAATATTTATACTACACAGTTAGGAGGTATAGTGTAATGTACTCCTATAATATATAAAGGAGCTATACTGCAATGACTTCATAGTGACCTCATTTCCCCTAGCACACTTATCTTGGATACAATGATGGTGCCAATGCAGTCAGATATTATAATGCTGAAACGCATAATGTTCTAACTTCATGCAACTTCAAACTAATAACTGGCAGCATAAATCCCAAACCATCCAAAGACATAACTTTAATACCCTCGATGCACAAAGGGGACTCTGATGGAGATGCATTGCTGATGGATATTATGGATACTTAGGGTATTTCACGGGTACGGGTATTCCCACAGTGTTTTGGTCACGGGTGTGACGGGTGCGGGTGCGGTGTTGCACTCTGCTACACCATACATAACCGTCACCCATACCCGCGGTTTGCGGGTATTCCATGGGTTCACCATGTATGTAAATTATTCTATTTAAACTAATAAATATTTAATTACATTCCCCACCTCGCGTTTGCAAGCGAGAGGGGGGGTTGTGACCTTCGGGCTGTTGTCATCCCCATTATCCTGTCCCCTTCCGTCACCGTCGTCGGCTGCTAGCACTGGTGATCCACCCACAAGCGCAGTGGCTCACAGGGCTGGGGGCGGGTGCTGGGTCGTTCCTCGCCATGCTGGTGGTCATTCCTCGGCTCTTGGCACTCGCGATCCACCCGTGAGCGCAGCGGTGGCGTAACGGGTTAGGTGTTGGGTGTCTCAGCCTGGGGACTGTCGTATTTTAATTAGTTAGTTCTCATGTTGTAGTTTAAGTATTAAGTCATATATTAAATCTTGAACCGTCGCCTCCCTCTTGGTGATGGGTAAGTAATGGTACCGCGGTTATCCGCGACACCATATATGTTTTGCATGGGTTTATACCTGTACCCAGTACAGTTAAGGTGTTTGCGGGTACGGTTACGGTTATGGAAAAATGTACCCGCGGTATACCCGTGAACAACCCTATGGATACTGAGGAAACACCAATCCCAAGCCTGCCAATCACAAAAGAAGCACCAATCACACTGATCACAGGGGAAGCACTGATCAATACACCTCCGAAGAAGCAATCTTGGAAGCAGAAACAAGATGGAATTAATGATCCCAAAGATCATGTTGACATTAACAAACCACACATAACATGTGCAATGCAAGACAAGCAACTGTGTAAAACACATGGAGTTTGTACCAATTATAAACCTCTATTACACCTTACAGAAGAAGTAAAAGTCAAAAACTACAATGATAAAATTCAAGCCTATGCAATAATAGCCAGAGATGAATTAAATAGTCTCAAAGCTGCAAAACAATGCATGGAATGCATAGAATGGAAAGATTCAATGAAAATTGAATTAGACTTGCTCAAAGAAAAAGGTACTTGGGAACTTGCAAAAAGCCTCCAGATGCTGTTCCAATCTCAAACAAATGGGTATTTATTCACAAACAAAATAAAGAGGGGAAACAGCTAGTTGCAAACAGGTATGCACAAAGACCTGGTTTTGATTTCACAAAAATACAACAGATGGACATAAAGGGCACATACCTCAATGGCACACTACAAGAGACTATATATATGAAACAACCTGAAGGATGTGAAGATGGAACAGGCCGAGTATGCAAGCTAATAAAACTGCTTTATGGATTCAAGCAGGCAGGCCACAAGTGGAATAACAAATTTGATGGTAAACTTAAAATTCATGATTATGGATGATTAATTGCAGATCCTTGTGCATATATTCTACAGGATGGAGAAAACATAGGCATCATAACGGTATAGGTAGATGACACCCTGCTCTTTGTGTTAGCAGACAAAATGATGGAGCATATGAAAAATGCATGAACATCAGAATGGGATGTTACCAACCTAGGAAAGCCTAGTAATATTATAGGCATAGAGATTATGTGCACCAATAATGGCATCAAAATATCTCAAGAAAAATATATCAAGAATGTCCTTCATAAAGAAGGCATGATTGATGCAAATCCTGTTAGAATGGCAATGGATCCAAATATTAAATTAATCAACAACCCAGATTATAATAAGCTGAATTGGAGTAATTCATGCATCAAATTACTGGGATGTTTACAATTTATTGCAAATGCCACATGACCTGATATTAGCTTCATCATCAATAAACTGGCAGCATATACCACAAACCAGGGCTTACAACACCATGGTGCAATAAAGTGGATACTATGGTACTTAGCAGGTATGAAAACTCTTGGAATTATTTATAGAAAATCCCAAGATGAGACTGGGAGCAATAACCTTTTCCATGGATATACCAATGCATCCTTTGCAAATGCGGAGGACCTTAAATCCACCACAGGATAAGGGGGATCAATAACTTGGAAATCAAAGAAACAAACAATTATTGCATTATCCTCAATGGAAGCTGAATATATGGCACTATCTGAAGCTGGATGCAAGGCCACATGGCTAAGAAATTTGTATGGTGAACTCAGATACACCCAAGAAAATCCAACAATAATTAAAGGTGATAATGAAGGGTCAGTAATTTTAACTCATAACCCTCAATTTCATCAGGGATTGAAACATATCAGATCTAGTCACCAACAAAATTATTGATATTCAAAACTGTCATGATCTGGAACAAACAGCAGACATATTAACAAAGGCTTTGCCAAAGCCCAAGTTTTCACAACATAGGGAAGAGATGGGAATTCAGTCAAAATAACTCAGTTGCTTTCCTAGGTGAGATTGGTTTTTCCCAATGGGTTTTCCATCCACAGAGTTGATGCACCTGAAAGAAATGATAACTATTCTACCCTAGATTACAGGGGGAGTAATGATTATAAACTATTCCTCAAACAGCCACCTAGGCTTGAGGGGGAGTATTGGGATAGCAAGCCTAGAGCTATATCCAAGACTGTAATTATATTTATATTAATTACTGAGACTTTAGTATATATACTACATGTAATTGTATATATGAGACAATACCTCCTTGACCTCTGAGACACT
Organism: Tricholoma hemisulphureum; assembly: GCA_964034925.1. Taxonomy (NCBI): domain Eukaryota; kingdom Fungi; phylum Basidiomycota; class Agaricomycetes; order Agaricales; family Tricholomataceae; genus Tricholoma; species Tricholoma hemisulphureum. Next base: position 1,976,869 of record OZ035930.1, on the reverse strand, counting down.
CAGAGGAACACCCTGCTTCATCCTAAAGCCTCTCCTAAGCTTCCTGCAACACTTTTCTAACAATGTGTGACATAGTGTTGGCATGAATATAGTATCTAATACAATAAAGAAAAGGATTAGTTATAATTTTAGTTGAAGAATACACAAGTGAAAGGGAAAAAATATATCATAATGCATCTGTCATTGGGGCTCTATGAGTGACATGGTGGTAGTGTTGTGAGGGAAGCAGCATTGAGGGAGGAAAGAACAATTGGTTGTTGTGCAATGTTTGTATGGGATCAAAAGTTGGTGAGAAGAAAAAAAAAGTTCAATCAGAAAAAAAAGAAAAAAAGATGGCATCTGTCAAAAATCACCTAGCAACACTAGTGCTATCAAGCAAACAAACACCAACTCACTAAGGGTATATAAACCCTCTATATTTCACTCTTTCATTCCCTTGGGCTTCTGCCCCTGTGTAATTGTAGAATAATATAAGAAATATGAGTACAATATTTTATCAATATTTAAGACCATAGGTCCAGTTGGAGATTGGTTCTAACTAGTCTTTGCATCAGGAAATCGGAGGGACCCTGGTATGACCAGGCGGAGTTTGTAAGCAGTAAGCAGACTAGTGGAGATTTGTAGTGAAATATAATGAAATATATAGGAACGCAAGATTTTTGCAACTGATAGTTAGATTCAATAATTCTGACCAACAGATCATTTATGTCCAAGGCTGGCAGAAAATATGTATAACTTTGCAAGGAGTAGGCAAGAAATATATTGATATGATCAACATCATGCAAGAGTTTTGTAACTGATATTAGATGCAATAATTCTGACAACAGATCATTTATGTCCAAGGCTGGCAGAAAATATGTATAACTTTGCAAGGAGTAGGCAAGAAATATATTGATATGATCAACATAATGCAAGAGTTTTGTAGCTGATATTAGATCCAATATTTTTGACAACAGATCATTTATGTCCAAGGCTGGCAGAAAATATGTATAACTTTGCAAAGGGTAGGCAAGAAATATTCATCCGTGTGTGGTCTACTATTGTGACATGGCTTACATGTATTGTATGTGAAGATTGCAGCGGGGTATAAGTACGTAGAAATAGTGGAAAATAAAATATATTCCATCCCCACCTCTACGTTATGGACGACACCCCGCAATGCTGATCCAACAGCTCCCTATGTGGCAGCTGGGGGCTATATCATCTCATTGCCTCAAATGATACCCTAAGACAAGTAGTTGTTCAGACAATCTGACTGAACCTGTGGCAGGTAAACGAGACCATCAAATGTACAGTTATACTATGGGAGCCTTGATGCCAAGTTGCTAGTTTGTCTGACCCAAACCTAAAGTATTCAGATCATACAGAAGTGATCTGAGTGCTGAAAATGATGCTTCCATCCTTGTTGCCATGGAGGATTGTCGTCAACTCCAAGCTCTAGTACAGGCCTTGCCGCACTCAACTTGGGAAGAGAGATCCCAGGCAACATTTTGGGTTTCCAGGCAGTAGCTCTGCTTTATGCTTTGACCAGGCACTAGACTCTTGTTTCTCTTGGTGACGGAATTCCAGCAACACTACCCTGCAATATACTTTCTTTGCAACTCAGTACAGAAGCTATAGATCACACAGAAGTGACCTGAATGCCAGATGTGATACTTTGAGAATTGTCGCTTCAACAGAGCACGAGACTCTTTATGCTATAGTTGGGGCACTAGACTCTTGTTTCTCTTGGTGATGGAATTCCAGCAACACTACCCTGCAATATACTTCCCAGTACAAAAGCTATAGATCACGCAGAAGTGACCTGAATGCCAGATGTGATACTTTGAGAAATGCTGTTACCCAGGGCCAATGTTGTCTCCAAGCTCGACTGGACCAAGCACAATCAATTAGAGAGGGGAGATCCCAAGAACAGTGATGGTCTGTATAGGTACACTTCTGCTTCATGCTTTAGGTGGGGCACTAGACTCTTGTTTCTCTAGGTGATTGAATTCCAGCAACACTACCATACAATATACTGCAATACTGATGTGTATGGCATAGTTGTATTCATTTCACTGAATACATAGCAGACAATTAATTAGAAACTCTTACCATTTTTTATTTAATTTACTGATTTGATGGTCTACCTGGTTCTCTTGAGATCAGTCAACCAGGATGCAGTGATACAAAAACCAGTAGGACTGAGACCATAGGTCCTGTTGCATCAGTTAGGGTCTGGTCTATGAGACTGGAACTTCAAGCACTATTCCTCCCAGCTCATGTCAATGTGTCTATATATATAGTGTATTAGATATCATAAGCAACAGATTTCCATTTTTATGATGTATATGTATATTAATTATATCACTCTACACCACTAACTTTGATTTCCAGTAACCCACCCCTTTCTGATATGGTGAATATATGGTGAATAATGCCATTGGGAGTGAGGCTGGTGTGGAACCAAGGTGAGATAAATGGAGTTTTATCTTTGAAGCAAATGAGGGAATAGAGTCAACAGCAGGGAGGAATGTTATAGTCATCTTCTACAAAGTGTGCAATATTTACACTACACTTCTAGGAGGTATGAAGTCGTAGACTTCTGCACTTATTAATGTCACTATAATTATACCTTTCCCCCTACAATTATGGTGTCATAGTATGTTGGGATACAAGCCTAGGGAGATGGAATACAAGTCCTGAGCTTAGGGTTAGGGTTAGCAGATGCTACCCTTAACCCTAGAGCAATGGCAGTCTCCTATACAGGAATAGACTGGCCAAGACTACAAAGACTGCCAAGACTGTCTCCTATGCTATCCAGGGAACCCCCTATAATATACAATGATAGACAAGTCTATCTGGAGAATTATATAGGGGAAATGAGGTCACTATGAAGTCATTGCAGTATAGCTCCTTTATATATTATAGGAGTACATTACACTATACCTCCTAACTGTGTAGTATAAATATTGCACACTTTGTAGGAGATGATAATAACATTCCTCCCTGTGGCAGACTCCCTCATACACTTATCTTTGACTTAAACTCAATACCTCAAAAACCTCATCCTCATCTTGTGCTCAACTTCCTGATCCCAATATAGTACCTCCTGGGATTGGCAAGTTACTGTGCATTCCCCTAATTTCTCTTGCATGTGTTAATATGACTTAACATATTCTGGCATTATTCCCTGGCCATGTTAACTGCCTTGGCTTGTCTGTATAGAGTTGTATACTCTTTCCCAATAAATGCACACCCTCCTCTCTTATCTTAATTCTAAACTGCATCTGAAATAATTACCCTCTAAATAATCATGCAACCAGATGTTCCATGCCCCAGGTAACTGACACCAAACTGTCTTCAATATTATAACTAAGGTTTATCAGTGTGCACATCACTTGGAGGATGGCACAAATATCTCACTTCCTTCAGTGAACAGCATTTCTTTTCATGGAAAATCATTCCAAACGCCATGATTGTGACAAATCTTTGGCAAAACATTTACAATTCACTAATGCGATGAGAGGTCACATTATCGGCCCATCCGCTGAATTTCTAGAAAACGTAGTGGCGGGAAGGTGATTGCAGCAAAGCAGGTTGCCAGCTAAATCAGCAGGTTGTTAGCTTAGTAATGATAATGAAAAGAAAAGGTACCTCAAATCCCAGATCCGCACCGCCAACCAGTGTCCCAAGAGGTCCTGTAAACCAAACCTTTCATGACAAAAGTCAGCAGGTGTCATTAGCGAAAATCAGATAATGGGATACAGACTGTAGACATCCCTATAACAGCTCCCGTGGCGCCGAAACATGCCGCGGCAATCCCTGAAATACCAATTGGTAGGCTGAAAGAATAATCAGCGGCATGACATTTGCACCAAAGGCTGCGCTGACTGTGATGCGGTATCCCAATCATCAAGATTATATCCCATTAAGGGCCCACCCTTCCTCCTAAAAATAACGTGCTCCTCCATTATGATGACCACAAACCAGGCCGTCCAGTAGCTCAGGGTAGCTAAGAAATTGGATAGAAAAGCAGAGAAGTGTTGTCGCCCTGCGACGCCTGCAGCTGTGTACACAAGAGTCACAACCACGGTCCATGCGGCACGTGGAACGGTTGCAAATGGGCGGCCAAGTGCTTGAATAGACAGTGCCGTTGAATACGTCCCCATAACATTGCCTGCTCTGCGACCAATATATTTCAGTTATCAAACGAACGTAACGCAAGCAAATGTGTTACCAACATCACTGACAGAGCAAGAAGAACAATAAGGAACTTTCCGAACCCCTTCCAGGGACGCAGGACTTCGGAAAGTAAGCCCACTGTCCCGCCTTGTTCCAGGGCAGATATATAAGATTGGTCTCTGACCGACGCAAGCGCTGCACCCAAGATTCCAAGAAATGACGTTGGAAAGAAGATTCCGCAGAAATTCAACAAGAATACTTTCATTACAGGAGTGTTAGCTGGGAGACGAACATTATAGTCGGTTGCTCCTGGCGCAATCTATGAAACGTCAGCCTAACTGAAGAATTCTCAAACGTAATGACTTGCAGCAGAAGCAGATCCAAAGACAATGGCACCGAAACACAAAACGTCAGCCAAAAGAGCCCTGCCAGTGTCAATCTTGTCATCCGGTGACAATGTGTGGAATCCTGCCGCGGCACCCAAACCCCATAGACAGAGCATCACAGAAAATGCAGGGATCCAAGCATACCCTGCATACCGATGCACCATATTGTATCCTACGAAGCAAGGGAGAATGCTTAGGAGAGCAATGATGATAATCCCAGCAATAAGAGGGAGGCTTCCTGGATTGATTGCGACTAGTGCTTGTCCGCCAAGAATCACCCCTACCACCGACCATCCGAGGCTGCCACGGTGAGTTCATCAGAGGTGGAAACGGATCAGATTTCTTCGCTCACGAGGTGAGAATATTGAGGATGGAATAGATCGTTCCTCCTACGTGTCCTGAACTGAACCGCGTGATAACCATGGTTCTGAGGCCAGTCTTTGGGCCCAGCGTTGCAATTAACGCCGTGAAGATCGATCCTAAGGCACCAAACGACATGATTACAGCGGCGCTCTGGCTGATTCCGTGACTCAAGTATCCAAGAAGAATTTGAATCGCACATACAACATGTTTAAATGATAAGACTGGTTCCCGAGGATGCCTATTGCAATTCCCGGAATGCTCATGACCACGGAACTAGACAAGGGTCAGGGTATGACGAAGCGTTCCCCAGAAATACTGACCACCAGTTAAATAGGCTAATTGTGATTAGCAAAGGAATGATAGCAAGGGTGGATAGATTTACTTATTCCAAAGGTGAGATCCATCCCGTTCATCCTCGAGCACTCTCTCTATTCCTCGCGCTTCGATTTTGGGTTCCAGACGTTTCCGTAAAGCAGACAGATATACGCTGGATCTGGTCTTGATGTCCTCGTTGATGAGGCTGCGTGATTCTCTAGCAGTATCGAAATATTTTTCCTCTAATGGGGGAGGATTCAGCATGTTGCTAGTCGCACGCCGAGATAGCTGCAGGATCGTATCAAGCTTCGTGGAAAAATGATAAGGAAGTAGAGGAGTGCCCCCTTCATTCAGGAGGAACAAGATAGAGCCTGTGTTCAAGCAAATATTAAGGACCAAAACTTGGACCCCAGAGACTCGCCTTACCTGTCCCATGGCATTAGAGCGTCGGAACTTCCAGCGAAGTGAAAGAGGACAGCAGCCTCGGCGGATCCCACCAATGCTGTTACCCGAGGTTACACGATCAATCGGGGGCAGGGCCTGAGGCCTGGGGAAATACTATGATTCTCTTCGACATATCACGGAAAAACCTGAACCTTCGGCACAACTTCAAGCAGCTTTTCCGACAGGCTTGAGTAGAGGGAGACTGACCAGATTCAGAGGGTCCTCATGGTACTTTTTTTAGTCCGAACGATTTTGCCACTGTTCAAAAGTGGTGGCATATAGACAGTGCACCATGTGCTGAGGATACCGAGAAATTTTACTCAACTGCTGAACAGATGGAGCCTTCATCGTGATGACCTGCGCGAGATTTGATGATGTGGAGTGGACAGGATGTAGACCCAATTGCAAATGAAAACACGAGAAGGCACCTCACCTAGGCAACCTGGTCGGCTTCTAAGTAAATCTTCTCCCTCGCCTAATCCCCATTAAGCTTAACATGAAACTACGTACTGGTGCCTTCGGGACCAGTACTCCGCAAGTGGGGTGCTTGCTTTATCCCAGTACTTTGCACAATGTTAATGTTTAATCCTAGTCGATGAGCAACTTTGCATCAATCACATCCATTTTAAGTTGGAATCAAAGTTCTATAATATTGTTAGTTTAATCAGTAAATACATATTTATCTAAGTTAACTCCATAAGTGTCTAGTTCAAATAATAAATTACCATGGTGCTCATTGTCTTCTCTCAGTAACTTGACAGTTGGTGTTTCTTCACTTTGTTGAACACAACTCCATGGAAAGTGTGTGTTCACATCAGGAAAACCCAATACTCATTTATTCTCCTCAATGTCTCTATATTGTTGCTTAAAGTGGAAATCAAGCAGATTCTTGTTGAGGAGATGTCCCTTGAAATAAGGAAGGTTTCCTTGGAATAAGTAGGGTCATTTACTGAATCTGCTTAATTTCCCCTTATTCATACTCATTTTGCTGCTTAACTGTTTATCAATACTCAGGGGCTGCCTCACCATGTCAATAAGGAAATTAAGGAGATATTTAAGCAGACATCTCATGTGCATCATCTTTGTTGTCCCTGCTGTAAATTCATCCTTCCCACCCCATGAGCAGTGGCTTGTGGCAGTGGTTGTCCATAGGAAGAGCAACAGTAAAACCTAGAGATTAAAGAATTAAGTTAGTTGAATGAAGAGAAAAAAGAAGCAAACATAAAAAAAATGCCTGGGGCCCAAATGATGATAAATGTTGTCTGGGACCATTTGTGTGTGATGCAGAGCATTTTGGTCATTTGCTGGCAAGGTGGTAGTTGTGGGTGCATTAGGGGTGTGTGTTGACAAAGAGGTAGTGGTGGTAGAGGGAGGAGAGAGGGAGGATGGTGGCATCAATGTTGACAGTGTGGTGGTTGATGGCAGACATGATGACATGTACTTGTGGTCGCATGATGAACACATGCATTTCTCTTTTGGTAAATGCTGAGGAAGGACTTGAAAGAATTTTCAAAAAAAGATCTAGCATTACCTAAGGCCATAAAAGCTCCTTACAGCCTGAATTTTCTTGAAGGTTGTTTACTGTCTTAATTTGCTTAAATACTCCTTAGTTGACTATATCTCCATAACTGGTCATAAACTTTAATGAAAAAACCAAGCTTATTTTCCTTAATTGCCTTGATTGGGCTCTAAGCAACATAAGAAAAATAAGTCAATTCTTGATTTTGCTGATGCTCCCTTTAAACTTTTTATATGAGAGATTGCCTGAATGTAATAGTTGCAAATGTCCCTGAGATGGGGGAGACCCAGACCCAATATTCAATCATGTGTGCTCTGCATGTAACTAACAAGTTGGAGGTGTGTGAGATGTCTTGCTTATAGATGTATGACTATTTTTGGCTTGGGAGTTTGTTAGGAGAGTGTTGCAGGAAGCTCAGGAGAGACCTTAGGATGAAGGGGTGTTGGGATTATGTATACAAGAGTATACAGGCAAGCCAAGGCAGTTAACATGCCTAGGGAATATTGCCAGAATATACTAAGTCATATAAACACATGTTTAACAGAGGTTAACACATGCAGAGACATATAGGGGAATCCACCATTAACACATGCTACAGGGTTAAACATCCTGCAGCATGTCTGAGATAGGATAGGCAAAATATAGCCATGTCTATCATAGGCTATCAGAGACAGAAGCCTAGGTGGAGTGTCTATTATTGGGGTCTATGACTCTGTACCTCCTTTTATTTATTATAGCAGTACATTACAATATACCTCCCAACTGTGTAGTATAAATATTGCACATCTTGTAGGAGATGATAATAACATTCCTCCCTGTTGCAGACTCTCCTCACAAATCTGTCCTTGTAATAAACTTCTTCATCTAAACTGTCCAAACAGACATCCTCCATTTTTCCCAACAAGGGGGGTGTTCCTCTGAGTTTATCAGAGGTCAAGGAGCAATTGTCTAATATACACAATTACATGTAGTATATATACTACAGAATGTTAAAGTCTCAGTAATTAATATTATTATTATTAGTCTTGGATATAGCCTTAGGCTTGCTATCCCAATACTCCCCCTCAAGCCTAGGTGGCTGTTAAGGAATAGCTTATAAATCATTACTCCCTGTGAAATCTAGGGTGGAATAGTTATTATTTCTTCTAGGTGCATTAAAACCTCTGTATGATGTAAAACCACATGGGAAAAAACAACTCACACTCAAGGAAAGATACTGGGTTATTTATGACTGAACTCCCATCTCATCCCTATGTCATGTAAATTTAGGCTTTGATAGTGCCTTTGTTAATACATCCACAGTTTGCTCCAGATCACAACAGTTTTGTGTATTTATAATTTATTGGCCAAGAGATCCTGGACCCAGTGATGGTGGATAGTGATATTTTTTGATATCCGATGAAATTGAGGATTTTGGGTCAATATTATTGATCCTTCATTGTCACCTTTAATCACTGTTCAAAGTTCCTGTTTAAATCCGAGTTCCTCATATAAATTTCTTAGCCAAGTGGCATCACATCTGGCATCTGATAATGGAATTATGGTTTGTTTCTTTGATTTCCATGTAATTGCTCCTCCAGATGCTAGGAATGTATAGCCTGTTGTGGATTTTAAATCTTCAGTATTAGCAAATGAAGCCTCAGCATATCCATGGAAGAGGTTATTATTTTCAGTCTCATCTTGGGAATTTGTATAATTTATCCTGAGATTTTTCATACCTGCTAACTGTCTGAGTATTTGCTTTATTGCACCATGGTGTTGTAAACCTGGGTTAGCAGTGTAGGTGGCCAGTTTATTAATTGCAAAGCTGATATCAGGCCCTGTGGAATTTGATAAAAATTGCAAGCATCCTAGCAATTTTGCATATGAGTTACTTCTGTTAGGTTTGTTGTAATCTGGATTTCTAATATTATAATATTAGGATCCATGGGGGTGACAACAGGGTTAGCATCTATCATTCCTTCTTGGTGGAGAATATTATATATTTTTGCTGAGATATCTTGATTCCATTGTCCAGGCACATAATTTCCATGCCCACAATTTTACTTGTTCCTCCAAGATCAGTTACCTCCCATTTGGAGTTGAGTGTATTTTTCATATGTTCCATTGTTTTGTCCAAGGATGCAAAAAGTAAGGTATCATTGACCCAGACAGTTATTATGCCAATGCCTTTGTTGTCCCTTCGAATATATGCACATGGATCTGCAAATAAGCATCCATAATCATGAATTTTGAGTTTACTATCAAATTCCTTATTCCACTCTTTCCCTGCCTGCTTTAATCCATAAAGCAGTTTTATCAACCTACATACTTGATCTGTTCCATCCTCAGATCCTTCAGGTTGTTTAATCCATGTCATGTCTTGGAGTGCACCATTTAGGTATGCACCCTTTACATCCATCTGCTGTATTTTTAGACCCTTCTTTGATGTGAGTGCTAAAATTGCTCAGAGTGTGTCCATTCAGACTATTGGTGAGAAGGTCTCTGTATAATAATAGCCTGGACATTGTGCACATCCTTTCACAACTAACTGTGTTCTATATCTTACAATTTCTCCTGTTTTATTGCATTTTCTGTTGAAAACTCACTTATTTGCAATTGGGATTGTGTCTGGAGGTTTCTGGACAAGTTCCCATGTCCCTCTCTCTTTGAGCAGATCCAATTCAATTTTTATGGCTCCTTCCCAAGTGGAACATTCAGGAGATTTTTTGGCTTCTTTAAGACTATTTAATTTGTCTCCAGCCATTATTGCATAGGCTTGAGTTGTATCATTGAAGTTTTCAATTTTTTCTTCTTCTGTAAGGTGTAATAGAGGTTTATAATTGGTATGAACTCCACATGTTCTATGCAGTTCATTGTTCTGCATTGCATGCATCATGTGCGAGTTGTTAATGTCAATGCAATCTTTGGGATCATTAATTCCATCTTGTTTCCACTTCCGAGATTGCTTCTTTGGAGGTGTTTTGATCTGTGATTTCCCTGTGATTGGTGTGATTGGTGCTTCTTTTGTGATCAATGGGCTTGTGATTGGTGCTTCCTCACTATCTGTAATATCCATTAGTGATGCATCAAGGGTATTAAAGTTATGTCTTTGGATGGTTTGGGATTTATGCTGCCAGTTATTAGTTTGAAGTTGCATGAAGTTAGAACATTATGCGTTTCAGCATTATAATATCTGACTGCATTGGCACCATCATTGTATCCAAGATAAGTGCGCTGCTTTGATTTTGGGAGTAGTTTTCTTTCCCTCTTTTGCCCTTGTAATAATATCCAGACTAGTGCACCAAATTTGCACAGGTGCAACACATCTGGTTTTTGGTTATACCATCCCTCATAGGGAGCTAACTTTCAAAGGTGCTTTGTATATGATTGATTATGGAGATATGTGGCATGCATTATTGCGTATTCCCAGAGATATTCTGGAAGTGAGCTTGCAGATAACATTGCACATGACAATCCTATTCATTTGTTCTGCAATGCCATTTTGTGATGCGGAGTGTGGCAGAGTTAATCTGATTTGTATTCCATGCTGTTTAGAATATTTATCAAGTTTTTCATTGATAAATTCCTTTCTGCAATCTATTTGAATTCCTTTTGGATTTTGGCCTTGAGTTTTTAAATATGCCAAGTGATTCATTACACCCTGTGCTGCATCACTTTTTTCTTTTAGATATTCAATGGTGACAGACCTTTTGGCATCATCAACAAACAATAAATAATAATGTTTTCCATCAGAATATTTCCCCCATAAATCTATATGTATTAATTCTCCAGATTCAGTTTTTCCATTTTATAGAGATGATTATTGATTTTATTCCCATGAGCAATGGATTTGCCATCTTTATTCATGAGAATTATTTCCCCATTTCCTCCAATATATTTTCCTCCAGCTGCATCCCATCTCTCTAATGAAATTAAATTATTTTGTGTACCAGGAACATGTAAAATGTGTTGTAGATGTATAATATATTTTTCTCCATTACATGTTGAAATTAAATTGACAGTTCCTTGTCCTGCTACATTCGTCTCTTTTCCACCTACACAAGTTATGGAAACACTCCTCCTTGGTGTGTAGAAAGTAAATGCATCTCTTTGATGCATTACATGTGAAGTTGTTGCCAAATTGGCCAACCAATTATAATAGATCAGACACTCATCAATTATGGCATGGTTATTACATGTGTCAAAATTATAACCTTCTTCATCTGTCAAGAATGTTATATGTTCTTCTATAATATTAGATGTGTCCCCATGCTTCTTCTTTACTTTCATTTTTTCTTTTCTTTTCCTTCAGCAATTTTTGGCTAGGTGACCAAATTTCCTGCAGTTATGGCATTTGTTCCCATCAAACTTTTGGCATTTACTAGTCCAATGCCTGGCACACTTACAATGATTGCAATAAGATTTCATGGAGGTTGGTGATATGATTTTCCAGGGATTAACTGGGACTGGTAGCTTTCTGGGTTTTCACCAGATTTATGCTTCTGCTGGCACTGTTATTATTCCCATTTCTGTTCAGCCAAAGTTTATATTCCTCCCACAATAATCCTATAAATGCATCTGATGACAGTTGGTGCTTTGGGTCCATATCATTTGGATCATTTGCATTGCCATTATATGGTTCAACATATGTTTGCCAGCTCAATGGTAGGGATGCCAATATGATAGATTTAAATTGGGTGTCCAAAATATGAAATTCCATATTAGGAAATTTATTGATGTGGTCTTGATAAGACTTGAGAACATCCATATGTTTTAGGAGGTCATCAGTAACATTGGCCTTGGTTTCATATAATAGGCACTGTATATGATTTACAGTTTGGTGTGCCTTATTTTCATGAGTGACTGATAATGTGGAATACATTGCTTCTACTATTATTTTGGATCCGACATGATTCATTTGCAAAGAGGTAACATTATGCATAATAACTTGTTGCACCCAGGTGTCATTTTTGTCTCAGTTATGCCCCCCCTCAGGATCCCTGGATTCATTTGGGCATTTTACAGCCCCATTAATATATCCAGTTATATGATAATTGATAAATACCCTTTTCATCCTTTCTCTCCACTCATGCCAATTTCCATTGGTAAGGTGATCCCAATCTGAGATTTTATTGACATTGGAATATTCCTTGGTATGGAGAAGGAGGATTGTGGGTTTTTTCAGTTTGGGGGTAATTTGTGTTTTGGGCACACTTGGCATGTTGGGCACAGGTGGCAGTGCTTTTTCTCTACTGGAGGTGGATGGTGATGGCCCAAACAATTCTATATAATCAGCTAAATCCCGATCATGTTCTGGGATGTAGAGGTCTTCATCCTCACTGTCCAGAACACATTCTTCATTGTTATATATCAGTTGAGACATGTTGTGTAATATGTTTGGATTGTTTTAAATAAGCCCAGGGCCCCATAAACTGTTAGGAAACTGTTGCAGGCAGCTTAGGAGAAGCTTTAGGATGAAGGGGGGTGTTCCTCTGAGTGTCTCAGAGGACAAGGAGTGATTGTCTCATGTACACGATTACATGTAGTATATATACTACAGAATGTTAAAGTCTCAGTAATTATTATTACTGTCTTGGATATAGCTCTAGGCTTGCTATCCCAATACAAGTTATATGCCCTTTTCATTCATATTGTAGAGATTCTCAGGCAGATTTTGACTGTCTGGGTGGATGATTCTTTACTTTTTTCTTCATTGAAAACTTGATGCAGCACATGAAGGGTACACTTCACTCAGAATTGGAATTTATGGACCTTGGAGAGGTGAGCAAAATTGATGGTATAGAACTCACACACCAATGACTGTGTAACACTTTCTCAAGAATGGTATATTGAGAATGTTCTCTAAAAGGAAGAAATGGCTGATGCAAACCCAGTCCAAATGCCTATGGATCCAAATGTCAAACTGTTGCCAAATCCAGACAGCAATGGACTTAAACAAAGTAATTAATTACCAACTCCACCAGACCAGATATCAGCTACACAGTAAATAGACTAGCTGCTTATACCACTAACCCAGGTTTACAACACCATGGTGCAATAAAATGGTTACTCAGATAGCTAGCAGGTATGAAAATTCTTGGGATAACTTACAAGAAATCCCAAGATGGGACTATCAACAATACCCTCTGCCACAGATATGCAGTATCTGCATATGCAAATGCTGAGGACTACAAGTCCACAACTGGCTATGTTTTTCTAACAGCTGGGGGAGCAATTACATGGAAATCAAAGAACCAAACCATAATTTTACTTTCTTTTACTGAAGCAGACTATGTGAAACTGTCAGAAGCTGGCAAGAGGTGAAATGGCTGAGAAATTTACAATGATGGGTCTGTAATCCTGACTCACAACCCATAGTTTCATCAGCAATCCAAACACATTGCTATCTGTCATCACTGGGTGAGGCATCCATGTAGCTCTTTTGTAATGTACCCCACGAAACCCAGAATGGCGTGTCATAACGTCCCACTGTTGTCACAAGGGGCTCCTACACCACATTTTGTTATAACCCACAACTCCCCTCCTGTTCACCCATGTTATTATGCGTTCCACTTCCATTATAATGCTCACACATGGCGTCTGCCAAGGCCTCAATGAGTTATAAACCATCGCTACCAGCCGCCTCCCCACCCAACAAGTTATAATGTGACACTCTCACTGCCTACTGCCACGTTATAATTCCCTCCATTGCCACAGGCTGCTCGCCCACACTATAACACACCCTCTGCCTGCTGCCACGTTATAATTCCGTCCGTTGCCACCCGCTGCTCACCCATGTTATCCTACTCTCGCTTCCCACCACCGCATTATAATTCTACCATTTCAACTGGCTGCTTGGCCACGTGATGACCCCTCGTTGCCCACCACCATGTTATAATTTGGTCCATTGCAACCCATTGCTTGACCACATTATAAAACTCTGGCTACCTGCCTCCTGCTTATAATTCCGACCATTGACACCCGCTGCTCGCCCACATTGCAAACTGCTGCCACGTTATAATCTAGTCTCAAGTCCATTGCACCCTACCCTCCCCCTACAACATAATTCAGTCCACACCTTTATAATTCAGCCATCTTACCCTGAGAGGTTATTATTCTGAATCCCCAGAGCGGCTCAGATGCATTATGACGTCACTTCTCATCGACAAGATCTGAACGTTATAACTTGGTGGTCAGCACTCCCGACATCATTAATCAATTGGTACCATGTTCAAGTTATAATTCAGTCTGTTATTCTCCCCCTACGTTGCTTAGTATCATGTTATAACTCAGTAGCAATATTATAATGCAGTCTTTTGCCCCTCAGGGTCTGTGCACATTACCATTTTGAGCCCTATAGGTTGTTGCGTTACCGTGTCACTTCCCTTCCCAGTTAGCAAGATCTGTATGCTACACTCAATTAGTATATCTAATCTACACACAACTCGAGACCATTCTGGCACTGGCAACAAGCTATCAATGGTGGTGCAACAACACAATCTAGGTTACTTTTTTGCCCGTGTACCCTTCTTTGGTGGAGCATATCCTCCCTTCTTGAGATGGTCAGGTAAATTGGAGACACAGTGCAACTTCGTTGCCTGCACAGGAGCTCCCTCACCCACTGACACCTCATCACCCTGCACCATCTCACCTGCCTTTCGCTTCCTTCCGTTCCTCCCTTTATTCGCCATTCCCCTCAACACTGCAGGTTGATCATTTTCCTTCTCTGCAGGGACCACCGGTGTTGTGGATGGCGCTGGGGGGTCAGCACATGGAGTGCTTAAGGGAACAGGGGGCAGTTGTGGGACCTCATTTGGTGACAAACTTAGTGGTTGGCATGCATGGCCCAGACTGGGGGCTGACCGCTTGGATCCGCTCAGCACTGCTGCCGGAGCAGCACCACCTGCAAGTAGGGACACAGGAGGTAGAGACGACGGTGTGGGTGTGACGTGTGGAACAGTGGTCTGTGGAGAAGGAGTGTGGGGGGTGAGGTTCATGAAAGCCAGCCGGTTGGCCCTGCTCAGCACCGTAGGAGCAGCACCACCCACCAGTAGGGGTGTGGGAGGTGGAAACAGTGGTGCGGGCGTGGCATGTGGAACCACAGTCCGCAGCAGGGGAGTGTGTGGGGCAGGGGTCATGAAAGCTGGCTGGTTGGTCCCGCTCAGCACCGCAGGAGCAGCACCACCCACCAGCAGGGGTGTGGGAGGTGGAAACGGTGGTGTTGGCATGGCATGTGGAACAACAGTCTCTTGGGAAGGAGCAGGGGGAAAGGGTAATGTCAGTGGTTGGAACTGCACCCAGTGGGGACAAATTCGTGACTGATGGAGGTTGCATCGTTGTGGTTGGAAGTGGCGATGCAGACGGGAAAAAGAAACCTGTCTTGACCAATGAGGGCACAGGTGCTTTAGATGCCGATGGGACTCTAAGCTGTTGTGGATAAGCTTGGGCGAGGGTGGAGTCTAAATTCCCATTTTGTAGATTACCAGAAGGGAGGCAGTTGAGGAGGTTGTTGAACCAGGAGTTGCTGGGTACTTGATATTGCTTGCTGGGTACTTGATATTGCGTCGGCACCCCGCTAGGCATCTGAAGGGAGTTCAACTGAGCTAGCTTGGCATCATCACAGGGAGGCAAATTGAACATGGACAGCAAGGCAGTGGAGCCCCCAAAATTGGTGTCATCGTAAAGAGGTGTGGGTGGTGAGACAGTGGCTGACTGTCCGGTAGGTTCATGCCCCAATTCATGAGGGAGGGTATTGTCGACGGCCATGGGTGGTAGATGGTGGCTGACTGTCCGGTAGGTTCATGCCCTGATTCATGAGGGAGGGTATTGTTGATGGCCATGGGTGGTGAGATGGTGGCTGACTGTCTGGTAGGTTCATGCCCCGATTCACAAGGGAGGGTATCGTCAATGGCGTTGTCATGGTGGACAGGTGTAGTCAGTTGATGAGTCAGCTGATCAGTCGTCGGAATCGGATTGTCAATCGAGCCAGCGATCAACTGATTGTCGGAGGTTTGGAGATAACCGGAAGTCAACTCCCAGCCTGAGGACTTGGATGTGTACCCGTTCATGGTGTCATCCTGCGGAAAGTCGCCATCTGCTTCCTCCTGATCTTCCATCATCAATACACAATGACGACACTCCTCTGGTGCTACATTATTGAGTGAGTGAGTTTTTTGCCACATGATACTCAAATTTACTCACAAAAGAAAGCCTTTCCGTACTTTATTGCCATGTCCTGGAACTTACTCCAACCGTCAGGATTGAACTCAGGCAAGAGTCTTTTGGTCATCCCCTTTGAAGTATCAGATTGAGCCCTTGGTAAGGGTGAGTCAAACAGCTATCAATGAAAGGGTTATAACTCACGATTGCATTATGATTTCACCATTTGAGGAGCCGAGTGGCATTATGGCTAGAATAACGATGTTTGCCCCCAGCCACTCCAACATTGCATCAGCAAAGGAAGGAAGAACTTGTTCTGCAGTTTTCCAAGCTCTACACGTTCAAAGGTGAGCATTCCATTCCACTATAGTGCGCAAAGCTGGGCTTACTGGTCAAAGTCCTCAGCGGAACCAGTGAACAATGAACATTACCTTCTTCTTCCAGTCTATCAATGCTCTCTTGTTTTCGTCATCCGTTTGTTTCACGATTGCATCTCTCACTTCTGGCATCTCCTTCTCCCAACAATCTCTTGTGTGTTCATTCCACATTTGGATTCGGTCTCGAGGTTTCAGAGAGCCCTTGACGGATTCCCAGAGTGCGCCAAACTGCCACTTCAACTTGTCCTTGTTGAGATCTGAGTACAGATTGACGGCCATTTTTTTTCTAGGGCGGGATATGGACGATGACATTATGTGGTCGATGATATTATTGACAGATGTGGGGTTCCTACTGGTGTAGCGGTAATGATACCAGCAGCCAAGTTTCTAGTGCCGAAGGGTATGAGTTTTTGTCCCTGCCATACTATGCATCACTTACATCACGAAGCTCACAATAGAATGCGCTACATCTATTGCATTCCTCGTTCTGCTCTTCCTCAGACAATGAAGTATCAATTTCTTCTGGGGTGAGCACATCATCATCATCTGGGTCAGGGTTTGCCTCAATTGCAAGGTTATACCCGAACCGCTCAATGAATGCCTTGGATATGAATGTGTAGAATGCTCCACGGTCAGTCGAATCAAGGAACTGATCTTTGTATGACTCCAGGAATTCCATTTTCGCACCACTGAACGTGTTTTGACGACCCTGTGGCCTGGGTTTGACACCGGCTTTCTTGCCCTCGCGCCGTTTGTGTTTTGAAGCCTGAGGCATGTATTGAAGAAGGTAGATGAGGTGGTGGATTGCCAACTGGCCTATGAGTATGGGTGAGCGTTCTGACTTTTTGTTGAACGCCACTCTAGTAATCACATATGGACCGCCTAGCATGGATCATACCCATTTTTAGATGATCATAAATTCAAATTCGGTCTGGTTGATAAGCCCCTACTCTGACATTTTCTTTCTCCAGTCATCCAATGCACATCTGGACTTTTGTATTGTGAGTCCATCGAGTATTCTCTTGATGTTGTGCACTGACTACAAGGACTATGCGGTGCAAGGCACCATTCCGGGCAGCTAGTTCAATGAAACGGATCCTCTCAAACATGTCCAATATTGTCCAGGAAGCCCATATCCAAAGATTTCCAACTTCAGCAGCGGCTGCTGTGGGCTCCTAGGAAAATTTATGGGCATGCCACTATCTCCTATTCAAGCCATCATTGCCAAGCACACCCCAGATATGGATGACCCAATGGGTGATGTTGATGTCCCGGTGGGCAACAATGACGAATGGCGTAGGGCTGCATATGAGCATGGTCCAAAGTGGGTTGTATGGAAGGGCCGGCTGCCAGGAATTCTCGATACCTGGTATGAGATTGTTTCCAGGGCATTGTGTATTGAATACTGAGATGATACCTGGAGGCAACAAGCCCATGCAGAAATCCATGGATTGAGAAAACCCCTTGATGCATACCAGAAATTTGTGACACATTCCGCTGTGCTGGCGGCATGGGAGACATTAGCGGCCAAAGGCTATGTGGGGCTTGCATTTGGTACAAGTCCTCTGTATCCTGCGAGTAGCAAGTTGGAGTCTTGCATTAAATGTGATGACGGAAACATTATATAGTTGCTTTTTGTCAATGTAAATCCGACTTTTATGTTAAATCATGTTGTAATTGAGCTATCCACTACCACACCAGAATGTGTCGCACAAGTGAATTCAGGGTTAGGCTGACACATCCAGATGACAAATCTGATACATGAGTTGAGACATCTGCTGAACGCTCATTCTTTTGAGACTTAATTGAGGATATGAATAGGGACTATAAGTCTATAGTACAATGGTGATAAGCTTGCCCAAAAATTTGGGTTAAAAAACTGGGGAATGTGCTTAATGAAGCAGTCAGACTCGACAGTGCACTGATTGAACATGATTTCTATTTGAGTTTGCTTTGACACACAACCTCATACTGTTCGCTCATGCCCTTCCCTCGCCGCTACAAGACAAAACAAGATAAAAAGGCTGCAAATTGACTCAAGAGCAAGAGGTACTATGAAAGGTAAATGAAGAGAGCCCATAACCCCCAAACATGTCTGCTCAATCAACTCTTGTAGGAACAAGACCGCAATCCTGTCCTCTTGGCGTGAAAAAAGGGTTGACATCAAGGAAGCCAATACTGTGTAAGCCCCATGGATTTTAGTTTAACTACATTTATTAATGCCATCCCATGTCAAGCCACAGTTCCATGGCAGCTCTCCATGTTGCTGACACCACCGAAACTATGACGTACGGAATGTTGCTGCTTGGACGGTCTTATTGACCCAATTTTTCTAGCCAATCCCACCTGGAAAAATGGAAGGAGTATGCTGTTCACATTATGGAGTGTTTGGACAGGATTGTTGGTGTCAGCGACGTGACATATCTCAATGGCCTCTATGGACGATTCACATTGCAACTTGCAGCAAAACAGCAGCCTCACGAAGTCCTAGAACAAGCCCTAGCTAAATTGGAGCAGATTGAGGATGCACTTCAGCGTAGCGACATGGTTGTCCTGCAGGAGGCTGGAATCGGACCAGAATTCAGTACTATTCATTCAGAGCTCATTAGGGTGTGTTGTCTTCAACAACATGTTGAGGAAATGCTTTGTGAGGCAATGCTTAACCCCAATGATCTCACTACAGCCCATAGTAAAAAACAACTTAGTTACCAGTGTGCATAATGGATGGACTTGGAATGGCCACATTTACTTTAGTTATGGGGCACTACTGGGCCACAGAAAATGGGTTGTCGAAGATCAGGCCCCGTCATCATCAGGGTCCGATCAGATCAGTCCTGCCCAAAATTAGCATGCCTCAGAAACCAAGCCATCGGAATGGCCTGGGCTGTGCAGTTGGGGATTGACCTTAAATCATTCAACATAAGTGCACATCTGCATCTGAGCACTTCTGGGGACACCCTGCTGAACAACTTACATGCTTGTGGGCCTGACCTGAACCAAGGATGAACATATGGTGAAGGGAAAGACACAATTACAAACCCATCATGCCCAGCCTGGGCCGCCCCGATGCTGAGTACAAACTGTGAGCAATATGTCTACACGTATCCGCAAGGTCTTTACCACTGTTGCTTCTACATCACATTTGCCTGCCAACGACAATGAGCCTCAGGAATCCAGGATTGATGACATGCCATTTGGAGACACATTTGCCTCCGAGCCCATCAGCCCAGCCAACGTTGATAATCCCGCAGGAATACACATACATGTGAAGGCCAAACAATATCAGAATTCGGTGTGTATTGGTTCTGCAATCACAGGAATTACATCTGATCTTAACTCAAGGATGCTCCGCTTGTGACTTGAAAACAATATCAGCAGGAGTACCTGGACGCTTGCCTTATGTTGGATGGCCGCAGTCGATATGGCCTCTATTGCAAAGCATGTATCATTGAGGGCCATTGCACTGAGCCACTGCATATAGGGTTGTTCACGGGTATACCGCGGGTACACTTTTCCAGAACCGTAACCGTACCCGTGAACACCGTAACCTTGACGGGTACGGGTATACACCCGTACGAAACATATACGGTGTCACGAGATAACCGCGGTATTGTTAGTACCCGCGGTTCCTTCGCACTGGCCCAACCCCTTCTCCATCAAATGAAGCCCCTGCTGCATAGCAGCAAGCCATTGCTTGCTGTCTAGCTCACAGGGGCTGCAGGGGAGGTGGGGTCAGAGGCAGTAGCGCAGGGATCCACCCCGCGAGCAGTTGCTCGTGGCGGTGTCGCCATGGGTCGGTCATAACAGTCGAAGTGGGCCAGGGAGCGGCAGTGGCGCCCCCTGTTCCCGGTGACACAAAAGAGATCCCACCCCGCAAGCAGTTGCTCGCGGGCGTGGGTGTCGTCTAGTAGAAATCCGCCCCCTGTTCCCGGTGACACAGAAGAGATCCCACCCCGCAAGCAGTTGCTCGCGGGCGTGGGTGTTGTCTAGTATGGATCCACCCCACGAGCAGTTGCTCGCGGCGGTGTTGTCGTGCTGGTCCCGGTGACATAGAACAAGTCCCACCCCACGAGCAGTTGCTCGCGGGCGTGGGTGTCGGTGGGTAAGGGGATCCAGCACCCCGCGAGCAGTGGTTCGCGGCGGTGGGTGTCGTTAGCAGGTCACACTGGTACGAGGTAGTTTGGATCCTAAAGAAGGGAAACATACCATTAGTAGATAAACAAGGAAAAGGAAAAGAGAAACGTACCAGGGGCCCAAACGACATGTCGTTTGTCGTTTGGGTCCCCGTTTTGCCCTCGTTCCCTCGTCCATCTTCTTGTCGCCCTCCCCTCGTTGTCGTCTCCGTCCCCGTTTTGCACTCATTCCCCTCATCCTTCTTGTCGCCCTCTCGTTGTCGTATCCGTCTCCGCGTGATGTGGCATGCTCGTTGCCGTTTGGTCTTGATGGGAGGGCGTGGGAATAGACACTGAAAACCCGTGGAATACCCGTAAACCGCGGGTATGGGTAGACGGTCTGTCGCGGTGCGGCAGAGTCCAACACCGCACCCGTACCCGTCACACCCGTGACCAAAACACCGCAGGAATACCCGCACCCGTGAAATACCCTAACTGCATATTATAGAGGTATGTAAATTACTGTGCCATTCCAAACATAAGTACATTTTGATCTTCTTACAGGAGTGGAAGAATGGTTTCTTTCAATGGACCACATTGCAGAATTTGGGTCTACGCATGCAACTAGGACACCAGCTGTGGTCCTCTTGCCCATTTCGTCACCAGGGCCACAAAGTTTTTGTCATCCTTCACATCAATGGGATCCATTCCATCAATGTTGACTTCTGTGGTTGCGATGGTGCGCCAGCACCTCGTGAACAGCTTTTGGAGGTTGGTTGGTGGCCATCAACACCACTCAAACCACAATCTGCTGCATCTATGGCCATTCTTCAGTCCTTCCATATCTTAAATCTCCAAGGCCAGATCGCTCCAACTGATTTCTACCAAGCATTGGAACAGATGATGGTTGTCAATGGTCTATCAGATGTACCTGTAAGTCTATCTACCAAATCTACCATTACGACGACCCATATATATTTCCCCAAGGATCACCTATCTCAGTGGATGATAATGGTGTGGGAGTGGCGGCACATCAAGATGGCAAAATGTGCGGGACGTGGTCAGGACCCAATGGGGATAGAAGGAGCATCTCAAGGCAGACTTTCAATACCATGCTGTGCCTGTCCGATCCCCCATGTCAACATCCCTGAATGATGGGAAGACATCCCTCCTGAGAAGCGGTGAGTATGAAATGGTTCCTTTTTTTTTATTTTTATTTTATTTTTATTTTTTATTTTTTGTTCAACAATTTATAGCGCGGTGTACGTACACAGTCCGCGGGCACGAAGTACAAACATACTAGAGTAAGCTACGCTCTACTATACCAGACCCCTGCCGGTGTGAGACCTTCCTCCCTCTTTTAACCTCTGAGGCGGGCAGATAGACCACATATAAGGCTCGCTGGAGCCGGGAAGGCAGAGCCGCGCCCTTGCGCCGCCGCATGCCAGAAGACCCCCCACCCGCAGCTAGATCGGTCCCCCCACGCGCGGCCAGCCGAAGCCAGCCGGTGAGTGGTGTTGATTCACCGTAAGCCCCCAGCCCCCGAAGGTCCTGGAGGTTAACCGAGTTCCCTAACAGGCAGAGGGGAGAACCACTCCCCTCATCGAGAAATGGGCCACCGGACCGGCGTCCCTGCCGTCCGATGAGATGCCTGGCCGAGACCCAGTGGGCCTAAAGCCTGTGGATATGGGTACACCTGTGGGCGGCCGAGGCCCCCACTTGTATGCCCATGACAACCCCAGGGACGAGCCCCAGGAGCGCCCCATCCATAGTGATGGGGTGCGTGGTAGCGCCGCCTGTATCCAGACAGGCAGCTTGCCGACAATGGATAGGGGGTGTTACCCCCCCTGGTCCGACGCACGAGAGGTCGATGGCGTCGCCGATCGATCAATCAGTTGTGCCGCCGTCGTGGACGATGGCGGCGGCGGGGAAGGGGCCCCGTTGGAGTCTCAGTGGCAGCCTCAGCAGGCCCGCTCCCTGATCGTCCAGAAGATCCACAGGCCGCATTAACGAACACGGCCGGGGAGGATACGTGTGGTCCCCAACACACAGTGTTGTAGGGCCATAAAGAGCAGTGCTGGGGGAGCGTCTCCCCCTGCCCTCTGCTGTCCGATCTCAATGATCGCAGATACTCCGCTGACCCCTGCTAACAGGTGGACAGTGGGAATGGCTCGGTCTCTTGTAAGCAGCAGGGATCGCCAGCCCTGTGCATCCTGGATGAGCAGATAAGTTGTCCCCAGAGCACACGCACAGAGCATGGGTGCCCAAGGGAAGCGTGGTAAGGGGAAGCGCCGGCGCGCAAACCCCTAGTGCAAGGCAAGGACCCACCCACAGGGAGAAGGCAGTGTCCTGTAGTTGTAGAGTAGCTGAGATCCTAAAAGGAAGTGAAAGCAGACGCACCAGGTCCCTAGATCCTCTCCAGGGATCTGGCAATCCAAAGGATCGCCCCCCCCCCCTAAGCGTGTTCTCCCCCCGACCCCAGAACGGGACCCCCAGCCTAAGCCGGCAGTGTTACTTCACCGTCGAACCCCCCCACCGATTGGCGGAAGGTGCCCCATCCCAGAGCCGAGGATCATCGAGCCCAGGTAGGTAAAGATGGCGGACAGTAGGACACCTTCTGAGTGGGCGTCCGTGCACGATCCGTGGGGATCGGTCAGGCCAATCGCCAGGGGGGTTGGGATAGCTCCCAAACGACTCCTGGGGAGTGGGATAGGCTGGTCTGATCAAAGATCAGGCCAGGGGATAGACTGCTGGACAACGAGCCAGACAGTGTACAGAAAGTTCCCACGGCACATGGTGGCGGTAACAAGTCGATGAAATGGTTCCTATCAATGCATACTTACTGAACACAATTTTAAGATGGCTTTATGCGCTCATCCTATCAGAAGATGCCAACTTCAAGCAGAAAGCCCAGATATGTTCTGACAATGCGAAGGAACCTCCATTGGGCCCAGGGTGGGGAACATTTGTTGAAAACATATTCTTTCAAAACCTTTACAAACGACCCCTATAGATATTGCATTGTGTCGGCTTTGCAGTGTTATGGTATGTGTCATATCCCATGCAAGCACCCCTCGGAACTCTGCCTTGGAACTCCGACGGAACTCCGTAGGAACTCTGAGTATTTCAAATTCCTCATTTCAAATTACCTCTCCTGTTTTACTTACATCACATCTTCCGTAGTTTACTCAAGTCTGTTCTTCATCATAGATATCATCACGAAATTTGTACTCGGAACTCCGCAGAACTCCGCTGCAGCTACACCAAGTACTAGCCTTAGTATAAAACTACTTTACATACTTTGTATTCTTCAGTTCAAATATTAGTTGTTATCAACTTATCATTTGTCAACTTTAAGACCTCGAACTTCTATCTTAACCTTCGGACCTCCGGACCTCTGCTTTATTCCTGTCCCTTACTTCGGACTTCCTAATCGGAAACTCCGCTTTGCACCTTTTCCTTACCTCGGACTTCCGCACGGACTTCCGGACTTTTCAGTTCCTTGCAAATTGGACACCAAGCATAGAGAAGGGCGCAACCTCTTAAAGGTTGAAGCCAAGTCCTCATCGTACATCGGAACTCCGCTGGACTCCGCCGATTTCCTGCGCCTTAGGATCAGTTCTTAACAGTATGCCAACAGCAAGAAGTCAAAGGGGTTGCGGGCAACGGGTGTTGGCTCTGTTAGTTGTGCTTGCCAGGGGATGTATTGACCTAATGGCATGGGGGATCTCCAAAAGGGCAAACAGTATGTTACGATTGTCCTGTGCATTTCCCCTCTGTTCATCGTCATCTTTCAGATATTCAAACATGGATTATTTATTTTTTGCTAGCGTAGCTGGAACATTTATCCAACTCCTCATCCTTTCATACAACATCGCATGCCAATGGGCATTAAACATCTTCGCCCGAATGAATGCACCTGGCATGCCTGAGTCACTCCGGCTGCCCACATCAACATCCCTGCGGACGTTTGTCCCAAAATTTCATCTTCCCGCACATAAAGTGAAATGTCATGCTCTGTTCTCATTCAACTTTGCCCCGGGGGTAGGATGGACAGATGGTGAGGGGGTGGAAAGGAATTGGTCCATACTTAATGGCATTGCATGGTCCATCTCAATGATGGGTCCAGGTGGGCGCTGGGATACACTGGACGACTTTTGTAACTTCGCCAACTGGAGAAAGACCGTTTCATTGCGTGAGCGCCCTAGGAGCTAAATTGTCCAACCCTATTCTAATATGTTCCGAGCTAGCATCGGAGCTTCTCCGGAAGATGATGACTGCTATTCCTCAAGCCATTGTTCATCACCAAGCACTTTCCACATTTACAGAGAGCCTTCAAGCTGAACATGCTGACCAACTCGTGCAATGGGAGATCCAGGTGCAGAAGTGGGAGCTAGATCATATGTTACCATGCCCCTATGAACTGCCAGAACAAAGTGCGTCTCCATGTTGTCAGGGAGGTTTTTTTTGCTGATGAAACATGTAGAGGTTACCTTTCTGGAGGTGATGGGACGGCTGTCTCAAGAAGAGCATGAACAGGTTGTGAAGGGTGAAGCACCACCTTCTGTAGATGGAGTGAGTCCTAGTGCATTTGTGGCTGAAGCGCTAGAACTTGAAGAAGCCCAGTATGTCAGTTATGACCAAGTATTTGGCACAGTCACTGATTTACAACCTAGGCATGTGCTTCTGCCTGATCTGAGGACCAAGAACAGCAAGCCAACAAACTTCGACTCAACGTCATCGAACAACTTTACTTACGAGGATTCAAAAACTCGATCCTGTTCAGCATAAATACATGCCTGGACTTGGAGCACATTTCCCTGGACTACCTGAAACGACAGATGAGGTATCGACATTGACACCAGAGTGTATTTCACTCCACCTTCCATCCTCTCTTGCCCCTGACCAGCATGCGTTGGTATGTATGGCCGATATTCCACTAATCAAGGACCAACTTTGTTTTGCCCAAGCATGTGAGGCCCTGATGATGCTTTGGTGCCAGCTCATGAAACGAACATACGCAAGCCGGTATAAAAGTCAGAATGTCTCCTTGCAATGCCACTATACCCAATTCCTGACGCTTCAAGAGCATGTCGAGTCCAAAATTAAGGTAGCCTGTCGACGGTATTGCATGGCACGGTCTGCCATACTTAGCTTGCGGGGACCTGGGGAGTGGGAGGATACTTTGCGAGAATTACACCCAAACGATGTGCGAGGGTGAAGAGACCAGGAAAGCGCATGCGATGGCTGGGTTAAACAGCAAGCACATTGCAGAAGAAGGTCTCATCAATTTACTGGCAATGACATTCAACCCCCAGTTGGCTATTGGTGAGGGTCATAGGACATTATTGTGGATTTGGTACTCGATGACAGGGAAGGAGTTCGACAAGGGCTTTTCTACAGAATCCTGTGTGTCGCTATATTCTGAACCTAACCAGGAACTAATCAACACTATGAAGACCTCCGTGTTGAGTGGCTGATATCTCGTGCAAGAGCTGCTCAGTGGAAAGAAGAGATCCAGCTACTCGAGGAAGAGATGCGCCGCTCCATTCAGTTCTGTGCGTGGAAGGCAAATTGGTGGGAGGAGCAAGCTGGCCACCAAACGCCGGTATCTGTGCATCTTGCGGAAGGGATCGCCACTTATGCTGCAGAGAATGCAACTGCGGAGCGTCGCCGGTTGATATCCTGGTCAAGACATTGGGAGGCTGTACGGCAATGAGCAAAGTTAGTTTTACAAAACCATTTAAGCGGTCGTGAAGAAGGGGCCAAGATGGGCGCATTGGAAATTGAGATCAAGGATGAAGATGATGAAACTCCAATATTTGATATAGATGATACATAGTTTTTGTTATGTAATTTGCACCTGAATCATAGCACCAGGTTATGAAATACAATAGATCTCGTTGACAGGTAGTGGTATTATAACATGTCCAGGTTGCTATGGAAGCCAAAATTCACCGACCAGTGGGCAGGAGCGGCAACGCTGCCATCATGCTGATTGAGTTATAAGGGAATCTCTTCAATGGGAGGGGCATTATAACATGAGTCCACAAGGAGAGTATACCCATGGAAGCTGTTATAATACGATTGAACAAGGGGACAGTCACAAAGCGGGGTTATAACATGGGTGAAGAGTGAGAGAGTGGAGATGAGGTGTTATAACACAATTAAACAAGTGGATAGTCGTGAAGCGGGGGTTATAACGTGTGGGCAAAGAGCGAGGGTTATAACATGGGCAAAGAGTGAGAGAGTGACGATGAGGCATTATAACATGGTTGAACACGGGGATAGCAGGGGTTATAATGTGGGCAAAGAGCGAGAGTGCAGCAATGAGGCATTATAACACAGGCATAGTTGCAAACTGGGGTTATAACGTGTGGGCAAAGAGCGAGGGTTATAACGTGTGCAAAGAGTGAGAGAGTGGAGACGAGGCATTATAACATGATTAAACAAGTGGATAGTTGTGAAGCGGGGGTTATAACGTGTGGGCAAAGAGCGAGGGTTATTACATGGGCAAAGAGCAAGAGAGTGACGATGGGGCACTACAACACAGTTGAACATGGGGATAGCGGGGGTTATAATGTGGGCAAAGAGCGAGAGCGTGGCGATGAGGCATTATAACATGATTAAACATGGGCATAGTCGCGAACCGGGGTAATAACGTGTGGGCAAAGAGCGAGGGTTATAATGTGGGCAAAGAGTGAGAGAGTGGTGGTGAGGGGTTATAACACGATTTAACACAGGGATAGCAGGGGTTATAACATGGGTGAAGAGCTGGAGAGTGGTGAGTTATAATCAATTGTGCTGTAGAAGCTCATTGCCAGGACAGTGGGATGTTCTGACGTCCTGTTCTACATTTCGTGGAGTATGTTACAATACATCTACATGGACTGTTGACTGGGTTCAAGTTCTTGTAAATGATGGAACCCTTGATGTGAAAAACTGTTTCAACCCAGAACAAATGGTGGTGTTGAAAACCAATACCTAACCTCAACGACTCACTTACTGAGTCACATGCTTGATTACATATACATGGTCCGTGCGCGTGTACTAAACGTATATAAGACGCTGTAAACCTCGTAGTAATACAAGCAGTTCTTTCCTTCTAACCACCACTAGCGTAAGACAGTATATTAGCAACACACACAAGGTATGTAGGACAAAATGCCTTCCCCTGCGTGGACGCCTAGCGGCGACCTGCAGCTTCAACAGGTTATGGGCCCTGGTGCCTACCGTTGTCACTCTCTGCAGCGCTCAGCGCAGCAAAATAGAGTAAAATGTCAGCATTAATGCAGACACGATGACCGGTAGCATTATCCCCTTACACCTTAAGCGCTTTCACAAAAGCTGCCGTGTGACTTAAGTCTAATTATGTTCTTATCAAACATGCTCTCAAGGAGTATGGGAACAATGTGTTTTGCCTTCGGCGTTATCGCCTCACGGCAACGGAAATGAATTGAAGCTGATTCGTGTTTATCACGCAGCATCAATTATGTCGTCAACATTGACTTCCATTCCCGTCCTTTCCGGCTCAAACTACCTTTCCTGGGCTGAAACAATGAAAGCCTATCTCCGATCCCAGGGCCTCTGGCAGATAACGTCAGGGGCTTATCCTTGTCCTGCGGATCATACCATTCAAGTCTCTGAGAGACCAGATGGCACCTCGCGCTCCACCGCCAGCACTCTCTCGAGCGCTGAAAGAAGAGAGCTGCAGAAGGATATTGCCGACTGGAACGACAAGAATGATAAGGCAGCTGGATCTATAGGGATGAGAATATCTCCCTCCATGCGCCATTTGATCGCAGATGAGATGACAGCCGAGGAGTGCTGGGACGAACTCCTCAAGGCTTTTGGGAAAATCGGTCCCTCACAGATCTTTACGGACTTTAAGGCCGCAGTCTCCATGCGCCTGTCTGTAGCGAATCCGCAACTGGAGATCTCGAAGATGGCGGAATACTTTTCCCGCCTGACCTCCAACAGAGTTGCAATTCCCGAGATCGTGCAAGCCATGATCTTGCTGAATGCTCTTCCTAAAGAGTACGATTCGCTGGCCTCAACCATCCTGCAAACGCATCCTGACACAACCACCTTGACATTCAACGTGGTCCAGGAGGCGATCACCGCTGAGAGCGGGAGGAGAAATCACTCCTCTTCCTCTAAGACTCAATCGGCTCAGAAGATCTCCGCTGTCAAAAGAAAAGGTAACAACCCAAAGTGGCAACCTAGAGAACAGCGTGAAGATAAGCCCGAGGCTTCGGCCTCCAATGAGAAGAGGAAAAATCGCCGCGCAGGCAAACAGGTCAAAGACCGCAATGAGAAAAAGGCCAAGGCTGCAGCTTCACAGCTCGCCTCGGCGGCTTATCAGCCGGCACCGCTCTACACAACCATCACTGGTAGCGGCGCCATCATCCCACCATCCTTCTACCAGCCTACTACGGCTCTTCCCATCATGACGAAAGACCCGAGAAAGCGGCCCGCCGCTCAGGCCTTCACGGGAACCCTTATTGGGACCCCATCTGTATACGAGGACTACCAGACAGCCCGAGACACTCTCGAGGCTTTGGATCTCTCGAGATCCCAAGGTAACATGAAATCTCTCGAATCACGCCTTACTGAAAGGCGAGACGGCAAACGCCGAAAACTTGAGGAGACTCAGTCCGAGCCTACAGCTCAAATCGAGGAAGTGTCAGACGAGGATCTTGTATCCCTCAGATCAACCCCCGAGCTTCCCAGTGAGGAGCTCATCTGGGACTCAGTAGATGAGGAAATCCAGAACAGGATGGATAGCGACGATCAGCCCTTTGGGCTTGATACTGGCGCTTTTGACGAAAGGTCAGTACTCTTTCCTAATGCACTCAGCGAGCCTAATTGCAGTTTTCCAGGATGCTATTCTAGCTCCAGGACGGCGATCTCATCGCCTATAAATTACATGCATGTACCTGACTCGCGTGTCACTATGACACAAATAAATACTATTTTGATGTGCAACGGACCTGAGTGCTCGAGTCAGAAAGACTCACAAAACTTAGCTACCTGGATCATAGATTCAGGAGCTTCCCAACATTACACCGGCGAAATCTCAGATTACGCCTCCTATGAGAAGCTCGATGAACCTGAGAACATCCAAACTGCCAAGGGACCAGTCCCGATGATAGGCAAGGGTGCAGTGTTTATCAAACATCTTGTGAATGACAGACAGCGAATCACTCGCTTATACCCTGTTCATCACATCCCCGGCATGGACATGAGATTGATCTCCATGGGGGTTTTATTAAGATCTAAGATGACCGTGAAAGGTTCCATTCACGGCATCAACTTTTACGATCAATCAAATCGCATCACTGTTCAAAGTCTCCCTTCCGAGAGGATTGAATCAGCGTATGTGGTAACGTCGACAATTGAAAGAGGCATGGGCTTAACCAAAACCTCTGTCGCGACCATATATGCCGCAGACTATCGAACATGGCACCGACGCTTAGGACATCCGTCTGACGCAGCGTTGAAAAAGATGCCTTCCACATGCACCGGATTACCTAAGGAAATCTCGATTCCTAGGAACATCCCAATTTGTCCAGGTTGTGCCAAGGGTAAAATGACGTCAAAGTCTTTCCCTGAGTCGCACACCAGAGCAACGGAAGCCTTCGAGTTAATCCATATGGATCCCAAGGAATTCTCCGTGCTGTCTTATCACAAATTCAAATACTTTATTGTTTTTGTTGATGACTATTCGTCAGCCTTTTGGGCGTCCTGCTTAGCTAAAAAGTCAGGAGCGAGCTCTTCTATCAAAGAGTTCATCGCCATGGCCAAGACACAGCACAACAAACAGGTCAAACGAGTTCGTATTGACGCTGGGGGAGAATTAAAAAGTACAGAGCTCACAAAGTTCTTGCTTGGTTTGGGAATAAAACTTGAACAAAGTGTCCCTTACCAACATCAACAGAATGGCCGTGCCGAACGTGCCATTCGGACAATCACGGAAAAAGCCCAGACATTACGCTTCACAGCGTGTCTACCGGCTTCCTGGTGGGAATTCTGTGTGCGGCATGCAATCCATCTCCACAACGTCACGCCGATAGCGAGACTAAAGTGGATAACCCCTCACGAGATGATTAACGGCTCTAAGCCTGATCTCACCAGGGACAGAGTTTTAGGATGTGCAGCCTATGTTTATCTGCCTAAAGAGAGACGCGCAAACAAACTTGCGGCGCGCTCTGAGCTAATGGTCTACCTTGGCTCGGCAGATGTGGACGGGATTAAGGGTTATTACTTCATGCGCTCGGACAACTCAATGTTCATTGGCGCAACAGCAATATTTGATGAGGAGTTATTCCCTCGTTGCCCTGGTGCCCACACACCCGAAGTAACGCCTATCGGCGATGACTTCAATCGTGATGACGAATCACAGGAACAGGTAGATCACGACATTCTACATGGAAAGGTTGGCGACGATGATTATCCTCCGCCTGAAAACCGCCCCTTCTTACGGTCTGAACCACAGACTGACGTACCAAGAGAACAAGAGGCACATGACAATGCCGATGTTCCTCCTGCGAAATCTACTCCAGTAACCCCCGCAGACTTTGCTCCGCGAAGGGAAGATCAACGCGAATGGAATGAACTTCCACGCAGATCTGGTAGATCCAGGAACGTCCCAAACCGTCCGGGAAACGTGTATGGTGAACAACGTTTACCAACGGATATTGAGCGAGATATCCGACGTGAGAATTATTGGAAGAAGACGGTTGGTCAGCCTCCTCAAGGCCTGAGGAGACCCCAACAAACTTCTCGAAGTGGCATGGAACCTGGACCAAGCACTTCTACGGCACCACATGTTGATGTGCCTATCTCCAATAATAACAACCCTTCTACTGCAACTGATAACAATCAGAGGGTTGAATCTCAGCGCGAATATGACCCGTTGGACGAGGACACATGGCTCGCTGCACGTGTCAAAGAAGGTGGAACTTCATTGATGAACTATTTGCTTAACCAAGCAATACCATCGAGTTCTGATATGGAAATTCCTACACAATTTAGTGACATTGCTCGCTTGAAAGACAAAAAGCAGCAAGTAGAATGGAAGACCGCATGTCGTGGCGAGTTAGACGCCTTATACAAACGACAGGTCTTCGAACTCGTGGATCTTCCGCACGGTCGCAAAGCGATCAAAAACAGATGGGTTTTCGACATCAAAGCTGATGATCAGAAACGTGCCAGACTCGTGGCCAAAGGCTTTTCACAAGTCGAAGGCGTTGACTATAATGAGATATTCTCTCCGGTAGTCCGCTACGAGACCGTCCACCTGATGTTCGCCCTGGCGAGTCTAGAAGGCATGTACATGACCGGATTAGACGTTAAAACCGCCTTTCTCTATGGCAAACTGGACGAGGAGATATACATGCTCCAACCTCAAGGCTTTGTAGTAAAAGGCCAAGAGAAGAAGGTCATGCGCCTTTTGCGCGCATTATATGGTCTTAAACAAGCTTCGCTTGCCTGGTGGCGCGAACTAGAGGCGTTCATGAAGACCATAGGTTTTCACCGCGCCAGTTCAGACGCTGGCATCTTCATTTACAAAAACAAAAAAGGCGTTATCGTAATCGCCATTGTGTACGTAGATGACGGTATCTTTATGTCGAAAGACAAGAAGTTAGCCGACAAAATGAAACAGGCGTGCTTGAAGCACTGGGAATGTCGTGACACTGGCGATGTCACTTCCTTTTTGGGGATGCGCGTCGAAAAGACTGCGCAGATCATTAAGCTCGATCAACAAAAGTACCTGAAAAAGGTCCTTGATCGCTTTAACATGACAAATGCTAAAATAGCACAAACCCCATTGCCCACTGGCTACATACCATCGGAAAACACCGAGCCGGTTGATGCCACCCGCCGTTCGAAGTTTCAGCAAGTCATTGGGTCTTTATTGTACCTGATGCTCGGAACGCGACCTGACATTGCTTTTGCTGTCATTAAAATGTCGCAATTCTCGGCTAATCCAAGCCAAGAACACCTAGACAAAGCGATGTACATCATGCGCTATCTCGTAGGAACTCAAAACTACCAGATCGTCTATAATGGTGCAAAATCCGAGGGATTGATCGGATACACAGATTCCGACTGGGCGAGTGATCCAATCAAACGCCGATCCACTACTGGCTTCTTTGCCACACTTGCTAGCGGCATTGTATGCTGGCAATCGCGCCTCCAAAAGACGGTCGCACTCTCCTCCACAGAAGCCGAATACATGGCTCTCTCCGACTCTTGTCGGCAGATAACGTGGATACAGTCCTTATTTCAAGAACTTGGTTTTAATTTGACCCGCACTATGATTTGCGGAGATAATCAAGGATCCATCTTTATCGGATCAAACCCTGTTCAAGAAAGACGGACAAAACACATTGACATTCGCTATCATTACATACGCGAATGCATCGAGAACGACAAAGTCTCTGTCGTATTCCTCGAAGGAAAAGATAACCCGGCCGACATGTTCACAAAGAACCTACCCGCCGCCTTATTCCTGAAATGCAGAGAGCACCTAGGTATTGAATTTACCAAGGTCAAGTAAGCGCACACAGCGCCTTTTATGGCTGCAGATTACATATACATGGTCCGTGCGCGTGTACTAAACGTATATAAGACGCTGTAAACCTCGTAGTAATACAAGCAGTTCTTTCCTTCTAACCACCACTAGCGTAAGACAGTATATTAGCAACACACACAAGGTATGTAGGACAAAATGCCTTCCCCTGCGTGGACGCCTAGCGGCGACCTGCAGCTTCAACAGGTGGATGTGTTGACTAAGGCATTTCTGAAGCCTAAACACTCACAACATAGAAAAGAGATGGAAATACAACCCAATGATAACCCAGTAGCTTTCCTTGATGTCAAGGTATTTTTCCCAAAGGGTTTTTCCTCACATGAACAGTTTTGATGCATCTGGAAGTAAACCATTCCCAGTACTCAGTTTGAGGGGGAGTGCTGGGAGGAATGACATCCCAAGTATGGTCCAAGGTTATTATTAGTACTACTGTGTGTATAGCTGATACACAGTTTGAAAATGTCTAAGACATGTTGGCTCTCACCATCATGAATCCTAACAGAGGCAATGCCTTCTAAGTCCATCAGAATTGTTGATGTATAGGCACTGCATCGGTGCTGGTATTGGTACTGTTGTTGGTGGCATTGTTTGCTGACAGGATTGTTTCAATTTGTTTGGTCAGGCATTGGAACTCAACTGGGTTTGTCAGCATTTCTGTTATTTCTGAAAATGTTTACCAAATTTTTCCAAAGCTGCTTACATACCCATCAACATGACTTCATACTGCAACTGTTCGATAACAATACTTTTAGCATTTTACGCAAGTTTTCAGTACATAACCTGCAAAAGAGTATGTATATCTCAGATTGATAATTGCTGGTAGAAATGGAACATAGCATCCTCGCGCCAGTGCCCCGCAGTCATGGCTGTGCAACGGTGAATCATCATTAGGGTGTTTCAAACATGACAAACTCTCAACTCGGACCTCAACTTGACCACAATTCGAAATCACTTTTTCCATGTTGGGGCTGAAGTTGAGGTTTTGGAATCGGGCTCATGAGGCCGATTCTAAAGCCCAACTTGCCATGACCTCAACTTCGACCTCAACTTCACATAATTACCTGATTTGGAGGTCGCAATTCGCAATTCAAGGCCAAGTTGAGGCTCAAGTTGAGGCTCAAGTTGGCATCGAGTTGGGCATGTTTGAAACACCCTATTGAATGGACACTGGCAGGGACACCTTATTATTTGATTGATACAGATAGCATACTGGACGAGTTTCAGCTCTGTGAGTGCGACAGATCTAATGGAGCGCATATTATCCAAGCTGTCGACACTGAACTACGAGATCCATTTTGTTCATTAGGCCCGAGAATTACCCAATGCCGTCGGCGTGATTCGGTCGCTGCCAACTGCTAGCACCTCAGAGCTTTAAACTTTGTTCACGCCCTCAAATGCATCGCGCGTTACCGGGGCTTTGAAAATTGAACACTCGTAATCGATGCGTATATAGTGACAGACTGTACATATCTCACTGGACTTTTCAGTGCAAACCAAAGCCGTCAACATGGCCCGCTAGCATGGCTTTTAGACAGTGATCCGGGGAACTTTCGAGTCAAGTTTCTCAGGGAAGTGGAACTGCCTTGAAACGCTAATGCCCAGCTCCTTCCCTGTGAGATAGGAAACAACCTCCTGAGTCTTGAGGTATCACGAACAACGGACAGTGTGCCACTTGGCGTGCCAGTACTCGTGCATGGTGACACGCAATCAGCAGGCGATACTGCTGCCCCCAGGCCATCCAATCAAATCCTGCATCCTATGACATGGATGATCGTCTTGCTGCCAGAGTCTCCGACTCTGTGCAAATGTCTCAGTAGTCAGGTCTGGGCTGAATCATCTACAAAACTTCGGACTCAACGCGTACAAACTTGAAAGTCTCGTGCACTGTATCTGAATGCAAACGGAGACGCGTCAGACGCCCGGGCCATTATGCAGTATAAAATGTTAGAGTGTGAGACAATGCGCATTTACTACCTACGTTGCTAGTGAAAACTAACTCAAAGTGCGGTGGTGCGCAATGGCCAACCCTGGTACCTCTCCGAGTCCCTGTCAATATCATCCATTGTGAGGAAGGGGTCGAAAGGATGCTGGAAAAAAAATTGGACGTGAAGTTTTTCCTTTCCACCAGCCCCTTGTTTCAGGCCAAATATTGGTCCCTGCCCGTAGCACCGCATGGGCGACTTGAACTAGAAGGAATTTCCCAGCAGTTTCAAAACAGTTTAAAAGGGGCAAAATCAAAATCCAAAATCAACAAAATCCAACACCTAAACCCACTCAGCGGAGAAGTCCGTCGTCACAGCTATGCACTTCCGAGTCAATACTACCCTCGTCTTAGTTGTGACTTTTATCGTCTCCGCCATGGCAAGGGGCTTTAGTGAAATTAGTACTTTCCCTAGCAGCCACTGCGAAGGTCATGCAGGGCATCATGGGAAGTGCGACGGAAGCTGTCTTCCTTTTGATGATCAACATTCTTTTAAGGTCAGTCAGAAAAAATGTGAGCTCAATCAATTTATTAACGTCATTGTTACAGATCAAAGGACAAGGCAAACATTGTGTCATGGAATATAGGTATTCCGGATGCGCCTCGATTGGCAGAGCTGGTGCAGACCTATCTGGTCCAGGATGCACGAACGTTCATACGGGTTCCAACGTGGTCTCAATTCGATGTTACGCTGGTGCCAAGGCCAAGGACGGGAGGTGCCAAGGATTAGTGACTGATCCGTCAGTCCCCCTGTGATACTTACATCATAATGCGTACTAGGCACAGTCACGAGACAAGCTGTTGCCAAGGGGATAGATGGTTACATAGTATCCCTTTCACATTCCACTAATAGCCTTGTGAATAAGGACTCGAATACTTTGTAGCTAGGACTTCAGAATACTCACTGGCAGTTTCCTCTTTTCTTGGCTCATACACAATACACATGTTTTATGCATGTTCAGTGATGTGTACTTCTCTCAGTGTTGTTACTGACCCAGGGTCAGTTGGGTCAAAGGTCATAACTTGATTTGAGAGCGAAATAATGGTTTTCAGCAGTCTACCCTGTCAAATCAATGTGGCAGGAAGGGGAGGAATACCATATGTATGAGTAGCTTCTTGCTGGTTATCTAAATGGGTAAGTAACTCATAAAAGGCCATTTCTTTGTGGTAGTGTTTTCAGATAGGCAACAGGTCTCCATAGGGTATGGGTCCCCAGACATCCAAAAACCCTGTATGACACAGGCCAGCAGACTCAGCCCAAGCCAAAAATCAACCCATACAACATGGGTGTGCTGATGAAAAATAAAGCCCATTCAACATGGTTCAGTCCATAAAAACAATGCCATTCAATACAGATGGCTGATACCTGCATAGTAATGAGGCTGAGCCCAAGACACAGTAACCCAGGATGCCAAAGCCTGGCCCAACTCATGCTGAGGCCACCTCCACCCATGGACAGTCAAGCCAGGACTAATCAATGCCAAGGACATCAGAGCAAACCGAGGATTACTACCAGTATCATGGGTTCAGACTCAACTTGAGGCAGACCATTGAGCAGTACTTTACTGTCCACCACAAGTTCTGCTTGGATCTGCTCAGATCCACGTGGTTCTGAGTGGAGTCTGAGCAGATCCGAGCAGATTCCAAATGGATTCTGACCAATTCTGGTTGGAACTGACTGTACAGTGTTATAGATGTTTTTATTACTATGTATGTCTACAACAAGAATGAAAAACACCCCCATCTCACCACTAGACAGAGGGAGGGGGGGTTCTATATTTATTTACTTATTTAATACAAGACTAAAAAAAATAGAACCACTCCATTCAGCTCAAGGGGGGATATATTTACTACAAGTCCTCCTCCCCAGAGGGGAGGGGGCACATAAACTACTAATTATGAATATATTAATTCCTTCCATGCCCATGCATGAGCAAGGGGGAGGTGGGGCAGGTTTGTTGTCAGCCTCATCTCCCTCCAAACCACTGCAGCAGCCCCTGGGTCCCAAACAATGGGCCATTTCTCACCACTGTGAGCCAGGGGCTATGATAGGGTCAAGGCAGGACAGGGTGTGTCATTCCATGTTAGTCCAGCTTCCAGGTGTCTGCCTCCCATTGCCCAGTTGCATCCCCTGTCCCCCCCCCCCCCTGTGGCCCAGTTGCATCCCCCATCATCCTGGTGCACCCCACCCCCTTGGCTTTCTGGCCACCACTCCACCCACACCCTATCCCCACAAGCAGAGGCTCATGTGGCTGGGGGTGGGTTGTGTTGTCTGTTGTTTGGTGATGAGGGCATGGGTATTGCCCAACAGGCTGGGTGGGTGGTCATGACATGGGAATGGGGTGTGGGGTCAACAATGCAGCCCCCTGTGCACCCCATGAGCAGGGGCTCACAGGGCTGCTTGGGGGGGGTGTTTTGTGGCTGTTAGAGAAAGCTGGGGAGTGGGTACCCTGCTCCTTGGGCCTCTTCACACTGCCCTGGGGCCATGGTACCCCCCATTGAGCCCCCCACATCCCAGTTGAGTGGGGGGAATATTGGTGTGGGTGTGTCATTGTCTCCATAGACAAAAAATTATTATATTAGTTA
Organism: Tricholoma hemisulphureum; assembly: GCA_964034925.1. Lineage (NCBI taxonomy): Eukaryota > Fungi > Basidiomycota > Agaricomycetes > Agaricales > Tricholomataceae > Tricholoma > Tricholoma hemisulphureum. Next base: position 1,938,883 of record OZ035930.1, on the reverse strand, counting down.
AGAAACTGTGAAAAGAATTGAAAAATACTTAAGATGGAGGCCACAGGCCCCTATGATGTTGAAGGGAGGAGAGGGGAAGGAGGGGGAGAGGGGAGGGATGAGGTGGCATCAGAGGTGGTGGTGGTGGGAGTGAGCTGTCAGCCTTGATACATTGTGATGCATGGTGACACATGCCAATTGGGTAGCACATGCCACTGATAAACAAAGTCACAGGATTTTGTGTGCATGGATCCAAGTGGAATATGGTCAGAATTATTCTGCTTGGATCTGACCAGATCCATCGGATCCAGTCAGAGAAAATGACAGCCATTTGCAGGCTAAATGTCCAAGTGGATCTGAGCAGATCTGCTCAAATCTTGTGGGGCACAGTAAAGACCTCCCATTGAGCATCCTCATCTCAAAAGTTGTATTTCAGTATACTAATGAGGGTAAAGAAGGGTTGGCCATGATAAACTACTCTGATATATGAGTAAGACATGTATAATGGAGCAGATATTTCCATGGCAGCATCAGGGTCCAATAAATGTTACAGATCACTAGGACTGACTGAAGATAGTCAAGGCATGATTCCTGTTTTAGACTTCTTTGCAGGCCTTGCAGAAAATAATGGTTGAGCAGGCTTGAAGCATCCACCTCCCCATCAAATAACCTCCTGGGCACAGGAGCATGACCACTATGATGTGGGGAGGGGGGTTTTATAGTTGCAGGGGGTGATGCCTTTGCTGGGTGAGCTTTTCTCTCAGTGGCCTCCAATGCTTCCTGACAATGTAACCAATCATTGGCCTCTGGGTGTGGATTGAGGAAAGATGATGTCTTGCATTGTCCTCTGCATGGGAATGGGATGGCTGGTTTATGGGTTCCAGGAAGTGCAGCTAATCTCTTTGGGCTATGTACAGCAGGTGTTTCATCTAGATCATCATTGTCTGTTGAAACTTCTCAGTGAGCATTTTTCCAGCTCAGCCTTACATTTGTCAGAAGTACAATTTTTTACAAGACAATATTAACTATTATTTTCACTGTTTGACTGAGTTGACACTTTTATGTACACATGGTAGGCACAATCCTTATGATTGAGCACAAGGCTAAGGGTAGGTATGACACACAGTACACACATGGGCAAAATGCTGCACAATTGGACTCTTGCTAGGCACATGTAGCTGCACACCTCACACTGTAGGCATGGTGCTGTGCCTGCTGACAACTCATGGTCAAGGCATGGCTAATGCATGGTTATCATATGTACAGTAGTATATAAACCATAATATATCACCCAGAGACACCAGTCATGTTCTCTTAGGTCATCTGCCAGTATGATGTGACTACCTCTGACTACTAGACTACTTTTCATGTTTGTTTGTGTATGTCTGAAGGGAGCCATCATCTTTGCCCTTGTGGTATTGGTGATGTCCTAACAGCATTTCCAGCAGTCTGAGTTCTTTACACTCCCCCACCTATTCCAGCTAGAAACTGGTTGGAATACTGAATTCTGGTCAGATTCCCCAGAGTCCAGTGGACTTTTTGTATGGTAATTCCACTGTAGCAATTAATTCTGGTAAATATATTATTGAATTTTATTATGGAATCCCCAGAATCTACCTGAACTGAAACAAGGCCAGAATATCCTGTGTGGAAGGATGACAAGTCCTACTTGTCAACCTTACCATTTTAGGATTTTTTTGATACTACTGACATTACACCATGGCAACCTAGTGTCACTGTTGATTTTGATGCTCTCATTTCCTCTCTCATTTTACTTGACTGACTGGCTAATGAATATTTTTACTTCATAGATCATTGACTCTGAATGGATTGGGATGTCCTGCCTACATAACACAGTGTTTGGCCATGCCCCCCACCATCCAGACATCACACTGACATTATCTATTCTGGAAGAGAAGGGTCAGATGTGGTTATCCATTTCCATTTCATTTCTTGAATCTTTTACTGTATTAGTAGTCCATCATGATGATCTGTCAACTCTCAAACTGCTAATCAAAATGGCTATTTGACCTCTGAATCAAAGGATCAAGCAACTAGAAGGTAGGGTTGAGAGTTCATGTTGAAGTGCTCTTTGCACTTGCTGGGGGACAAGTCATGTTCTGGGCCTGCATGATGCCCCTCATAGCCACCACACTTCTTGCAGGACTCATCAAATTTTCTCAAAAAGGACTCTTCTCTTCCCTTCTTGCTTATTTTCTTGTTGTTTGGCCCCATTGACACAAGAGAAGGCATGCAATGGTATTGTTTGTAGCTTCTTACATGTGATTGTATAAAGGTGACCTCCCACCTGTCAAATGAAGTACCAAATTTTTGGCCCCACTTACTGATACAATGTTCTCCTTGCTACATTCCTACCTATTCCCAAGTTTTCTGTATACTAAGGTGCAGAATTTAAGATAAGTCCATAAGTATTTGAAGTCTATGTACTCTATTAGTCCTTGTTATCTGGGGACTTGCTTCCTACTGTTTGAGTAGCAATGAAGGCTTTTCTTACAAAGTTCATCTTTTTTTTTTTTTGATGTGCATTCAACTCATATTGTCCATATTTGCTAGGTGAATACCTTGTGACTCTGTTGACTGTTCATGCAGTTGAGGGAGCTCTTTACACTCCCCCACCTAATCTGCATGGACTCCGCACGGAGTCCTAACTGTCCGTGTGGAGTCCTAGCTGTCCATGTGGAGTCCTAGCTGTCTGCATGGCACTAGCTGTCCATGCAGAGTCCTAACTGTCTGCTCGGACTTCACTAGGATTTTTTTTGGCAGAAAATAATGCCAAATTTCCATTCCAAGTCTGAGTGATGTCTGAGTTTTGTCCATGCCGACTAACTCAGACTAGAAATTCCTAGCACGGATTCTGCACGGACTGTCCTAGCAAGTCACTATTTAAAAGGTAATGTAATGGAAGGATTTGAACCCAGGACCTTGTGGCCACATGAGTGTGACAGGTAAGTAATATTGTTGGGATACAAGCCTATAATTGCTATATCCAGAGCGGTAATTATGACATTACTTCAGCATTATATACTATATATACTATATGTATAGTATATACTGAGACAATTAATTCCTGACCTCTGAGACATACAGAGGAGTGCCCCCCCTTCGTCCAAAAGCCTCTAGTCAGCTTCCAGCTTTACCTCCCAACAGGTTATGGGCCCTGGCTTATTATAAACAACCCAAAAATCTATTTACAAAACCTTCTACAACATGTCAAAAGCCCCAAGCAATATTGAAGAATTTGTCCCAGACAGTTATGAAGAAAACCCTCAAGAATATGTCCAGGAGTATGATCAGGACTTAGCTGACCATATGGAATTATTTGGGCCATCACCAGCTGCTTCCCAATACGCTACAGCGGGAACGCCGCCAGCCACGCCCAAGGCAGGAATCCCACCAAAACAAAAGAAGCCCACAATCCTTCTAATTTGTACCAAAGAATATTCTAACATAAACAAGATCTGCGATCGGGATCACCTTACTGATGAGAATTGGCACGAATGGAGAGAAAGGATGAAACGGGTATTTATTAATTGTGACATCACTGGATATATTAATGGGGCCGTAAAACGCCCAAAAGAATCCAGGGATGCCGAGGGGGCGCGCAACTGGGACAAGAACGACACCTGGGCACAGCAAGTTATAATACATAACGTTACCTCTTCGCAAATGAATCACGTCGGATCAAAAACTACGGCAGAAGCGATGTACTCCGCGCTATCCGTTACTCACGAAAACAAGGCGCATCAAACCGTAAATCATATTCAGTGCCTACTGTACGAGACAAAGGCCGACGCTACCGACAATCTCCTAAAGCATATGGACACCCTGAAATCTTACCGCAACTGCATCAATAAATTCCCTAATAAGGAATTTCATATCTCCGACACCCGATTCAAATCTATCATATCGGCATCTCTACCATCGTCTTGGCAAACTTATGTGGAGCCATACAATGACAACGCAAATGATCCCAATGACTTGGATCCCAAGCACCGCTTATCATCGGACACATTTATAGGATTATTACGAGAGGAATATAAACTTCGGCTAAATTGGAACGGGAATAATAACGGAACCAGCGGGAGCGTAAATCTGGTGCGAACCCAGAAGGCTACCGGTCCCAGTAAATCCCTGGAAAACCGTATTACCAAAAAGAAAACCTCCATCAAATCTTATTGCGATCATTGCAAGTGCGTGGGGCATTGGACAAGCAAATGCCGAATATTTGATGGGAACAAATGCCGTAACTGCGGGAAATTTGGACATTACGTGAAGAATCGTTGGGGAAAGAAGAAAGAGAAAACGAAAGAGAAGAAGCCCGGGGATACTTCAATGATAGTAGAAGAACATATTACTTTCTCAGCAGACGAGGAAGGGCATAATTCTGATGCATGTAATAACGATGCCATAATTGATGAGCGTCTGATCTATTATGATTGGCTGGCCAACTCAGCAACCACTTCACATGTAACGCATCAAAAAGAAGCATTTACCTCCTATGAGCCTATGAAAAATATTTCCGTAACAGGTGTAGGAGGGAAAGAGGCAAAGATAGAAGGACGAGGAAATGTCAATCTAATTGTGACATGTAATGGAGAAAATTATATTCTTCATCTCAAAGACGTTCTGCACATTCCAGGAATGCGGAACAATTTAATTTCGCTAGGAAGATGGGACGCTGCAGGAGGAAAATACAAAGGGGGACAAGGGGAAATAACCCTCATCAATAAAAATGGTAAAGCCGTTGCACACGGGAATAAAATCAATAATCATCTCTACAAAATGGAAATGATTATTAGAAACCCAAGCAACACTGCCAACAACGCTGAAAATAATATAACTTTCAGTGGAAATGAAAAATCACTCAGTTGGGAAACATGGCATCAACAATTTGGACATATCGGATATACTGGGCTACAATTACTACTCGACGGAAATATGGTAAAAGGATTTAATGTTGATCTGGCTACCCCAAAACCAGAATGCGAGACATGCATAGCCACAAAACAACACATTAAACCATTCCCAAAATCAGTCAAACGGAATACTGAAACCGGAGAATTGACGCATATAGATTTATGGGGAAAATATGCCGTCAAGTCCATCAATGGAAAACACTATTATTTATTATTCATTGACAATGCCAAGAGGTATGTCACCGTCAAATGTCAAAAAGAAAAGAGTGATGCAGCACAGGGAGTAATAAATTATTTGGCCTATATAAAAACACAAGGCTGAACACCCAAGGGGATTCAAATCGATTGCGAAAAAGAATTTGTCAATGAAAAATTGGAAAACTATTCTAAGGAACGCAGGATACAAATACGATTAACCGCGCCGTACTCTGCATTGCAAAATGGCATTGCAGAAAGAATGAATAGGACACTTGTCGAATTATCACGCGCAATGCTATCCGTGAGCAAGCTCCCAGAATACCTCTGGGAATATGCCGTCATGCACGCCGCCTATCTCCGCAACCGATCGTATACGAAGCATCTTCGGAAATTAACTCCTTACGAGGGATGGCACAATGAACAACCAGATGTTTCACACTTACGCAAATTTGGCACACCAGTATGGATCTTATTACAAGGTCAGAAAAAGGAAAGAAAAATGCTTCCTAAATCAAAGCGCCGTGCATATCTTGGATACGACGACGGTGCCGGAGCAGTCAAATATTACAATGCCAAAACATGTAATGTATTAACTTAGCGGAATTTTGAGCTAATGACTGGTACTCCAAAATCTAAACCTTCTGAAGACAATACAATGGAACCCTCGACGTGTGAGGGGGAGTCTGATGGAGGTGCACCGCTGAGAATTCCAATTATAGAACCCGAACAAAGGCAGATTGAGGCACAGCCACCCCCACAACTGCCGATCACAAATGATGAACCTCTGATCAGAGCCGCATCACCAATCGGAGAAGAACCGGATATACCGGAAATAGAACCTCGTAACCCGGAGAAGCAATCCCGGAAGCGGAAACGAGTTGATAATAATGATCGCATTGATATTAATGAACCGCGCAAGACACATGCAATGCAGAGAAATGAACCACGACAAACGCGTGGAGTTCATACCGACTATAAACCCTTGTTACACCTTACAGAAGAGGAAGAAGCGAATACCTTCCTAGATAACAATGAAGCCTATGCAATAATTGCTGGAGACAAAATAAACACGCTCAAAGACGCGCGGATCTCCCTTGATTGGCCGGAATGGCAAATAGCCATACAAAATGAATTGAACCTATCAAAGGAGAAGGGGACATGGGAATTGGTCCAGAAACCTCCTGACGGGATACCGATCGCAAACAAGTGGGTCTTTGTCCAGAAAAGAAATAAACAAGGGGAAATTATAAGATACTGAGCATGATTAGTTGCAAAAGGATGTGCACAACGACCAGGCTATGATTATACGGATACCTTCTCACCCATAGTCCAGATGGACACGCTCTGAGCAGTATTAGCGCTCGCATCAAAGAAGGGTCTAAAAATACAACAGATGGACGTAAAGGGCGCATACCTAAATGGCACATTAAAGGAAGAAATATATATGAAGCAACCTGAAGGACAAGAAGATGGAACAGGCCGGGTATGTAGGTTAGTGAAACCGCTTTATGGACTAAAGCAGGCAGGGCAAGAATGGAATAATGAATTTGATGGTAAACTCAAAATTCACGAATACGGACGTTTATTTGCAGATCCATGCGCATATATTTGAAGGGTCAACGATCACTTGGGAATAATAACAGTCTGGGTTGACGACACATTACTCTTTGCATCTTCCGATTCTATGATGAAGCATATGAAAAATACACTCAGTACAGAATGGGAAGTAACCGACCTCGGGGAGCCGAGCAAAATCATTGGCATAGAAATTACGTGCCAAGACGACACAATCAAGATATCTCAGGAGAAATACATTGAAAATATTCTCCGCAAGGAGGGAATGCTTGACGCGAATCCAGTCGGAATGCCAATGGATCCCAATATTAAATTATTGGCGAATCCGGATTATAATGAACCCAACAGGAGTAATTCATACGCAAAATTATTAGGATGTCTACAATTCCTATCAAATTCCACACGACCCGATATCAGCTTTGCTGTTAACAAGTTGGCTGCCTACACCGCTAACCCGGGTTTACAACACCACGGTGCAATAAAGTGAATACTCAGGTACTTGGCTGGTACGAAAACTCTCGGGATAATTTATAAATCCCAAGATGAGACTGAAAACAATAACCTCTTCCACGGATATGCTGATGCTTCATTTGCTAATATTGAAGATCTTAAATCCACAACCGGCTATATTTTCGAAGCGTCCGGGGGAGCAATAACATGGAAATCTAAGAAACAAACTATTATTGCACTATCCTCTACCGAAGCTGAATATATTGCATTATCAGATGCTGGACGCGAAGCCGTATGGCTAAGAAATTTATATGAAGAACTCTGATTTGCACAACAATTCCCCACAGTGATTAAAGGCGATAACGAAGGGTGAGTAATTTTAACTCAGAACCCTCAATTTCATCAGAGATCAAAACACATCACTATCCGCTATCACTGGGTCTGGGATCTCGTGGCCAATAAATCAATAGAAATTCAAAACTGTCGTGATCCGGAGCAAACTGCAGACGTATTAACAAAGGCTCTGCCAAAGCATAAATTTACACGACATAGGGACGAGATGGGAGTTTAGTCAGGTTAACCCAGCAGCTTTCCTTGTGTGAGTTGGATTTTTTCCAACGGGTTTTTTCCCACACAGAGGTTTTAATGCAACTGGAGAAACTTATTCCACCCTTGACTTCAGGGGGAGTAATGACAAAATATTTAACCATTTCACCCAGCCGTTCTAGGCTTGAGGGGGAGTGTTGGGATACAAGCCTATAATTGCTATATCCAGAGCAGTAATTATGACATTACTAATTACTGTTACTTCAGCATTACTTCAGCATTATATACTATATATACTATATGTATAGTATATACTGAGACAATTAATTCCTGACCTCTGAGACATACAGAGGAGTGCCCCCCCTTTGTCCAAAAGCCTCTAGTCAGCTTCCAGCTTTACCTCCCAACAAATATAATGACTGTGCTACCAGGCTGTATGAGCCTAGGCAACATATGCCCATTTACTGGGCGCCGTTGTCACCATGTCACTATGTGTCACCCATGACTGCCAGCTCACTTACTCCTCACCACCACTCACGATGCCGCCTCCCCTTTCCTCCACCTCCACCTTTCCTCCTCCCTCCTTCACTTCATTAATATGGGGGCCTGTGGTTTTTTTTTTCTCTAATCATTTGTTTTTGGCTAATTATTATTTTCTTTCAGTGCTTGCCAATGACAGCTGCCCCTGCCCCCTCCCTCCACCCCACTCCACCATTATGGGGGCCTGAGGCCCCCATAGTAAGTATTTTATTTGTTCTAATAATTTTTTATTCAGCTAAAAAACCTTTTTTTTCAGTCCTTCTACTGTAAATGCAACGATGGCCCGCCAACTATGTGGTGGCCCTCCTCCCCACTCAGGTGGGATGTGAGGGGCCCAAAGGGGGATAGGATGGCCCCAGGGAGGTGCCAGGAGGCCTGTGAAGTGGGGCACCTGCTAGGTATGCACACCAACACAGTTAAACCCGCCACATCACCACAGACCCCCCACATCCCTCCGTACAGGCAGAATGCCAGCTGTGATGGTGATGACCGATGACTGACACAGCACCCACCTCCATGCCTACAAGCAACTGCTTGTGGGGTGGATTGTGGGTGCAGCTATCGATGCCAACTAGCTGCCAGCAAACGCGACAGGGAGATGCCATATGTTGGTGCTCCCAATGACGGAGGAGCGCCAGGTGAGGGGGGGGATGCCCATATGACCAGGGCCCTGTCAGGAGGGTGGGATGCACCCAGAGCTGAGAGGACACAACCTGGAGGCAAGGGACGCAACCAGTGCCCACAGGATGCAACAGGACACCCCCCAGGACTGATAAGAGACCCCTGGAGCCCAAGGGATGTGAGGCGACACCCCAGACATGGCCAACACCCCCCAACCCAGCTTCACAAGCTACTGCTCATGGGGTGGAGCAGGGGGGAGTGGTGGGGGGTACCAGAGAGGGCCAGGCGATGAGGTGGGATGCCAGACGATGGTGGGCATGACAGGTAACCCTATGACCAGCCCACCCAGATGAGTGGTGGACGTGACTAGCACCACCACCTCTTCTTGACTTGTTACCGCCACCATGTGCCGTGGGAACTTTCTGTACACTGTCTGGCTCGCCGTCCAGCAGGCTATCCCCTGGCCTGATCTTTGATCAGACCAGCCTATCCCACTCCCCAGGAGTCGTTTGGGAGCTATCCCAACCCCCCTGGCGATTGGCCTGACCGATCCCCACGGATGCCCACTCAGAGGGTGTCCTACTGTCCGCCATCTTTACCTACCTGGGCTCGATGATCCTCGGCTCTGGGATGGGGCACCTTCCGCCAATCGGTGGGGGGGTTCGACGGTGAAGTAACACTGCCGGCTTAGGCTGGGGGTCCCGTTCTGGGGTCGGGGGGAGAACACACTTAGGGGGGGGGCGATCCTTTGGATTGCCAGATCCCTGGGGAGGATCTAGGGACCTGGTGCGTCTGCTTTCACTTCCTTTTAGGATCTTAGCTACTCTACGACTACAGGACACTGCCTTCTCCCTGTGTGTGGGTCCTTGCCTCGCACTAGGGGTTTGCGCGCCGGCGCTTCCCCCTACCACGCTTCCCTTGGGCACCCGTGCTCTGTGCGTGTGCTCTGGGGACAACTTATCTGCTCATCCAGGATGCGCAGGGCTGGCGATCCCTGCTGCTTACAAGAGACCGAGCCATTCCCACTGTCCACCTGTTAGCAGGGGTCAGCGGAGTATCTGCGATCATTGAGATCAGACAGCAGAGGGCAAGGGGAGACGCTCCCCCAGCACTGCTCTTTATGGCCCTACAACACTGTGTGTTGGGGACCACACGTATCCTCCCCGGCCGTGTTCGTTAATGCGGCCCGCGGTTCTTCTGGAAGATCAGGAGGTGGGCCTGCCGAGGCCGCCACTGAGACTCCAACGGGGCCCCTTCCCCACCGCCGCCATCGTGGACGATGGCGGCACAACTGATCCTCCACTTCGAGGCTGGGGCTGGCTGCGGCTGTCCCCAGCCCATGCGGTCAGGCATCCCGCCCTCTAAATAGAGGCGGGGCCCTTCACACACTCTGCCGCTATGGGTAGAGTGTTCCTGGGACTCGTCCCGGGCTTGTTCAGATGAGCAGGAGAAGTGGGTCGTTACCAACCACCCTCTTCCCCCTGCTTGCCCACCTTTACCGGCTTCGTTTGGGCCGTACACGGTCACAGCCACTTCATGGGACAGTGACAGCACTGGACCCATGGTCCGCTGCTCACGGGCAGCGGTCACCATTCTTTCTCCGGACGGGGAAACGGTTAACCTCCGGGCCCTTGTGGTCTGGGGGCTTACGGTGAATTAACACCGCTCACCGGCTTCGGCTGCGCGTGGGGGGACCGTGGCAACCACTGGGGGGGGAGTTTTCTGGTTCACGGGCCGCATAGACGCGGCGGACCTTCACGCCCCTGTGGGCATTATCCGTGGACTTATTGCTCACCTTAGCGGCTACCAAAAGATGGAGGGGTGTCACCTTGGCGGGGGAGAGGGTGTAGTTGAATCGTAGTGTACTAGATTGTATCCTTACCTCACGCCCGCGGACTGCGATCGTGCACCGCGTTATAAATTGTTGAACCAAAAAATAAAAAAATAAAAAAATAAAAAGTGACTAGCACCACCCGGCCCAGCCTCATGAGCCACTGCTCATGAGGTGGAGCACGGGTGGAGCGACAGCATTGGCACAAGGACCCACAGCCACCCACCCACTCCAGCACCCCCAACCACTACCATGAGCCATTGCTTGTGGGGTGGCATGGGTGCTATGTGGGGGGTGTGGCACCCCAGGATGGTGCCCGCCACCACACCTACAAGCACCTGCTCATAGGATGCATGGTGGATTTTGCCAGTGCAGGGGAAGGGGGAGGAGGGGAGGGAGACAGCCCTGCCAAATGACACCCCACCATGCCTATGAGTGGCTGCTTGTAGGGTGGTTGGTTGCTTGCAGGGTGGCTCGGGTGCTGCCATGTCACTACCTCGCACCTGAGCATCTCACTCTCCCAGTGAGATGGCGGGTTTTTATTATGTAGTATTTGCTGCCTCCCTGAATGGGGGGCAGCCTTGGTGTTTTTTTGAATGCTGTTGCTCGATGTGAGCAATGGTAACTTTTTTTTATTGCTAGTATGTATTTGGAATAGGTAATAAATAGTAGTAATAATATCAATATTGTGTGCCCATTTGGCACAGTGGTTAATTGTGCCCAGTTTGTGTAATCTTGATCAAAGTGCCTTGGGTTCAAACCCTGCCAAGTACACCAATATTTTGATCTTACTCTCATGAAAAAATTCACCAAGTCTTTATTTACTCAGACATTACTTGGACCAGCTAGGACAACTTGGACATCATTAAGACTTCTTACAGCTCCAAGATGCTAGGACTTGGCCCAATTCTTCAGTCTGCATGATGTCTGAGCTGTCCGTGCAGACTACTTGGACTTAACTAGGAATCCGTGTGGACAGCTAGGAGTCCATGTGGACAGCTGGGAGTCCGTGCGGACTAGGTGGGGGAGTGCAAAGTACAGAGTTGAGGCCACAAATTCATCCCTTTGTGATGCACCAAGCTGTCCCCCTTCATTTCCAATATATTTACTCATATGTCCCACAAGGTCCTTTTCACATACAAACTGTTTTCCCACTCATCTGTGTAACTATGCTTACCCCATCTCTTGCAATGTGACAACCATTGTCAACAACCCTCCAACTGACCAACTCCCCTTCAACACCAGATTCCTCACCACTGGTCACATGCACATCACCCATGACCATTGTGACTGCTGATGTGTTCCTAGCATTCCTCGCTCCTTAGAAGCACTACAAAACTAGAAAAGAGAAGAGTTAGTTTAAAGGGTCCCAGAACTGGCCTTCTTCTATCAGGGCTAAAGTCTATGATATCTGTTATCAATGATGTGAGGCCTAAACAAAGTGCAAAGAATGTGAAGTTAGTAGGAAAGGTCAGTGAAATGTCACAATAAAAGTAGTCAAAAGATTGCAATGTAATAATGCCATGTGATAAAGAGTACTTCACTGACAAACTAGTGTTCTTCTAGTTCTTTATCACAATAACACACTGATGATATTTGAATAAGTTGCAAGTCAACTTTGCAGTTAAACACAAGGAGAGATGAGAGTTGAGACCTTAGCACTGAAGAGAGGGGAGAAGAGATCTCTATTTCTAATATTTTACATAGGCTTTTTATACTAACTAGAACAATGTGGATACTATGTGAAATGTGGAAACTGTCCAAGTCCATTGCTAATGGACTGTCTACACTCACTATTTATGGGTAACCCAGATAAGTATGAAGTGGGTCACTTTGTGAACTCTGTAAAGTACCTGCAAAATCTGTGAAGTCCATGGAGGGTGGGATATTGGTGAGCATCATTAGTGGTGGCCATTCACATGTCTTTCAGAAGGGTATGGAGAGAAAAAGTATGAATGAGAGGATTGCCCTGTAACTGTCATATTCCATGAAGACATGTGATGGAGCTCCAGCAGATCATCAACAGAGCTGCCACTATTTCAAATAACCATTTTAAATTCTATTTCATATACTTCTCCTGTTTTGTGTGTATCACATATCATTGATTGATTATCTTACTTACTGTGTACCTAGTACTCCATAGTTTACCTTGGTTACTTAGTTACTATAAAGCCTAGATACCATCACTTGTAACTTCAGTTTGATTATTGCATTGTTACCTCTCCAACCCTCTCAACTCTAAGTCCCCTTCATCTCTTACTTCCAGAACTTTGCTGGACCTCCACTCTTATTATTGTCTTCTTGTAAATTGGACATCAGGAGTAGAGAAGGGCACAATCTCTTATAGATTGAGGCCAAGTCCATTGTCACATCAGAACTCCATCAGAACACCACTGTGACTCTTTATGATCCTAGTTCTTTTAGAATGGCTTTAACTTCTATTTATGACCCTACTATGATTACTCTTTTAGACAGCAGTTCAACTCATTGTTTTATAGACTCATCATTTGTATCAAAACACAATATTCCAATGACAACTATACTGTTGACATGGCTCCACCTTCTTGATGGGTCTTCAAACACATGGATCATGCAACAGTTACAGTTGCTGGTTTCATTTCCCACAGGCAAGACTTTTGACCTACTATTCTATGTTACCCTGCTCAACTCTAGCAACTCCACCATACTCAGACTAAATTGGCTTAGGGAGATCAATCCATTGATTGACTGGGCCTATGGCCAAGTCACTTACTTTCTGGATGGATGAGTACAGAGGTCCAGCACCATTGACGACCTCAGGTAAAGAAAATTTCTTGCCCAAACCTAACAAACCTCCCCTAGAACCATGTCTGCCTGGCATGCTGACAGGATCTCTGAAGCCCACTGCTGTCAACAAACCCACCCACATCTTGTTCATCAATGCCACAGCTTACACTCATGCCTGTCACCTTCCTAGTGCCCAAACATTCTCGGTCTCTCTCTGACAATGGAGTTCTTGGCAAAGCCACCATACCAGTTGCAGAGGATGCACCAGACTTATCCAATGTCCCTGAGGAGTACCATGAATTTGCAGATGTCTTTAGCAAAGAAAAAGCTGACACACTTTCACCACACTGACCTTATGACCTCAAGATTGAACTCAAGGAAGGAGCGGAACCTCTGCCAGGTCACATGTACTCCTTGTCTGCCTCAGAGCTAGACACTCTGTGTGTGTTCATTGAGGAAAACATCCAGATAGGTTTCAAATGCCTGTCTAAATCCCCACATGGAGCTCCAATCCTTTTTGTTTGCAAAAAGAGTGGTGAACTCTGGTTATGCATTGATTCTCATGGGCTTAAATACTCATAAAAAAAGACCACTAACTGCTACCCCTCATTTCTGACTTACTTGACACCCTGCGCAATGCCTGCATCTATACCAAAATTGACCTGTGCTATGCCTATCACCTGGTACATATCACCACTGGTGAAGAATGGAAAAACATTCCAGACCTGCTATAGCTCTTTTGAATGGCAGGTGATGCATTTTGGGCTTTCCAACATGCCTGCTGCTTTTCAACATTTCATGAATGACATTTTTAGTGAAATGCTTGACATTTCCATCATCATCTACCTGGATGACATCCTGATCTACTCCAACAATATGTCTCAACACAAGAGGCATGTCAAGGGGGTATTACAGCGACTCCGCAAATCAAACATGGCCTTTACGTGTCACTGCAGAAATGCGAATTCCATGCTGACACTGTAGAGTACCTCAGTTACATTCTGTCACTGGAGGGCCTATGGATGTCTGCCAACAAAGTCCAAACAATTATTGATTAGCCAGAGCCCCACAAGATTAAGGATGTATAGTCATTCTGAGGTTTTTGTAATTTCTATCAACATTTCATTCATGGTTATTCTGGCATCACCATTCCCCTTTCCAGATTAACTAGAAAGAATGTCCCCTGGACTTTCACAGACAAGGGCTGACAAGCCTTCCAGAAACTAAAGGAAGAATTTATGCATGCCCCAGTCCTTACTCATTGGACCCCAGACAATACAATGATCATTGAGATGGATGCTTCTGATTGTGCACTCAGCACCATACTGTCAATGTACACCACCAATGGTAAGCTGCACCTAGTTGCCTTTCACTCCTACTCTTTTATATCCCCCAAACTCAATTACAACACACATGACAAGGAGCTATTGGCTATCTTCAAGGCCTTCAAACATTGGTGCCAATATCTTGAAAGTTAGCAGAACTCTGGTTTCCATCATTACTGATCATAAAAACTAGAATTTTTTTCCACTATGAGACTGCTCACCCATCAGCAAGCCCACTGGTCCAAGTACCTCACCCAATTCAACCTCATTATTCACTTCTGTCCTACTAGATGATGGGATGTCTACCACAAAGGGGGATTTAGTAATTCCATCACAGATAATCTGCATAACTTCCACCCAGTATTTTTTAAAGAACAACTCAATGCATCTTTACATGCTACTTACCTTGCTGAACCCATCTTATGCAGTGCTGTAGCTCTCAATATAGAAAGTCTGCATGTGGACATCCATGTGGCTCTCCCATTGGACCCTGCTGTAGCATCACACCTCACTACACCTTCTGCACCCTGGTCACTTGGGGACGATGGACTTCTTTGACTCAATGATTGCATTTATGTCCCAGACTCCGCAGGCCTCTGACTTCATGTTTTTCAATAAAAACACAATCACATCCTTTTTGGTCACTTCAGCCGGGGCAATTGGTATGCCAAGAATATGTGTGGCCTAACCTCAGAATGTTTGTAAAGGATTACTGCAATATATGCACTTCATGTAAATGCAACTACTAATCCTAGAGAAGCCATGGAACTCCATCTCAATGGATTTCATTGAACACTTACCCCTGTCCCTCAGTTACACTTCTGTTTTGGTCATCATTGATCAACTTTCTAAACAGGGCATATTCATTCCTACAGTTGATGAAATTGACTCCCCAGAGCTTGCCCAGCTCTTCATACTTCATGTATTTTCTAAGCACAGAGTTCCTTTGCACATCACTTGTGACCACAGCTCTGAATTCTTCTCTAAGTTTTTCCAGTCATTAGGTAAAGCCCTTGACATGAAGATACATTTCACTTCAGGTTATCACCTGGAGGCTGATGGACAAACTGAATGACTTAATCAGACACTAGACAGTACCTGCATATCTTTTGCAACTACCAGCAGGACAACTGGTCAGAACTCCTTCCCCTTGCTGAGTTCACTTACAACAATGTGCCTAGTGCTACCACTGGCATATCACTGTTCTATGCCAACAAAGGTTACAACCCTAACTTCTCTGTCTATCTTGAGCACAAGCTGGCTTCCCAAAAGGCTAGATCCTATGTTGTGGATCTTGATGAACTACACATGGAGCTCTGCCAGCAAATCAAACTTGCCCAAGAGCATTATCAAGTTCCTGCAGATTGCCACTGGCACCCTGCTCCACCTTATGAAGTTGGTGACCAAGTCTACCTTCATGCTGAAAATATTTGCACTACTAGGCCTTCAAAAAAGTTAAGGTAGGGCTAATGCATGATGTGATAATGTCACGTGATAAAGCATGACAATTTGACAACTTTCCACCAAAAGTTTAATGGCACTTGGAACATGGCAAACATGAGAATTTGGGCTGCACCAGTTGCTGTATATAGTTAATACCTACAAATCAGTGCAGCTGTTTTTTTTTTGTCTGCATTAAGATGCCATTAGTGAAATACACATGTCATATCATTCATTATAGACATCAACATGTCGCAACACATCAGTTTTGATGCCAAAAAGGGCTCTTGGTGTTCTACAAAACTTAGGCCATTGGGCTAAGGGCCTAAGGCTAATACACCAAGGCCATCCCTTTCAAAACTAAAGAAGGAGGGGAAAGATGATAAAGAGAATGTAATTATGTTGTTTCTACCTTGGTCTATAACAAATTCTAATGATGCACACATAAAGAACCCAAATACAGAGACCATAGGCATGGATAAATATAGCCCATCCACAGAACCTATCATCGACACATCAAACACATGTTCACATCTGCATGATTGTGATGAAATACCACACATGTCAGGACCAGCATCAGACTTGGACAGTGCTTCCATGCATGATGGAAGGTTTGCTGTCAGTTTCCAAAATGAGATCAGTGAACTGCAATGCCATGAAGATGATGAGATCATTGGAAATGAATGGATAACTGAGCCAAGGATATTTGATGACGCCTTGGAGACAATTTTCACAGATGCATTGGGAATTGATGATGAGATAGAGCCTCAGATCAATCCACACATGGGATGCAATCAGGGTGATGCAACAACAGAGGGAGGTGACACTGATGACAATGGGGATCATGAGGATCAATAACTGGAACATCAGGCTGGATTAAGCTGGGATAAAAGGAAACCGCCTACTGAAACAGTGGCATGGGAGGCACTCATGGTCATTCAAGATTTACTTTGCCCTCTTTGTGGCAGGAAACAGAAGGGTTACAAGAAACCAAAGATGAACAAATGGTCAAGAAGACACTTAGAGGAAATCAAAACTGTGCTGCACCTGTATACAGAAGAACAGTCCCACATTAAGGGCTCATGGATTAGAGTTTGAAGGTTCGGTCCAGTTGCGGTCGTGGCCCTTTTTGGCTGCAACTGGAACCACGACCGGTTGTGCCACTCACAAAAACTTCCCGACCAGAACCGCAACTGCGGCCAACCGGTCGGGACCAGTTGCTTACCAGTTGCACCTCGGTCGAAACCGGTTGCAACCATCCTACTAGTAGTTATTAATTTTATCTAAAGTAGTCTACCAATTAATTTAATTACTTAAAAAAACACAAACGGGAGGGGAACGTAAAGAGGGGGGGACTATAACCGAGAGGGGGGAAGTGCGGACGAGAGGGGGGGGGGAACGAGAGGTGGAACACTACAATGGAGTGGGGGGGAACGTGGACGAGAGGGAGGGGAGGGAAACGAGGGGGGGGAACGTAGACGAGTGGGGGGGAACACAGACGAGAGGGGGGGAATGCAGACGAGAGGGGGGGAACGCGGACAAGTGGGGGGGAACGCAGACGACAGGGGGGCACTACAACCAAGAGGGGGGCACTACAACTGAGAGGGGGGGAATGCGGATGAGAGGGGGGAACACGAAGATGCAGACAGAGAGCAGGGAACAAGAGGGCAAGAGGGGGATGCAGGTGGGGCAGGGAACGGCACACACAGGGGGGGTGGTTGTGGTTGTGGGACAACGTCGAATGTTGAATGTTGAAAGTTGAACATTGATGTTGATCTTTGATGTGTAAGCACATGCAAACATAAACGTGTCATGACGCGTCACCGTTTACTTGCACAATACATGTGCAAACATATGCAAATTAGTCAAAGGTATATAAAGCCTTGCTTGTCCACTCATTTTTAGTTGGGCATGCCCCACATTATTTACAAAAATTAAATTAGATATGAAATAGTAAGCCCTAACTAAGGATGGTTGTAACTGGTTGCGACCGGTTGCAACCCGGTTGGAAGCCCAGCAGATTTGGGGCAACTGCAACCACAACCGTCGACAGCTGGTCACAACTGCAACCGAAAATTCCGGTCGTGACCAGTTCAGTCCAGTTGGGTCCCGGTCTTTTTTCGGTTGCAGCAACTGGACCCTCAAACACTATCATGGATGGCAACTCAGGCACATGGACAGAAGTCCAGGCATGCAAGAAATCTTTGATGTCATGCAAAGAAATTTGTTGAGTTGCGCACAGTGCCAGTAAACCCATTTGGTACTTGGATTAAATCTGTCATATCCCATGCAAGGACCCCTCGGAACTCTGCCTCGGTACTCCGACGGAACTCCGTAGGAACTCTGTAGGAACTCCGAGTATTTCAAATTCCTCATTTCAAATTACCTCTCCTGTTTTACTTACATCACATCTTCCGTAGTTTACTCAAGTCTGTTCTTCATCATAGATATCATCACGAAATTTGTACTCGGAACTCCGCAGAACTCCGCTGCAGCTACACCAAGTACTAGCCTTAGTATAAAACTACTTTACATACTTTGTATTCTTCAGTTCAAATATTAGTTGTTATCAACTTATCATTTGTCAACTTTAAGACCTCAAACTTCTATCTTAATCTTCGGACCTCCAGACCTCTGCTTCATTCCTGTCCCTTACTTCGGACTTCCTAATCGGAACTCCGCTTTTGCACCTTTTCCTTACCTCGGACTTCCGCACGGACTTCCGGACTTTTCAGTTCCTTACAAATTGGACACCGAGCATAGAGAAGGGCGCAACCTCTTAAAGGTTGAAGCCAAGTCCTCGTCGTACATCGGAACTCCGCCGGACTCCGCCGATTTCCGGCGCCTTAGGATCAGTTCTTAACAAAATCTAGGATTGAGACAGATGAGGAATTCGCACAGGATATCAATCTCCATCTACAGGGCATTGGAAAATATGTCAAAGCACATGACATAGTGACCTACCTGAATTAACCAGATGTCAAGTTGCAATGGGGCCTGAAGAAAACCATCTCAGATGCAACAGCAAAGTGATGGATGAATAAACTTGGATATCAATGGGTGAAAAGGCACTGTGGGATGTATGTCAATGGACATGAGTGTGATGATGTCATCCAATATTCACAGTCTGTTTTCTTGCCTGCCTGGTACAAAGTCAAGACACAAATGTGATCATGGACAACTGATAATGTAGAGGAAGCTTCCCACCGTCCATCAGAGAGTTGTCATGTTGTTGCCTGGTCTCATGATGAGTCTGTGTTTTATGCACATGACCACCAAGAATCCCACTGGATCAAAACAGGGTCTTATCCAGAGCCATATGCAAAAGGGGAGGGTGCCTCATTGATGGTTGCAAACTTTGTCTCTGCTGACTATGGATTTCTTTGTTCCCACAATGGCAAGGAGAGTGCACACATAATATTCAAGCATGGCAAAAATTGCGATGGTTATTTCACCACTGAAGATATCATAGAACAGGCAGAGAAGGCGATGGAAATACTGGCCAGGGATTATCCTAACAAAGATCACATCCTAATTTATGACAATGTGACAACACACTTAAAGTGAGCTGATGATGCAATCTCTGCATGCAAAATGCCCAAAAATACACCAAAGGCAGGGACAAACTGGGGAATTGAGGTCAATGCAAAGGGGCCTGATGGAAAAAACATTTATGGGCCAGATGGAAAACTACTGAAAATAAAAATCCAAATGGGCCATGGGACACTCAAAGATGGCTCTCCTCAGGACTTTTATTTTCCAGACAACCACCCACAAGCAGGAGTTTTCAAAGGCATGGCAAAAATTCTTGAAGAGCATGACCATGGTGAGGTGTCAAAGGTTCATGCAGAATGTCCAGGCTTCAAATGTAATCCAGGGGCCCATCAGTGCTATTGTTGATGGATCTTGTATAATGAGCCCAACTTTATGAATGCAAAATCCTTGCTCCAGGGTCTTTGCAAAGCATGGGGATTTGGAGTTCTATTTTTACCCAAGTTCCATTGTGAGCTGAATTTTATTGAAATGTGTTGGGGCCATGCCAAGCAGACTTACCATCTTTACCCACCATCATCAAAAGAAGAAGATCTTGAGAAAAATATGCTTCCTGCCTTGGAGACAATATCATTGCCACAGATGCAGAAGTATGCCCTTTTTCCATTCCACACACTCAAAATTTTAACTAAAAATAGATATGCATGCTGAGCTTGAAGATTTATGGATGCATATAATCAAGGACTAACTGGAAAACAGGCTGCATGGGCAGGGAAAAAGTACCATGGCCATAGGGTTCTTCCTGAGTCTCTAATGGCAGACATGGAAGCCAATAATATGACTTAATAGCTGCTAACATTAATCTTTGGGCTACATGTTGAAATACTGTAGAATCTATATAATTGATTAGTTGTAATCATGCATCTAATTGCTCTGATCTTGGATGAGTCACACATCATCTGATGGTTGTCACATCACATGATGTTAGCACATCATGTGTGAGCCCTAACTTATCAGAAAAGAATCTTGGTCCCTTTGAAATCATTGCCCAAGCCAGCACACACTCCTTTACCCTTCATCTTCCAAACCACCTCTGTGCATTACACCCAGTCTTTCACATCTCCAAAATTGAACCAGCACCCACCAACACAATTCCTAGCTGGATTCAGCTGCCACCTCTGCCAATCACTATTGACAATGAAATTGAATATGAGATTGCAGAAATCTTGGACTCCAAACTCGATAAGTGGCAGCAGTGTCCATTGTCATATTTGGTGCACTGGTCAGGTTACAAGAACACTGACTTGGAACAGTCCTGGCTACTTGCTGAAGAACTCAAGCACACCCAGGAGGCTATCTCAGACTTCCACACATGATACCCCAACAAATCTGGTCCACAATAACTCCATCATTCCCCACCCTTAAATGAGTCCTTTACACTCCCCCACCTATTCTGGCCAGATTCTGGTTGGATTCCCCAGAGTCCAGTGGACTTTTTTTGTATGGTACTTCCACTGTAGCAGTTAATTCCGGTAAATATTTTGTTATGGAATCCCCAGAATCCACCCAAACTCAAACAAAGCCAGAATACCCAGAATACCCAAATTCCTCACCACTGGTCACATGCACATCACCCATGACCATCATGACCACCAGCTCACAGCTCACCACCACCACCACCACCATCAATGTGGCCCCCCTCCCTCACCAACACCTTAGCCATCCCCCCTTACCCAACTCACAGGCCACCACCACCCCCACTGCCATTCCTGCCACCACTGCAACCCCTCTGCTACCACCACCACCACCTTCCCTCACCCATTGCCACCACCACCAGTGCCACCACTCTCCACCACATTGCACACAACAGAGCCTTTGGGCCTGGCATAAGTTTTGCTTTGTTTTTTGTTTTTTGTTTTTGTTTTTGTTTTTGTTTTGTGTTTTTTCTCTAGGATGCCACCTCCACCTCCCTCCCCATATTCCCCCCACTCTCCCCCATCCTTTAGTCCAACAGTATGGGGCCCCAGGTCCCAACAAGTATTTTTCATTATCCCTAATTATATTTTGCTAATAAACTATTTACTTTCAGTTTCCTTTGTGTGCATTCAATGAGTCCCTGGCACGCTGCCCCTCCTCCCCACTCAGCTGGGAGGTGGGGGGTCAATGAGGGATATTATGGCCCTAAGCCCAGGACAAACACACCTGCCAGGGGCACACAGAACCCCCTCTCAACCACCACATCATTAGCCTCCAGTCCCATGTCACCACTGACCATGTGGTGTCACAATGACCAGGGGGGGGCACAGGGGAGGACAGGGGGACACCAAGCAACTCCCAGGATAAGGGGGGGATGCTAGACAATGCTGGGAGGATACCAGATGATGGGGGGGGGGGGGGAATGCCAGACAAAGGAGAGGGATGCTAGACAGTGGGTGGAGGCACCAGGTGATGGGAGGACACCCAGATGAGCAGGGGAATGCCCAGACCACTGCTCATAGGGTGGAGCACAGGTGGAACAGCAATGACACCCAGCAGCCACTGCCATAAGCCATTGGAAAGGGGTGCTAGATTAGTGGCACCAGCAAGGCAATGTGTGGGGAGGAGAGGGACTGTTGGGATACAAGCCTAGAACCTATATCTAAGGTTGGGGTCTACCAGTTGTAGAAAGGAGTATGGACACAGTCTCCTATGCAAGGATAGACAAGCCAAGGAAGCCAAGGCTGTCTCATGAGTAATCCAGGGGTTTTCCCCCTATGATATATAATGATAGACAAGTCTATCTTGGGACCATGAGTCATTACTACAGAAGTTCCTATTGATATTGCATCATATCTCCTATAGCTCCTGTAGTATATACTGCTACATACTGGGATTATAACACAGACAACACAAGACATTCCCTGCCTGCTCCACACACTCACTACTTCATCTGAGTGATCCCCACTTGCTCTAAAAGACCTCATCCCAACAGGGACTGTGGTGGCTGATGCCATGGCCCAAAGCAGAGAAGTGGTGCTCAGACAAGCAGGGGAAGCAGACCACAGGGGATGACCAGCACCACTTGGCCCAGGCCCATGAGCCACTGCTTGTGGGGTGGAGTGCAGGTGGAACAACAGCAACACCAGAGCACACACACCAGCACCCACAACCACTGCCATGAGCCATTGCTTGTGGAGTAGAAAGGGGTGCTATGTTGGTGGCACTGGCAGGACAAGTGACACAAGGGGAGGGGAGGGATGGGCACAGAGGGGATGTGACATGCCCCACTTTCCCCCCCTCTATACCAGTAATATATATATTTAGAGCATTTTTTGTGTAGGTTATATTTATATATTACAGCCAACATGATGTGACGCAATGCCCAAGAAAACAACCACTTCTCCCCCCCCCAACATATAATGATTCTATATGTAATGTATTTTATTCTGTAAATAGGTATTAAAGTAACAATAATATTCTATACTAATAGGGGTGTCATGGTGCATGTGTAAAGTTGTTGGAAAATCTGTAAATAGTAATCTAGAGGTTGAGGGCTCAATCCTGGGTGGAGATATCTTGTTTTGAGTTTAACTTGGTGTTGCAAAGTTCTTGTCTACTTTACCCCACAAATTTCAGTTGGAATACCTGGAATCTGGTTGAACAAACCAGAATCCACTTGGACTTTCTGGAGTCCAGGGAGTCCAACTGGAACAGGTGGGGGACTGTAAAACACTGATAGTCTGGGAGACAATGTATCTGATTGGTGGCAGGACAAGATCATGTGAAAAATGTAATTATGCACACTTGCACAAGATAGGGAAATCAAGATGACCTTAAAGGTGTACAACACTCGAAAACTTATGGATATAATCACCAGCATTCACAGAATGGATGTGAGAGGTTGAAACAGGCTGAAATGGAGTCATAGCCATTGGATAGTGTTGGATATTGGCAACCAACATAGGATGAAGAACTCGGCAAAGTGGTGAGGTTTGACCAATGTGTATTGCAAGAGAAAAACATGAGATACATTTGATGGATCTACTGTCAGCTTTTATACATCCTATGAAATCTGATTTCACATGATTTTCATGCCCAGGGAGGACCAAGTCAATTGACCTTGCATACAAGATAAGAGTCACACCAGAACTAGACAATAAATTATCCTGCAAGATAATGGCTGCAGCAGGGGTCCAGGGCTGATATATGGTTTAAATAGATGGCCTTCATAACTATAGTATTGAAAGCCCACCATCAATGAGAAAGGGTGAAGTGGCATTATCTTTTTTCAGTGAAGACTCCATTCCAGTTTATGAGCAAGGAACAGACCTTGGGCTACAATGGTTAAGATCTGGGTGAGCTTCAGGCATGTATGAGCACCAGTAAATACATGGAAAGAACACCTGGTCAAGGGGACTGGAAGAGTTATATGGGGGGTTCAACATGAAGTTGAGACAGACAAGGCAACATTGCCATACTGGATTACCTTTTTCAGATTCAAGTGCAGAGGTAAAGTTTGCAGGGAGGGTCTGGACCCTCCTTTCAAATTTAAGGTTTATAAATCCTCTTGAATACATTTTCAGATGTTTTGATCATCAGCATCTCAGCCACTGACCCTTTATGCAATGATATGAAGTTAGATATTCAAGTTACAGCTATGGAAAGTCATCCAGTAAAATAATTGTCATAAATATTAATACTAAGATAAATAGAACCCAAGTCCAGTTATTAACCAGTCCTAACTGGTCCTTACCAGTTATATAGTCTACTTAAATATCATGTAACCATAACTGTAGCTAGACTGTAACCAACTATAACTGAGACCAATGGTCTGGTTTCACTGGTGAGAGTCTCAGTGTTTTGTTGGTCCTAGTGACTGGACCTTGAAACACTAATCTGGAAAATGTCCTACATGTGCCTGGAACACAAAATAATTTAATCTGGGTGGTCGGCTGCAGCTGGCAGAAGATATATGAAAAGGAAAAATTACTCTCATCACAAGAGACAGACAGAAGGCAAGAAATGGAAGGGTATACAAATTGATTATGGAAAAGAATTTGTTAACTGGAAAAATATTGCAAAGAAGGGGTATAGAAAATTGACAAACTGCACCATAATCACCATTGCAAAATGATGTCAAAGTGGAGTTTGAAAGAACAACAAAAAGTAAAGACAAAAATGATTGGAAAATGAACACAAAAAGGAGGCTCTGTGCAAAATAGGGTTGTTCACAGTAGCTGTTTTAGGCTACTTTTCAGTTACTTTTTGATCTCCTTTTTGGCTTCTTTTCAACAGAATGGCAGAAGAATGATCAAAAAGTGACCAAAAAGGAGATCAAAAGTAGCCCAAAAATGGCTACTGTAAAACCCCCAGAACATAAAAAGAACAAAAAGGAAGCCAAAATGCATCTTATCTTGTCAATAGCAGGCCTTGGCATGCCTTGGCACATCCCCCAAATGACTTAGTGAATTTTTTTACATGAGTTTATCACCAAAGCAGGTGGATCATTGCATGTTTTTCAGTCTTTTTACAACTTACAGGGGGTTCCATTGTTAGAAATTTATTCTTTTACACTACTTACAGAATGTACCACAAAATTCAAAGGCTACTTGGGCATGCAGAAGACAAAAAAAAAACACAGAAAGAAAAAAAAATAAGACAGTGGCCAGGGCAGATGTAGGCAGGCAATGTGCCCCATTAGCACCCAATCCACCCTGTGAGCAAGTGCTCACAGCAGTGGGTGTCAGGTGCTGGACACTCCTCTTCCCTTATCCCATCCCCTGTTTCCAGGGTTGTGCCACACCCACAAACCACCCTATGAGTAGTTGCTCATAGGCATGGATGGTCATGGGCACTGTGTTCTCCCCCTCAAACTCATACCCATCATTGTCCAAGCCTGCATTGGCACCAGCATTGTAACCATCTTGCCCACCCCCCTGCCCTGTCATCATGACAGGCTGCACCTGCAATCCACTATGAGAAGCTGCTCATAGGCATGGGGGTGGGTGTTGTGTTGTCTGTATTGGGTTGGTGTGGCCATGGACCTCAGTGGGGCTGCTGGTTTGCATTTTGTCACTGTTGTCATGCCCTAGTGGCAGAGGCATGGTCACTGTGATGTGGCAGTGAACAAGATGTCAGAGGGTGCATACCTTGTGGGTACCCTAACTCCACAGGCCTCCTGGCACCTCCCACTCCTCCTTGGAGTCATTGCCCCATTATCCACCCTGCAAGCAGTGGCTCACAACGGTGGTGCAGAGGTGGGGTCAGCAGCTGAGGGTGGGTGCAACCTGGCTTAGCGCTTCAAGGTCCAGTCCTTTGAACTAGAAAAGGACCAAGGACTGAACTGGCCCACAACCAGTTCTGTAGGACCATCAGTTATGGTCCTACTGGTCCTAGCACCAGTTCAGTTCATGGTTCACTTGGTTCACACAAAAGAAAAAACTGACCAGGACCAGCTAAAACCAGTCCCAGACCAGACCAAGAGTCACTAGTCCAGTTAATAACTGGACTTGGGTGTTATATACTTAGTACTAATATTAGCTACACTTATTTTACTACTGTACTGTTATGACTGACTCTTCAGTCACATGTCACAAGCCCCTCTGAAGTGAAGAGATATTGGCCTTGTCACATGTCACAACCAAGTTTGAAGGCAGTGACTAAGATCACTAAAAATTGCCTAAAAAGGAATTTTTTATTGAACAGATTCCTCAATAAGTTACTCCTCATTGCTCCCATCATTTGCAACCCAAAACTTTGATGAATAGAAGACATTTGTATGCTTTGTATGCTTCCCATGTCCTTCTACTGTTGATTAGCCCATTAAATGTTGGCAACCATTTGGAGATGAAATGTGCTATGTTCACTGTTGTGACAGACATTCAAAATCTTGAAGGCATTGCAAATGCAAGGAACTGAGATATGGAACACTTCAGATCTGGGAGGTCTTTTTTTTTTTTTGTTCAACAATTTATCACACAGTGCACAGGCACAGTCTGTTGGGATACAAGCCTAGGGAGATGGAATACAAGTCCTAAGCTTAGGGTTAGGGCTAGCAGCTGCTACCCTTAACCCTAGAGCAATGGCAGTCTCCTATACAGAATAGACTGGCCAAGACTACAAAGACTGCCAAGACTGTCTCCTATGCTATCCAGGGAACCCCCTATAATATACAATGATAGACAAGTCTATCTGGAGAATTATATAGGGGAAATGAGGTCACTATGAAGTCATTACAGAATACCTCCTTTATATATTATAGGAGTGCATTACACTATGCCTCCTAATTGTGTAGTATAAATATTGCACATCTTGTAGGAGATAATAATAACATTCCTCCCTGTGGCAGACTCCCTCATACACTTACCTTGACTTAAACTCAATACCTCAAAAACCTCATCCTCATCTTGTGCTCAACTTCCTGATCCCAATACAGTCCATGGGCATGAAGTAAAGACACAAATTAGAACACTATGATTTGACCATGCCCTTCCTCCCTCCAAGGTGATGCCCCTATGTCTTTTGGTGGCCACTAAGGTGAGCAAGTATGACCATAGATACCACCCATGAGGACATGAAGGCCCACTGCTCTTGTGTGGCACTCAAGCCAGAAAACTCCCCCCTAGTGCTTCCACATTCCCCCCACATGCAGCCTCCTGGCTGAAGCCAGAGCTGGTGAGTAGTGTCATTTCACTGCAAGCTCCCAGATCCTAAGACCCAGAGGTTAACCACTTCCACTGTCCAGAGAAAGAATGGTGGCTGCCCCCTCATCAGAGATAGACAGCTGACCCAGTGTTGCTGCTGTCCAATGAAAAAACCTGGCTGTGACCATGGCCAGCCCAAATGATGCCAGTGGAAGCAGACAAGAGGGTGGACAGCCAAGGCCACTCCCTACTCATCCAAGACAAGCCCAGGGACAAGTCCCTGAGAGCACCCCACCTGTAGTGATGAGGTGCATGAAAGGCTCTGCCTCTGACCAGAGGGGCAGGTTGCCTGATGATGGATGGGGAGTGTTACCCCCCCTAATCCACAAGTATGTTACACTCCTCCACCTATTCTGGTCAGATTCTGGTCAGACTCTGGATTCCGATTGGAATTTCCGGAATTCCGGAGCATTAAATTTACATACATTTTGTCTTATAATAGATAATTCCGGTTGGACTGGGGGTCAAATTTATGACCAGATTCCAAGGAATCTACCCGGACTCAAACAAAGCCAGAACAGCTGGAACAACCAGACGCACAGCAATGAGTAACCAGAATCATCAAATAAAATTGTTGAATATACCGAGAATTGAACCTTGTCCTCAGCACCATAGATACACCTGCGCGTTCACCACTAGGCTACCCGACAATTCATTTCAGAGGTGCATTTAATGATTCTATTCCCCAATTGAGCTGTGTTCACAAGTCACAAATCACAACAGTGTGACGTGGCACCTCACACGCTCTCACACCCATCCATCAACCACCACCGACACATCATGATCCATCTGCCAACAAACCCACCTCAAAACCATGTCAACCACCTGTGCTACCACGCGCAACAAGGGTTCAGACCCATCAGTGCCCAAATCACCTCCCAAATCGGGTTCGCAAACCCAAAAACGTGCCACGTCATCGCTCGAAAAGGCCGGCTCGAAGAAAGCAAAGCAAGATGAGGAGGAGGAAGATGAAGATAGGGAACAGCACGGGTTTGGCCAACCCGTGCGGGTTACGGGTACGGGTAGGCACGGGTACGGGTACGGGTCATGATTTAGGTACCCGTGACCCGCACCCAACCCGTCACCAAATGTCTATGTACTAACATACAGTTTTGTATTTACAGGTTTCGGCACTCAGATGAGTGTCGACAACCTTTTAATTACTTATGTACTATGTGTATGTACTAACTAACTTAATATATATATTATTTACGGGGGAAGCGACGCCCCAGAGGAAGGGGAAGCTTGTGGAAGCAAGGTCTTATATACCAGATAATGTTTATTACTATTTGGTTCCAGTAAACGAACGCGAACGTGACACGTTGTTTGCTGAAACAAGTTGATATTTACTAGTACATATTGTTTGGTTTAACTTTTCTGAATGTGATGTCTCATTTATTGAAACAAGTTGATAATTAATACTAGTATATAGTTGAAGTAAATGAATGCAGCACATAAACGAGTCGCGTTCGCATTTACTGAAACCAAACAATGGCAAACATCAACTTAAACGACGTGTCGCGTTCGCGTTCGTTTACTGGAACCAAATAGTAATAAACATTATCTGGTATATAAGACCTTGCTTCCACAAGCTTCCCCTTCCTCTGGGGCGTCGCTTCCCCCGTAAATAATATATATATTAAGTTAGTTAGTACATACACATAGTACATAAATAATTAAAAGGTTGTCGACACTCATCTGAGTGACGAAACCATTAGTTAAATGTATGTAACAAATCCAAGGCCCCAACAATGACGGCGACAACATGGTGTTGTCACCGTCATTGTTGGGGCCTATGCAGGAGGTGTTACACAATGGGAGACGGGGGTCTACCCGTACCCGCTGTGACCCGTGACTCGTGACCCGTGGGTTGCGGGTACGGGTAGACGCGGGTACGGGTACGGGTAGAGCTCTGGGTACCCGCGGGAGTACCCGTGCTATTGCCTAGATGAAGAACAGCCTCAGAAGGGGAAAGGTCATAAAAGGTAAGTAATCCAGGCTGTATATTCATGGTTATCAACCTAATCACTCTAATCACCCAACAGGTCCTCGAAAAAAGGCTCGAAAGCAAAGGGTGCGGCCTCAACCGCTTATTTAAGGTATTTTTCTTTTTCTTATATCTTATCAACTAACTGTTTCTTACTGTTTTAGAGCTGAACTTGCTCTCGAGGCCAGCGGCATCTCTGTCACCCCCCGTCAACATGCTCACTCAGCGGAGGGGAGCCTCCTACCCCCACCTCCTGCTCTGGGTGGCACTGCCCAAAGACGAGTCCAGCAGCCCCCCTCCAGTGACAGCAAGGACAGTAACGAAGGGACTGGCAATGAAAATGATGGGGACGACGCCAGCGCGAACCAGCACAGCAACAACAGTGATAGCGACAGCAACAACAGCAACAGCAACGGGGAGTCTGGGGACAATGACAAGAACAATGACAAGAACAACGACAACAGCAAAGCCGAGAATGACACCAACAGCAACAGCACCCACAGGAAGGTCCGGGACAACCACACCAATGCCAACACTGACAACGACAACAATGGAGAGGCCAACAACACCAACGCCAGCCACGGGGAGGCTGGAGACAACAACACCAATGATGCAGAGGCCGCCAACGCCATTCTGGTTATCCTGCAATGGTATCTTGGCTGGAGGATAGTGATGACAAGCTCTCAGATATTGCATTGTGGGGAATATCAAAGCCTGTATATACATTTTCAGATCTTTTGGAGTGGCTGGCAAATGGAGGAGAGGGTTTGACAAAGGTGGAGACAGAGGCAGAATCTAACATGGAGGAAACTCAGAACCAAAATGGAAAGGGAAAGGGAAAGGGAAAGGAGAAGGAGAAGGAGAAGGAGAAGGAGAAGGAGACAGAAGGGAGAAAGGCAAAGGACAAAGGCAAAGACAAAGCAAAAGAGGTAACTGGGGGCAAGAAGAAGAAAGCTAAAGGAAATATGTAAGTAGATACAGTGGACAAATCCAATTGTGTTATAGTTTCTAAGTTCACTATCTTAGTGACAATTGCTCAAAAGCAATGCTCTGGCTGATTTCAAGTCTTTGCTATCCACCTTTGCCATTGTGGATTCTGCTGGGTCTTAGTTTTTTGCCCACAGCTGCTGCATTGCCAGAATTAAGCCCATTTCCAGAATTATCTTTCCTCTCCTTCAGTCAATTCATCCAAACAAATTTCTCACCCGACATATCCCTTTCAACAGTTTTATTAATGCTGTTTACAATGACTGAAAATCCCAATCTTCTCAGTTTACATGCAAGACAACAGTATTCCTCTTGGAAAAGGAGAAAACATTTCTGCTATTAACAGCTGGATCAAAAGCTTGTCATGGGCAGTGTATGCAAAAGTAGACAACAGTGCATCCACATTGTTGCATGAATCTGACCGGTATGAAGGCATTTCTGATAAACATATTGTCAGCAACATTGCAATCAAACTTGATAAATTGGCACAGCACTTGGGCCTCATCAAATACAACAAAAAGGGCCATCTAAAGACTGCTCTCAAACCAATATCATATAAAGCAATTGAAGCTGTCAATATCATTTGTCCTGAATCATATCAATGTGTCACAAGTGGATGTAAATTTTGGTCTCTGGTTCAGACAACCAAACAAAGAGATATTCCCTTGGTAACACTTGTGAAAAATAATACTATTCACAAAGATGTTCCAGTTCTTACTGGAAGGTGCCCCAATTGCACTACATTGTATAGTGCAGATCATGAGTGCTCTCCAGAAATCAATGAAGAGAACAAGTTCACCAACTTGTATTTGAATTTTGCCAAATACCTCAAAGTTGGTCAAAGTATATGGGTAGATTGAGTTTTTTCAAATGCTGTTGTGAATGCTATGTACAGCTTTCATGCCTCAGCCTCAGCATACATGGAATTCTGGAATAATTCTTTTGGAAAAACACAGCAACATGTTTTACAGTTGTCATGTTGTCAGATCTGGCAGGCCTTTGTTCAGGAGTCCATCCACACCATTGCTGCTTCTGCTAATAGAGAGTTATCAGTTTGTGATAATCTTGCAATTGATGAAATTACAAAAGAAGCTTTCTCAATTCTTGGTGAAAATGGAGTTATCAGAGCTGCAGATCAACATGCTTGTTCAGAATGCACTCATAACTACATTCCAACAACTTCTGATAATATTCCAACTGCTCATTCTGCTGCTGTAGTTGGAGTTGATGAGGATGTTGAACAATCCTCTCAGCAAGCTGCTGATTCTGGTTCACCATCTTCTGGTTCTTTTTTTTTTTTTTTTTTTTTTTTTTTTTTTTTTTTTGTTCAACAATTTATAGCGCGGTGTACGTACACAGTCCGCGGGCACAAAGTACAAACATACTAGGGTAAGCTACGCTCTACTATACCAGACCCCTGCCGGTGTGAGACCTTCCTCCCTCTTTTAACCTCTGAGGTGGGCAGATAGACCACATATAAGGCTCGCTGGAGCCGGGAAGGCAGAGCCGCGCCCTTGCGCCGCCGCATGCCAGAAGACCCCCCACCCGCAGCTAGATCGGTCCCCCCATGCGCGGCCAGCCGAAGCCAGCCGGTGAGTGGTGTTGATTCA
Organism: Tricholoma hemisulphureum; assembly: GCA_964034925.1. NCBI lineage: Eukaryota > Fungi > Basidiomycota > Agaricomycetes > Agaricales > Tricholomataceae > Tricholoma > Tricholoma hemisulphureum. The sequence goes on along the minus strand of OZ035930.1, from coordinate 1,906,917 downwards.
CCGTAAGCCCCCAGCCCCCGAAGGTCCTGGAGGTTAACCGAGTTCCCTAACGGGCAGAGGGGAGAACCACTCCCCTCATCGAGAAATGGGCCACCGGACCGGCGTCCCTGCCGTCCGATGAGATGCCTGGCCGAGACCCAGTGGGCCTAAAGCCTGTGGATATGGGTACACCTGTGGGAGGCTGAGGCCCCCACTTGTATGCCCATGACAACCCTAGGGACGAGCCCCAGGAGCGCCCCATCCATAGCGATGGGGTGCGTGGTAGCGCCGCCTGTATCCAGACAGGCAGCTTGCCGACAATGGATAGGGGGTGTTACCCCCCCTGGTCCGACGCACGAGAGGTCGATGGCGTCGCCGATCGATCAATCAGTTGTGCCGCCGTCGTGGACAATGGCGGCGGCGGGGAAGGGGCCCCGTTGGAGTCTCAGTGGCAGCCTCAGCAGGCCCGCTCCCTGATCGTCCAGAAGATCCACAGGCCGCATTAACGAACACGGCCGGGGAGGATACGTGTGGTCCCCAACACACAGTGTTGTAGGGCCGTAAAGAGCAGTGCTGGGGGAGCGTCTCCCCCTGCCCTCTGCTGTCTGATCTCAATGATCGCAGATACTCCGCTGACCCCTGCTAACAGGTGGACAGTGGGAATGGCTCGGTCTCTTGTAAGCAGCAGGGATCGCCAGCCCTGCGCATCCTGGATGAGCAGATAAGTTGTCCCCAGAGCACACGCACAGAGCATGGGTGCCCAAGGGAAGCGTGGTAAGGGGAAGCGCCGGTGCGCAAACCCCTAGTGCAAGGCAAGGACCCACCCACAGGGAGAAGGCAGTGTCCTGTAGTCGTAGAGAAGCTAAGATCCTAAAAGGAAGTGAAAGCAGACGCACCAGGTCCCTAGATCCTCTCCAGGGATCTGGCAATCCAAAGGATCGCCCCCCCCCCCTAAGCGTGTTCTCCCCCCGACCCCAGAATGGGACCCCCAGCCTAAGCCGGCAGTGTTACTTCACCGTCGAACCCCCCCACCGATTGGCGGAAGGTGCCCCATCCCAGAGCCGAGGATCATCGAGCCCAGGTAGGTAAAGATGGCGGACAGTAGGACACCCTCTGAGTGGGCATCCGTGCACGATCCGTGGGGATCGGTCAGGCCAATCGCCAGGGGGGTTGGGATAGCTCCCAAACGACTCCTGGGGAGTGGGATAGGCTGGTCTGATCAAAGATCAGGCCAGGGGATAGACTGCTGGACAACGAGCCAGACAGTGTACAGAAAGTTCCCACGGCGCATGGTGGCAGTAACAAGTCAAGAAGAGATGTTGACCATCTTCTGGTTCAACATCTGCATCTACCTCTGAAGATGGCATGGATGTTGACAAAGCACCAGTAAAGATGGTAGTTGTTGATGGAACATGCTTTGGGCCAAAGCACTGTGCATATGAAAATTGTGCAGATGATCTTATGAACTATCGTAGTGGTGTCTTTTGTGAAATACATGAACAAACCCATGGTGCAAAGTGCCATGTCTGCAACTGTAACAATTCCAAAATCAGAGGAACACAGGCATGTCAACAACATCAGCAGCAATGGAAGAAATATGTCACTCAACACAAAAGAAAATCAGCACCTGGTTTCCGAAGAATTACACAAAGGCCAGCTGAAAACCTGCCTTGGGTTTCAACAGGTACATAGACAGAACAACCACATGATGAACCAATGGAGGAAGTAGAGCATAAAAATTATTTCAGTGCTCCTAGGTTTTATTGTGTGGAAACAATATGTGCACCATGTGGTGTGGTTATTGCCTGGGAAAAATTCCCTAAAGCTGAATCACCTACCAATATTTTGGCAATTTTGGAAAATGTTTTTCACACTGAAGAGTCCAGACCAGATTACATTTGCATTGATAAAGCATGCCTGGTACTTCGAACTGCTCTCAGAAATGGATCATGGAAAAGGGCATGGGAAAAGACAACATGATTTATTGTTGATACTTATCATTACACCAACCATCAAGATGATGATGAACTTTGCAAGAAATGGTGTAATCCTGCACCAGCTGATGGCTCTGCACCTAATCTGGTTGTTGAAGCCAAAGATAAACAAGGCAAATCTTGTTTCAGACATGCATTCAATACACAGGCAAGTTTTGATACTGTTTCATATAGCAATGATACTTAACTAAAATACAACAAACAGGCTTGTGAACAGTTAAATGCATGGATGGGAGGGTATGAATCAATGTTGAAGAAAATGACACCTGGGAACTTCAACTGGTTTCTGCATAGTATGCTATTTTATCATACTAGACATGTTATTGCTAAACAAGAGGAAAAGGCAAGTAGGGTAAACAATAGTGATAGTGATGGTGATAGTGATGATGACATGTAGATAGAAATTACTGTACAATCAAAAATTCAGTGGGGATATCTTGATGATGCCCATCCTAAGTATATAACAATCCAGGCACAGTCAGTAAATCATCAGTACTAAGTCATGTTCAGTCCAAGTCTACCAGAAACTGTCAAGTTCCATTAGATTCCACTGGAATCCACTGGAATCCGATGGAGTCCGGTGAGTCCAATCGGAATAGGTAGAGGAGTGTAAATTACAGAGGGGGGGGGAGGGGGCAAAGGTGAATGCATGTGGGTTTGCCTCAAGAAATTTGACAAGATCTGTGATCCATCATGGTCCCTGCCAATGCTTCTTATGCATGAGGTGCAGGCACACATGAAGGAGATGATCACTGTCCTGGAGGGGCTGGGGGGGGGGGGGGGGGCAGGTACAGTGAGTTTCCTTACTGGGGAAGAAGCAGTTGTGGTAGCTCCCAATAGGGGTGTGCACCATGATGCACCAGCAGAGCCAGGCCGTCAACCTGCAGTTGTGTGCAGTCTCCTTGAGCCAGGGCCCACAGCCTGAGGTCATGGGCATGGTGGGGGACTTGCGCTGAGCACAAAGGTCCAGGAAGCTCCTCCCTCAATACTTGGGGTCTGCAAAATGGGCCTGCCAGTCCTTGTCTGTCACCTCCTGAAAGGAGGGGAGCAGCCAGTTGTGGGTGGCCCTGGGAGACACTCCCAGGGGCAGCCAAAGGGACGTTGCAACATCATGGGCCAACTTGTGGACTGACCACTCTGCTTTGGAGGGGACAAACCAGAAGTGAACTGGGTGCTCTGGGCCTAGTTCAAACCATGAGTGCAGGAGACAACATGCCCAGAGGGCATACTGTTGGCCCCCCACAGGGGAGCAGTCCACCCACGACTCCATGAGCATGAGGGAATCTGAAAAGATCACCACCTTCTTGCACCCCGCACCTATGGCTGTGGACACACCAAGGTGAAGAGCCTGATGCTCGATGTCGGTTGGACTGGCGCGGCTGGTGAAGGCAGTGATGTGGCGGATCTCCTGGTCCCCTCGGAAGACCAGCATGGCCGCCATAGCCTGATGGGCTGATTTTGGGACTGACCCATCACAGCTTACAATGAGGCAATCTGGGTCAGCCCTAGCCTCAGCCAGGACTTGGTCCAGACAACCAATGTACTCTTTGTGCTCGTCTATCCCCTGCAGGAGTGGGTGGTGGGGCATCAGTCTGTCCAAGAACAGATCAACAAGATGGCATCCAGGTTGACTCTTGGGGCCAATGGCCTATGTTGAGTATTGTTCTCTTTTTAAACCTTTTTTTAAGCTACCAAAACTTTTTTCAGTTTTTCTATTTGTAACAAGGGACAGCCAATGCACCACCCCTCTTCCCCATTCAACTGGGATGTGAGGGGCTCAACAGTGACATGTCCACCACCATGTCACTGCCCATATACAACACATACAACACCACCAGAGCCAAGGGGGACAGGCCAGGAGGCAAGGGGAGGGGAGGGGAGGGGAGGGGAGGCCTCATCCTCTACCTGGTAAGCCCCCTGACCCCTCTGTGTGCACCACATCACTGATGCACCCCTTCCCTATGCAACGCCTCCAATGACTGAAAGGGTGGGGAGGAGAATGATGACAAATGAAAGCCACCAGTGCTGCCATGTCACCACCATTTCCACCACCTGCATACAACCCAGCAGTGACGCCACCCACCCCCAGGCCCATGAGCAACTGCTCATGGGGTGGGTGATGGGTGGAATGGTGACAAGGGGATGGGAAGACCAGGACAAGGGTAGGCGAGGACCAGGACAAGTGGATTGGGCGGGCAAAGGGTGGAACAGTGATGGGGGATGGGGGGAATGGGCATGATAGGCACAACAATGAATGGAATCACACCAACCCCTCTCTCTCCACCACTGCTGCCAGAAGCAACTGCTCACAGTGGAGATGGGGACACAGTCAAGGGCCCAGAGGAGGGTGGTGGCCAACACACCCTGGATGCACTCCCCCTGCATTTTTGCCAGGGGGTGAGTTTTTTAATAGTTTTTTATTATACTTAATTGTAGTTTCATATGTAATCCCATCATACTTAGCCTCTTGCACAACTTAATTAATTATTTTTAATTGAACAAGTGTCAATTCCTCCAAGAATCCTACCATTCCTGATAGGACTACCAGGATTCCTGGAGGATTCCTCCAGGAAGTGTAAAATTCAGACAAATGCTGTCAATATGTATTACATTACTTTTGCAGATCTAGTAAATAAGAGTTAATTGTTATGGATAAGTGAATCTATGAGCACCAGGAATCCAATCAGTTACCCAAAGCAATTCTATTTTGTTAAGTATGGATAGTCACAGTATATCCAGATATAAGTGTTTCTGTATCCATACTGTATCTGTATCCATGGTTGCATATCCAGATATACAGATATATCCATGTTAGTCCCTAAATTCAATGTACTTTCTTTGACTACATGTATATATAACTGCAACTACTCTACTATACCCATATCACAGACTTTTTAATGCCTTTCTCACTCTCATAAAAAGAATTTACTGACTCTGTATTGAAAGTTTACATAATTTATACATTCAGAAAAATGTAAGAGCAGTAACTACTAGAATGCAATCTCAAAAGCATGATGATCTACATATTTATTTACATAGAATGATTGGAACTTATCTAGTGTATCAGAGAATGAAAGATCTCTTGGAACAAACTCATCCTGGAATACTGGAAGGAGATGAGCTGCCCGAATAATAGTATCAAGATAAAATTACTGAAACCTGAGGTGCTGCACCATCTGTAACATCAGGTTCAACAACCTACATCCCAGTTGCTGGATCTGCTGATTGACCAACATGTGAGAACCAGTGAACAAGTGCACATGGATACTTGATACCATTGTATGTGCAAGAGAAGAAGAGGTAACATGGCCAATGTCAAGACCAGCCATTCCAGGTGCATCTGGATCAGTTTCTACAAAGACACAATCATTTCTAGGTGGGCCTTTTCTCCATGACTTCACAGCACATATGTGCTCAGTATGCATACCCCCCACTCCAGATATGTCACTTGGAGAACAAAATGTGGCCACAGCAGAAGGGTATGTAGTAATTTCATCATGGAAAGGAGGTAAGTTGTGGGGGTCCAGTGCTTGACTTGATGAAGATTCTGTATGTTTTTGGGTGTACAAGAACTTTTGAATGAGAAGATTCAAATCAGGTTGATCAATGGTAGCCCCAAGATTGTCTGGATAAATCTGAGAGGCTGATGGAGTATTTAAGTGTCAGTCATTATAATGATTAGAGCACTTACTAGCAGTCTTAGCCAGGTTGACATGAGCTTCAACTGCTGGCCCAGCCACTATATCACCATCATTCTCTTCATTACTCCCAAGCTCACTTTCAGCTGAATGCTGTGTGGCTTCCAGTCCAGGAATGCTATGACTACTGTTGGTGTTATGATTGTGTAATATTGGATCTGGTATTGAATTGTCAGGACCAGCTGCATGTTAATATAGTTAGCAACTATAATGTGTTTGGATATGAGGAATATATCCACCAAGTCTTGATAATGCCTAATCAAGAGATGTACCATCAAGCATTTTGTGATGAACAAAATCAACACATGCTGCTGCCAGCTTGTCAAGCCGTTGATTGGTAAGCAACATCCGGCCAAGAGCATTGAAGCGGTTAGAGCATCACCATGGTTCTTTAACAGCTTTGATGTGTTTTGATTCAGTTATTGAAGAACATAGGCCATTGGGAGCACCAAATGCTCTAATGCGTTGAAGATAATGAAGGAGTGAATGTTGTCAAGGTAGATTAAATCCACCAGGGCAGACACCACATCTCTGAAAGATTTCATGATGAGTATGATAGCAGTTTAGTGCATCTTCTAATTCATTGAGACTTCTGGTGTCAATAATATCATGTCAAGCAACATAGCAGAACTCCAGAAAGGCACATATAGCATGCACCATCTCTTCTGGTACATGGCCTTTGATTGCTGGTATATAAACCTTAACAAATTCAATTGATAAATTGAGGGACATTTATAAACTGACCCGCACCTTCATAAGTGCCTTTGAATCATCCCCAGTCCATTGCTTAAAGCTTCTACCCTTTGGAAAGCGTCGGAGTCCTGCAAATGAAGGTGCTAATGCAATTCTATATCTACATTAGTAGAGTATAATTGATGACCAACCATTTATCAATGTCATCTAATATTCTATTAGCTTCCCGTTCAGAGTGCATTCCCTTGATATAATCATTAACCCAGGTAACTATATGGTCCTTAAATATTCCCTTTATCAATTGGTGAAGTAGATCAGGTGAGAGGAGCTCATGAATATCTGCTTGTGGAAATTCATTTGTAAATGGCAAAAAATGCAATCTTTGCATATTCACTTGGTGTTCCATAGATGGAATTCAAAATCTGTTAGAAAGCATATTGCATTGGTGTGTACTATTATTTTACTGTGGACTAATGTAAGCTGCATGGGCGAAGGCGCATAGCACCTCCCAACTCAAAGAGCAACATCCTAGCCTAAAATATGGCAGGGGAGAGGGCTGCGATCCATGTGTGCATGTAGGAGTCTAACAATGCATTGAGTGAGTCTCAGGGCCCGCATTTTAGGAGGTAGACAATCAACTTACGAGGTATAGTGTGCATTCTTAGCTAGCGCACCTCAGGAAGCTCAATGGTGCTGTGCATGAACTCTTGGTGGAGTTCAGGCTGTGCTTGGAGGTATGGTGCCAGGACCTGCGCATGCTTTCACAGATACAGTGTGAAGGCTCTACTTGCACATCTGCCCATTGTTTTGACCACTTTGAAAGGCAGGTTTCGAAGCAAGTATTCAAGCGTTGAGCCTATGCGGATGCCATGTCCCTGCATGGGATCTTCTCCAGCAGCTCTGGCGGCTTGTGCAAGTCATTCAATGAACTTGGCTTTGGTGAGGGGTTTAATTGCCTTCTTGGAGCAATACAAGAAAAGGTGAGCATTGAGCGTTGGGTTGTTTACATGGAAATGGTTGGTAAGGGCGTCTTCAGGATCTGTTGGCCCATTTTGACGGCTCCACTGGACCTTTTTGCCTTGTGTTGCTGCCTTGGTGCATGAGACAAATAGTTCTGTAAAAGGTAGACTGTTCCAATCTCAATCCCACCTCAGGTTAGCTCTTGTGATGTGGACTTTGGGGTCAAAGGCACTTAGTCAGGGGACTGTGAACTCTCCAACGTGGCCCATGGCATAGAAACATGTTGTTAGGCATGCAAAGATGGCTGCATCCAAGGGTTTGTCCAACTTCAGCTGGCCTTTGAGTTTGGTGATGAATTCAACAGTGTATGGATGCTGTTTCTTTTGTTTGGAGGTTTCAGGAGTAACATTTGTGGCTGCTTTTAGCAAAACCTCCATTTCAGTTTTGTTGGGTTGCCACTCTAGACCATTTAGCACATGCCAAGCTCGGACTCCATAGAGGTAATTAGCTATTGCCCTTCCTGAGTATGATCCGGCTAGACTTGTGACAAAGGTTGAGAGTAAGAGTGGGTCTGCTGGGGCTCGCTGGGGTTCTGGAATCTGCTTCTTGTTGCAGAATATGTGGTATATGAGGAGTCCAGTTCCATATGTTTGTCTGGTGTTCTCTGTCCAAGCATGACTTATCACGTCCCCGATGCGGTGGATATCTTTGTTCAAGATTCCGACTTCTTGCCCATGTGTGGGATGTTGGCTGTAAGGTTTCCAGAGTCGGATTTGGTCTTGGGAGAAGCAGTGAGGGCAAAGTGGGGATTGTTCAGGGGTCAAGTCTGGGTGATAGGGTATAGGTTGGCTTTGGGTTGGTGCACTTCTAGGAAGTGGGGCATTCCACTCTCTCTGTCTACCAGTCTTCAGCTGATGTGAAGAGTGTCTCACCCCACTGTTGGGATTCAGCATTGAATGTGGCTCTTTTGGCAAGGGGTGGTTCTTTGGTTGGTTTTGGAAGGGGATGTGGTGTAGTTCTGTGTCAAAGAGCATTGATTTCAGTGGGTTGCAGAGGTTGGTCATGGGTGATGATGAAGTGTTTGATTTCTTTTGGGACTGGCGTGGCTGGGAGCAGGAACTGTTCAGGGGGATAGATACCTCAGGAGGGGCCATCTGCAGGGTTTTCCTTGCTTGGGACGTAGCGTGAGTGGATAGTGCACTGGTGAAGACTTGTGACATCATGGATTCTACAGAATACTCCATTTGTTGCCTTGTTTTTGCTCATGCCTCTCTACCAGCCTTTGATAACCCCTCGGTTGTCACCAAAGACTTTGAAGTGATTGCCTGGTGTGCTTGAATCCATGAGTGTGTTGATGAGGAGCTTGAAACCAATGGCTTTGGCCCAGCCAATATCCCAGCCCTCCAATTTCCAACCTGGGAGAAGTCGCCAAGCCTGCCAACAATGTCCAATGACAATTGCGATTCTGATACCAGAGCTGGCATCTGAGTATGCTTCTCTGTCGATGAGTTCAATGGGGCCTGGGATTTCATGGGTAATGTTTTGGTTTGAAAGTGATAAAGCCACCAAAAAAGGTCACTAGTAGTGCCTTTTGGTGGGGTGCGAGGTACAAAAGGATGGTCATGGAATGTCCCCAGCATGGCTTCCAGTGAGGTGAGGTATGCTCATCCTGCTGGAACAACCAGGGATGCATGTAGTAGCTTACCACATAGCTGCTCAACTTCCTGCAGTGTGTGTGTTGCCTTTTTACCCTGATCAGTGATTGCATCCTTGTACTTGATCTTCTTTGCCTCTGATAAGGAAACCATGCAACTCTCAAGGTTCCATACAAAGCCCAGATATGGTGCAGTGGAGCTGAACAGAATTGTCTTGGATTTCTCCCAAGGTATTCCAAGGAGGTCTGAAAGGTGATCAATATCTGTATCAAAATATGTGAAAGGTATATCATGAGGTTCACAGGTAGATACAGCTGAGAAGTCTTTGAAAGGGGGCTTAGCATCTTCATCAAATTTGGCTGACCTGCCATCAGGCATGGTTTCTCCTTGATACCACAATTGGCTGCCATTCTGTAGCTGTCTACCATTGGTGAGGATGATGGAGTGCCATTTGCAATGCTTCTCATTATATGCAGAGAGGAACTCACGAAGGATTCATATGAACACATGGTCATCAACCCATTTTGAGACAGGCCCAATACCACTTGCCTGAAAGATGCCAACTGCTGCATTGCCAAGACTGCCATAGACACCACCTGCCGAGGTGAGACCAAAGTTGTTGTTGGTGTTGATGGCAAACTGATCTTCTCCACGTAGCTTAACAACAAGACCTGGCCATTGTTCTGGAACAACAGGAATTGTCTGATAAGCCTTAGCAACATCATGGACAGAAGCTTGAGATCCAGGTGGGAGGTTCCAAACCAGAAAGCAGACAGTGGTGAAGGTTCCTCAGGTACAGGGGAAGATATTAGAGTCAATAGTATAATTAATTGAGGATATGCCCAGGCTCAGAGGATGCGGAAATGAGAAATTATGGACAGCTCAACACTTTCCAGGTTTTCCAGATTTGGGTATAAGTGAGAGAGGGGAGGTCTGAAAGGGGCCCAGTTGCTGTTCAACTTCAGATCAAGACAATGGTCCCATGTAGTGGCCAGTTGAAAGTTCCCTATCCACAATACAGAGATATTCATCAGAGTGTGAGTAAACAGTATTAGGATCAGGAAGTTGAGCACAAGATGAGGACGAGGTTTTTGAGGTATTGAGTTTAAGTCAAAGGTAAGTGTATGAGGGAGTCTGCCACAGGGAGGAATGTTATTATCATCTCCTACAAGATGTGCAATATTTATACTACACAGTTAGGAGGTATAGTGTAATGCACTCCTTTAATATATAAAGGAGGTATTCTGTAATAGACCCCTGTACCAGTTAATAATGGAATAACTATGTCATATCCCCTATAACAGTGTCAATAATAGTGACATATGATATCATGGCTTGGTAAGTCCTAGACTTCCTGCAGGGTGTGTCATAGACACTCTATCCAAGGCTCTGTCTCTGATAGCCTATGATAGACATGGCTATATCTTGCCTATCCTATGATAGACATGCTGCAGGATGATTAATCCTGTAGCATGTGTTAACTGTGGATTCCCCTATATATCTCTGCATGTGTTAACCTCTGTTAAACATGTGTTAATATGACTTAGCATATTCTGGCAATATTCCCTAGGCATGTTAACTGCCTTGGCTTGCCTGTATACTCTTGTATACATAATCCCAACAAACAGTAGGGCCGTTTTCAGGTGTGAATGTAGTAGAAAGATGACAGATCCAAATGTCAAATCCATACTGAATCTGGTGTGGGATGTGAGGGTATTTACAGAGAAGCTCGAGGTTGAGTAAGAGTTGTTGCCACATCTCAACCTTGTATGGTGTAAGGGCATTACTCCTTCTGTGCATGAGGACATTGCTGAGCTCCATGGTCCTGTTTTCTGCACCCAGAGCACTTGTGACATTGGTCATGGTCTCGGGCTGAGCATCCTTTTGACCATTGCCAGTCGATACACAAGATCTGACCGAGGGGGTTGATAATTCGACCATCCTCATTTCGCCGGCATCTGGCTTTGCCCCCGTCCAAAAACTTGCTCAATGAGCATCTGGCAACATTGTGAAAGTAGATTCCAAGGCATATGGCACAAATCGCACGGATCTGCCAATTTGTGCCCTCCCAAAAATGCTAGTGCCATGTTGAGGACTTTTGGTGGGGATTATATTGTGGTGGCACACCATGGTGTTGGTGTGAGGGCTCCTCCTGGCCTTTGGTGTGGGACAGAGACTTTGATCATGAATGACGCTTGCGTGGGTATTCTTGCATTGTTAGGCATCAGTTAGTAACCTGTCCTCATTCAGGTGTGTGAGAGCCTTGGAATGATGATTGCATATTTTCGATCTGTATTACATTACCATACATCAGGAGCATGATTGACAATGATTTTTGGCCCATGAGTAATGTGCAGTTATAGCAACAGGTGTACTGTATGAGACATAAATATAGTGCAGGCAAACATTCATGAAGCATAGCAGTGTTGTTAAAGAAGCATGAGAAGCATGAGAAGCATGAAGCATTCGGGATGTTGAAGCATAAGAAGAAGCACCATAGTGTGAATGGAGCAGAGAACACATGATAGGAAGTGAAGCATGAGTTGCATGTATGCAGTCATGCAGAAAGGGAAGCATAAGTTGTTGAAGCATATTCAGGAAGGATTGGAGAGAGGTTGGGTGGGGAAGGAAAGAGAGTCAGTGGGGGTGGGAACAGGAGATCAGTATGGAATCCTGCTGAGGACAGATGTACTTACCTCTCTGAAGCTTTCGGCTTGTAATCTGTCCCAGAACTCCTCTGAGATAGCCTGCAGTAGGGAGTTGTTCATGATTCCAATGTTGAATCCAGTGTTGCACTTCAGCTGATCATGCCAATTTCGATGGACCCTTGCTTGATATATGAGGAGGATGCTTTCACCATGTTTGCGGTTACACATGAGGTGTATTTCAAGGTTCAGGAAGAATTCAGCAAGTGCTTTGATGTGGCTTGAGGGCCAGTTGGCTGCTGAGGTGTGTTGTAGGAAGCATATCCTACCCATGGTCATCTGCTGCCAGGTAAGATCAGTGTTGTTGATGGCATTGTGTGAAGCTTTCACTGCTGAGAGTTGTTTGAGGGCTAAGGTGTCTCCGACCTTTGCGAAGCCTAAGGCATCCTCAGTTTGGAAATGGTGATTTTCGAGGGCATCTAAGCATCCTTCCTGGGTGAAGTACCAGAGTTCAATGTACTCGAAAGATTCAAGTTTGTTTAGTGCATATGTGGCAGGCCAAGGTGTGATGAAATTGTCTACCGTGGTATTGACATCGAAGCCATTCATTTTTGGCTTTTTCTTCTCTGCTTCACACCTTTCTGCTTCCTCCTCCACCTCCTTTTGAGCTCTCCGCTCATCTTCCTCCTGGAATTGCTGGTGTTCGAGCTCCTCCTGGGCTCTGAGGTCATCTATGAGCTGCTGGTTCCAGACTTCTACATGGCAGTTCTTTTGCTGATTCCAGGCATCTGTGAGGTGTTGGATGACTTGCTCATTATCCATTTCTCCTGCATTGATCAAGGCAGTGCGAATGATATTGAACTCGGGTGCTCCATAATCTGGACAATTTTCAAGGTTCAGGTCATGTTTGATGTGATCCATGTTATTCAGAATAGGTATACGATGCTGTAGTATTAAATAGAGTGCTTAACAGGCAACTATGAGAAAAGAGTGAGGAGATTTGGGTCGATGAGCAAACATGGTGGTGGTGCGGAGGTAAGTGACATGTGTCACACCTCATGTTCTCTCAAAGACCAAATTCTGTTTCTACACTTGTTTCTTGCTACATAGCAGAATAGCAACCAAATAAGTAGTGATTGATATACAACCAGAAGAAAAATTACTATAACATCACCAACAATCCCATATTCATCCCACAATATACCTAATTCAAATGATTCACCCAACATGTCTGTATGGGCACAAGACCAACAAAGATGTCAATGGCCATCAAGATCATGAGAAGGTGCAGTACATCTAGTACAGCTCCAATTGTGTGCATGTACTATTGCAGAAAATTAAGTCTCTTACCTTGGGCACCAGCCTTGAACAATGCAGGCAAGAAGTGCTTGCTCTGGATAATCAGTTATGTATGGTCCAAGTCCATAAATGACTCTTCAAAAATATCCATTGGCACAACAAACAACCTCTGGTTCAGTCATAAAGGGTTTAAGAGATTCAAGGATTTTAGCCAATGAGGAGTGTAGGAGCTGGCATCAGAAGTTTCAGAACTCAGCATCATTTTGATATGCATGATTGGCTATAATAATTTAGTTTAATCCAACAGCAACTCTCTGAAAATACAACATACTTTTTGGGATTGCAAGGAAACCAAGGAGTACAAGGCCATTGCAATGTGCACATCAGACCTTGTTATGCAAGTTTCCAATGGAAAGATAAACTGGCCAGTATTCATTATGGCCAGTAGCAACAGAAACAGTTGTATTATCACTTCCCAGTATTGGACAGAAAAAAGAACTATGTGTGTCTGGATTCTCAGCAATCAAGTCCTAATAAACAGAGTATAATTACTTGTATGTCAAATTAAGACACCAGATCATTGGTATTACATACTGCCTGTTTCCATGACCAATTTGCAGACATAAAATCATGGTAGCAATGAGATCCATTACCATTATGCTCCTGATATGGGGTGTAGTCAAATCCACTCTCAAAGTCTGGGTTTGAGATAATGTTGTGAACAAGTTCATGGGGGTCATGGAACCAGCCATCATAGCCTGCATTCATCCAAGATGGAACTTCACCTTCTGGTATATTTCCATTGAAGTGGAGAGAGAAACTCTGCCATGGAACATCACCAAGAGGAGTGGCATCAATCTTGTTGTAGAAGTCCTTGTGATTCTGAAATAGTGCTGATCCACCAGATGTGGCTGCTGAAGCATTCCACAGATTGAGCAATGTGTCAATGTCAGATGCAGACATTTGATTTTGACGATAGAGAAAGTCAGCAAGTTCAAATTCAACTTGCCCTGCATAAGGTGTCCAGTCATTACACCCATGGTCAGACTCATGAGGAGGAGGAGGAGAGTCCTCAGCAATATTAATCCTATCTTGATCACATTTCTGACCTGGAAGTGATATGTTAAATTACTGACCTAAAGAAAATACATTACAAACTCACCATTGAGTTTTTCATGGTAAACTCTCTTGAGATATTTATCATTTTCAGGCATTTGTTTTTGTACAGTTGATCTGGGTTCATGTTGTGGACTGCTTGGAACAATAGGAGTGGTGGCTGTGGAGCTACAACTATCACTAGCAGCAGGGGCATGATCATACAGATCTGGGTTGTGGTAGCCATAGTCATCATAGTCATCATGGTCATCAGGAGGAGGTAGTTGAACTTCAAAGTCAACATCCATGGGTGCATCATCAGAAAGAAATGGAGATGATAATGGGCTAGTAGATTTGTGATCCTGCATTTGGAATGAAGGATCATCTGGATGCAAAGGTTCCTGTGAATCATCTGATTGTTGGGGAGATGGGAGTTGATCGGAAACTGGAGATGATGTTTGACTAGCTCTATTGCTAATCACCTGAGGCCCATGCATTCCATGAACATGATTCTTAAGTCCAGCTCTGTTATAAAAACAATGAATGCATTGAGAGCATTGGAATTTTGGCTGACAACCTGCAGGGGTATAGACACCACCCTGCATGTTTTCAGAGGCTCCTTATAATAGCAGTATATGTCAGAGGTGTAGGTTGAAGGTAGATGAATGCAGAGAATGTAGGAAGACAGCTGTGTCCAGCTGTGTGGACTTGGTTCAAAGCAGAAGAGAAACACTGGAGTAGGAATGTGATATGACCACAGGCTGTGTCAAATCACAATGGGTCTGAAGCCACTATAGACAGGACAGGTAGATAACAGCAGGACACAGAATAGAGCAATGTATTTGAGCAGGGGTAATGGAGCAAGCAGAGATGGCAGATAGGCAGCACAAAGCAAAAAACAAATACACAAGCTGAAGTGGGGCTAGTACAATGCAAGGCCCAGGTCAGAATCCTAAGGGGCAACAAGAATAATCAGGGTGGAATGTGACAGAAGATCAAAGACAGGCCAGTGTGAAAAGGGCTGAGAATATTAAAGAAATGCAGATGAGCAAACAGGTCAGAGTGGAACTTTAGAGGGGTAGCACTGCAGATGCAAGCAATGGGTAGATAGATAGATGTACATGAGGTAACTTGAAGTATATAAATATAAACTGCCAGATGCAAAAACATGCATAAACAAGTATGAAAATGGAGATGGAGAAACCGAAGTTGAACTGACATGTCAACAGACACCTGCCAAACACACTTGGTCTCAAGACTTGAATGGCTTCCCCTCACAGAACACAGTCATCACCTGCATCCAAATGACCTGGTTTAGTTGTCAAGCCTACACTATGTCAAACATCAGCAGAGGTCAAGGCACAGGCTAAAGCCAAGGCAGCTGCTACAGCTGCAAAGAAGCAAGCACAACAAGCCAAAATTGAACATGTCACTGAGTTTGAGACTCAAGCCATGGCAAACAAAGACCATTGATGCCATGCCCTGTCCTAACTTTATATCCAACTATATTTCTGGTGAAAATCTTGATTCAGAGGATCTTGGGACTAATGAAGGTGATGGGTCTTACCATAATAGGTATACTTATCTCTCCCTTGATATGTCTGACAATGTGTCAGATGCTTCTGCAGAACCTGAAGAAGCAATACTTGTACCTAAGAGGAAGAAATGTGCATCAAAGGCCCTGAAGCAGCTTCTGATCATTTCTAAATATTCTGAAAGTGATAGTGAGCTGCTGCATTTGAAGCAGGCCCAAATGGCATCAAGGATAGGAAAGATCATAGAGGAGACTGACAGTGATGGATGGGGTCCACCACTGAGAAATTGGGGCTCAAAGAAGGCTGCATACTCACATGCAAAGGCAGAGAATCCCACTAGTTCTGAGAGCAAGGCAGACTTACCCCCCATCAAAAAGGCAAAGGCCTCTGACAACATGGAGCAAACAAAAGACATAGCATAAGGGCAGAAGGTGAGAAAGGACATGGCACAAGAGATGTTGGGATTATGTATACAAGAGTATACAGGCAAGCCAAGGCAGTTAACATGCCTAGGGAATATTGCCAGAATATGCTAAGTCATATTAACACATGTTTAACAGAGGTTAACACATGCAGAGACATATAGGGGAATCCACAGTTAACACATGCTACTGGATTAATCATCCTGCAGCATGTCTATCATAGGATAGGCAAGATATAGCCATGTCTTGCATAGGCTATCAGAGACAGAGCCTAGGATAGAGTGTCTATGACACACCCTGCAGGAAGTCTAGGACTTACCAAGCCATGATATCATATGTCACTATTATTGACATTGTTATAGGGGATATGACATAGCTATTCCATTATTAACTGGTACAGGGGTCTATTACAGAATACCTCCTTTATATATATTAAAGGAGTGCATTACACTATACCTCCTAACTGTGTAGTATAAATATTGCACATCATGTAGGAGATGATAATAATATTCCTCCCTGTGGCAGACTCCCTCACTCACTAGCCTTTGAGATTAAACTTCATCCTCTAACCTTGTCCTCAACTCTTCCTGTCACTGTTCACCACTCCATTCCCAACAAGAGATGAAGATGAAGCAGGGTAAGAAGAAGGAGAGTATATGTGAAGCTATTGCAGCTCAGCAAGGATGAAAGGCAGCAAGTGGGCCTGACAATGATGCTGGTAGAGCAAGCAAGGAACAGGCAAAAGTAGTGAAAGGGAGAGCTTCAGCTGCCCAGCAAAATCAGTTGAACAAATCCAAGTGTTTTGGTGATGGTCCCCAGTGGACCAGGCAAACTGAAGAAAACAATGAGGAATATAAAGAGATTGAAGATTAGTCAATCACCAACTGCGGTCACCCTGTCAAGCATCTGAATCAAAACATCAGTCATGACCAGATGGGTATTCAGGGTGATGTCATGATGTACGTTGCCTATTCCCTGACACCTATCATGCTGACTCTGGATCCCACCACATTGTTCTACTGGACACTTAGCAACCCTGCTCCAAAAAAGATGAAGTACTCCATGGAATCCTGGGCAAAGTCCATCCCCTCCAATGCAAGGCTGGCCAGCCATCCTCACTCAGTGAAGACAGGAAAATCAAGTGCTGGTCGTTATACCTCCAGCACCCCTGCACTAACAAGTGCTTCATCCCAAACAGTCACCTCCTCTGTTCTTAGAAGTGCCATCACCATCACCAGCGCTCAAGGCCCTGTCAAGATCAAACAGGATCCCAATTCTATCTACGTGCATGATGGAGGTCTCTAAGATCATGAGGAAATGACTGGCCTTGAATGCGATGCAGCCCACACTTCTCCCATCAAGGGCAGGAAATGCTTGACAAGTGAGGTAAGACTTTTTACTACAAGACATCGAGACCACAATTCATCTCTAAACAGGCTTTCAAAACTGAACAGACATTTAAAGCAGTTGATGCCCACAAGAAAGTCAAGATTGATGATCTTCTGCATGAGGTTGATTGTCAAGTTTGGCACCATTGTCGAAGGGCTGGTGATCCTCCAACAGTTCTTGGAACCAACGCGACCTGTCATGGCTTACAGGGTGAGTGTGTACAGATATGAGAGAGAGAACACATAGGAACACATTCAAAAGGAGATGAAGGAGGTCCTGAGTAGTCCCTGAGGACAAGGCACATCAAGAGGAGTAGGGGGACTATGGAGAGCCAAGCTTTGGTCGCTGTGTGCAACAATCTACAAAACTCATGTGAATTACCTGATAAGGTAATTTGGTGAGAGGTGATGAGATTTGACATGTCAAATGTCAGGTCCAGCAGTCATGAGTACTTCAAATCAAAGAAAATAGGTATGTCAAAAGAGCACTAAAGGGGGAGAGCCAGGAAAATAAATACAGAATGGGGAATTGATAACTCAGCTGAGAAACTAGTTTTGTGTAGGGAGGCTCGAATTCTTGAAGCTTAGGAACCAGGAAGATGGATGTCAGGGATTACAAAGATGTGTTGTTTGAGAGGGTCAGGGCCCCCTTTTATATGTTTTAGAGGTACAAACTGTATGCACTTTGATTGTGTGAATGCTGTGGTAGGGTTAGTTGGCCTACTTGTCAACTTCCCCCACCTGGAAATGCTCATTCTGATTCCTTTGGGAGATGCCAACACAGAGGGAGTACAGTACATTCCTGTCCTTATTTTATTTTCTTAATATTTTGTGTTGCTAATCTTGTTCAATTATTTTATAGCCTATCCTTAGGTCCCTATCTTCCAGATAAGCATATCCTGTTCACATAGCATGTGAAGCATGCATCTCTTCAAGATTTCTGCTTCCTTGGGTGTTTCACCTGACAGCCTTACTTTGATGTGATGGAGCAGTACCGGGTTTTCATTCCCTTTTTAATGTACCTTTGCTAATTATGGTAACGACACAACCCTGCATCAAACCAGCACCTGGTACAAGTTCCATGACTTCAGCTAATCTGCATCCAGATCAAGGGGCTGAACAATTGGATAGTAGGGCCAAGTGGCATTGCTTGATGACTCTCCATGCTTGCTGGGGGCACAGGCTGCATTACGACAATAGAGAGTCTCCTCAATAGACCATTCCCTGAGCAGTTCCCAATCTGTGAAACCCCGAGACAAGGATCAGATGATGCTGTCCTGACATCACTGGCTGTACAGTCCAGTCAATTCCTTAATTTTTCATCAACACTCCTTGATCTCGACGATCCCACTTCTTTTGTAGTCTATCATTCTTGTTGCTTGGTCTGACTGGCATGAGAGAACATGCGTGGTCCAATTTTCTCTTATCACTATTGTTATAAGGTGTCTCCCCACCTCTCGAATGGGACCAATTTCACTCTTGACTCGCACTTGACATTCCTTCTATTAAGTCTCCCTAGTCTCCCAAGTTCACTACACAACAAGGTGTAGTTCATAAGTTAAGTTCTCAAGTTACAAGCTCTTTTTCTCCTCAAGTTCTTATCCTTTTGAGGATTACTGTTCCCTTTCGTTCACACAACTCAGGATGTTCTCCCTGAGTCCTTTCACTCCCTGCTTCCCTTCATCCCAATGTCTACCAGTCACCTGACAGACAGATGTGTTCTGTACACAAGCCTTATCGATCAATCCAGTTACAACATGTATCAAATCAATTGTGTTTTCGTATGACAGATCTCTCCTAGTGTCCAGCTAACAAGCTGAAGGCTCATGGATCCCATCTCTTCTCTTTCTCTCCTTGTTCACGCTTACCCCATTCGTGACATGATGACCTCGTCAACGAACCTCCAGTAGATCTTTTACCCTGCTACAATGCTCTTGCACTAACCAAACCATTGGGGATGACAAACAAAATAATAAAAAGGTTCAAAATGGAAAAATGAAGAGTCCAGATAAAAATAGAATTCTTGAAGTCTTTGGTTGGTGCACAATTGTTGGTCCAGCTTAGTCTTGCCCACCTCTTGGGGAGTCAACTGCCAGGAATGGCTCAGGGAGGGGACTAGCATCAAGGCCTTCTATTGACAATACATCACCTGTGCCCCAAGCAGGCGCAGAGTACCATCCAATGCATCCCCTCAACCCTACTCATCTGACAGATCGGCCCATTGAGTAAGGCAAGAATAGCTGTGGAAGGGGGAATGTGTCAATGAGTTGCATCTTGAAAGAAGTCCGGAAAAACATAATAAAATATAGAAAGGATAAAAATACAATCCCAGTCCATGTAGCTCCCCTTTCCAGAGAGGCTGATCATACTGAGAAAAATGTGTCAGCTGTTAGAGGAAAAGTTGGAATGATAGGCAGACACATATAAGCTACATTGGGGTTGTTACAGCTGTCTGTGAAAGGTCTGCAAAGTCAAAGTAAATCATCAGCACTATAAAATGGAAGCTAAACAAGTAGAAAAGGTTCTTCAGGTAATAAAATACACAATCCCAGGTTTTGGGAGGCCACCACAGAAGATCCTCAGAAAGGGGAAATTGATAGGTGTGTTGGTTTGCCCTTCCACACTGTAATTTTGTCCCCACCTTCATGATGCATGTCACTCAGCAAGACAACCCTTTTGAGCACAATGTCAAGGTTGGATGTGTTGTGATGCAGAAAATTTGGAATGCACTCTTCAGTGAAGTCCCTCACACAATTGTGCAGTCAAGTGCAGTCTATCAACTGGCACATACTGATTTTCTATCAGTTTAAGAAATCATTGATGTTACAGACCATGCAATGTGTTTCTGATTCATGGTGGAACATGATTGGCTCCACTGTGATTGCTTTCATGCTCACCTTCTGCAATGCAAACCCTGAGTTGAAGAATTCAAATGAGAATCACTACAAGGTTGCTTCATACTACCTTGAATACCTCTGTTTCCTGTACAGAAAAAGTGATGGCGACAATGTCAAGGTATGTATTTTTTGTTCATTGATTCTCTGATTCACTTGATGCCCCAGGATTTCTATAGAAATTTGGGGGAGCCTTCCATGGCCCCTTCATTCTACAGACTTTTTGTTGGGATTATGTATACAGGCAAGCCAAGGCAGTTAACATGCCTAGGGAATATTTCCAGAATATGCTAAGTCATATAAACACATGTTTAACAGAGGTTAACACATGCAGAGACATATAGGAGAATCCACCATTAATGCATGCTACAGGGTTAAACATCCTGCAGCATGTCTGAGATAGGATAGGCAAAATATAGCCATGTCTATCATAGGCTATCAGAGACAGAAGTCTAGGTGGGGTGTCTTTGACACACCCTGCAGGAAGTCTTTTATTGGGGTCTATGACTCTTTACCTCCTTTATATATTATAGGAGTACATTACAATATACCTCCGCTCTGTGTAGTATAAATATTGCGAGGTCTTTACTCTCCCCCTGGTGTTCCGCATGGACTGTTCGGACTGTTCGGACTGTCCGCAGACCCAACACAGACTGGACACAGAATTCTTTTGGCAGAGCATCCTGCCAATTTTCAAATTCCTTGTCCTAGTACAGTCCACGGACAGTCCGAGTAAAGTCCTAGTAAATTCTGAGAACAATTTGGATGCTAGGACTTCCGTGGAATGTTTCCGTGTACTGCCTGCGGACTGGAGTCTGATGATCCATGCGGACAGATCCATGTGGGCACTGCGGACTAGGACACTTAATTTAAAAAAAGAAATTTACAATCAGGAGTCAAACCCTAAACTTGGCGCTACATTTTGAAAGTATATGAGACACATATACCGCTACACAACAGTAGCTTCAGTAGGTTTGTTATTCTATACCCTACATCAGGTTCATCATAGGGTTCAGGGCTAAATGTGCACAGCCACAATAGAAGTCTTTCCCACTGCCCACCACCACCCCATTGCACCCCCATTGACACCACCTCTGAATGCCCCACACCCACTCTTCCACCTCGACCACTCACAGTGGCCTCCGACGTAATGGATCCCCCTTCAACTGCCTTGGTGACGTCTCCGGCGGCATGAAAGTGTGCCATGTCATCTGTAGACGCTGGCGCCACACAAGCGAAGAAGACAAAAACGGGTGGGAATGGCAAGGAAACCATGAAGAGGGGGAAGAAACAGGCAGAAAGGAAGAAGAAGAAGCACAAGTAGGTGCCACACACCCCCGTCATCACTCGCTCACCCCCCTCCAGGAAAACACCGGCCATGTGGGCCCATGAGGACGAAAAGGCCACTATGGCTGGCACACCTGCTCACCTTCAAAGGTGAGTAACACTTTTTTTATCCAGTTTTTATTCTAATTTACTGACAAATGATCTAAATACAAGATGGAACGTTTGCTGGACGAGAGTGGCATCGGCATGGCACCACCGGCATGCTCTCGTTCGGCTACTGCTAGTTTCCTTCCACCTCACCCAACCCAGCTCTCAACAAACACATGCCAACGCCGATCAGACCTACCCCCAAGCAGAATCGAAGAGGAGAATGAAGACAGCACCCAGAACAAGAGCAATGAGGACTATGAGAGCAGCAGCAACAACGATGGTGACAATGTGGAGAGCGTAAGCAAGACCAACAATGGCAACGAAGGAGACGACAATGACAGCGATGATGACAATGACAATGACAACGACGACAATGACAACAACAACGATGGCAATGACAATGACAACAATGACAACAACAGAAACAACAACAACAACAACAACAATGGCAACGACAACGACAATGACAGCAATGATGACGGTAAACAAGGCAAGTACAAAGGTGACGAAGCAGGGAAGATGGACATGAGCAGGAAGGGGGAGACGGCAGACCACACCAACAAGAACACCAGCAAGGGAGGTGCCACAAGCACCATGAATGCGGCTGCAACGGGACCAGCCACCAATGATGCAGGCAACTGCCCCATGAACATGGACACCAAGCCTGGCGACACGACTTGGGACAGCAAGACACACCCTGACATTGCTCCCTCTGTCTCATCGGGGAATGGGGGCCTTGAGGAAGCTACTGCCACCTCTTCGATGGGGAACGAGGATTCTCCTGCTCCTGCTCCTGCATCTACTTCTCCTGCATCTACTTCTCCTGCCCCTGCCCCTGCCCCTGCTCCTGTTGGGGAATCTTTTGCTGCTGACAATGGTATATTTTTTTTTTTTTTTCCTTTCTTTTTTTCAATTCTTTTTTTTCATTTCAAATTCTTAGACATGTTTTGTGATTCTAATAAAGGTAGGTATTGTATTGTATTGTATTGATCAGAATATTAATATAATGTTTGCAATGTGATATCAATTAGATGTGCACATGGCAAGCCCTCCTCATTCAAATATTCAATCTTCAACCAATTCTCCTTTGGATCTGGGTGGTGCATCTCGAGTTACTGGTGGGGTACTTCATGGCCGAGCTCTTGGGAATGTTTTCAATTCTGCAGATGCTGATGAACTTCTGAGATTCAATCTGGAACCTCGGAAGGGCAGAGTTCAAGTTTACATGTCACATGTTGATCCTACTGTCACCAAGCCTGATATGTCACTCAAACATGAAATTACACCAAGACTCAAGCCAATCTTAAAGGCTCTTGCCCGGGGATACTCTCCCATTCGCAGTAAGCTATTTGTCAATTATAACATCTTTGTTGCTGATTGTTGTTTTAGACAACAATCAATGAGTTTTTGTATATGAAGATGATGTGTGGACAGTGAAGGGACGATATGAGACTGCTTTAGAAGATGATGATGATGCAGTTTGGACTTATGAAAATGGCCAAGATATCTTGCGGTTTTTTATTGTAAGTAATTTATAGATTTTTTGTATTTTGGTTGACTGATAATAATTTATAGATGGATGACACTGCTCATGAATCTTCTATTCCTATGACTTCCACTTCTGGTCCATATTCTGGCTTGACCACTTGTGTTTCCACTCCTGCTACTTACTCTGACACTCCTGCTCCCTCTGATTTGATCACCACTGCTGGTCTTGATCCTCTGAAGGAGCAAATTTTGTCTCAGCTTGGTATTGCTTTTCATTTGGCTGATCGTTCTGATCATAGTCTCCATATTGCCTATCAAAAGTATAAGGCATATCTTGAAGCTTGCCATACCTATGAGATGAAGGTGGCTGATGGAAGTTGGACTGGGAATAAACTTACAGCTGTGGATCTCATCCAACTTTTTGTTTCCAAGTCCTTCTGGCACTCTCACTACAAGAAATTCTTTTCAAAGGTGGCCAATTATCCAGATATGGTTGCTTGGCTGGAGAATGGTTCTGACAGGCCAACTGATATGTTTGTATGGGGTGTGGAGAAGACACTTCAGGGATTTGGAGGCATTTTTGGAGGAAAAGGAGAGGAAAAAAGGAAAAGGAAAGTTGAAGGCCAAGGATAAGAAGAGAGGTGATGAAGGCAGTTCAAAGAAGACAAAGAAGAAGAATGAAGGTCAAAAGAAGACCAGTACCAAAAAGCAAGTCAAGTAGACAGTTAGTTTCTTTTTTGAAATAATTTCTAATAAATTTGTTTGGTAAAATTTACAGCATATGGATGAGACTAGATCTATTCTCTTATGTTTGGGCTATAGTGTTGTGCCTTCAAAGCCTACCAACTCTCATTTGGATTACTATGGCATTTTCACTTCTACCAGTTGTTACTGCATTGCCTGATGAAAGCCACTTTCCAAATATCTCTTTCAAAGTCTTCAGCAAATTTGTTGAAGCAAACTTTAGCTCCAGAATTACTCTATCACAGGTTCTTTTGGTTCTGTTTACAATAACAGATAATCCTGAATTGTTAAGTCTGCATGCACAACAACAAAATCCCAAATATAGAGGAGAAACTCATACTCCACACTCTGGTTGGATAAAATGTCTGGCACGGGGACTACAAGAAAGACTCAGAGAGAAGGATACCAGACTATTTAAGCATCAGCAGATACACAAATTGTCTAAAGAAGAAATAATTTCAGACATTAGTGGAAAACTTGATGCTTTAGCCAAACTCTTAGATCTCTATCCATGTGATTCAGAAGGAGAGTTCCAGGGCAAACTCAAGCCTATTTCTTATATATCAATTCAAGCTGTCCAAGTGATTTGTCCTCATACTATTGAATGCGAAACTAGTACCTGTAATCCTCGATCTTTGCTTCAGACTACCCAGCTTAGAGATATCCCCAGAGTAACTTTGATCAAAGGCTCTACAATACATGAAAATATTCAAGTTCTTACAGGATATTGTCCATCATGCCATACCAAGTACTTTGCAGACCATGAACGTGTTTCCCACAATCAAACAATAAACACACCAAAGTCTACTTGAATTCTGCCAAGTATCTTAAAGTGGGGCAAAGTTTATGGGTTGACAGAGTATTTTCAAATACAGTCCTGAATGGAATGTATAGTTTTCATGCATCAGCTTCTGCCTTTGCAGAGTTTTGGAATAATAGTTTTTGGAGTGTTCATTCAGGAGATGCCAAAAAAATTACAAGATGCCAGATTTGGCAATCATTTGTTCAAGAATCTATATGTTCCATAGCTGCTGTATCAAATATCAATGTAGAACTTCAAGATGGTTTAGCCATTGATGATACCAGAGAAGCATTTTCTTTATTGGGTGAAAATGGAATTATCCGAGCTGCTGACCAGCATGCTTGTAATGAATGTACTCAGACATATAAAAGTGCAGAAGATATATTGCCCAATATTGATCCTGCAGCACTTGTTGGAGTAGATGAAAACAGAGCTATACCTGGACTTGTTGGAGAAGCTGCTCAAACAGCTGTGCAGATTGCTGATCAATTAGAACAAAATTCTCCAATGTCTTCAAATGAAGCAGACATGGATGTTGATCATGCACCTGTAAAAATGGCTGTTGTGGATGGTATTGTAATGGGACCATCTGTATGTTTATTATTAGTATTCTGTTATATGTATTGCTAATTGTTAATTAGCATTGTGCCTATGATGACTGTACTTCAGATCTTGCAAATTCATGTGGAGGATCCTTTTGTGCATTACATGAAAATCAATGGGGAGCCAGATGCCGTATGCGTGAATGCAGTAATCAGAAGATTGCAGGAACACAGGCATGTGAGCAGCATAAAAGAGAGTGGGACAAACATGTTCAGAATCATACTTGTCAATGCTTTCAAGGAGCTAGAAGAATGTTGCGAAGACCTGGTGAAGGTTTGCCTTGGCAACTAGCTGCACATGTTAATTCACAACCTCATGATGAACCTACTACTGAAGCACTAAGAGGCAATTATTTTAGCCCTTCTTGTTTTTATTGTATAGAAACAATATGTGCTCTATGTGGTGCTGTAATTGCATGGGAAAAATTTGCAAAATCAGAATCACCAACCAATATTTTGAGGTTTCTTGAATCAGTATATCCTACTGAAGAATCACAGCCTGACTATATTTGCATTGACAAAGCTTGTCTAGTTCTTCGAACTGCTATTTCAGATGGAAGCTGGGATGCAATTTGGAAGAAAACTACTAGATTTATAGTTGATGCTTATCACTATATTAATCATCCCACAACTGATTATCTGTGCCAAAAATGGTGTAATCCTGCTCCTCAAGATGGATCAGCACCCAATCTTGTAGTTGTAGACACAGATCAATATGGTCGGCCTTATAAAAAGCGAGCTTTTAATACACAGGTGGTGTTATTAATAAATTTTGATAGTATAACCAACTAATGCTAATAACAGGCATGTGAACAATTAAATGCGTGGCTAGGTGGATATGAATCAATTCTTAAAAGAATGACACCTAGCAACTTCAATTGGTTTTTGCATACCATGTTGTTTTATCATACTAGATATGTTCTGGAAAGACAGAAAGATAAAAGCAGCAATGATGCTGATGATGACAGTAGTGATGAAGAGGATAATCAAGGTGTTGATGACAATGGGAGAGGAAGGTGATGATGGTGATATGTAATTCTGCTATTAGTATTCTGTACATTAGCTAAAATACATGTGTATTTCACTTGGACTCTACTTGAACTGGACTTCACAACACATTTCATCTCTAAGTCCATTGAAATGCTCAGACTCTACTCGGACTCTGGTCCTTAAAATGTTAGGACTCATTATTTACTCAGAGTCCGAGTAGAGTCCGTGGACTGTCCTCGGACTCTGTATGGACTATGCATGGACTATGCACAGACTGTCCAGATTCTGCACGGACTTTACTCAGATTCCGCACAGACTTTGCTCTGATTCCGAGCAGTCCGAGCAGTCTGTGCGGAGTCTGTATGGACTACCAGGGGGACAGTAAAGTACTGAATATTGCACATCTTATAGGAGATGAAAATAACATTCCTCCCTGTTGCAGACTCTCCTCACAAACTTGTCCTTGTGATAAACTTTTTCATCTAAACTGTCCAAACAGACATCCTCCATTTTCCCCAAAACTTTTGCTTCTCATCTTGCTGCTGTCAAGGGTGCCCAGAATATCCAAGGCCTTGGTGATGCTCATCCATGTGGAGGTCTCACCATTGCAACTGCTGCAGTAAGTCATATGGGTGTTGTCATAACAACAATCTCACTGCCCCATCTGCTGTAGGTTGAGTGTGCATTGAAACTCATCTTGTCAGGAACAATAACCTTTGAGATGGTGCAAAAGTCAAAGGGGCAAGTCCCAATGATTCCAAAGCAGATAAGTCATGCCACTGGCAAGGCCTCTAATCAACAGACCGGATTCAACAAGGTGTTGTGGGGTGCTTGTTGATAGGCTTCCACCAGGTATGGGTGGCAAAATCGTGTTTCGCAGTATTGTAGGGTTGTGGGGCAATCTTCCATTTCTCTCCATTCTCTTTCAAAAGACATACGAACACCCTTTGTTAACCAAACCTATCTATATCTCACTTTTACAGACTTTACACACTTCGCAGCTACTTCACAGAGTTCACAAACTGACCCACTTTACTTACCTGGGTTACCCTTAATTAGTTAGTGTAGACAGTCCATTAGTGAAGGACATGGACAGTATCCACATTTCGCATAGTATCCACTTCGATTTAGTTAGTATAAAAAAGTCTATGTAAAATATTAGAAACAGAGATCTCATCTCCCCCTTTCTCAGCACTAAGGTTTCAACTTTCATCTCCTCTCGTGTTCAACTGCGAAGTTGACTTCCGACTTATTCGAATATTGTCACTGCATTATTGCGACCAGGAACTGGGACAATCCTAGTTCATTGGTAAAGTATTTTCCATTAAACTGCCCTATTAGACTGCAAACTACTGACTATCTTTATCACAACATTTTGCTAACCTTGTTTATTAACTTTGCATTCTTTGCACTTCATTTAGGCTGTACATTGTTAACAGCAGTCATTGCAGATTTCCACCCTTGTAGAAAAAGGCTGGTTCTGGGACCCTTTAAGCTAACTCTTCCCCTTCTAGTTTTCCAGTGCCTCTTTGCAGCTTGGAATGCTAGGAACACATCATTGTTGTTCTTGCTATGTTATATTGGGAAAAAAGTTATCTACTTCCCATCGCTGGCAACAGAGTATATGCTGAAGGCTGGCCAAAATCATGAAGATGAGGACGTCATTGAGATCCTTGATGATGACAATGACATCTGTGCTCACAATGTTGATCATTCTTCAAGTTCTAGCAGCGAAGAAGTCTCGGACTGTATGTTAATCTCACATGTGTCACTCCTGGCTGGTGCCTGATTATTTCTTCTAGAGCTAGTGACAATGACAAAATACTCAAGCTTCATGCCAGCTGCCTCTTTTTCTTTTGGCCTTATTGTCCTTACATGCATGCTTATGAGCTTTGTTATGATCTTAAATTTCCGCTTAGACCTTGCTTAGACAGTGACTTATATAATGGAATATATGCTTTTTCTTGCCCTTAATTTCCTTAGCAATGCTTATCTGTGCACTTTTTGCCATGCTTAGAACTACTTTTGAGGCTACTTATTTTCCTTAGCTGCATTTTGGCAGTTCCTTAAACACCCCCTTATTGGAATACTTGGATTGGTAAGTAACTTAAGTGAAATAAGGAGGCCAGTAAGGACCAATTAAGAAGAATCAGCAGAGGACCCTACTTATTTTAAGGAAAATCTCCTTAATGGCCATTTACTTATTTCTACTTACTTTCAACTGTAAGTAAGAATAAGGAGACAATAAGCATGATAAGTCAGGGTTGGATTTTCCTGATGCACCTATTTGAATTGGGTTGGCTGTTTGTTACAATTCCTGTTATTCTGAAATGGTATTCAAAGCAGAATTAAATATCTGAGTCACTGATGTGTAGGTTGTCCATTTCTCTTGGATGTTTATAGTAAAAACCCAACTTGAGACTTAAAAGACGAAGAGCTTAGTTTTTGATCATGTTCATATCTCACTGTCAAAAACATTCAACCATCTACGCTGTTCTAAATTCAGGTTATGTAATGCAGACCAAGTTGTTGATGGTGGCTGTGTAATAACCAAGGAGTGCAGTCAGAAGACTGGCAGAGCCCACTACTTTTCCAACTATGCCTATACATGTACTGATCACTTTTTCTTCACTTGCCTATTCAGATTTACCATTGGATTGTACAAAACCCACTACTAAAGTAGCGGGAATTTAGGCTTGACAATTTCGATGTCCATATAGTATTCAATTCTGAGCACATGGAACTACAGCCGGAAGCCAGAAGCCAAAGACCCTCGTATAAGAGAAACACAAGCTTATGATTCCGTGCCTTCGTCACGGACCTCGCGTTGCTCAGCCATGACTCCAGCACTCCATCTTCAGCTTGTAGGGGGGCAAGCCCCCCAAACCCCCCCGCGTACTTTACACAATGTTTGATCCTACTACAGCCAGGACAAAGAACTGGACACACAACACTCACGTTGCTCATGTTGTGAGATTAGTAGTCTTTCTTACACTGAACACACCACACTCACGTTGCAAGTGTGGTGTGTTCAGTGGCATGTACTTTCTCCAAGTCACAGTAACCTGCCCTCAAGTAAAAAAAAAATATAACAAATTTTTATACCTACAACAACCTGCCCTGAAGTCCAACAATTAAATCCAGTTCAAAACCCAGTCAATTACAAAATAAAATCTAATCTACTGTACTGGGGCGGGAAATGGGCCACCTAAGAAAAATCAGTGCCTCACATGAGATGGACAGACCTTTTGGATTGTTTGATGGGCTAGGATCGCAGACAAACGTCTTACAAGGAAGATATACAACAGCTGTAATTTTAGAGGAGGCCATCATCGTGCTATGAATATTTTCGTGGGGCGACTGCCAAAAGGAGAAAGTCGGCGATCTGGGCCACCCGTGGGAGTCTTTCCTGGTGGTTCAACCCTCCCCTTTGCGACGCCATTCTGAATGAACGAGAGCACCGTTACACTTCAAACTTGGGGATCATATTAACTGGTATGTAATCTATCTGTAATTCAAGTGTTTGGGGTATCTGACTGTTTTCCACGCCTAGGATTTCGACGTCTTGGTGGTTCTGCCTGGGTCTCAATAGCAGCGGATTGTGTCGTCGATGGCACCTCAATACCTCCATCCTGTGCATTCAAACTACCCTCAGCTACCCTCGGCATCGATCTAATTCCAAATTCAGCACCTGTGGCATGTTCTCTCTCACCGTCTTCTTGCCGAGATTCTGGCTCATTCCCCTCAACAGCATTTCCATCACCAGAAGTTTCAACATCTCTAACATCTCGACTCTCGAGAGGATGATGGTGAATAAGTGGGCGAGGCTGTGGCCGCTGGGTAGGAGGGTCCCTCTCAACTTCTGCTGTCACCTTGTCATCAGCCCCTCTGACAGCTGCCTCCTCATGGCAACCTTGAATCACCCGAACAGGACGTTGTCGGCATGACCTAGGGATTGGAATCTCTGCTTCACTCTCGGAATCAGAGTTGGAGCTGCTGTCTGATGACTCGGTCGTCCTGAACAGCTCTGAATCCAAATCCAAATCCAAATCATCTGTGTTGGCATTGGCACCACCCCTCCCTCTTGCACCTCTTCCTCGTCCTCTTGCACCACCTCTTACACCTCTAGCACGACCGCGAGCCCTCGCTGCCCTTGCTACGGCTGTGGCAGCTTTTCGTGCATCACATTCCGCCACCTTTTTTGCCTTCTCAACCTCTTTCTCATAGTCAAGAATGTTCTTCTTCAGGACTCTGAATCGTGGTGCGGCCTCCTTGAATACATCTTTCATCAGACTCTCCCAGTCCTGCCGAGCAAGCAAGTCCAAGTTTTCGGTGGCTGTCATGTGTCGTGCTCGTCCCAAGGCCAGCTTATTTTGCCCTTTTCGCTTTACTTTCTTGAATGCTTGCTTTCTCAACCTCTCGTTTTCTAGATCCATAAGTTTCATTTGTGCATAATCCTCCTCGAGAGCAATACCAGCCTGCAAAATGATATCTCGCAGCATCCGGTTCTCAGCCCTAAGAGCTTGCCGAGATGAAGTACCTGGAAGCGGTGGAGGAACCTCAATGTGATACCGCTCCATTGGTTCCTCTTCCTCATCTTCGATGGGTGGTTCTGGCATATCGGCATCCCAGCTGAGTGTGGCAGCTGTTGCAGCCGATGGAGCTGGTGTTGGAACTGGTGTCTGGGTTGGTGTAGGGACTAGGATAGATGGGAGATGTGCTGGAAGGGGCTGTGCCGCCTGTGTAGTTGTATTTTTCGATGGCTCAAAGGCCGAACAAGGGATCGTGTGGCAATTCAGTGGCCATATCCTGGTCTTTCGGAATGCTGAATGAATTGTTGTGTCTTTGAATGCTTCGACGCATGCAGTGTGGTAATAGGCAAGGAGATTATCTTTTCGGATTGCAATAAGGGATTGTGATGCAAGGGTCACCACATGTTTCCATGACTGTGCAAGAGGTCCAAATGCACCGACATCACAAGGCTGAAGGGCATGTGTTGTGTGTGAAGGAAGACATATAACAATAATCTTGTTATCTGCAGCATACTTGCAGAATGTGAAGGTGCAATGGGAGTTATGGCCATCCAAGATTAAAAGGCGATACTGTCCAGCAGCTTTGCTTCACGTTGCAGGATCAAAATCATTTTGAAGCCATGCAGAGCCCAATTCTTGGTCTGTCCATCCATTGGGAGAGATGGATATGCTGTCAATAAGTTTGTGAGATTGATGTCTTTAGAACTGAAATGATATGAACCTTGCATTACAAGGGTTGTTGCGACCCCACTCTGAGTTCCGTCGCAAACCCTGGAATATCACAGAAGGGTGGAGAACAGATCCGTCAGCACAGACTGCTTCAATAACTGTAACGAGCTCCCTGTTTCCATCCTCAATGGAGTAAACAGTTTTTTGATCTCAGTCAATCATAGCAGTGATCCTTGCACCAATGCCAAGTTGGATGCCCTTTTCATCCATATTGTAGAGATTCTCAGGCAGGATATTATATTCTCTGATCACGTCAGTGAGCATGTCAAAGAATTCATCAACGGCAAGTTGATTCAATGCCTTCGCGCAAGCCTTCTCCAAGCCTACTGTCTTCTTCATCTTTAGATCTGGGTGACGCTTACGGAATCGTTTTGGCCATGACCCCCCAATTTGCTTACCCGAGATCGCTCCAGCACACTGAGCTACAGACACGTATGTCATCGGTATACCACGACGGCCCTGAACCTTAACCCATTGGACTAAGATATCCTCCTGGGCTTTTGTGAGAAGAAGTTCATTGACATGTGCCTCGCGACGAGTCCTCCCCCCTATGGGATCTCAGTAATATAGAATCACTTTGTAGAAAATCACATACCTTTCAAACGACGGCCAAGGGAAGATCTCGGAACATCAAAATGCTGTTCTGCTTGATGTGCAGAATAGCACGGATCACCATTAGGTTTTGACCCAGATTCTCGAATTGCAGTAATAGCAAGTGCTATGCGCTCCTCTTGTGGTCGGGTAAGAATGTCGTTAGGAATAGAGACACCTGGGTGAGGAGAAAAAGTGGGAGTTGACATTTTGGAGGGTTGAGTTCCAGCGTATCACGATAGTTTCGTGGATGGCTTGTGAGTTCACTCCTGGCTTAAATACTCCTGTATGCTGTACTACGCATTCTAAAACAGGTATATTGACACGTTATAGGTACTCGACATGAGGTGGGTGGGTGGACAAGAGTTAGCATAGGACCGAAAATAGTTGGCAGATGGGTGAATGTTAAGTTACATTGGCACAACATTCTGGAGGCTGAGCAGCATTGTCATTACTCAGACCATGAAAAAAAGCCCCAAATCACGCACCTGCAGCAAGACTTTTGCATTCCTTCACCTCGTTGTCCCAAAACAATTTCCGAAAGGCAACATGCCGAAAAAGCATGTACAGGTGTAATGGAGCATATTGAGGCATGAATAAATTCATTAAAATTTTAAAAACAGCTATGAATGAAAGATAAGGTCACTACAAAGCTAATTTCGGGAGATACTGGACCCACCTTATCATCCAAAGCCAACAGGTGTTAACAGTTGTAGGCCATCTGGAATGCAAAACAAGGCATGTTTCAGGAGATCAATGGAGAAAGGTGATTGAGAGACATGCAGCCACCCATAGAGGATGGCTGAGGGGAGGCAAACAGGTGAAGGGAATGTGGCCGCAAAGTTTTGAAGGAATCAGTTCGGAAATGCGTCCCTTGTGCCAGCAGTTCCGCATTTGGCCAACCTGGTGATCTTCCCAAATTGGTCCGATTGCCGGTTCGGCAGCAGTCAGGCACCCATCACGCATCAAGATCTTGCTACAACCATACCAACTTTCGTTTCAGGCAACAGTGGGTATGGTTCGTGTCATCCATACCAATACACTGGCCACTGATACCCTACACAGCTCAGAAAATATAGAGTGGCCCACTATCCAGGGTGGCCCACTACCTGACCTGGTACAGTAAGTCTATATTTCTCTACAACTCTAACTAAAAATTCTTGTTAGCCTTTTTATTATTATTAAATCTATTTTTTACTCACTTTTATTCCACAACACCATTCAACACTTCTTTATATACAATGTTTGCTGTCCTTCTGTCTGCATTCCCTTCATTCAGAAGGACCTTTATCCTTGCAGCAGATGTACATCTTGAGAGTCCAACATAGAGTTGCCCATGTGAGAATGCTGGTGTCTGTAAATCCAGACCAACATGTGATACAGATTGGCCCTGTGATTTGTTGATGGTCATTGAAAATGCCAAGCGAACTGGAAATTGATGACGACGCAATGGCAATGGTAGGTTCTGTGCTGATGGCTCCAATGTGATCTGAGGGATAAAAACTATGTTTCCTGCAAACTTTGTATCCCCACTGATAATCCTGCATTTCAATACACGTGGTCTGGCTTCAAGGATGATAAGCCGAGTTCCATTGCAAAGACCTTCTGAGACATCCAAATTGTGTAGAAGCATGACAGGACAGCCTAACTTGAGTGCCAGTTTTGAAAGGGGAAGGCCACTTGCTTTGAGAGAGTTTAGATACTCTGTTGGATAAGGCTGGAAGTTATCAAGCTGCTGCTCCCTCAGTGAGACTGTTGAATATGTGGAGTTGTCCAGGAAACCTGGCAAGAAGTACAGAGTTGATGTCATCAACATTGTCATTTGTGCAAGAAAGAATTGTCCTGTCAAGGTAGTACTGATCTGGGTTGTTGCCTTGTTCAATTTGTGGATATGTGGAGTTGATAAGGAAATCCATGTCCTGGCAGAGCATGTGTTCTGGAACTTCTATGGAGTCTGCATCATCCAATGTCTTGCCTGCTCCAATGTCTAATAGCCAGGCAGCATGTGCATCATTTTCCGGATTTCTGTCAAGGTGCATATTGGTCTGCAAGTGGTGAATGCCAATATGTTGCCATAGTCTGCTGCATCTGATAGATGCAGATATGATGTGCTCCCTTGAGCCTCTAGGAACAACAGGTAGAGTCTGTCGAAAGTCACCCCCAAACAGAACAGTGATTCCACCAAAAGGACGATTCTTTTTCAACAGATCCCAGAGAGTGTGGTCTACTGCTTCTATGGCATATCTGTGCTGCATGGGAACTTCATCCCAGATAATAATGTCAGTGTCCTGAAGCAGCTGGTGCCAACCTGAACCTGTGGGCATTGAGCAATGGGAGGCCTCATCTATTTCAATTAAGATTTTGAAGGTTGAATGTGCAGTGTGACCCCCATTGAGCAGCAAAGAAGAAATTCCAGATGATGCCACACATAAAGCAATTTTGCCCTGAGCACGAACAGCTGCTGCAATGGTGTTGCAGACAAAGGTCTTTCCACAACCCCCAGCGCTGTGCAAGAATAGAACCTCTCCCCTCTTATGGGCAACAGAATTGATTGCTGCCTCATAGACCTGTCTTTGATGCTGGTTGAAAAGCTGGAGATTGTGAGTGACTGTGGTAGCCAACTCATCAACATTGTAATCCCATTGTTGCTGCAAAAGCCTATTTCCTGGAACCTCGATGTGCCAGTTGCCTTGGATGGCAGGCATGTCTGGATAGTGGGCTATGGTTGTTTCTGATCTGATTAGAATCTCATTAATGAGATGCAAGCCATACATATAAACTTTGATGTCATTGGTAAATTCCCTGTCTGGATAGATGGTCTGGAGTCTGACTCTGAGGTCATCACAGATGTGATGTTTGAACTGATCCCAAAGAAGGCCAGGAGATGTTGGATTACAATGGAGTAAAATGGTGGCAAAGAGTGATCTGAGAGATGAACCAAGCTGCATCACTGCTGCCTCAGTAAGACACTGGACCCATTCCTGATCATCTTGCAAAAGACCCATTGCAATGCAGGCCTGCTTGTATGTGGCATAGGCTGTGCCATTGACTGTGCACAAATCCTGGAATGATGTTGCCCCTGTGACAACAGTAAGGAGCATCCTGAGATAGAATCTTTCACGCTGGGCAGGAGAAGCAAAGTACATTCTGCCAACAGCAGGCTCACCCCTCTTCCTTGGGGTCCACTGTTTCTTTTTATCATTGTAGACCCATGCTCAAGGGAAATTCTGATAAGTAACACTGTGTGCTATCTCATATTTCCTGTTTGCTTCAAACCAAGCAGTAAGATGTGTTTTCCTGCTACTGTCCCTGTTCAAAACTTCATCAACCTGATCCTCTGCATTGAAGTAAACCCTCTGCTCATCTTCAAGATGGACAGGAAGACAATAGACAGAAGGGTTCTCTGCATGCATCCTAAATTCAAACATGTGCCAGTAGCAGACAGTTGTAGTAACACTCACAATATGACCAATATTTTTGTAGCCAACTAATTGCTCAATAGCCAATTGTATTAACACTTTTTCAATCACAAATTGCTTTTTGATAATAGACAGCAATTGCAATAGTATTACTATTATACCCAATGCCCAAGTCTTGTGTGAAGAGAGGATACTACTCAATTGAATGTTCCGAAAATGTTGTGTGTCACAGTAGGAATTGACATCTGTTAGGTGTGGCAGTGCCCGAGGCGTGAAAGTGTGTCCACTATATCGCGTTTTCGATTATCTAATACCACCTGCTTGGATGGGACGACGATTTGTCATAACTGGTAAGCTTAGTCACAATTGGTAAGCTTAGTCAAAATTGGTCAGCTCTGACAAATGATGCTCCACTCTGACCAATTTTACCTAATCGTTCCCACATTACAGTCGTCCCATACAAAAAAGCTGATGGGATCACAGGATCATTTCCCACAAAACGGTCGGGGCATATGTTATAGAAGATGGTTGCAAATGAGAGACATGCAAACAAGCTGCTCGGCGAACAATGTTGCTGACCAATATTTGTAAGGAATTACGTAACATTGACCTGCTGACTGCAAAACACACCAAAGTCTCGAAATTTTCGACAGGTACAAAACCCACTACTAAAGTACGCGGGAATCTCAGTGCGATGGCTCAACCATCTCACGAGTCCTTGACATTTCGTACTAACCTAGCACGTCTTATTGCTCCATTACGACGTGTTAGGCCCAGTGTACCGTTTTTCCAACTTGCAGCCCATCGAATACCAACATTATGGTCATTATATAGAGGGTTGCTTAGAGAGGCACCCACAGAAGACGTACGCTACTTTAAATTTCCGTATTTTCACCTTGAAATTGATACAATGTCAAGGTAGATCAAGTTCCGTATACGAATGATGTTCCACCAAAACCAACATCTAACAGGGACGCCTGCTACGAAAAAGCAGCTTTTACGAGGTTACAAGGTCCGTTTTTCTACCTTCGCCGCCTAGTCCTTCTCTTCACTCCACCCCACAGTTCCTCAACACCTTCAAACTTGCCAACCAAGGCGATGCACGTAGCCAAGCCCTCCTTGTCCGCTACACATCCCTCATTGCCACCAAGCGCTCCATGGCCCACTGGGCACGTCTCGCACGCGCCGAGGTGGCATGGCAGGCCAAGATGCGCAACCGCCCAGCCTTGACGGGCGGTTTCATGCGCCCTACGTTGCACAATCCCCCTCTCCCAAGATTGAAGCCGCAGCCGTTATCCGTGACGATGATACATAAGAAACGACGACAGGTGGGGATTAGAAGGCTTGAGAAGATTGGGGTTTTAAAGGAGATGATAGAGGATCTTGAACACGAGAGGGCGTTCGAGGAGGGCCTGGCACGGCTTGTGAAGGGACATCATACGTTTCAACGAGTTTATAGTGGGGAATACCTCGGTGAATGGCGTATGTCCTTTTTCAAACTTGCGAGCCGCTCGTTCCATGGTGCTGATGTAGTGTTGTTCTGCAAGTCCGGCCACTACAATATGCTCTAAGGGGCATTCATCAGGGTATGTTCCTTTCAAAAGCCAGAGTTGGTATGATGTATGCCCCTGAGATGCTTGACACGATACAAAACGCCCGGCGGGAGAAGATCGCCAACAAGACTCGGGAGCTTGAGAGGGAACGTAGGGGTGAGATCCTTCGACGGACAATCTTGCGTAGGAACAAGGGGCCACCGGCACATGTACTCGCGCGGATGAGCGAGGAGGAAAAGCAGCTGGATAAGGTTGCGAGGAGCAATGTGAGCGAGGTGGGGTATGTGGGGCTCGTGAAGAGGCGGTTGGGGTTCAAATTGAAGGACCCGGAACGATGGAAGTTGGAAGGTGGGTGGGAAGAGGACAAGAAAAGGGTGGATGGGATGATGCGGAGTGTGGAGAATGAGAATGAGAGCAGGAGGAGGGAATGGGAGAGGAGGGAGCGATTGGAAGAGGCGGGGTTGAGGGAGAGCGCTGTTTCTTCTTCTAAGATCTAATCAAGTTTGTTCATGTTGCTAAACATTCGATTGAGGTCTGTGTTCACTGACTGCACCGACTAGATGTCTTTCTCAAACTCATTCTATCGTCTTGCCAGTGCTTGAGGTTCGTCGATGAACTGTTCGCAGGCTTCCAAGACCTGTCTTTGCAGCTGAGAAACCAGGCGTCCACCCCCATACTGTGCTGTAGTAACCTCGGGCATCGGTTTTCGGACGCGACCCGTGATTTCATTTGAGACTCCATCGTGGCTCTTTCAGTTCAAGATCGGGATATTTCCTTGAATTTTTTGTACTTTCCGAGTGACGAGAAATCGAAAGCACACGAGGTCTGCCACCGAAGAATTTCTCTCAAAACGCCCTCTGCCAAACCGTCCAGAGCCAAAACTACCACGAGCGCCTCGGGGGTTTTCACACTGCCCCCATGACGGTCACGATGCGCACTTATTGATTGCACTATCCTTGTCGATATGATATCCAAAATTGCTCTACGACTTCCAACAGTGCAACCAAGGCTGGTGGTTGTGGTCACTCTGTTCCATCTCGTCAGGGAGAGGCTGCAAACATTATCACCATTGCAACCCGATCTCGATGCCGATCGATGGCACCCCTCCCGGTACGGTTATTATCAAGCCCTCACGAGCCATTGGATTGGATGATATGCAAAGAGTGAAGTGACGCGGGTCATAGGACCTATTTCTTCGGCCTATCTCAAACCCCTACTCAAACAATGCGCATCGGAATGTCGAAGGTCATGGGGTCAGCTTCCTTGTGAGTTATTGGACCCACTTCATTATCCATGCCTGCAAAGTTGTGATCATCCCCCGTCTCTTAGACGCCGTCACTTCAGACCACATGGCTCCCGAGCGTCAAATGTAATCGTATACATACTCGATACAGTCCCTCAGGATGAAGCCCGTTTCTCTTATCGTCATCCACTCTGGAGATACATGCCGTTCTTCAGTGACTGTGAATCAGGTGCCGTCCATGTCAGTGGCGGTACATTCAACGACATCAAAGGCGATCGGACCACTGTAGACGCTAGCCGACACGTTCGTAATGACCGCTCACACACAACCACTATAACAACCGTACAGGACTCCTTTAACTCTTCAGCTTCAACTGGTATGTCTTGACAATCGCTCACGATTGTCTATCTAACACAAAGCTCCTTCCATTTAGGAGCGGGGAATCCAAGCGGAGGTTGTGCTAAACTAAAGTCTGCTGCTTGAACGTTAACGGACTTTATATTTAGGATCCACAAAAGATTAGGAATTTGGACCAATTGGTCAGCGCTCAGCCCTGCAGCTGGTACGAGTTGGCCATCCATAGCCTGCAGATTGATAATTTACGACCGAACATTTACTAGAAGTAGGAATTGAAACGTTCATGTACTTGTAGTGAAAAATGACCGATGCAGTTTAGGAAAGATTTGAAGAACCTTAAACGCATCGATCATCTTGATCCCGAGGGCGATGCATCAAAGTCTCACTTGGCACTGATATCCACTCTTATGAGACAGGGGTTCTACTCGTATTATTATTCCTCGCGATATGCTGCCGGATGTTTGCGATCGTTCACTGTTTCAAGGCAAGCGTGAATAATCACTCCATAGAACACTAACTCCTTGAAATCGTTGTGCGGAGTGCTGTTTTCAATATGCACACATGCCAAGTGCTTTAACTATCTTCCCTGGCAGAGGCACACCGGGCCCACTTTGCCAGGAGGATAGCTGCCAGACATGGGCATGCCTCTGGACGCCCGAGTGTAGCCGGCCAAACACGGCGAGCCCCGGCTCAGCGCTCGGTTTTTAGGTAAGTATCTGTACTTGTTCGACGGGTCTCAGTCCGGGTCACGCCGATGGCATGAATTCTATTCCTATAAATACCCCAAGAAGTTCAACGATACTTAGTATTAGACTCGTGAACTCCCTCGTACATGGGCAAGCTCGATGTAGTGCTTGCCCATGTACTATGAATCGGTCACCGGTCTAACTTAGTATCTAGAACCAAGTCTCACTTTAGCCACGAGGCATGCAAGTGGCACGCGTCCTCCACACTGCATTGGCCTGCATCTTGGACTTCGCGAGGTATTGGTAGTAAGAGGAACCAATATTTGCCCACAGTTTGCGGCGGAATGCGAAATGCCACCCGGGCCGGGAGTCGCTTGAAGTCATACTGGCACTCACTGGTGCACGTAAAACTTGAATTTGTACACCTCTGAAAAAGACCTTCTTCATTTCAGTATGCAATCCTCTGCCTGAATCGTTCAGCTTAAACCCGTTGACACGTGGATTTGTTCACAGGCCAGTCGTCGTGCTGCAATACGCACTAGACTCGGCCGTCACGCTGCCAGCACCTTCACTCCAGTAACTAAACTGTCTTCAATGGTTTCAATATCGGAGACTCTCATGATTAATAGAATTTCGAATCGGTTTCCCGGGTCTTGAGTTAAAAGCCAGCATAATCTCTCTCGTCGGCACAATGCATTCCAAGGGGAAGACCGATCCAAGCTCACAGACGCTGGTGCTGGACACCTCAGACTTGGTGCTAACAGTGGTGAGGGATGCGGCTCGTCTTGCACCTATTCCGTACCTTCAAGAGGCTGCTGGTCTCGCACTTGGGATAGTGGGTGTAATTCAGGTAAGTTTCTTTGTATATACATGGATAGTAACATTCTTTGACGCTAAATATGCAAAGGGAGTCAAGGATAACAAAGATGCGTTTAAACGTCTCGCTGGCGATGCATGCGGCCTGGTCTATGCCATTTTGTCAAGACACACTGCTGCTGATCGTACTGCCACCGGCGTATCGAAGGATCTGCTCGATAATTTGCAAGAGCTACTCAAGTGAGTGTGCATCCGTGGTGAGTTTCACCGGCAGACCTTGACTAGTATGAGCGTCAAAGAACCTTGGCTTCCATTGAACGTTTTGCAAAGAAGAAGGTCTCCAGAAACATGGTAATGCGCGTGGTCATGCGCAAATCTGACCTGGGAACGGTTCAAGAATTTCGAGAAACGTTGAGACACAGTTTGGATCTGTTCGGCGTAAGTATTGGTGAAATCGCAGGAATTTATTTTAAGGTCTCATGCAGTTGAGGTCGAACATCACCATTCAGGAAAACCTGGCAAACATTTCTTCACAACAAGGGGAACTTTTACAAGCTTTCCGAGATCGCGATTCCACTCCCCTAGGAAGTGATCAAGCAGCAGAACAGATCAGCCCGAACCAAGTACAGAGTGCGGGTCTCCGAGTCGCCGCAATGCGAGAAAGAGAAAACCATAACTCTGAGGACGGGTCGTTGCACAGTTCACTGTCCTTCCCCAAAAATTCGCCATCGCTACCCCGCTCTAATCCTTTCCGAGAAGCTGCCCTGCCCGCAGGTGATGACCAAAATCCTAGAGGGCGAGAAACAGGAGGCAGACCACCGTTCAATGCACCCCCGGCATCTGTAGCGAAATCACCCCAACCACACATCCTTCCTGCATTCCCCTTCATCAACTCATCGCATGGTGAATTCAAGATGACGTCTATTGGGGGCGATCAGAATACTGTGGACTCTTCTCGCCATGTTACGAATACCAATTCCGGAAATACAACCACGACAGTCACCACGAACTCGAACAATGACTCATCAGTCCGAATTAGAGGGCGTGCGTACAGTTCCCCTTTCTGTTCTCCTCCACTGCTAATATCGCTTCAGCAGAACGTCAGGCCCGGAGGAGAGACCGCTGAACGTGAACGTTGCCAGTCCTATTTTATATTGAATTTACGCATATGAATCTGTATACCCCATGCTATGCCTTATGTTTCCGTATGTTTCACGCGCAGTCAATCGGGCTAAATGCTAAATCCGAGAATTCTTTTTGGAACACGTTGTTTCCTCGTTTCGCTGGATGAATGTCAAATCATAGAGAATCTTACTGTCGAAATCGGTTCCCCTCACACACAAAAAAAGCGCAAGTATTCCGCCGGGGACGATTCGGCGGAATTAACTGCGTAGATAAAGATTTGGTAAGAAGAATAGGATACGTAAATGTACAAGGAAGCCTAAAAATATTCAATTGACTGGACGGTGTTCTTCAGACGGCACTTTACATTTCAAGGGGGGAGTGTCCATCAACATCGTTGCAGAAATGCCAATTCACCATCTTCTAATCTGAATAACCCCCAGCTGTTCTGAGTCTGTGACCATTGTGTTGGACCATTTACGCCATTTTGGGCATGCTTCATGGCCTTCGTCTTAAAACGTGCTGTCGAGGTGCTGCAGAGAGCCATACACTTATAGAAGTACAGCTGCATTGTAAACTTCGGCGGTGAAGGAAGGTGCTAGAGCCTAAACTCTCGATAACAGCTGGAGAATAAGTTGTATATGACAACCAACAATGGATATTGGCAAGCAAGTAGGAAGTAACAATAGAGAGTATTCGCAACCGATATATTTCATTGATTTCAACACCTCGGCTAGCTTGAATTTTACATCAGTTATTTTTTGATGAGATATTGATGAGATCGTACGATTCGTAACCCAATTTAGATAGGGGTAAATGTCACAGCAAGAGTTAGTTCCCAAGCCCCTGCATACCTGCAGAACAACGTGGGGAAGCCTCAGGTTGTTCAACGCGCTCTTTGTTCCGACGGATCCAACTTTAACACGCTCTCTCTGCTGCTGGTGCTGAATCTGATGATGATGAGATGCCACATCCTGCAGTCGCGTTTCGTGCAACTCCACTGGCTGGACCTTTGAGTACTCACCCTCGAACAGCTGCTTCACATCCTCACGTGCTCCTTCTGTTGGGATACAACCCTACAAATGCTATATCCAAAATGGTAATTATAATATTATTAATTACTGAGACCTCAACATTCTATACTATATATACTATATGTATAGTATAGCTTGAGACAATTCTTCCTGACCTCTGAGACATACAGAGGAACACCCCCCTTCGTCTTAAGGCCTCCAGTTAGCTTCCAGACTTGCCTCCCTACACCTTCCATATCTGGCTATGCCATATCATTACCCATGCAATGCATCCAACTGGAATTATATGCATCTTATGTATCAGACAGCTGGCAACATGACTCAACCATACATAGCAGATACTGTCCAATATGGTCTAGTCAGTCACATAGGCAAAATCAAAATGTACCTCATGTCACACTAGCTATGCTGACAGTGGCTGGGGCTTGACACCATGACAGTGGTCTTGTACAATGAATGAGAGCACCTCAGAGGCAATTTCCTTGGTATCTATGTTCTGCTGAACAGTTTGATTGGCTGGGTGCTAAATTGGGAAAAACCCAGAAGTCAGCCACCCACCCAATACTACAGGCATTTGATGCCTATGACCTATGTTTTATGTCCTAGAACATGACTTTATGTATTGGAGTTGTTTCTGTGGCATTTTGGCCCAAGGGTGTTTCCACACATTCACCCCCAGGTCAACCTTGATTGGCTGGAAAACAGTCAAAATCAGCCAAAATCAGCACTTGACCACTCAATATGATGGGCATTTGATGCTTTATGTCAAATGTTTTATGTCCTAGAACATAACTTTGTATACTGGAGTGGTTTCTGTGTCATTTTGGCCCAAGGGTGTCCCCACATGTTTACCCAGGTCAGCTTTAGATAGCTGGAAAGAAGCCAAAATCAGTATTTTTGCCCTATTTCCCCCAATAAATGGCCTGTACCTCAGGATCCCATGATCCTCTGGGTATTTTGCTTGGCACAGACCTCAAATGGTATGCATTCTGTTCAGTGTTCATGCACATAACATTAAATGTTAGAAAACAACAAGATATAGGACCATGACTGACTACAGGGGGCGACCGACCACCTGAAGGTCCCCAGTAGTAAAGGAAATCTGCGAGAAGTGTTCATGCTATGTTGACCATAATTCATGCAAACATGATGAAATTGATGTGTTCCATGGCTTTGTGGCTGATACACAACTATGACAAGAGTGACACACTGGCATCTTGGTGAAATTTCACCTCAGCTAACTCAGATTTCACCTGCATACTCAGTTGCGAATACTCTCTAATGCCAGACATTACATCAGCAGCAAAACTCAAGGCAGCTGAGTCAGAGTTGACTCGTATTGATCCCCAGTGAAAAGTCCATGAGGAATTTATCTAGTATTATAGTGTAAATAATACAGATCATAAATACAATTCTGGTAGATCTCTTCATAGGGGGTTATAGATATAGGTTGTGTGTATTTGTATGACAAGTGGCAGTGGGCAGACAAACCTGATGGATGCTCAATACCTTTCACACATGCCCAATGCCATAAGAATGATATTGGATAACCAGAGAGGACAGTCTGGAATGATTAGATCAGGCCTTATCTAGCATTATACTGTTGGATCACATTGTAAGGAATTACAAATATAGGTTGTGTTTATTTTTATGACAAGCAGCATCAAATTGTAGTGATGGGTAGGGGTAACCCTGGGGTCAACTCAGGCTGACCCTGACCCTATCTCCCTCATACCCTTGACCCCAGCCAAGGGTAAAGGGTTTTGAAGGGTAATGGTAAGGGTATGTAAGGGGTTGGAGGGTAAGAAACCTCAGCAGGGTTTGGACAAGGGTTTGGTCCAAATTACTGCTCAAGCTTTATAAATAGCAAATAAATACCAAGATACCTTTGAAATACACATCATTCAAGTATACTTATGACAATACACATGATTTTCAGTAAATTATTAATGAAATATGAGGGATTCAGTATATTCTGAATAGTACTAAGGGTTGCAAAGGTCATGGGGCCTCTTTGGATGATCTTTTCTCTGATTCAACAT
The DNA here is from genome assembly GCA_964034925.1 of Tricholoma hemisulphureum. Lineage (NCBI taxonomy): Eukaryota > Fungi > Basidiomycota > Agaricomycetes > Agaricales > Tricholomataceae > Tricholoma > Tricholoma hemisulphureum. The sequence goes on along the minus strand of OZ035930.1, from coordinate 1,862,473 downwards.
TGTTTAAAAGGCATACAACATCTAGAGTACTTTGATAATAGAGAAATAAAAACCCCTGTAAAACCCCTGTAAAACCCCTGACCCTTCATAAGGGTCAAGGGTTTATCATGGGTCATAAAATCCTTACCCTGACCCTGACCCTCCTGACCCCTACCCTTTGCCCTTGGAGGGTTGACCAACCCTTGCACATCACTAGCATCAAGTGGGCAAAGCTGGTCAATACATGCACAATGAGAAAGAGGTTCAGTATTGCAAGAATCACTCTAGTATTGTAATGTAAATAAAATAGATCATAAAATACTATTCTGGTGATTTCACTGTAGGGGGTTATATATTTAGGTCACATTGATTTATATGACAAGTGTTGCACAAGCAGATACACTTGATGTTGGGATTATGTATACAAGAGTATACAGGCAAGCCAAGGCAGTTAACATGCCTAGGGAATATTGCCAGAATATGCTAAGTCATATTAACACATGTTTAACAGAGGTTAACACATGCAGAGACATATAGGGGAATCCACAGTTAACACATGCTACAGGATTAATCATCCTGCAGCATGTCTATCATAGGATAGGCAAGATATAGCCATGTCTATCATAGGCTATCAGAGACAGAGCCTTGGATAGAGTGTCTATGACACACCCTGCAGGAAGTCTAGGACTTACCAAGCCATGATATCATATGTCACTATTATTGACACTGTTATAGGGGATATGACATAGTTATTCCATTATTAACTGGTACAGGGGTCTATTACAGAATACCTCCTTTATATATTAAAGGAGTGCATTACACTATACCTCCTAACTGTGTAGTATAAATATTGCACATCATGTAGGAGATGATAATAACATTCCTCCCTGTGGCAGACTCCCTCACTCACTAGCCTTTGAGATTAACTTCATCTTCTTAACCTTGTCCTTAACTCTTCCTGTCACTGTTCACCACTCCATTCCCAACACACAATATGACAACAAAATTTTATGACACATTTACGATATGTTTCAATTTTATTTCACTTTTACTTACTAAATTCCTCTTTCTTTTCATCTTAGTATACAAGTCGCAATATTGCTTCGGCATGGTTGCGCAAGACCTCTCAGGGGTTTTACTGGCTATGAAGGTCTTCTGAGCCTTTCCCCTTTTTATTTTTCTTTTCTTTTCCACATATAAAAATTCTTTACTAAAGAACAAACATATCAGATTTTTGCTTCCAACAATGCTATCTCCTCCAAAATACATTCCACCTCTATCTTCAACCGCCTAATCCTTGTCCCAATCACTTCCTGTCGCAATTTCTCCCTTGCATCAACATCTATCACCTCTTCCTCCTCTTCCTCTATCTCCCCTGCCTGGATCGTCGACGGACCCGCGATCATTGATGGGCCCATGATTCAATAGTGTCGCGGCCTGGATAACCTTCTTCGACCGTCTTTGGCTACCCCATTCCAGTAGCAACATCGACCTGCTTGTGTGCATCGCTCACACCTCTCTTTGCCTTCAATATATATGCACCAAAGACCGCACTTTGTCTGACAACATCGATCGCACTACGCTCATTTATGAGTCATCTGGATTTTATAATGCAAGTAACAACGCACCACTCTCAGATCCGCACTATTTGGTGCTCCAGAACCCTCGCGTGCTGCATTCAGGTTGCCACCAAACCTGTCCAAAGCCTCCTCGACCCACACTGCCTCATGAGTTGGCAAAGGGATTGATCGTTCTAAAGACTCGAATGGAGGGAGCCGCAATGGAAGGCCTGGAGAAGGAGATGACTGTTGACAACCAGCAGGACTAACAAAGAACGCCATAGTAGTGAAGGAAGAGTGTTGCCTCGTGTTTTCTACCGGATCCGAACAAGATGCGCCTGGAGTTACATCATGACCAAATGATCGACGGACTGACTGGGACAGTCAGGTATTCAGTAAAGGGGAGGTTGATAGGTATCAGGAACGTCCAAAGCTCTGAACCATCCCATTTTCACATTTTTAACGACACCTCCTCATGCCACATTCTACAATCATCATAGGATCTCACACGCATTACTACCAATACTCGTGCTACTATGCAGCCTCAAAACTCTTCATATTTAGCCCCCACATCGGTTATATCGACTTCCACCTCTTGGCCCACTCCGTCATCCACCTCACTCTCTTCTTTCCTGGCTTGGGTCACCACCGCATTGTCCTCTGGTCGCACTTGATATTGTTCAACTCATTGTTGGCAAAGGAAGAAGATATCTCACTCACTCCAGTCAAGGCTCCATCGTAATGGGTCACAGAAGATAATGGGATCATCTCCTCCAACAGGCAAATTTTCTGTGTTGAGCTCTGATGAGAATCGTCCCCACACAATAGCGCATCTCCATTGGTAGGCCATCAGGATGCACATAATCAAGAGGATGATGAAGAAGAAAAGGACAAGAGAGATGTTGTTAGAGATCATGGTGTAAGGTTCTAGTGCAAGGAACGGTATTATCAACAGTCCTATGATTTTGGTCACATGACAAAGTTCCCAGGATTACATCATCATCCTCTCCAGTCCCTATCACCTGCCTGACAAGCCACTGGACGCATTTTTGGATAGGAGGCAAGTCCTATTACACCAGATAGATTTCTTACACCAGGTAGATTTCTTGACCTAGTACCCACTCTTTATTCCATTACCCACTCCTTATTCCATTACCCCTCCCCCCCCTTTTCTCATTGGCATCTGATTCCTTCTCATTTTACTTGGGTCCTCTTCACCCACTTCGATTTTCTGGCCCCACTTAGAATATCTATATAAGACATCTAGTAGATAGAAAAAAAAAACAATATATCATTTCCCCTCTATTGTTTAGAGCACAGAGCTCAATTCTAGCTTCATCCTATCGTATTATCTCGTCTCAGCAACCCCAGTTCTAGTCTCATTTATCGTATTCTCCCTCAATCTTTCATCCTTCTACCTTGTGACAAACACCAACCCAAAGCCACCTTGCAACCTTCCTCTAGTCTAGTTGGAGTACATTTGGTGTGTCATTTCCAGGTGTCTCCTCGGACTGAGTATCATCACCGGTCATGACCGATTATGATCAGTCACAACCATTAAGCATATTCACACTCAAATATTGATTTATATTTATACTATCTACAATTTTTAGTATTATATGAAGTAATTAAAATAATAAGTAAACAAAACATATTAGAAAAATGGGGTGAACCTGAGTAAGAAAAGTTGAAAGGCATGGGTTTATATATGTTGAGGCTGCACACAGACCATTTGGTCATGTTTGTGCACCCAAACAAATAAAAAATGGTGCTGTGTAACAACCATCAACAACTCTGTTCCTCCACCATGACGACTGTCAACACCTGCCACCTCACATGACGCCATGAAACACTGCAAACATGGGGCCCAAACAACATTGTTTGGGCCCTGGGTAACTTGGTACATTCATTTTTTATCTTGTGTCAGTAATCTGCCTTCTATTTGTTTTATGTTCTTGTAATGACACAATGGCCAACAATGAGTGACCCAGCACCCACCCCAGCCCTGCAAGTTGCTGCTCACAGGGTGGGTCATGGGTGCTAGCAGCTGACAGCAGTGACAATGACGGCAACAACCAATGATGAAAACAAACAATGAGACAATGATGATGATGAATGATGACAACAAAACAACCTTGACAACAACAAAACAACCTTGATGATGGTGAGACAACAATGACAACACCAACAACATCAACATCAGCAAGACGGCGACCACTATGACAACAGTGAAGCACCACCTGCACCCAGCCTCATGAGTGGCTGCTCATGGGGTGGAATACAGGTGGAACTACCTTGTCAGTGATGGCGGTGGGGATGACAATGATGGGGATGGGGCAGCAGCCCAAGTGATGCATGTCATTGCAAGGTATGTTTCATTCATTTCATTGTTTATCTATCTACTAACAACACATTATCATGGAACCTCCCTCGTCACAATGCAAGATGCTCACCACCCACTTAGGACTTGCCCTTGCCCTCTCTGCCCCCCCTCACATGTCTTCCATGTAGGGGAGGTCATTTTAGTTGTAAATTTAATTAGAATTATTTTATTTTATTTTTTACACTGTAAAAATCAGTCAGAACCAGTCAGGACAGGGTTTGGTTACCTAAACTGACCTCCTTCACTGGTTACCTTTGGTTCGGTCATGCCTGCCCCAACTGTGGGGGCAGAACAAACCAGGCTTTGGGCTGGAAAACTGGACATGACTGGACTTTAAAACACTATCTGCACATGCCATGGGGCCACCAGCAGCACTGTGCCAACTGTGTTATCAAATACATGAGTCCAATGCAATGTGAGTCACCTCTGAGCATGTCTTGACTATTCTGAGGTTTGGTAGATACTGCAAAAATATATCTATATACATAATAGATTGAATTTATTATTATATATTCCAAATGTCACAAACAATTTGTGGTGCCAATAAATGAATGCAAACCATTGATTTGCAAACAGTTGACAAATAATTTGCAAATGGAATGGCAGGCCAATGGGAAATAAGCACATAAGTCTTCCTATGATTTGAGTAATGTTTGCAATTGAAGTGTTCTAATTACAACAAATGTGGCAAATAATCTTTCTTACAAAAGAGGAAATATTTGCAAATAACTGATACAGACTATTGCTCATTTAGTCTTCCTAAACCCTTCTTGTAATCTGAAGCACACTCCAAAGCATCTATGACATGATGCTCATCAACTAAATAGGCTTTGTGATCCAGCCAGTCTTCATCTTATGGTGAAATTGACTTCTTTTTAATAAGACAGGCTTGAAGCTGATCCGTCTTTGACTTACTTGTTTCTGCAAGGTTTCAAGTCCCTTTCTCAACATTTTGAGAGGTTTTCATGCCATGAACAAATGAAGAAAATGTGTAAAAAATTATTTTGTACCTGTGGCATTCAAAAATCGGTCAGTCTTGACTATATATGTATGGGTTTTGCCTGATGCTGCCTATGGGTTATTGGATTTCACAGAGTGTTGGGATTATGTATACAAGAGTATACAGGCAAGCCAAGGCAGTTAACAAGCCTAGGGAGATGGAATACAAGTCCTATGCTTAAGGTTAGGGTTAGCAGCAGTCTAGGGTTAGGATCTGCCACTGGTAGAATCCAACACAGCCACAGGGAATAATATTAATTCCCGAGCTGCTACCCTTAATAGACTGGCCAAGACTACAAAGACTGCCAAGACTGTCTCCTATGCTATCCAGGGAACCCCCTATAATATATAATGATAGACAAGTCTATCTGGAGAATTATATAGGGGATATGACATAGTTATTCCATTATTAACTGGTACAGGGGTCTATTACAGAATACCTCCTTTATATATTAAAGGAGTGCATTACACTATACCTCCTAACTGTGTAGTATAAATATTGCACATCATGTAGGAGATGATAATAACATTCCTCCCTGTGGCAGACTCCCTCACTCACAAGCCTTTGAGATTTAACCTCATCTTCTTAACCTTGCCCTTAACTCTTCCTGTCACTGTTCAGCACTCCATTCCCAACAGGTTATGGGCCCTGACCCTGAACTAGACATGGATTATGAAGGGGACCAAGAAGACGACCATATATCATTATTTGGGGAACCCCCAGCACAAGAAACCCCTAAACGATCAGGAAGAGTATATACTTCCAGAGCACAAGAGAAGCGCAGACAACGGATCAATACACCAGAGATTGATCCGGTTATAAGAATACCTATTTCCTTAATTTGGACCAAAGAATACTCAAACGTAAACAAGATCGCTGATCGCGATCATTTGACGGATGAAAACTGGCACGAATGGAAAGAGAGAATGTTGCGTGTTTTTATTAATTGTGACATAACAGGATATGTTTTTGGTCAGGTAAACCGACCGGATCCAAATATAGATCCGGAGAGTGCTTACAACTGGGACAAAAACGATACTTGGGCACAACAAGTCATTATCCACAATGTTACCTCCTCGCAAATAAATCACGTCGGATCAAAACAGAGCGCAGAAGCTATGTATACCGCATTATCAGTCACTCATGAAAACAAGGCACATCAAACAGTTAATCAACTGCAGTGTTTATTGTATGAGACAAAGGCTGATAATTCCGACGACCTCCTAAAGCATTTGGACGTCTTGAAGTCTTACGGAGACCGGATCAACAGGTTTCCAAATATAGAATTCCATATCTCAGATACCTGATTTAAATCGATCATTTCGGCATCCTTACCAAACTCTTGGCAAACATATGTCGAGCCCTACAACGGAAACGCAAATGATCCAAATGACTTAGATCCAAAGCGCCGCTTAACTTCGGACGCCTTTATTGGATTATTAAGGGAAGAATACAAATTACGGCTTAACCGGAATAACGGGAATAATAACTCCGGCGGAATTGTAAACCTGGCTAAAATCCAGATGACCGCCCAAAAGGAGAAAACCCTTGAAAACCGTCTTACCGATCGTAAAAAATCCCTGAAGCCATATTGTGATCATTGCAAGCGCCCTGGACATTGGTCCAGTAAATGCCGAAAATTCCAAGGCAATAAATGCCATCATTGCGGAAAAATCGGACATCAGGCAAAAAATTGTTGGGGGAAGAAAAAGGAGAAAGATAAGGAAAAAGGGAAAATAAAACCTGTGGAACAGTCCAATGCTGTGGAGGAATTTATTGCATTTTCAGCTCAAGAAGAACATTATAATTTTGATTCCTATGATGCTTGTAACGATGCCGTAATGGACGAGCGTTTGATCTACTACGACTGGTTGGCTGACTCAGCAACAACATCGCATGTCACGCATCAAAGAGAAGCCTTCAAAACATACACTCCAATGAAAAATAATTCCGTAACTGGGGTAGGTGGATTGGAAGCTAAAATTGCAGGCAAAGGAACTGTTGAAATAATTTCAACATGCAATAATCAAAATTTTAATATTCATCTGGAAGACGTCCTACATGTGCCTGGAACACGAAATAATTTAATTTCGTTGGGGCGATGGGATGCGGCCGGTGGAAAATATATTGGAGGACAAGGAAAATTAATCCTCACAACAAAAGACGGACAACAACTTGCAGAAGGAAAGAAAATTAATAACCATTTTACAAGATGAAAATGGTATTAAAAAATTCTAGCAAGCCGTCTCAAACTCCCGCCGTTAATCAAACATTCGTCGGAAACGTAAAACCACTTAGTTGGGAAACATGGCACCGACGATTTGGACATGTAGGATATTCTGGACTTCAACAATTATTGAGCCGAAATTTGGTGATCAGTTTCAATGTCGACGAAAATAGTCCTAAACCGGATTGCGAAGCTTGCATAAGTGCAAAGCAAAATAAGGAGCCTTTTCCGAAGTCGACAAAAAGAAACACGAAACCAGGAGAATTAACCCACATAGACTTGTGGGGAAAATACGCCATCAAATCTATTAATGGCAAATATTATTATCTCCTATTTGTGGATGATGCTAAAAGGTTCGTCACAATTGAATGTCTCAAAGAGAAAAGTGATGCAGCACAGGGGGTAATAAATTACCTTGCCCATTTGGAAACACAAGGCAAGAAGCCGAAGGGTATACAAATTGATTGTGGAAAAGAATTTGTTAACGAAAAACTGGAAAAATATTGCAAAGAAAGAGGTATAGAAAATCGACTTACCGCACCATACTCACCATCACAGAATGGAGTTGCGGAAAGGATGAACAGAACCCTGGTCGAATTATCCCGAGCAATGCTGGCTGCTAACCAGCTTCCAGAATTTTTATGGGAATTTGCAGTCTTACACGCTGTCTATATCCGGAACTGATCATTTACCAAACATCTTCGGGAAACAACACCTTATGAAGGCTGGCACAATAAAAAACCGGACGTATCAAATTTACGTGAATTCGGAGCCCCAGTATGGGTATTATTACAAGGCCAGAAAGAAGAAAGAAAAATGCTACCTAAATCAAAGCGTCGTGCATATGTCGGCTATGACGACGGCGCGGGAGCAATAAAATACTACAATGCCGAAACAAGAAATGTTCTCACCTCTCGGAACTTCCGACTCATAGACGCTAGAGATGAACCTGAGCCTCCCAAAGACACTGATGTTACACCCTCGACGGAGGGGGAGTCTGGTGGAGAAACACCGAATGTGCCGCCGACGGGTAACTCCGATCAACGGATCACGGAACCGGCAAGGCAGCCTCGGAAGCGTAAACGGAATGAAAATGAGGGAAACATAGATATCACTAGACCACGGAAGACGCGTGCAAGTGATAATGAACCACGGAAAACTCGTGGAATTCGTACCGACTACAAACATCTTTACCACCTTGCGGAAGAGGAAGATGACGAAACCTTTCTAAATATAGAAGAAGCCTATGCAATAATAGCCGGAGACGAAATAAACAGTCTCAAAGATGCAAAACAATCCCCGGACTGGACGGAATGGAAAGATTCAATGCAAATTGAATTAGACTTGCTCAAAGAGAAGGGTACTTGGGAACTTGTCGAACAACCTCCAGATGCCGTTCCAATCAAAAATAAATGGGTATTTATTTGGAAACGAAATAAAGAAGGGGAAATTGTACGATACAGAGCGCGGCTAGTTGCAAAAGGGTATGCACAAAGACCCGGTTATGATTTCACAGAAACTTTTTCACCAGTTGTACGAATGGACACACTCCGAGCGATTTTAGCACTCGCATCAGAGAAAGGTCTAAAAATACAACAGATGGACGTAAAGGGCGCATACCTCAATGGCACGCTACAAGAAACTATATACATGGAACAAACCTGAAGGATGTAATGATGGAACAGGCCGAGTATGCAAGCTATTTAAACCGCTTTATGGATTAAAGCAGGCAGGTCGAGAGTGGAATAACGAATTTGATGGTAAACTTAAAATTCATGATTATGGAAGATTAATGGCAGATCCTTGCGCATATATTCGACGGGATGAAGAAAATATAGGCATCATAACAGTATGGGTAGACGACACCCTGCTTTTTGCATCAGCAGATAAAATGATGAAGCATATGAAAAATGCGTTAACATCAGAATGGGACGTCACCGACCTAGGAGAGCCTAGCAAAATCGTGGGCATAGAAATTACGTGCGCCAATGATAGCATCAAAATATCTCAAGAAAAATATATTGAGGTCCTTCGTAAAGAAGGCATGATTGATGCAAACCCTGTTGGAATGCCAATGGACCCAAACATTAAATTAATTGAAAACCCAGATTATAATGAGCCGAATCGGAGCAATTCATACGCCAAATTACTGGGATGTCTACAATTCATTGCAAACTCCACGCGACCTGACATTAGCTTCGCTGTTAATAAATTGGCAGCATATACCGCAAACCCGGGCTTACAACACCACGGTGCAATAAAGCGGATACTCCGGTACTTAGCAGGTACGAAAACTCTTGGAATTATTTACAGAAAATCCCAGGATGAGACTGAAAACAATAACCTTTTCCATGGATTTGCTGATGCATCATTTGCAAATTCTGAGGACTTCAAGTCCACCACAGGATATGTTTTCCTGACAGCAGGGGGAGCAATAACTTGGAAATCAAAGAAACAAACAATTATTGCATTATCCTCAACGGAAGCCGAATATGTGGCATTATCTGAAGCTGGACGCGAGGCCACTTGGCTAAGAAATTTGTATGGTGAACTCGGATACACCCAAGAAAATCCGACAATTATTCAAGGCGATAATGAAGGGTCAGTAATTTTAACCCATAACCCTCAATTTCACCAGAGGTCGAAACATATCGCTATATGGCATCACTGGGTCCGAGATTTAGTCACCAACAAAATTATTGATATTCAAAACTGTCGTGATCCGGAACAAACAGCGGACATATTAACAAAGGCTTTACCAAAGCCTAAGTTTTCACGGCATAGGGAAGAGATGGGAATTCAGTCAAAAATAACTCAGTAGCTTTCCTTGGTGAGATTGGTTTTTCCCAATGGGTTTTCCATCCACAGAGGTTTTGATGCACCTGAAAGAAAATTATTAACCACTCCAGGGGGAGTGATGACATTTACAGAACCATTCCACTCATTGTCCTACACTGCCTAGGCTTGAGGGGGAGTGTTGGGATTATGTATACAAGAGTATACAGGCAAGCTAAGGTAGTTAACAAGCCTAGGGAGATGGAATACAAGTCCTATGCTTAAGGTTAGGGTTAGCAGTAGTCTAGGGTTAGGATCTGCCACTGGTAGAATCCAACACAGCCACAGGGAATAATATTAATTCCCAAGCTGCTACCCTTAATAGACTGGCCAAGACTACAAAGACTGCCAAGACTGTCTCCTATGCTATCCAGGGAACCCCCTATAATATACAATGATAGACAAGTCTATCTGGAGAATTATATAGGGGATATGACATAGTTATTCCATTATTAACTGGTACAGGGGTCTATTACAGAATACCTCCTTTATATATTAAAGGAGTGCATTACACTATACCTCCTAACTGTGTAGTATAAATATTGCACATCATGTAGGAGATGATAATAACATTCCTCCCTGTGGCAGACTCCCTCACTCACAAGCCTTTGAGATTTAACCTCATCTTCTTAACCTTGCCCTTAACTCTTCCTGTCACTGTTCAGCACTCCATTCCCAACACAGAGTTATGGGTTATGGGTTGAAATCCTCTGCATACCAACTCAGTCACTCCAAATTTCAATGGGGTTTTACAGAGTATGGGTTTTCAGAGGTATGGGTTATGACAGAGTTGACTGTACCATCTTTAATAATCATAGGTTTCCCTCACTCTTTCACAAGGATATATGTAGTTTGTCACACTCCCCAAAAGGAGAAGAATGACACATAAGGTAGATGATTAACACATGGCCACAAATGAGTTGTAGATGAGAGAGAGTCCAACACACAGGCAGTAATTTAACATTTGTTCAATGCACCTCAAAGTGTCACACTTGAATCCAGTACACAGCCTCAAGGTACCAGCCCTGGCACCCCAATTGGGGGGAGAATGCCTGCCAGGCTCTCCCCTCCGTCCTCCAACCTGTTTTACCAGCTACCATCAAATTTCGATCACATATTGGTGTGTTGCATGCACAATGCTCTCCAAATTGGACACCAGTTTCATCGATAACCTCTCGACACATACAATCACTGATTTTAAGCGAGCTCAAGTGGGAGAGTATCTGTTGCTTTTGAGTGGGTTGAATTTACTTGAAGGAGGGCTCAAGTCAGTAGTAGTGAAGAGGTTGAAAGCTATTCCAATGGTATGTTCAGTTTACTACTTACCCACCACTTATTGACAGAATTATTTTGCAGCAGAAAAGCTTGAGGAAGATGATGACCCTGATGCCACAGTTGGTGAGTTCAACTTGAATTCGCTGTGCTCTTATTGTCCCCAGCCCAGACCTGAAGATTCCGAAGGCCCCACAAACATTTACTTTCAGCCCCAAGCTGCTGAGGTTATGGTCCCATACACAGGTAACTTCTCAAATGTGGGCATCACACAAGGAATCAGAGAGTGCATTGGGGAGTCATTGAACTTTGAAAATGATTCAAATATCTATGGCAAGTCTTTAGTCATTTCCCACATGTCCCAGTTTTTGTACTGATATAAGTTTGACACTAGGCAATCCTTCATTCACAGACTTATTGATGGGCAATTTGGATGTCAACTGTGTCTTGACCTTCGATTTCATTGACAACTCAAGTGATGCTGGTAGTCTGCAGTGGTCCTCCCATGGATCTGCATTTGCCAACAGTGGTGGCATTTTGGAATACTTGGGCATAAGTGGTGCAATTTCACAGTATTCCTTGGAGGGTGACAGTACTTACTCTGAGTCATTGATCTTGACTTTGCCGATATGGACTCGTTGGATACGTTCCTCCCCATTCCCTGAATTCAAACAGCATCTCCTGGAAGGAGGCCAGGAAAGGCCGCCTCACTAAGTTCAGTCAGGCAGACAGGACAATGTTATCCTTTGTTGCACGTAGTAAGAGTCAGTAGAATACATGAGTGAGCAATAGTAACTATACCTTTGTTGCATGTAGTAAGAGTGAGGCAACAAAGGGGAAAAGATCATATATATATGAGGGGTTTGGACCGTGTTGGAAAGTGTCCAAATCCAGCATCTCAACCATGGCCGCATCAAGCGTAGTTCTCATATCGGGTAAGTGGTCGGGCCACCAGTATCTGTACGCATGTCCAGCTATGGGTATTGGGTTGCCGGTGATGCGACATGCATGGGTGGTGTCAGTAGTGGTGCACCAGTCGGTGGTGTTACCGATTGGTGAAGCCGTCGGTCAGTGTGTGCAGCAGTGTGCGTCGACAGTGGTACTGACCGGCAGTGGTATGCGGTCGCCTGTGGTCGCCTGTGGTTGTCTGTGGTTGTGCCTGCAGTCGCCTGCGGTCGTGGCTGTGCACTTACCGATTGGCAGTGAGCATTGGTATGTGTGTGCATTGGCAGCGGTGTGCCGTCGGTATGCATCAGTTCACCGTCGGTGCACCTGTGTGCATCGGTGTGCACCAGTCAGTGTAGTGGTCGCCTGTGGTCATGCCTGCAGTCGCCTGTGGTCGTGGCTGTGCACTTACCAATTGGCAGTGAGCATCGGTATGTGTGTGCATCGGCAGCGGTGTGCCATCGGTATGCATCAGTTTGGCGTCGGTGTGCCTGTGTGCATTGGTGTGCACCAGTCAGTGTGCAGTGGTGTGCATTGGTTCAGCATCGGTGCGCCTGTATGCATCAGCGTGCATCAGTCAGTGTGCAGCGGTGTGCATGTGTTTGGTGTCATGAGCCTGGGGCCAGGCTTACATCTCCCCCTCCTGCCTCACCACACTGGCTACACTTTGATCAACAGACTTGGAAGTACCCAACTTGAAGCACCCATGTGTGGCCATTGCCGCTGATCTTGACACTGCCAACATCCTACATACCTCTTGAACACCATCAGAAATGTGTAAAGCTGGCTCATGCTGATGAGGAGTAATACATATGGTTGTGTTGTTGTACTTGATAATTTTAGGATGCCCAGATCTCAATTACCTCAATGAATCCTTAAATTTCTGTGGTAACCACTTGTTGAGCAAGTGTGTTGCATCATGCGATGACATGCAATTATTTATCTTTGACACATCCAGATGTGATGAACACGTGTACAATCGACACACTAAAAAGGAGGAACACATGAATGTGTTGACAATCCCCCTTATGTGTTGCTTTATGACCCTATGTGTCACTGACTATTGGGATCAAGGAGTTGAGCACAAGATGAGGACGAGGTTTTTAAGGTATTGAGTTAAAGTCAAAGGCAAGTGTATGAGGGAGTCTGCCACAGGGAGGAATGTTATTATCATCTCCTACAAGATGTGCAATATTTATACTACACAGTTAGGAGGTATATTGTAATGTACTCCTGTAATAGTTAATGTTTCATTAAATATGTCATTTCCCCTATAGATATGCTGTCATGGCTTGGAAGTCTTACACTTCCTGCAGGGTGTGTCTAAGACACTCCACCTAGGCTTCTGCCTCTGATAGCCTATGATAGACATGGCTATATCTTGCCTATCCTATCAATGCTGCAGGATGTTTAACCCTGTAGCATGTGTTAACTATGGATTCCCCTATATGTCCCTGCATGTGTTAACCTCTGTTAAACATGTGTTAATATGGCTTAGCATATTCTGGCAATATTCCCTAGGCATGTTAACTGCCTTGGCTTGCCTGTATACTCTTGTATACATAATCCCAACACTGACCTGATTTGGGGAGTGTGTTGCTACTCATATACACTGCTCTTCCACCAACTGTTCTGATCCATCATGCTTGAATTTTCAGGCCATTAAATTATACATATGTATATCATCTGGTCTAACAGTGCTACAATTGTGGAACAGCTCAATTCTGGTAGTGCTTGCAAAATTTACCAACCCTACTGTCCTTTAAGTAAATAGCATTTCCAGACTGCAGATCAGAATTGCATATATTATTAATAATTTGCTTATTTTAAGATCTTATCTACCCTTAACCTTTTCGGCCCAAAACCCAGATGAATTTCACTGTTGGAGGACTCAGAAAATGCAGGGTTCAGACAGGTATATTTGCAAGGCAATTCAGTTGGAGGAAGAGACTTGAGCCAAGAAATCTACATACAAGGAAACTTGAAGCAAGCTACTGACCAAATAGCAGTAAAGAAAAGTGTAAACTGCAGCCTGAGTGTCCAAGTGACTGACTTGGTACTATTACTTGCTATATCAATTCACAGAGAAATATCAAGTTCAAACACTTACTGCAGAATTCACAATTATCCTTGTTGTAAATCACAAAGTCCACCTTGCCACCATAGGGCCCGGTGCCACCCTTGCCCTTCTTCTTCCTCCCACCCTCCTCACCACCCCCAGACCCGGAGCCCCGTGAACCCCCCACACCCTCCTTGCCCTCCTTGCCTTTCTTGACCCCTGAGGATGACCCTTCTGGGTTACCATACTTTTTCAATAATGGAAATTCCAAGAGATTTTCATGAGCTACACCGGTGCATGCAGGAAGCGTAATCTCCTTGAATAAAACCTCATCAGTCAAAGCTTTAGTGATTAGCATATTCTGAAGTATTTACTGGTGCCACAAATTGCTTTGGGTATGGACTTCGAAAGCAGCAGGTCAGTAATTGTCAGGATATTGGAACATGGGAGATAAATGCACTCATCAGGGTCCCTCTCTTTTACTCCCGCCTTCCTTATAACAATACAAAGTTGGTTACCGGTGTACTGCCTATCTGTGGAGTATCAGTTATAGTCCAGACATAGAGTCAGTAGTATGTTGGTAGTATGCCAACAGACTCCGAGTTGGAATTCTCACTGGCACATTTACATCCCGGGGCCCCTTGCACTGTAACGGCAGCTGCGACCAACAAAGCGATGACAAAAATGCTAAACTTTAAACTTGAAATCATGATGACGATGACCAGATGGGGTGTTGTTGAAACTCCAAGTCTCAAACTGATACTTGTATTCAGTTAGATATCTGCTGAAAATTTTGATGCAAAGATGGATCGTACGAAGATGGCTACCTGTTATTTCAGATGCCATTGTTGCACTACGCACAATGTCCAATGTTCATCCAACTGTCAGTAACCATGTCATCTTGCCGTCGTCCCTCCATCTGTGCTCATGGAAAGCAATGCTGAAAATCACAGTTATTGATAATAGTAGCAGTCAGAATACTCTGGGTAGACCATTTAACAGAGATTCACATCAGGATTAAGTGGCGAATCAGACCTCGATTCAACGTGTCAAGTCACAAGTTGAAAACAACCCCTGAATCCTCAAATCTTCAAATCACCTTTGGAGGCGGATTCACTTGGACAATTCAGCTGGCCATTTCCCTCAATATTGTCTAAATGAATGAGCAAGTGCTTTCCCCTATGAACATAATGAACCAATTGGAGAACGTCAAGTTACCTCTTGCTCACTCTCACTGATGTTAAGGGAGAAGAAGAATGTCCAGACTCAAAACTTTGTAAAACAACCAAGGAAAAAGAAGAAACAGGCAGTTTTCTTTAGCACAAGCATTGCGTGTACTAGGATCGGTATTGTCATGCATAATGCTTCTTCGGACTAACACAGGTGATAGGTCAGACGATTCACTCAGATGAATCGAACTTGAATCACCATGAATTGACAACCTGAATCGCCATAGGAAATGCAATTCACCCAGCAGGTTGTGACGCAGCATGTGAGAGTCCTAGTGTTGCCACGGCTCGGCTCGGCCTGCTCATGGCTCGGCTCAAGCAGCTAAGCCGATTATGCGGCTCTGGCTCATAAGCTAAGCCGTTTTCCAGAGCGGGTAAGCCGTCCAAAATCAGGTGCCTGAGCTGGCTGTGGACTCATGTGTTTCAATCACATCTAGCCACTTGTCTTGTGTTGAATCTCCTGCCCTCTACTATTCTATGTCCTAACACTCTGGTTTTATTTATTTTCCATTACTCTGTAGCCCATAAGGCCCTTATATCATCAGGGGTAAGCTAATCAATCAATGTCACACTTTTTGCAATGACAGCACACAGCACCTCATTTGTGTTGCACATGTAAGTTTCTTTCTTTCTTGTTATATCTACTCAGTCAATATTTTCTTCTTTGCCCAGGGTCCAAATGATTACTAACAATGGAAGTGATACTGCAATCCATACCCATCCATGAACATCCAGATCCCCACCTCCCCATGCAAATAGAACAACAGGCCCTTGGATTGGAGAAGAGACAGCAAGGGGCACAGGACATGGTAGAAGGGTTCTGGGAGACCCATGAAGGGGGATGGAGCAGGTGACCACTCACCCTGTTCCATGTGGCCCTCTCCAACATGGCAACATCCATGTCACCTCAGAAAAAGAAAGAACAGAGGAAAAAAAGAACCCAAGCATATACAAATAATGTAGGTAATGAGACTAGAAAAAGTTATGACAGATAGTATAATGGAATAAGAAACTCAATATGGAGGTGTCCATCCCAAGGCACAGAGAGCTCAAGATAGTCCAGTGGTGGAGGCCTGGGGATGGGGTAGCCAGACACCAGGCAGTGGGGATGGCTGGGAGAGCAATGTCAATGGTACAGTGCCACAGGGAGGGTATCATTGGTGTCATGTTCATTGTCATATATTCCCAAATTGCTTTACACAGCCCATTTTTAGGCAGGGGAGGTCACACAGGAGAATGCCCAGGTGGATGTGTTGGGATATGGCATACAGGCAAGCCCATGCAGTAACCATGGCTAGGACACACTAGGGTTAGGGCTAGTGCCCGCTAACCATAACCCTAGGGAATGCACAGTTAACACTGTAGCATGTTTATATCCAAGACAGAGCCTTGGATAGAGTGTCTAAGACCCATGCTGCAGGAAGTCTCAGACTTATCAAACCATGATATCACAGGAGGTACTATGACACTATTATTATAGGGGAAATGACATAGTTACTCCAAGATTAACTAGTGCAGGGGCCTATGACAGATTTTCTCCTTAATATATTATAGGAGTATATTTCACTATACCTCCTAACAGTGTTGTATAAATATTCCACACTTTGTAGGAGATGAATAGAGACATTACCTGCCTGCTCCACACACTCACTACTTTGTCTGAGTTATCCCCCACTTGCTCTCAAAGACCTAATCATAATAGGATGTGGCATCTTCAGCCCAGTCAAAGCATGTGGGAGGCAGGGGCACGAGGACCAGGGCCATCAGGGGCTGTTTGGATGATGGTGGGGTGTGGGACAGTAGCAGGGCTGGTGGTGGCAGCTTCCACAATGCAGGGCTCAATGGGGAGGGTTCAGGGCACTTAGCAGGAGGCTGGGGGAGTGCATGGACAGCAGGCAGGGGGTCAGTTGTGATGTAAGGAGGCTGGGGGACATGAGCAGCAACACTGGAGATGTCTAGTCTCACAGGGGGCAGGCTGGGACACAAAGCAGAAAGCCCAAAGCACATGTATAGTGGTAGTCTAGGGATGCATACAGATCATGTCTATGCTACAGAACCCAAGGTCACATGACCATGCATGCCTGGCTGGCCACCTCAAGGCAACGTTCTCATTGTCTCTGGAACTCTAATCAAGAAAAAGGCAGAAAAGAACCAAAATAGGAAGAGTATAGTAGAATAGCAAATGGTGTATGTAACAAGAAGACAAAAGAAATGCTTGACATGGTCCATCCCAGAGCTTGGAGGCATGGCTGAGATTTGCCAGAAGAGGGTCACCAGCCCTGTTGAGAGTGCAGGGTGCTGTGCTCAGAGCACCAGGTCCTTGACATCAAGAACATCAAGGTCAGACGTGCCTCTGAAGCATGCTGAAGGCAGGCAGAGCAAAGTGGAGGCCCAAAAGGTCTCATGGGCCAAAGGCACTCATAGTGGGCAAATATGTGGCATTGTCAGCCAACGCAGGGGTATGGGAAGGGATGGGGGCATGGGTAGTGAGCAGGGCATTTGTGGTAATGCGGGGTGGCAGGGGGATGCAGGTGGCAGCGAGGGGGCTCATCTACAGGTGAGCAGGCATCGGGTGAGGGAACTGGGGGGTACAGAGGGTAGACAGGGGGTGGCAGTTGGTCTGGGAGGGCAGAGGGCATGCAGCATCGTCAAACGTGAGGTGGAGGGGGCAGTGGGTGGCAAGCGGTGGAGACGTGCAGTCTCACAGAAGCAGGCTGGGACACGAAGCGGAAAGCCCAAAGCACGAGGCAAAGACTGTATAGCGGTAGTCTAGCGATGATCAAGCAGTGTCTACGTGTACTCTAGGATGAACCTGTGGTCACATGACCGTGTGTCTACCTACAGACTGTGGATGTCTGGCTGCACGGTTACATGTGGCCCTCTCCATGAAGGCAACGTCCTCGTTGCCTCTGGAACTCTAATCTAGGGAGAAGGAAACACAAAAGAAGCAAAATAGGAAGGTATAGTAGAATAGCAAATGATATATGTAACAAAAAAAAGACAAAAAGAATGCTCAACAGGGTGGAGTCCATCCCAGAGCTCGGAGGGCATGGCTTAGATTTGCCAGAAGAGGATCACCATCCCAGTTGAGGGTGCGGGATGGTCTGCTCGGAGCACCAGGTCCTCGACGTCGAGAACGTCGACGTCGGACACGCCTCTGAAGCGTGCCGAAGGGGGCAGGCTGGGCAGAGCGGAGACCCGAGAGGTCTCGTGGGCCGTAGGATCTCGCAGGGGAAGCCGTCGTAGGCAGGGACTCGGCGTCGACAGCCCAGTCGAAACGCGGGGGTATAGGTGACGTGGGCGGGGTGTAGAACCGCTCCAGGGGTTCGACAGGGGGCAGGGATGGCAAGGGGTGGTTGGAGGACGCGGGCGGCGAGCGGTGTCGAACGCGGGGCCGTTCGGCCATTCTGGGTGCAGGGAGTGGCTGTGGGCACGTCCGAGGCAGCGGGGGGGTTCGCTGGGGTGCCGTGAAGGTCACAGGGGGCGTGGTTGGCATGGACAGGGCTGGGGGCGGCGGCGGCGTCGTCTGTGACGTGGCGGCAGCGGCAGGGGTGGTGCTGGGCAAGCAGGGGGGGCAGGGGGCGTGCCGGGGGGTGGTACGGTTGTGCGCCGTCGTCCTGGGGTTGCCAGAGGTGGCCTGAGGGCGGCTGTCAGCAGTGGGGCGCTGCTCAGGTAATGGGGGGTTTGGGGGGACCGTCGGCGACGTCAGTGACGTGTCAGCGGTCGTGTGGGCCGTGTTGAGCCAGAAGGGGGTGCAGGGCGCGGTTAGGGGACAGACGCAAGCACACGCCTTCGTCCCGAGGGCTCCGGAGTCGGTCTGGGGGTGGCAGTCAGTGGGGGTGGCCGTCTGGGCATCTGCTGGTGCCGAGGTTGGGTTGTGGGGGTGAACGCCGGGCTGCGCAGTGAGCCGGGAGGCTGTGGGCTGGCTAGGGGGTGAACGGGGCTGTTTTCGAGGTGTTGGGGGCGGTTCTGAGTCAGTGGTAGTGGCCGTTGTCAACAGTGTTGATGGCGGCTGTGCTGGCGTCGTTGATGGCGACGTGGCAGCGTTCGCAGGGCTGTGGGGACTGGCGGCAGATGCTGTGGGGGCTGCGGGGTTTCCGCATGTTTGCACGGCGGTCTCGCAAGTGCTGGGAGGTTCGGTAGACATCCTTGCATCGCTCAGTGGACGCGGTGACTCGTCGTCAGCTGTGGTTTGCATAAAGGCATCAGCAGTAGTAGTAGAAGTTCGACCAGCTTGTACTGCAGCCCAATACAGCGTGGCTGGGACACAGAGTCCATCTCCATGACCTGTGCTCAATGATCCCTCTCTATTTCCTTCCTCCCATGCCTCTAATCTCACGTATTCCATCAGTTTTGAGACTTCTGATGCTGTGAAGGTTTTCGAGCTTGCGTTGTCGGCTGCTGTGGTGTCCGTGCTTTTGGTAGAAGCAGTAATAGGCTTCGTAGTGGTAGTTTTCTTCTTCTTCGAAGACTTGGTGCCTGGTCCAGGCATCTCAACACAGAGAATGACAGAACAATATGAAGAACAGTATGAAGAACCCAATGACAGAACCCGATGACAGAACCCGATGACAGAACCCGATGACAGAACCCGATAACAGAACTCGATGACTGAACAGAACAGGGATGACACGAAGAAGGCAACAGGCGGCTGAGTACGAATCGTACTGTTGTCACCAGATGGAGACGTGCAGTCTCACAGAAGCAGGCTGGGACACGAAGCGGAAAGCCCAAAGCACGAGGCAAAGACTGTATAGCGGTAGTCTAGCGATGATCAAGCAGTGTCTACGTGTACTCTAGGATGAACCTGTGGTCACATGACCGTGTGTCTACCTACAGACTGTGGATGTCTGGCTGCACGGTTACAGCGGTGTTGAACATGGGGCTGTTCAGCTGTTCTTGGTGCAGGAGGTGGGTGCGTGCGCATCCTGGGCATCTGGGGGTTGGTTGGGGTGTAGTGGAGGTCACAGGGGGCCAGTTTAGTTGCGGTAGGCCAGGTGTCACTGCCGGCATTGCGGGTGACATGGCATGGGCAGTGGGGGGGGTTGGGGACAAAGTGGGGGGCAGGGGACAGAGTGGAGGGCAAGGGCAGCATGCTGGGGGGTGTGCAGGGGGTCGGCACTGGCAGACACTGTCGTCCTGGGGGCATGAGAGGTGGGGGAGGCCGTCGTTGGTAGCGGCCATCTGGGTGTTTGTTGCTGGGGGTTGGCTGTAGTGTATAGGGCAGGGCTAGGCAGTGGCCTAGAGAGCTGTAAGAAGGCTGGGTGAATGGTGCCATTTGTGAGGTGCTGGGGCCGATTCTGAAGCTGGGGGGAAGGTGGTTGTGGCCATTGTTGATGATGTCAGGGTTGCTGATGGGGGCTGTTGGACACGCGCGGAGTGTCCTCAGCCTATGGCTATGGCTGGACTCCCTCAGGGTTTTCTGTGACTACCACAGTGTGACTGTCTAACTGTCTACTGGTCACATGATCGTGTGGATGCCCACATCCACTACTCCACTGTGCAGTCAGTGGCAATGTGGCAGGGGTTTTAGGACACAGGAGGGGGTGCAGCAGAGTGTTGAAGGTCATCATCAGTCTGTGAGGCCCTGCTGTAGCTTGTGAGGAGTTCAGTATATGTCCCCACGTCACTCAGTGGAGACAATGGCTCATCATGGAGTGCCATTTGTGTAATGGCATTGGCGAAGGTGGTGAAGGCTGTTTGGGAGACCATTTGAACAGTTGCAGGGGTTGCTTGGGTTGTGGCATCAGTGGTAACTCGGATTGGGGACGTTGACACCTCCAGGGAGGTGCAGAGGCCCTACCTGTGGTTCGACACCCAGCCTTCTTGCTCCTTCACTCTCTGTCAGTCCTCTCCCTCTTTCAGTCCTCTCTCATGGTTTCCAATATCAAGGGCTTTAGGGAAGCCTTCCAAAAAAACAAAGAGAACCAAGATGGAGTGGCCTGAGGTGCCCTATCACAGAGCAGGGTGACGTTATGGCATACATAGCAGTAGTCTTGCTATGAACATGTGACTGTAACATAGTCATATACATGCAAACTGTTCATCAGCACATGATTGACTGCAGTTGACTTCATGTGTGTGGAAGTGAGTTGGGGTGTGATGTGGGTCAGTATGACAGTATGCATGTGTGCTGTAGTATTGTTAGTGATGTGTTGACATTGGTGTGGGAGGGTCCTTTGAGCACCCACTACCACCACAGGGGTATGGACAACATACTGCCTGCACCCAGCCCCTCAAGCAACTGGTCATGGGGTGGACTGCAGGGGGAATGGAGATGACAGCACTGAGCACCACCATCACCATGGGTAAGATGTGAATCCTATAAGTGCTTTGATAACTACTTTGTTAGTCACCTACTACTCTGGCTGGAAAATGAGGAGTTTTGCTGGTGGGATATTGTACAGTCAAGATTGTATTGAGTCACTAGCAACAACATTGGTCATACCTTTGGACATACATGTACAGTATATAGAGCAGAAATGGAAATCATTCTTCCTCCTCTTCCTCCTCCTCCTCCTCATCATCATCAATATCATCATCTGAACCAATCAGAAGTTGCTCTTCCAATGCTTCCAGATCTTTTTCCAGGTCTTCAAGGTCTTCATTAATACCATCCAGATCTATCTCAGGTTCTCCCAAGCTATGCCCATATGCCTCAGCATCATTCACAGGCTCTGTCCTTGCTGCAGATTCAAACTCTGTAAGCTCTTCTGTCCAGTGCATACCCTGTGTAAAGTTCAATGGTTGTCCTTTTTTCATTCAGTACTTTAGCATCTGTAATGCTTCCATCAGTCTAGCTGAGATGTGCCTTCTGCAAGGTGCCATTGTCTCCTTTCCAGATGAGAATACTCTTTCACAGGGGACACTTGAAGCTTGGATAGGTATAATAACCATTGCAAGTCAGTATATGCAAGGATACTGTTGATTATGTTCCTGAATGTATTTTAATGAAGCAGTCAATTGCAGATGGAAAATACATATATTACCTGCCAAAATGCCAAGATACCAGATCCAGAATTTGAATTGCTCAGATACTGGTCTACTTCCTTCTCCAATGAAACTTTTGCATGTGCTGATGTTTGAACTCAATTTAGACCAAGAATATCCATTGCTGTTGGGTGAGAATATGAAGGCTTGGCTGCTGGTTGGTTAGGCACAGTGTTGACTTGGTCATCATAGGGACGAAGCTATCAGAATTAAAGTATCAGAAGATTGGTCATTATAGTAACTTATTTTGTTTGCAGGATCAATTGCTATTCCATATCATTTTTAGCCCCCCCAAGCCAATGTAATTGAGCTCACCCATTGCCACCACATATGCTGGAGTTTCAGCTAGGCAGTTTTGATAATCTTCTAGCTTATCCAGACCTGGCTGGATGATGCTGGCCCACTGCAGGTTATCTTCCATGAGGGGGGTCCACCTCTTGATGAAGGCAGAGTATGCAGGAACTGAATAACATATTGTGGGTGTTGCTTCAGCTCCCAAATATCCTGGAATGCATGAGGAACCTAGAGGCTTTATGTCAGTAAGGTTAATTGTTGGAAGCTGTATGACTACTTGGAGGATTTGCTGATAATCTGCTAACAACTCCCAATCTTCCTCACTTGACTGATATTTCCACAGTTCTTTAAATTCATTATCATGTGTGATGTCTTCAACAGCCTATAACACTATTAGCCTAAAATAAATTAACAAGATGTTAAATTTACATCTTTTAACTTCAAAACCTGATTGATCATTAGCAATGTTGATGACCATCTTGTTACTACATCACAAAGGAGCTGATAGTCATGTTCAAAATACTGTTGAACATATCTGGAAAATTTGCTGTTTCTTGATATTACTGTTTCATATCTGTTGATATTGTTAATCAAAATTGGCAAGAATGAATCAAAATATAGTTTACAACATTTACAAAGGAGTGAGCAGTTGCAATGCAATCTTTGGTGATAGTGAAACTGGGATCATAATCAGAATAGGTGTTGATAATATCATCAACATATGTCAGATCTGTGATTGCTGCTAATGCTGCTTTGCATGCAAGATTGACAATATGAGGGAAGCAGCTATCAAATATCATCAAAATTAGATCATACAGCAGATTATAAATGTACCAAATCCTTCATTCATCCATCTTAATCTTGATTCTGTGCTTTTGGAGAAGAGTTGTCAGGCATCTGAACATGGTGTCATTGTTGGATGCATTGTAACAGGTAATCCATCCCATCTGAGATGATAATAGATTTTGAGTCCGTCACAGTCTGAACATATAAATTATCCTACTTACCTTTTCTGTAATCTATAAGCGGTCTGTGATGAACAAGAAACAATGTGTTTACTATATAAATGCTTCCATAGATTTGAGGTGCTTTTTGTTATACCAAATGAAGCAATAGCATGTGAGGACTTGGACTTCTGAGCATGTCTGAAGCACCAATTACTCAGTATACCATAGAGTTAAAATACTGGCATAGTACATACTCATGCTGACCCTTGACCTTTGTGAAAGATGACCAGATATCTTTAGCACCTTTCACCACTGGACAATGTGCTATGTGGTCCTGCACATGGTAGCTGTGCACGTGAATGAGAACAAGAGCCAGAGACAGATGGAGAGCCAGAGGATGAATGAGAGCCTGAAGATGACTGAGGGACAGAGCCTGACTGGAACCCAGAGTGTGAATCAGAATCAGAATCTGCATGAAAGTCCAAATGCTGCACTCCTTCTACCAACTCCTCTTCAATATCTGAGTCACTATTTGAAGATCCAAATGAAGGTACATTCTGGGAAACATGCCGATGTGTTGGTGAAGGTTGTGGTTCATATGCAAAGTGAATCTGACCACCATGTTGTTTATGTGGAGTAGATAAGAGTGTAGCTGACTGCTTATTATGAGATACCTCAATCTGATGAGCAGCAAAAATAGACACAGGAGCAGCTGGAGTCTGGGGATTAGACTTTTTAGTGGTCTTGGAGGGTTTTTCTGCCTTAGATGGTTTTGCAGGCTTTGCCTTAATTGCCTTGGGTTTACCAGGAGTCAATGGTTGTAATGGATCAATCTAAATAGATCCTATGAATTGTATATATATCTTTGAGAATACTGAGACTTTCCTGCTGCAAACACTTATATGGTTGGTGGAGACGTGCTTGAGGTATATAGGCTTTTAAGGGGATTATCATCATTTACAATATCAAGTTATAACAAATTTACAAACCTGCAGGAGTGGGTACAGAAGAACTTGTGCCTGGTAGTACACCGGTAGTAACATCTATGCCATATATACACTGGAATCATTTAAGAATCTAAAGTTTGTAAACAACATACCTCGAATGGCAACACTGGATGACAACTTGGTGGTAGCAGCTGTTTATGATATGCAGTAAGCTGCTACAAAAGTTGCAAAGATACCTCAACCAAATTTACTATATAGAAAATATTATGGAGCACATACCAGAGGTGTCAGGAAGTACATCATGAGCTAATACATGAATAGTCAGAGAAGGGATAGCATACAGTCAGCTGTAACAACAGTTTGCTTACCAGTAGGCTGGGATTTCTTTTCTGGATTTCTTAGAGATTTTTTACTGTGAGGCATGGTAAAAGAAGTACAGGAAGCAGATGGGGTGAAGGAAATAAATCACAGTGTGGACCTCCTTCTCTTATCTGACAGTCTGCATCACTTTTATAGCCCAAAACAGAAGTATTGATTACACTAATAATACAGCAAGGAGATCAAAATGATAAAGTTTCTATGAGGCAGATTTTCATAAAGATTGGTGCTTCTCATGATACAATGGGGATTGGGTTACATGTGCATCAAGCAATAGGATTTGAATAACATGTCATCCAGTGTTGGCATTGCCCCACAGGAGCAGTTGCTCAAGGGGGTGGGTGTAGGCAGCGCATCATGTAGAGTCATCATCAGCATACCTATCCACACTGCAAGCAGATGCTTGCAAGGCTGCATGACATGTGTTGCCATACACACAGCACACATGAGGTTCCACACTCTGTTGATGGAAAGATAGTGACAGGCAGATAAGACTAATCAATTGCTGTGATCAAGGAGATGAAAGAAAATATAACTCTGATTTTACAGGCTCTAGAGGCTGGAGGACAATAGAACATAGAGAAAATCAAAACTTTAGGATATAGAAGAGGAGAGGAGAGGAGAGGCAATGCTGGGTGAGTGGCTTGACACAACAGAAATACACCAGTCCAAAGCCAGCTGAGGCACACTAATTTTAGATGGCTTAGCCACTCTGAACCGCTCTGAGCCACCCAATCTGACAGCCCAGCCAGCTATAGCCATGAGCCGAATTACCAGCATGGCTCACCCAAAATAGCAGCTCAGCTCAATGGCTTGCAGCTCTGAGCTGAGTCATTGGCAACACTATGTGAGACATATACAGAGCCAAACAGTATTTCAAACAATGAAGTTCGCTCTCACATGACAAAATGCAACGACCCACCTTAGGCATACACACCAATGGGCACATTGGGTGGAAACTACAAAGAAGCAAAAGCAGAGGTGCAAGAACGACAGCAACCAGGGGAACAGGGGCCATAGCAGGACACAAGAACAACTCAACTAGGGGAATGGCGAGTGCAGCAGGAGAGCCTGAGGAGAGCCAATACCCATCAACCCCATATGTTTCTTTCCCTGGTTTCTTTTACTAACTTCAAACTGTTTCTATGTAACTGGAAGGGAGCGACACCAACATCCAGAAAGCACCAATGATGACAAAGGGAGATGCAGAGCTACCCCAAATGAGGAGGAACCACTACCTGCAAGGATGGGACAAATGACAATGACAAGCCACCATCAGTAAGGAGAGACCACCACAAGCAAGGAGCCCAACGATGATGCAGGACAACTAGCGGTGAAGGGGTACCACCATTGAATGACACGGTGAGCCACCAACCATGATGGCAAGCAACCACTGGCGAGGAGGGACTACCAGCAGTGAGTGAGGGCCCCCGCAATGACAGGGAACAACCACTAGCGAGGACAATCCCTGAGTGACATTGGAGAGCTACTAGCGAAGGAGGTGGACACCACCAGCAGGATGAGCCACCACTGACAAGGGACCACCCCCAGCAAGGACGAGGAACCACCAGCAGCCAGCAGGAGCCCCCCATGACCACAGGAAACAACCACAGCAACAACAAGCCCCCAGCAACAAAGAGGAAGAGCCACTGGCAGGGCACTGACGATGATGACTAGCCTGTAGCACAGAGGGAGAACCACCCACTGCAGCAGTGACCCTCTCCCATGCAACCCACAGCTCCCCTCCCTGGCATAAAATGTGAGCGGGAGGGGGCATTTTTTTATTTCATTTCTTCTTTACTTAGTAGCCTCCTCGGTGAGTCCTCGCACATGAGCGAGGGATAGTATATAATTTGATACTGTGATACATGTATACATTGATCTATGAATGTGATTGTAAGAGAGAGACAAGAATTGAGGGGGCGCCTACTTGTGTAGTGGACAAACCCTCATTGATATCTGTGCATTGACGCATCGATTTCTTTGGCTTTGTTTACATTCACGTGATTGTGTCACCACTTGCTAGGTGAATAGCTTCCACTCACATTGAATTGCCTACTAGTACTGCTGCTACTACAACTGTAGACTGTTGCCATACCCAACTGCTTGAACATAGTGATGCTAGTGCTTGGCCTGGCTCAAGTGGAAAGTCAAAGCTGGTGGCCCTTTGGACATCCCCTGCCCAAAAGATATACCAATCTCTCCAAGTCAATCACCCAATACAAGGAGTGATCATATGTTTCTAGTTAACTTGCATGAGGTAGTAAGGGAAACGCATAACATTATATGGAGACTAGTTGTCATTTCCTTACAATTGCTTCTTCAGGTTATCATAAGATGGAGTAGAAGGGGATATTGTATACATGCTGGAGAATCAACTGTCATTGATTCATGCTTCTTGCCTTCTTTCTTTCTGTCTGGACACTGATCCTGAATGCTGAATGCTGATTCAAGTTTAACAGCACTCGAAAACACATATCGACAGTCCAAAAAGCCACCCTACTCCAGATCTCAATCACCAGGGGTTTGTACCCAGATTCCTGCTACGTTAGTAATGGTAGTAGGTTTGTGGCAGCACAGCAAAAGGTGCCAAGCCATGCCAGCGTGACTGTGTTCCAGCCTTGTCTAGCACTAACACAATGTTGACTTTGAGCTGTGAGGTTGGGGGGGAAAGCAAACATTAGCTCATTTTGGTTACACAGAGCAAACTTTTAGCCACTCACCCACAAGGTGATGAGCAATCTGCAACAAAAACGCGATGCCTGCCCAACCCTAGAGAGTTGACTGCCTCATTCTGAGTTCTCAGTATTGAGGACTCAGTCTTATACCATCCTGAACCTGCCAAAAAAAAAACAATTTGATGGTACAATGTACTATCCACCATAAGCCATTCCATTATACTGCCCCTCAGGGAATCATGAGGCATGGTGTGTTTTATATTCCAAGATGAGGGTGATTGACATTTCTATTATGCATTGCTTTTATCACATTGTTTTGGCCTCTTACTCAAGTTCTTTGCTACAGGTTTACTCTGCACACCTTTCAATGACTCTTGCCAGTATGCAACCTGCACCTGCTCTTGCTCAACATTCAAGCATCAAACATGCACAAGCAAACAGTATTGCATATTCTGCCCTCACTATATTCAAGCAGGATTGCAAAGATCTTGTTGCAAATTATGTTCAAACATCAATTAATAGGCAACTTGGCAATCCTGAAAAGGATTAACAAGAAAACAAGATCTTATCCACTGGCAGAAAGGCCATTATCCACTGGCTTGGGGGCCTAATGCTAGACATCCAACAGAAACATATCCCCTACTTGTCAACATATTGTTGGAGGATCCACTTGCAGGTGGGCAATTGCAGCATGCATCCAAATGGATAGGGTACAAAAAACTTGCAGAACAAATAATCAAGATGGCCCAGCCCAATACTGCTTGTGTTGTAGCACCTGTACAATTACATGGGTCATTTCTTACTGCATTGAGGATTGCCCTTTGCCTTTTCCACCAAATTTGGGACAATGACCCAAACACTACTGAGTACATCATCCAGAGCTTTTCAGCCATGATGCAAAAGATGAACAGCCATTTCATTCCATGGCATAAAGAATCACTTAGAGAGAGTTCAAAGCTTGAGCAGTTCTGATTGGTGGATGGTAGTGTACACAATGCTGATGACACCAGTGGAAATACCAGGAAATTTAAATCTCAAGAAGATGCATGCATTGCCATTCCTGGTACAACTGCATTGTCAGATCCATATGAACCTTGGGAGGTCTCTGACAATTTGCATGAAATGGCAGAGCTGTGGACCAAGAATATATGGCCTCAGGATTGGACCTTGCAACATGCTAGTTTACCTGGAAGTGGATATGTGCTGGAGACATACTGTTATGTTGATGCATCCTACTCTGGTGACATCTGGTGGCACCACATGGCTCTGGTATGGGCAATCTTGCTTTCTCGCATTACACCACATGCGTTCCAAGATCAGAACATCAGTGTCAATGCTGTTGGAGAGGCACAAGTCACAAAATAAATACAAAAATTGGAATGGGTGGAAACCTCTGAAACCCATAATGGTTGCACAATAATGCCATATGTTACAATGGTGAGTACATCAATTATTGCACTGTTGGACAAGAAATCCCCCCTATAGAAGGAGTTCAAGAATGCAGGTTTTGGAAAAGCTTGGTGTTGGGATTATGTATACAAGAGTATACAGGCAAGCCAAGGCAGTTAACAAGCCTAGGGAGATGGAATACAAGTCCTAAGCTTAGGATTAGGGTTAGCAGCAGTCTAGGGTTAGGATCTGCCACTGGTAGAATCCAACACAGCCACAGGGAATAATATTAATTCCCGAGCTGCTACCCTTAATAGACTGGCCAAGACTACAAAGACTGCCAAGACTGTCTCCTATGCTATCCAGGGAACCCCCTATAATATATAATGATAGACAAGTCTATCTGGAGAATTATATAGGGGATATGACATAGTTATTCCATTATTAACTGGTACAGGGGTCTATTACAGAATACCTCCTTTATATATTAAAGGAGTGCATTACACTATACCTCCTAACTGTGTAGTATAAATATTGCACATCATGTAGGAGATGATAATAACATTCCTCCCTGTGGCAGACTCCCTCACTCACTAGCCTTTGAGATTAACTTCATAATCTAACCTTGTCCTTAACTCTTCCTGTCACTGTTCACCACTCGATTCCCAACAGGTTATGGGCCCTGACCCTGAACTAGACATGGATTATGAAGGGGACCAAGAGGACGACCATTTATCATTATTTGGGGAACCCCCGGCACAAGAAACCCCTAAACGATCAGGAAGAGTATATACTTCCAGAGCACAAGAAAAGCGCAGACAACGGATCAATACACCAGAGATTGATCCGGTTATAAGAATACCTATTTCCTTAATTCGGACCAAAGAATACTCAAACGTAAACAAGATCGCTGATCGCGATCATTTGACGGATGAAAACTGGCACGAATGGAAAGAGGGAATGTTGCGTGTTTTTATTAATTGTGACATAACGGGATATGTTTTTGGTCAGACAAACCGACCGGATTCAAATATAGATCCGGAGAGTGCTTACAACTGGGACAAAAACGATACTTGGGCACAACAAGTCATTATCCACAACGTCACCTCCTCGCAAATAAATCACGTCGGATCAAAACAAAGTGCAGAAGCTATGTATACCACATTATCGGTCACTCATGAAAACAAGGCACATCAAACAGTTAATCAACTGCAGTGTTTATTATATGAGACAAAGGCTGATAATTCCGACAACCTCCTAAAGCATTTGGACGTCTTGAAGTCTTACGGAGACTGGATCAACAGGTTTCCAAATATAGAATTCCATATCTCAGATACCCGATTTAAATCGATCATTTCGGCATCCTTACCAAACTCTTGGCAAACATATGTCGAGCCCTACAACGGAAACGCAAATGATCCAAATGACTTAGATCCAAAGCGTCGCCTAACTTCAGACGCATTTATTGGATTATTAAGGGAAGAATATAAACTTCGGCAAAATAGGAATAACGGGAATAATAACTCCGGCGGAATTGTAAACCTGGCTAAAATCCAGATGACTGCCCAAAAGGAGAAAACCCTTGAAAACCGTCTTACCGATTGTAAAAAATCCCTGAAGCCATATTGTGATCATTGCAAGCGCCCTGGACATTGGTCCAGTAAATGCCAAAAATTCCAAGGCAATAAATGCCATCATTGTGGAAAAATCGGACATCAGGCAAAAAATTGTTGGGGGAAGAAAAAGGAGAAAGATAAGGAAAAAGGGAAAATAAAACCTGTGGAACAGTCCAATGCTGTGGAGGAATTTATTGCATTTTCAGCTCAAGAAGAACATTATAATTTTGATTCCTATGATGCTTGTAACGATGCCGTAATGGACGAGCATTTGATCTATTATGACTGGTTGGCTGACTCAGCAACAACATTGCATGTCACGCATCAAAGAGAAGCCTTCAAAACATACACTCCAATGAAAAACAATTCCGTAACTGGGGTAGGTGGATTGGAAGCTAAAATTGCAGGCAAAGGAACTGTTGAAATAATTTCAACATGCAATAATCAAAATTTTAATATTCATCTGGAAGACGTCCTACATGTGCCTGGAACACGAAATAATTTAATTTCGTTGGGGCGATGGGATGCGGCTGGCGGAAAATATATTGGAGGACTAATCCTCACAACAAAAGACGGACAACAACTTACAGAAGGAAAGAAAATTAATAACCATTTATACAAAATGAAAATGGTATTAAAAAATTCAAGCAAGCCGTCTAAAACTACTGCCGTTAATCAAACATTCGTCGGAAACGTAAAACCACTTAGTTGGGAAACTTGGCACCGACGATTTGGACATGTAGGATATTCTGGACTTCAACAATTATTGAGCCGAAATTTGGTGATCAGTTTCAATGTCGACGAAAATAGTCCTAAACCGGATTGCGAAGCTTGCATAAGTGCAAAGCAAAATAAGGAGCCTTTTCCGAAGTCGACAAAAAGAAACACGAAACCAGGAGAATTAACCCACATAGACTTGTGGGGAAAATACGCCATCAAATCTATTAATGGCAAATATTATTATCTCCTATTTGTGGATGATGCTAAAAGGTTCGTCACAATTGAATGCCTCAAAGAGAAAAGTGATGCAGCACAGGGGGTAATAAATTACCTTGCCCATTTGGAAACACAAGGCAAGAAGCCGAAGGGTATACAAATTGATTGTGGAAAAGAATTTGTTAACGAAAAACTGGAAAAATATTGCAAAGAAAGAGGTATAGAAAATCAACTTACCACACCATACTCACCATCACAGAATGGAGTTGCGGAAAGGATGAACAGAACCCTGGTCGAATTATCCCGGGCAATGCTGGCTGCTAACCAGCTTCCAGAACTTTTATGGGAATTTGCAGTCTTACACGCTGCCTATATCCGGAACCGCTCATTTACCAAACATCTTCGGGAAACAACACCTTATGAAGGCTGGCACAATAAAAAACCGGACGTATCAAATTTACGTGAATTCGGAGCCCCAGTATGGGTATTATTACAAGGCCAGAAAGAAGAAAGAAAAATGCTACCTAAATCAAAGCGCCGTGCATATGTCGGCTATGACGATGGCGCGGGAGCAATAAAATACTACAATGCCGAAACAAGAAATGTTCTCACCTCTCGGAACTTCCGACTTATAGACGCTACAGATGAACCTGAGCCTCCCGAAGACACTGATGTTACACCCTCGACGGAGGGGGAGTCTGGTGGGGAAACACCGAATGTGCCGCCGACGGGTAACTCCGATCAACGGATCACGGAACCGGCAAGGCAGCCTCGGAAGCGTAAACGGAATGAAAATGAGGGAAACATAGATATCACTAGACCACGGAAGACGCGTGCAAGTGATAATGAACCATGGAAAACTCGTGGAATTCGTACCGACTACAAACATCTTTACCACCTTGCGGAAGAGGAAGATGACGAAACCTTTCTAAATATAGAAGAAGCCTATGCAATAATAGCCAGAGACGAAATAAACAGTCTCAAAGATGCAAAACAATCCCCGGAATGGACGGAATGGAAGGATTCAATGAAAATTGAATTAGACTTGCTCAAAGAAAAGGGTACTTGGGAACTTGTCAAAAAACCTCCAGATGCCGTTCCAATCTCAAATAAATGGGTATTTATTCGGAAACGAAATAAAGAAGGGGAAATTGTACGATACAGAGCGCGGCTAGTTGCAAAAGGGTATGCACAAAGACCCGGTTATGATTTCACGGAAACTTTTTCACCAGTTGTACGAATGGACACACTCCGGGCGATTTTAGCACTCGCATCAGAGAAAGGTCTTAAAATACAACAGATGGACGTAAAGGGCGCATACCTCAATGGCACGCTACAAGAGACTATATACATGGAACAACCTGAAGGATGTAATGATGGAACAGGCCGAGTATGCAAGCTATTTAAACCGCTTTATGGATTAAAGCAGGCAGGTCGAGAGTGGAATAACGAATTTGATGGTAAACTTAAAATTCATGATTATGGACGATTAATGGCAGATCCTTGCGCATATATTCGACGGGATGAAGAAAATATAGGCATCATAACGGTATGGGTAGACAACACCCTGCTTTTTGCATCAGCAGATAAAATGATGAAGCATATGAAAAATGCATTAACATCAGAATGGGACGTCACCGACCTTGGAGAGCCTAGCAAGAAAAATATATCGAGAATGTCCTTCGTAAAGAAGGCATGATTGATGCAAACCCTGTTGGAATGCCAATGGACCCAAATATTAAATTAATTGAAAACCCAGATTATAATGAGCCGAATCGGAGCAATTCATATGCCAAATTACTGGGATGTCTACAATTCATTGCAAACTCCACGCGACCTGACATTAGCTTCGCTGTTAATAAATTGGCAGCATATACCGCAAACCCGGGCTTACAACACCACAGTGCAATAAAGCGGATACTACGGTACTTAGCAGGTACGAAAACTCTTGGCATTATTTACAGAAAATCCCAGGATGAGACTGAAAACAATAACCTTTTTCATGGATTTGCTGATGCATCATTTGCAAATTCTGAGGACCTCAAGTCCACCACAGGATATGTTTTCCTGACAGCAGGGGGAGCAATAACTTGGAAATCAAAGAAACAAACAATTATTGCATTATCCTCAACGGAAGCCGAATATGTGGCATTATCTGAAGCTGGACGCGAGGCCACTTGGCTAAGAAATTTGTATGGTGAACTCGGATACACCCAAGAAAATCCGACAATTATTCAAGGCGATAATGAAGGGTCAGTAATTTTAACCCATAACCCTCAATTTCACCAGAGGTCGAAACATATCGCTATATGGCATCACTGGGTCCGAGATTTAGTCACCAACAAAATTATTGATATTCAAAACTGTCGTGATCCGGAACAAACAGCGGACATATTAACAAAGGCTTTACCAAAGCCTAAGTTTTCACGGCATAGGGAAGAGATGGGAATTCAGTCAAAAATAACTCAGTAGCTTTCCTTGGTGAGATTGGTTTTTCCCAATGGGTTTTCCATCCACAGAGGTTTTGATGCACCTGAAAGAAAATTATTAACCACTCCAGGGGGAGTGATGACATTCACAGAACCATTCCACTCATTGTCCTACACTGCCTAGGCTTGAGGGGGAGTGTTGGGATTATGTATACAAGAGTATACAGGCAAGCCAAGGCAGTTAACAAGCCTAGGGAGATGGAATACAAGTCCTAAGCTTAGGATTAGGGTTAGCAGCAGTCTAGGGTTAGGATCTGCCACTGGTAGAATCCAACACAGCCACAGGGAATAATATTAATTCCCGAGCTGCTACCCTTAATAGACTGGCCAAGACTACAAAGACTGCCAAGACTGTCTCCTATGCTATCCAGGGAACCCCCTATAATATATAATGATAGACAAGTCTATCTGGAGAATTATATAGGGGATATGACATAGTTATTCCATTATTAACTGGTACAGGGGTCTATTACAGAATACCTCCTTTATATATTAAAGGAGTGCATTACACTATACCTCCTAACTGTGTAGTATAAATATTGCACATCATGTAGGAGATGATAATAACATTCCTCCCTGTGGCAGACTCCCTCACTCACTAGCCTTTGAGATTAACTTCATAATCTAACCTTGTCCTTAACTCTTCCTGTCACTGTTCACCACTCCATTCCCAACACTTGGTCAGATAAACATGGTGTGAATGATATTTTTGTACTTTCAAGATGACATAGGTATTGACCTGTCAAAATCTAGGGATGAAACAAATACATGCTGTCAAATTTGTGCAGATTGGCTTAATATTATTCATGTTACTAAAAATGGGGGGGTGCATTATGCCATTGCTTACTTCTTTAGACCCACAGTCCCTGGTCTCTTAATATCCCATTTTTGACAAGCATGTCTGCCATCTTCTGATCAAACAGTGCCTCTACTGCACAGTATTCTCCATATGGTTGCTTTGTCAAGCAGGGAATGGCCCTATCATATTGAGATCTCAGTTTCTCTAGTGGTAGCATCTCCCAATTCCTGCCACATTGGGGAGTACTCAGGACATCAGTAGTCATTGCCTTTATTATTTCTGTATATAAATACTACATACCAACAAAGTGTTGTTCTTCAATTATTTTATTATTTTAAACCAACCATGACACAAGAATGGTTCAATATATGTTATTTTACTCTTATGAATTCATTCATTCTCAACTGTGTTATCATTTATCAGTCACATGAACTGCCCTTTTTTGGACCTGTGCAACTGTTTAGGTCATGTGCATATCTGAGTATGAAGTCAGCATTGACTGCAATGCATAAAGCAGGTAACACTCACATCAGGCATCCCATGGATGAGAGATTCTGTCATATACCATGCAAGCACCCCTTGGAACTCTGCCTCGGAACTCCGTCGGAACTCCGAGTATTTCAAATTCCTCATTTCAAATTACCTCTCCTGTTTTACTTACATCACATCTTCCATAGTTTACTCAAGTCTGTTCTTCATCATAGATATCATCACGAAATTTGTACTTGGAACTCCGCAGAACTCTGCCGCAGCTACACCAAGTACTAGCCTTAGTATAAAACTACTTTACATACTTTGTATTCTTCAGTTCAAATATTAGTTGTTATCAACTTATCATTTGTCAACTTTAAGACCTTGAACTTCTATCTTAATCTTCGGACCTCCGGACCTCTGCTTCATTCCTGTCCCTTACTTCGGACTTCCTAATCGGAACTCCACTTTTGCACCTTTGTCCTTACCTCGGACTTCCGGACTTCCGGACTTTTCAGTTCCTTGCAAATTGGACACCAAGCGTAGAGAAGGGCGCAACCTCTTAAAGGTTGAAGCCAAGTCCTCGTCGTACATCAGAACTCCGCCGGACTCCGCCGATTTCCCGCGCCTTAGGATCAGTTCTTAACAGATTCCCTGACCCTTGTAGATGTGAATCAAAGCATGATGTCCCCATCTTATAACCAGTGTAGTATACTAAGCTCTGTTGGAAATGAGATGCCACACAGGCAATAACAGGGTGGACAGATGTGCACTGTGTGATCATTTCTTCTCTCCTGATTGCATGTTCAGGAGATTGCACAAAACACTGCATGTAGTCCAAGATGAAACTGAGAGGAAGTGGGTGCTGGTGCTTAAGCCACATGCCTAAGTAGAAGTTATTTTTAAATCCAGCTCATAAAATAGGTCTGAACAGTATATAATGTTGCCACATCCCATATATGGAAAGTCACATCACCACATTTCTCTATTTCAGAGAAAAAGGTACTTGCCATCAGGAGTACAATTTTTAATCTATTATTTCATTGTTTGGTATTGAGGACACTTTTATACACACATGGCTAAGGAGAAGTGTCAGATCCTTATGATTGAATGCATGGTCAATTTTAGGTAGAACACATGGGTAACACACTGCACAATCATGCTTATGGTAGGCACATGGAGCTGCACACCACATGCTTTAGACATGGTGCTGCACCTGCAAATGACTCATGGTCTATGCAAGGCTACAGCATGGCTACCACATGTATAAACTGTGAATAAAGCACCCAGAGGCCTCATTCAAGTTCTC
Organism: Tricholoma hemisulphureum; assembly: GCA_964034925.1. Taxonomy (NCBI): domain Eukaryota; kingdom Fungi; phylum Basidiomycota; class Agaricomycetes; order Agaricales; family Tricholomataceae; genus Tricholoma; species Tricholoma hemisulphureum. The sequence continues at coordinate 1,825,742 of OZ035930.1, read as the reverse complement.
TTGGGTCATCCACCTAATATGTGTGACAACTCCTGACCACAAGATTCTTCCTTTGTTGTTGTTTGGACCTTCTGCCTTTGGCTATTAGGTAATGTCCTAACATTTGTGAACAACATGTCCATGTGACCCAGGCCAGCTGAGGTCTCAGGTGAAGTGGAAACCATGGATGTATTCCAATCAAAAACAAAAAACAAGAAACTTACACAGGGCCAAAAGACCCCATAGTGTGAGATGTGGTGAAGGAAGGCAGTGGTGCAGCAGCAGTGGCATCAATTGGTGAGGGAAGGGGGCAGTGGTGTTGCTGGTGGGTCACAGAAGAGGGGCAATGATGGTGTTGATAGGTGACAGAAGGGTGGGTAGTAGAGAGAGCGGTCATGGTGGTTGTGGTGGCCTGTGAGCTGGAGGTAAGAGGGGTGGTGGCAGTGGCATCAGTGTCAGTTAGTGAAGGAGGGTGTCATGGTTGTGGTCATGAGGATGAGGAATCAAATATTCCAGTTTGGATTATTCTGGTCAGATTCTGGAGATTCTGGTTGCAAAATGGATTATTATTCCCACTGGAATTGTTTTATATAGAAAAAACTCACCCAAAAAACGTTAAACTGGATCCCACAAATTCTGGAAATTATGGTAGGGGAGTGTAAAGTACTTGGTGTATTGGGATTATGTATACAGGAGTATACAGGCAAGCCAAGGCAGTTAACATGCCTAGGGAATATTGCCAGAATATGCTAAGTCATATTAACGCATGTTTAACAGAGGTTAACACATGCAAGGACAATTAGGGGAATCCACAGTTAACACATGCTGCAGAGTTAAACATCCTGCAGCATGTCTATGATAGGATAGGCAAGATATAGTCATGTCTATTTATTGGGATTAGGTCTTCAAGAGCAAGTGGGGGATCACTCAGACAAAGTAGTGAGTGTGTGGAACAGGCAGGGAATGTCTATTCATCTCCTACAAAGTGTGGAATATTTATACAACACTGTTAGGAGGTATTCTGTCATAGATCCTGTATCAGTTAATCTTGGAGTAACTATGTCATTTCCCCTATAACAATAGTGTCATAGTACCTCCTATGATATCATGGCTTGGTAAGTCTGAGACTTCCTGCAGTATGGGTCTTAGACACTCTATCCAAGGCTCTGTCTTGGATAGCCTATCATAAATATGCTATATGTGTTTCACTGTGCAGCATGTGTTAATTGTGCATCCCCCTAATAGTCCTTACATGTGTTAACTCCTGTTAAACATGTGTTAATGACTTAGAATATTGGGGAATATGTCCTAGCCATGGTTACTGCCTTGGCTTGCCTGTATGCCATATCCCAACACTATTATAGGCTATCAGAAACAGAAGCCTAGGTGGAGTGTCTTAGACACACCCTGCAGGAAGTGTAAGACTTCCAAGCCATGACAGCATATCAATAGGGGAAATGACATAGTTAATGAAACATTAACTATTACAGGAGTCTATGACTTCATCCCTCCTTTATATATTATAGGAGTACATTACACTATATCTCCTAACTGTGTAGTATAAATATTGCACACCTTGTAGGAGATGAGTATAACATTCCTCCCTGTGGCAGACTCCCTCATACACTTGCCTTTGACTTTAACTCAATACCTTAAACCATGCCCTCATCTTGTGCTCAACTCCTTGATCCCAATATGGTGTGACTGAGCCCTGCAATTCTCTGATTATATATAGTTCATAGTTAACTTCTTTCTCAATACTTTACACTCCCATTCCTAGCCACCATTCCTGGAGGTACCAAGTCATTATTTCAAATATTAATTGCATTTATCACCATTTATACAAACATCAAAACTAACAACAAATACTAACAAAAAATATAAAAACCCAACTTGCTATGAGGCAGGGGGGGTTATATATGTATTGACTAATATAATACAGGACCAAATAAAATAAAATAAAACCCCCTGCATCACTTGGAGTGAGATGGTGGGGCAGGGCAGGGTGCATGGCAATCATGTTGTGTTGTGGTGACCTGCCCTCACATAGCACCTCATTCCACCCCATGAGCAATGGCTCATAGTGGGGGTTGGGGGTGCAGGCATGAGGGGCTGTGGCTTGTGACATGTTGTCAATGCTCCACCCATGCTCCACCCCACAAGCAGTGGCTCATGAGAATGGGCCAGGTGGTATCATTTGGGCTGCTGAGCCCTCCAGTCATGTCCCTCTCAGCTATTGGGGCCTGCTGTCATGTCTGCTAGGTCCTGGGCCCTTGCATCACATCCCCCTGGCCTCTAGTTGCATTCCCTGGCCTCCAGTCATGTGCTCTTGGCTCATCTGGGTTCTGCCAATGGCCAGTCATATCCCATTGCATCCCTTGGGCTTCAGGCATGTTCCTGGGCATCTCCTCCATCATCTGGCATCCCCCCCTGTTGTCTGGTGTCCTCCCCGGCTGGCAGGCACATCCCTCCTTCTGGGTTGGTCATTTCTGGATGCCCTGTCACATCAAGATCAAGCCCCTGCCTACCCTGTGAGCAGGGGCCTGCTGGGCTGTTTTGGGGGCCATCATGGGGTAGTTAGAGGGAGGGGGTTGGCTGTTAGTGTTACAATTGTTGAGTTCTGCTATTGTTGTTAAGTTGCCAGATCATTTTTCCTTCTCTCATTGCCTTCTTTGATATATTTGAAACATCTGAGGTGATGTGGTGACCAACAAAACATGAGTGATGTCACTGTGAGGCCTGGGAAATAACATATTTACCTAGTTTACCAAATATGCACTGCCTGCATAGTCTAGTGGTTATATTGTTGTGTTTGTACTGACTAATAGTCTTCTGAAGTGTGGGTTCAATCCTCAATGCTGGCACATATTTTTATTATATTAATAATATTAATAGTAAACACAGCCCAGAATGGACTGGGACCATTTCTGGCATTCTTGACAGGACTAGAAATGAACTAAGACTGATACAGGGAATTTCCATTCCATTTCCACTGTCTGGGATTCCTAGTTCATTCCTAGGATTCATGGACCAGGAAGTGGGGGGAGAGTAAAGACCTCTTTTTCTTTATGACTGATTGTAGGACTTAGGACAGGCCATATCCTGTTGCATAAGTGGTCAGGCTGGTGGAGCAAGCTAGATTGTATTCCATAAGGCTTGAGGGCAGGTTTCTTTGATTAAGTAAAGATTGGCCTTCAAAAAGCTACAAACAAATGCAAATGAAAAAGCACTGCCCTTACACTCAGTGTGAAATTCTGCACAGAATTGTATCCAATATGCTGAAATTGTATGTATAAGCAAACAAATACAAATAAATGTGGCAGCATCACATTGCTATAGAAATACACTTTGTGATGATACCAAGCATAGGGTGGTTGAGCAGGAATACAACAAAATCTATGATTCTTGGTGTATGACTAAACAAATGCAAACAAACAAGCACTGCCTTTACACTCAGCATGAATTTCTGAGCAGAATATATACCCCCAGTGAGTTTGCACCTATTTGTTTGCTAGGGCCATTTTTTCTAGGGTCATTTTTGACAGTTTGACAGTTCCCATCTTTTTTTGATTTTTTTTGACAGATGCCATCGTTGTCTTAGTTTTTATTTTTTCCCCCCTACCTCATGTTGCTGCCTTCACACCACCACCACCACCACCACCACCACCCTCCCTGGGAGGCCCAACAACATTGAAGTGTTGATTGACAGCTAAGTGTTTGATATATTATTGATAAAATGATTAACTTTTTTATTTGTTTTTAGTTTTGTTAATGACATCACTGCCCCTCACACTGGCCTTGCAAGCCACTGCTCACAGGGTGGATTGTGGAGGCTCCCTCTTGCGATGCTGCTGTCCCCCTCCTGGTGCAGCCCCCTCTGGTGATCCCCACCTGACACTACCTCTACCTCCTCTCACAACCATGCTGGCAACACCCCCACCACCCCAAACCACCTCCACCTCCTCTCACAACCCCACTGACGACACACTCAATGCCCAAATGCCACCTCCCCCTCCTCTCACAACCCTGCTGGCAATGCCCCTGATGCCCCAATGCCACCCAATGCCACCTCCCTTTCTTACCAATGTCACTGATGCCCCCCCCCCCTCCTTGGTTTATTTTCTTTTAGATATGTATATAGTCCCCTTCATCTTCACCCACCAATGGTGCCCCCCACACACGAGCATGTGGGGGGATTGTAATTACACATATAATTATTTAAAGTACATTATATGTAAATGACTAGTCTCAACTGCATTACAACTAGTCATGAACTAGCCCACTCAGTGACCAGTTGTGACTGGTCTGTAAACTGATGTATAACTGACTGTAACCAGTCCTATATGGTCTAGTTACAGGTCCTTCAAAAAATAAAAACTTTATAACCAGTTATGGTCTTGGTTACTGCCCAAAAAAGGCAGAAAACCGGACTGGACCAGACCTTGAAGCACTAATCTATATAAGACATGTAGTAGATAAGAAGAAAAAAAGGCTTATTCCCCTCATTGTATAGAGCACAGAGCTCAATTCCAGAGTCATCCTATCATATTATCTCGTCTCAAGAAGCCCAAGTCATTGTCTTATTATCATATTATCTCTCCATCCTTTGATCATTTCACCTTGTGTCAAACACCAACCCAAAGCCACCTTGCATCCTCCCTCTGGTCTAGTTGGATATCATTCAGTGTGTGTTTCCAGGTGATTCCTTGGACTGAGCATCATAACTGGAGTGGTGTGTGTGTCTCCAGGCTCTGGGGTTTGGGGTATCTTATCTCCAGAATGTTGGTGGACAGAAGTGAGTTCAGAGTTATGGAGGTGTGGTCTCCTCCAGGCTCTGAGAAATCAGAGGACGTGTAAGGATGTGTGTCATTGGAGTCTGGGCTCCAGACTCTGGTGAGGGTGTGTGTGTGCATGTGTTGTGGTAAGTCTGGGGCCAGGCTTACACCCCTCCCCACTTAGAGATTTTGATGGTCCTCAGACCTCTGTACCATTCTCAGCCTCCCAGACATCTATGGTGCTGTGTGCTTAGTCACCACCACTTCTGGACAATGGTACAATCAGAGCCAGTATATATTTTCTGGCATAGTCATGATGGAGTGACATGGTAGACAACATTTGAAATAGAACTTATTCATTCTGTATGGCCTGAACCACAAAACGCACAAAAGGCAGCAGCTTGAGCTCAGACAGGCAAAGCACAAATCACTCTTTCATGGATTTATTGAGTTTTCTATTTTTATCACTACTTCCCCATTTTTCCACATCTGCCTCTTCATCACTTCATTTTCCACTTCTCACAGTCTGATTGACACAAGAGTACATATGCAGTCACATGTTAGTTGATCCCCAAAGCTTTGTATGTATATAAGGTGACCTCCCCCCACCTCTCAAATGGAGCATGTTCTTTTCCCCCATTTTCTCTTTCTCTGTAAAGACTCCACATGATGACTCAAGTTCCCTCAAGACAACTACACACCACAGTGTAGTTCTTACATTAAGCACTCTAGTTTCTATGGTTACAGGGCAACATGGCCTTATCAACTCAGTGTGGGTCAATGTGTCCATTGACTTCTGTTCCACACCAATGTGTGTTTTCTCATATCAAGCTCCATTGGACTCAATCTCTTCTTTAATTGACTGTCTTTCCCCCTTTCCCATGCAGCTCAATAATTGATTGGCTTGATCACAATGTGTCGTTCATGAGCCTGTCCCTCCTTGACCTCTCTACTCTTGTGTTCTTGATCCTTTCAAGGATTCTCTGTCTCATTCCCTTTCTCCACTGACAATGTGTTTGACACTTTCATCATGTGTTTTCCCCTTTCAGCCCTATGAAGACCCCAGGAGGGCAGATTCCCCTTCACACTGGCCAGACATTCACACAACCACAGCCATACACTCATACAACCCCAGCCATACACTCACAACCCTGAAGCTGTACCCACAACCAAAGCCATGGTCCCCAGACATAACACTGTCACACTGGACACTGATGCAGCCAACACCCCATGGGGACCTAGATGATGCAATATTTCCTAAATTTGCAATATTAGAAGCCCATCATTTTTAATCTGCATCAGGCCTGATGTGGCCATTTCCTTCTATGGGACAGAGACCACTCATATACCTTTAATTTTTCCCTTCCTTATCTTTGTTCCCACTTCTGTGCAACAAAGGTATAGTTAATATTATCTCTACTATTTTTTGTAACTAAGGTTCCCACTTCTGTGCAACAAAGATATTTTGATCCTGTCTATCCATCCAACTTAGTGAGGCCTTCCAACCAGACAGCCTTTCACCAGTCTGGCAATTGCTGGCATCAGTTGTGACATAGATGTTGGAGGTGGTGTCCTTATAGTCTATGACAGTAAGGCAGTCTGCAGATAGGATCAGTTGTTTAATGCCTTCAAAGGCCCTCTGGTGGGAGATGGTCCACTCTGAAAGCTTCTTATCACATTCCTTGTTCATGAGCAGGGTCAAAACACTAGTGTACTTGGTGAGAGCAGGGAGGAATGTGGCAATGTATCTGGTGAGTCTGAGGAATCCCCAGACATTGGTAGTGATGATGGGTTGTGGCCAGTGTGCAATCCAGTCAGTTTTGAGGGGATCTGGTTTGATCCTATCAGCAGAGATGATGTGTCCTAGGAACAACAAGTTTGTGGCAAAGAGGTTGGATTTCTTGGCATTGCAATAGATGCTAGATGTCTAGAGGGCCTGTAACACAGTTTTGCAGTTCCATTCATGTTCCTCCAGTGTCTGTGGCCAAATGATGATGTTGTCTAGGTAGACATGGCAAATCTTGCCACTGTGTTCCTCAAGGGCATTGGTCATCTGGTGCATTGCATCCACCTTGGGGCATGACCATCCACTCATAGAGACCCCATAGAGTCCAGATGGTGGTGAGGTGGATACCCAGGTCTGGAAGAATGAATTGGTCATATCCATCTTTCTGAAAATCTTGCCTTTTCCACAGTCAGTGAGGATATTGTCAATGCAGGGTAAGGGGATGGTGTTCCCATTGAGTGCCCAGTAGTCATTTGCCCAGTAGGGGTCAACAGTCAAATCCAGTTTCCCACCTTGGGCCTTTGGGACACAGAATGCTGGAGAGGCATATTCTGACAATGATGGATGCATTCAACCTGAAGTGTTAGGATGATATTATACCAGATTGCATAATGACAGCTCCCACAAAACAACAACAGCAAAATGAATAAAGGAGAAAGTCTCATAGTCACAGGCAGTCATGCTGATATGGCGGATTACCCCAGAGAACACAACTAGTGTCTCTGGGCAATATATTATGGTTTATATACTATTATACATGAGGTAGCCATGCCTAGGCCATGAGTTGTCAGTGGGCAGCACCATGCCTAAAGCATGATATGCACAGCTACATTGTACATGTGTCTATCATGAGTCTGATTGTGCATTGTGTTGCCCATGTGTTTCTACCTACCCATGACCATGCATTCAATCATAAGGATCTGGTGCCTACCATTAGCCTTGTGTGCATAAAAGTGTCCATATATCCAAACAACAAAAATAATAGTTTAAAATGTCTTTATGAAAATTGTACTCCTGACATGATACAAGGTGGCTGTCAAGGAGTCTCTTCCATGCCTCTTGGTATTTCTTTGGGGCAGCATATCCCCAGCCACTGATGCCTTTGGAGGGGTCCTCTAGTCAGATCTGATGGAAGACGTGGTCCAGCAGACCAGTAGTAGTGTCTGGAAGCCAGGTGGGGAAACAGTCAGCATATTTCAACTTTATAGCAGCATTTTTCTCAGTTAGAAGTTCTTGGAATGCAAGCAACTAAATGTGGTCCCTTACAGCTCCCATAATTGGTGCTGGGAGCATACACACTGCCAGGGTGGGTTTACTGGTGATCTGGAGGGTGATTTGTTTGGTTTTTCTGGTAGTTTTTGGTGTAGGCACAGTTTGTTTCTGGTGTTATTGGTTGGTTGTGTCAGCACATGACACATGTTACCAATGTCAATCAGTAGTGTGTAACATTAGGTGTTTGTGAGTCATAAGTCTGGGGTTCATGATGTTGTATCAGTATCTGTGTGAGATATCATAAGTCTGGTTATCAGGCTTACAGGTGTGCCCATCGGTAGTGCTGCTGTGTCATAAGTCTGGGGCCAGGCTTACAAGTATATACATATGTCTAATCTCTATTCCTAATACAATGTTCCACCTGTGACAAAACATAGTCTAGAAGCAAATTCTAGCAATCCCATGGCTACTTCTGCCAGGTTGCTGAATTGCCCTGGTCATGATTAGTTACAGAATTTCCAATTTGCTGTGTTGGAGCTAAGGTGTGCCAACTGTCAATGCAAATGTGAACTCCAACCATCAATGACTGTGTTGACATCTCACAGGTGATACCCAGCCCTTCCAAGCTGCATATCTTTGTTAGTCCATTAATTGCAGTTTTTGCTGCTCCAGCATGAGTATCTTTGACACCTGGTTGGCTTAGAAGAACACAGCCATGAGAAGAATCTTAATCATCCTCCTCAGCTGACCTCTTTGACATGTAGTCAGAATATGAATGTTATTAATTACTCTAGCTTTGCCACCATTAATTATACTATAGAAGGTGGGGTAGTCAGCCATGTGATAGTCCAAGAGGAAAAGGGAATGACTATGAATGATTAACAGTGTTTAACTGTTACTGGGACTATGACTAGGATGTTGTGAGTTGGTTGGTATATGTTTTGTATTTTTACACCAAGTATTATGCACACTGGGAACATTTTTTGACTGCAACTGCCAAATTAAGAAAAACCAGCAAGTCGGCCAGGTATGGGAAACTATGCTGAAACACGGCATATTGTCATCGTCAAAAGCATTGTTGACTATTAACAAGTTACCACTTTGCATACAGAGATATAATTGCAAGAAAATATACATTCCAACTCTTATAAAACAGTTCCATGCCTTGAAATACATTTGAAATGCCCCTCCTACTCCCTGTAACATTATCAGCCCCCATCAATGCAGCACTGACTGTGCTGCTCAAAGAAGCCCTCAAAATGTTCATAAATACATGCCTACATCTTTTCCTTCCATTGTGACCACTGTAACTCCTTCTGTGCTTGTGGTGCAAAAATCTGGCTGAGGTGGCATCAGAGAAGGAACAGGAGGTTGGCTGTAGGATGGACAACACCTCTGTGGGATGCCTCAAGAAAGCCTCATAATAACATTTAATGATACAGCTATGCACCTGTACAGCCAATTTTGCCTCAATGTTGCTCCCAGAGAAAAAATTTATTCTGAAGTACAGATAAGCAAAAAATAGCATTTTAGTGTAAGCATGTCACATATGAGAGAAGAAAAATGTATAGAAATAATAGAATATCATATACAGGACAGGAATAGTGATGGGAACAACATATAAGAAGGTTGAAGGCAGTGGAGGGACCATGCATTCACAATCATTAACTCAAAGTCACAGTGTTCTCAGGGTCAAGAAGCATGTTACCCAGCCTTATGAAAGAACTAGAGTAGTAAACAAGGTACATAAACCTATAAATCATGGCAGATGGAGAGCAGGCTTGCAGGAAGCATATCTGCAGCAAGTTTTGAGGCGAGAGGAAGGATAATGATGCTCGACACAGTGGATTACCATATCGGGCATGATCAGGAAATAAGAAAATACGTCAAAACAACGTTTCGGCATCCATCAAGCCATCATATCTCAGCAAGGGATCAAAATCGGCGAATGAGGTTCAGTATATACCTTCCTTAGGTCCAATTCTCAAAATTAAAATACATAACTACCCAAATTTGCAGCTACTTGACCATTAAATACCTGTGTGGCTGAGTACCCAGTGTGGCCGAGACTGAGTAGGTGACCAGCTATAGTACTGTTTTATCTGGACCTATATCTTTCTCCTACATATTTTACCAAATATTTAGAAGATAAACCTTTGCCTACCTATCTCATTTTCAATTCAGTTTCCTGATGTCCATAATTGTATCTTGTACAAGGTCAAGTTAAATATTTCTGTGTTACCCATTTTGTAGTGGCAATCAAGGCATCAATATCTGTGCTGGATCTTGGCAGGGGGATCAGCCTCCCCAGGTTATACATTTATTCAAATTCTGTGTTGCAAGCTATTTAAACTCTATATTTATGTACTTTAATGTATCAAAAGTCGGATGTAGAGTGTTATGCAAACTGCAATCGCAGTGAGTCAAGGATTTGGGTGTGTGACACATGTCACAAGCCGAGGGTGACCTAGCGTCAGCCTTGGCAGTGATTGTGCAACCCCAAGTAACTGTACTATGTGGACAGAGGGCTCTACAAAGGACCTCCCAGACCAATATACCTTTTGCTATTGAAAATATGGTACTACAGCTGGCTGTGCAGACTACTGCAGTGGCTGAAGCTGTAAATTCTCGGCCGTCATGCAAAGGGAGCATAGCCTATGTAGGAAACGAGCCTATCCCCCAAGGCTGCCCTACGATAGCCATAATCAACGGGAATGTTAAGCGTTGTTTCTGAGAATCTAGAGGCAGTGCAACTACCCGAGGTTCAGCTTCCCATCAGGGGTTCCGCGCCGGGTGAGGGGGCCAGCGATAGGCCGATCAGACCGCCCGTCGTGCACGGGGATGGCAGTGCACGCCATCTGGCGCCGACTCGGAGGCATCGGTTATGCCGCCAGACCAGCACTCAGCAGCCTTCACGCCCTTAATCAACAATCTGGGGGAAGTTATCCGTAGCAATCGGTACTGCTCTTGGGGAAATATCGACGAAATTTCAAGGGTCTTCCTAGAATCCTAAGTAGTCCACGGTTAATCTCTGCAATCCTGCTGATTCAAAAAAGAAGAAAAGTATCAGTGCGGAAGACGAACAAGGACAAACTTAATTTATGCACTGCCAAGTACTACACTGATGGCGTATTTCAGGCGCGGTGTAGAGGCGGTGTCGCGCTGATGCGGCGGTACCTGTGTTCCAACTTGAAGCTTCTCCGGCCTATAAAGTGTAGGTAGGTAAAGTGCACAAATTAGCATTCACATTCTTACGTTTCACCTTCCCTTCGGACCCGTCCACACCACGCCCCAATCTTCGGATTCACTTGTTATCTTCTTCCGTACCATAATGCTTCCTTCCTCCACAGTTGTCGTTCTTACTCTTTCACTTCTGGGTGTTGCTTCGGCTTCGCCCCTTCTTCCTCGTTATGACAACCCCACACCTCCCGGCACTTGTCACCCCAACTTCCAGGGTGCCGATCTAATTGTCACCAATAGAGCCAATCCTTCGTATTCCAGTCCAAACCCTGAATTCCACTTCCAATTCAGTGGCCAACCGACCAATACATTCGTGATCAGGTAAGCTGTAGTCTCCTTTCATTTGGCGTTCGGTTCTAACGAGATGCACCAGGCCCATTGGCACTGTTGATAAGGTCGTAGCCGCCAGTGGAACTTCTCCAGGAAGCAGTCTCGATGTAGTTGATATCAACTTCAACTCTGCTGATCCGTGAGCATGCCTTTCGGTCATATGGAGAGTGCTTGAGCTTCGCTAACTTGAACTTGTGCTATTAGTCTTCAACTCTGGAACGTGGTCTGCGAACAGTGTGGTGATCCTTCAGCAGCCAATAGCCCATTCACAACGGGGTGCAGCATCTCGCTTGCCACGAATAACCTATGTGTGCAGCTCGATGCCACGCAGTCGGACCCACTGTTCATAGAGCCATGCACAGGGGGAGATGACCAGAAGTTCGACTTTTCAACTGTATAGACGCTATTGATTCGGAGGGGATATTAATTGCGTCATCGATGCTCCGACCTTTCTGTGGTTAATGCAGCGTGGGCACACTACTCGGACTTGCATTAATAGTATAATTGAACACTTAGGTATTAAGAAATACATTGTTGGCAGATTCCGTCTTTCTTCGAAAGTTCCTCCTCCTAATTTCCACAACGGACGGGGAAAGATGTTCAAAGTGGCAGCATGAGTACGGGGGCGGGTGCCAGGGGCAATATGCTATCGACGATGCGGTGTTTGTGAAAGTAGTTTCGCCAGCGCATTGCAAACTACGGACTCTGAGGCTATAAGCTGAACCACATAAATATGAAAATTCTTGCGGACCAATCATGCGTCGCATGCTCGAATTAGGCACACGCGCCTTCTTCGAGTTTAAACCAAATATGAAGACTCCAAAATGGTACAACGATGGCTACTTCGCCGGGTGAAAATTCGGTGATGGCCTGAGCATAGAGGCTGCCGTTCACCGCGGTCATGAAGAATTCAGGGAGGAGGTTGATACGGCGGACGGAATCCAAGACGTTGTCCGAATCGGTCGCATTGTCGTTCTTCACTAGAAAGTGAGAAACGCCCGCTCTTCTGGGCGATGATTGGCAGTGGAGACTTGGTGAGTATTGTACAGCGTATGGAGCTCAACTTCCAGGATATGTAGCCAATAAAACATCACTTCGTCTGCTGGCCATTTGGTCGTCGAGAGTATCGGGAGACTCAGATATGCTGCGGAAACCCTGGCGTGTATCTCGCCCCCGGTCAAGCCCAAAAGACCATTATGCTCTAGCAACATCGAGATAGGAAGAATGGCAGCAAGGGGACTATGTTGGAGTTGCCGGGCCTCACTCAGAAAGCCGCTTGCCTAACTTCCGAGTCTGAGTTTAATGGGCAATCGAGTTGTAACGTGGACTGGCAGAGCATGCATCCGGGATCTGATGCCAAACTGGGAGTGAACGTGTGCGAAAGTACCAAGAGACAGATAAGTTATAACTTGCACAACCGAGGGGCATCCAAGACACGCCGACCGAGAGGCCCTACAACGAAAGTCGACCAAAACCGTGGAAATCGCGAGCACTCCCCTAAAAATGTATAAGCACCTCCACAACAAACGATGGCGACGCGAAACTCCCTAAAGGGACCATAGACCCTATATGATTGCGGACGAGTGGGACCCAGACGTCAGCCAAACTTGCTGGGTTCGTCGTCTGGAGGCAGGGGAGGAGACTGATATAAATCGGATATTTCTCTGGCTTCAACGCACCCGATGACGGGTATGGCTGAGACAAATGTGCGATTAATGAGAGCAGGTGCTCCTTATACAAGAACTACGGCCTGAGGCAAATCGCACTGTTAGAGAGAAGGCGAATTGGACAGAATGTTGGCTAAATTGCTCAAGGGAATGGAGGGGAACACGCCCATATGACCAGACCCCCTGGTCAAATCACTCGTCTTCGCTAACAGTCCAGGTGGCTTGTAAATCTAGAAAATCTTCCTACATTAAGCCTCCATTCACGAACTACATACCTTCCTGATATGAGCAAGACACTGATCACAAGTCTTTTCCTACAAAATCCCATTTGATGTCGTGACAGGAGCCAAGAGATCGAGCTCATTTCCCACCGCACAAATCAGCAATGAGCGCACCACAGCGAACGCACATGACAAACCCAGAGTGTTGTAGTGAGGTGGTGAAGAACCGGAAGACGATGCTTCGACCTCACTCTGACGGAACCGGCCATGTCGTGGTGTCGGATCGGCAGCAATGATAGATTTCGGTGCGGAGAATACAAAGAACGTCAGAAATGGTGTCTGGGAGAGATTGGTTTAGGGAATGAGGCAGATATCACGTTTCCCGCGTTCTGGTGGGTTACTTTATGCTTACCTTTGGGCGAGCCCTACTATGAGATAAACCTGAGGGACCCCCTCAGAATCGAAGATCAAAATAAGTCAGATCTGACAAGACGGCAGCCGTCAGTATGCAGCGTCGATGATTGAGGGTTATGTTTGTGATTCGTGAGTATCCTGAAGATGTTGAAGAAATTTTGATGAACAATGCGGCCAAGTGTTCGTCCTCGAACCAAAAATCAGATACGCCGCATGTCCCAGGGTACGTCCGTCTCAATGTGCGTCCTTAAGATGTCGATTGCTTTTTTGATGTCTTGAAAACTTATGGAAACCTTGTATAATGTAGGTTCCTTAGGCTATGGGAGAGGGTCCAGTGGGCGACTAGTAAGTTAGACGTGCAACGCGCAGTGAGCGCCAGGCGGAATAGACCTGAAAAGTCGAAATACAAGGACAAACAAAAAACAAGTTCAACGAAGTTGGTCACCGACTCGCACAATTTCCTCGTCTTGCGACACAGTATCCTCATTTTGCCCCATTCAGATTTGGTCGTCGACGTTTCCCAGGATGAATCCTACATGCTTATGTATACCGCACCGAGACGGCATGCAAGGCTGTTCGATAATAATTTTGGAGACGTTTTAATGATGACTTCACCGACTTATGGTCTCCTATTTTTGTGCGGAAAGAGTGGTTTGACATCCGCCGCAGCCCTGCCTATAAAAGAGATCCGATGTGGCTTCTCCTATACGCCTATCTCAAGCTCCTCCACCATCCCTTAACTTTATCACGACCGCCATGAAATTTACCCTCGCCACAATTGCCGGATTCATGTTCGCGGCCCACCTTGTCAATGCCCAGGCCACCGTCACCGTCACTGTAACCGTCGAGAATAGCGCTCCGTCGGATGTCGTTTCTGCCGTCGACCAGACATCGAACATTGTGGCCGTTACTACAGATGCCACGGAACTTGCAGCAACGACAGATGTCGCAACTACTGCGATAGATGCGGTTACATCAGAGTGAGCCCGCTGCTGGACTTCATGCTCCGCATTTCCAATTGACAAATTTCGCAACTCATAGGGTCTCCGTCGAAGCTACGGTTACGGATCCGTTAACCGAAGCCACGCCTGCAGCCGCCGTTACATCCAACGCTGTGTCTTTCGTCACCGATTCCACTCCGCTAGTATCCGATATCACGACCGCGGCAACGAGTCTGAGCACCCCTATTGTGTCTATCGGTGCGACCTCGATTTCCAGGTTTATCACCCCTGCCCCCAGCCCCACCTCTCCTGCGATTCGCCCCGCCTCGAGCTCTTCATCATTCTCCTTGCCCACTACCACTGGCAATGCGGCACTCACAATGAAGGCGGATGCTGCAGTATTTGGTGCTCTTTTGGGAATGGCGGTTGCATTCCTGTAGCACAATCAATCGAAGTCTTGGTATACCGTTTTCTCATGTTCCTCAAAAACGTTGTACCTCGGAGTTCGATATACGTACATAGTTTTAGCTTGATATTCCTTCCAAGGAAAATGCTTCATATCATCCACTCTTGTTCACTATATAATTAGAATTTAGGACACTCTCACATGTAGCACTCTGTCATTTTCTTCTCTGAACCAAATCGCGAGGGCAGTAGTTCCGAGTCCTCATTATTGAGAATGAGGTTATTATCGTGCAACTTGAGCTAGCGTGGGAATTCCTGGTCCATCAGTAATCCTGTGTCTCAGTTTCCAGAGGTTGCTCAAGTTGAGCAACCACTGAGAACCATCTAAAACCTGGGAAACCTACTGGAACTTACATAACTTTGGATCTAGGTCCTATGTACAATATCTAACAGTGCTGTAAAATAGGAATTTGACATAAAGGCATAGAATCTACAAGAGGCGAGTAATTGAAAGCAAGAGTCCCAATGAATCACTATCCTACAGGCTTTGTGGAATGTACAAATCTTTGTGACAGGCAGATAGCATCGACTGATCTATGTAGAGATCCTTACCAGGGTTCCCAGTGACTTTTCTCAACATGACACATTGGACAGCTTTTATTCCTTCTTTGTAAATCATTTTATTGATCATCATGCCCATGCATTTGTCACTAGTTCATAATTACATTACATCTCTTGTAGTCAAATTTGATGATCTAAGTTGGGTAGTATAGGTTTCCAAGTTTCTGGGTTTTCAAGTTCCCAGAAACCTGCAAACCAATGCAAACCAATGCAAACCATCTGAAACCTGGAATCTAATTTCCCAGTTTACTGATGTCATGTGGCATTTGGTGACCAATGGCTTTGTGTTTGTGGGTTTGTTTGCCATCCTCACATGCATAACCTCTGTTGCCAATTTGATTTGCTGTTCTCTATTGGTGCAGCGTTTGCTGATACATGGGTCTCTCTTTTGTGGCTTGCCATTCTCACATGCATAACCTCTGGTGAATTATGTTCAACATGAGCATAAACAAACCAACAACATTTATACTTGTTCAGTAGTAAAAATGGGCTTGAACTGCAAAGTAACAATTTAGGGTTGTTCACAGTAAACATTTTTGGGCCATTTTTGGCTCATTTTTGGCTTCATTTTTGGATCATTTTCGCATGTTTGGCAGAAGAATTGGCTACTGTGAACACCCTGGAAAGCAAAAATCACAAAAATGAAGTAAGAATGCATTTTACATGGTCTTCAGCAGTGCTGGCAAGTACTCGGCACATTCAAACTCCACCTTAAAGAACTTGGTGATATTTCTTTTCTCAAGCTTCACTAAAATGGTACTACTAGTACCTTATCATAGTCTTAACTTATTGTTCAATGTGCACTGATAAACATGTATATTTGTTTGTACTACATACTGACAAAAACAACTATGAATAAAAAAGGGGCCACATGCAGAAGGCAGGCCCCATTGTGGTGGCTCCCCCTGTGTCGTGTTGTGGCAACCCCCATTACGCTATGCTGGGGATCAGGAAGTTGAGCACAAGATGAGGACGAGGTTTTTGAGGTATTGAGTTTAAGTCAAAGATAAGTGTATGAGGGAGTCTGCCACAGGGAAGAATGTTATTATCATCTCCTACAAAGTGTGCAATATTTATACTACACAGTTAGGAGGTATAGTGTAATGTACTCCTATAATATATAAAGGAGCTATACTGCAATGACTTCATAGTGACCTCATTTCCCCTATATAATTCTCCAGATAGACTTGTCTATCATTGTATATTATAGGGGGTTCCCTGGATAGCATAGGAGACAGTCTTGGCAGTCTTTGTAGTCTTGGCCAGTCTATTCCTGTATAGGAGACTGCCATTGCTCTAGGGTTAAGGGTAGCATCTGCTAACCCTAACCCTAAGCTTAGGACTTGTATTCCATCTCCCTAGGCTTGTATCCCAACATATGCCCACCACCCCAGTACCCCATCGTGTCGTCTCCTCAGCACCCCATGTCCATGCTATCCCCCCCCCCCCCCCATTCTCATTCCTTCCCCATGCATCATCGTCATCGTCAGCTGGGGTTAGTGATGTGCAGGGCCCAGCTCAGCTCGAAAGCCCAGGCTTGGGCTCAGCTTGACCAGGCTCAGGCTTACAGTGGTGTTGAGCTGAGCCTTTGCACAAGGCTTGGCTTGGCTCAGGCTTGGCTCGGGCTTGCAGGAGAAAGATCATTCATTTCTACGCTATATCCCTATGCTACATCTTGCACATATACATCATCGTCGTCATGATCCACAAAGCCCTCGTCATCAGCAAGATCAGAAATCAATTCATCCCAACCCACCTTTCCTGCATCACCCTGAACACCGTCTTCATACTCATCTAATTCCGCCTCAAGCTCAGTACTAGGTTCTTCACGGAATAGAAGGACACAGCAATAGATACACTTGAGGAATTGTGAAGCCTCGACAATGTCTGGTTTTAGACGGTTACGGCGCTTGCTGATGGTGATTCCTGCGGATGAGAACGCGCGTTCACTGGAAACTGATGATGCCATGATCGGGAGTACATCACGTGTGAGGGATGCCCAGACTTCATATTGATTACAGTTCCACTACACCATAATCAGCCTAATCATGTAATAATGGGGAAGAAATACGTACTCCCCACCACTCAACAATTGTCATATCCCCAAGCTGATCCTTTGAGTATAAGTAGCCATTGAAATCATCATGCCACGGAGCTGTTGAATCACTGGGTTCAACAGGGTCATCGTTGGCATCATCATCATCATCGTCATCGGACAATTCACAAATCAGAATGCCAACTTTGCATATTGCTAACTTTCTGGTTCGTTGTGGCTGTGATGGTGCCGAGTTGTTCGTGTAAATCTCAATGTAACATTCTTTGTACTGTAACATAATTACATTTACATCAGCATACAGTAACATGGAAAATAAGGAACTAAAATACTTACCATCGCTTCGCCATTCTTGAGAATGCTTTTCAACTTCTCATCACCCCAAAATTTGCAAATGTATATCCTGAACTGAAGCCACGGCTTGGGGGCTCAGCTTGGGCTTTGTTGAGCTTGAGCTGAGCCCTGAGCTCCACAAGCCCACTTCGAAGGCCTGGTGTCATATCCCATGCAAGCACCCCTCGGAACTCTGCCTCGGAACTCCGTAGGAACTCCGAGTATTTCAAATTCCTCATTTCAAATTACCTCTCCTGTTTTACTTACATCACATCTTCCGTAGTTTACTCAAGTCTGTTCTTCATCATAGATATCATCACAAAATTTGTACTCGGAACTCCGCAGAACTCCGCCGCAGCTACACCGAGTACTAGCCTTAGTATAAAACTACTTTACATACTTTGTATTCTTCAGTTCAAATATTAGTTGTTATCAACTTATCATTTGTCAACTTTAAGACCTCGAACTTCTATCTTAATCTTCGGACCTCCGGACCTCTACTTCATTCCTGTCCCTTACTTCGGACTTCCTAATCGGAACTCCGCTTTTGCACCTTTTCCTTACCTCGGACTTCTGCACGGACTTCCGGACTTTTCAGTTCCTTGCAAATTGGACACCGAGCGTAGAGAAGGGCGCAACCTCTTAAAGGTTGAAGCCAAGTCCTCGTCGTACATCGGAACTCCGCCGGACTCCGCCGATTTCCCGCGCCTTAGGATCAGTTCTTAACACCTGGCTTGGCTCAGGCTTCTAGGGCTCAGCAGCCTGGGCTTCAGGGCTTTCAGCCGGGCCTTGCACATCACTAGCTGGGGTAGGGGTCCACCCCACAAGCAGTTGCTTGCGGCAGTGTTGTCGTGGGGTAACCACCACCCCACAAGCAGTGGCTCACAGGCAAGGGGCGGGTGCCGCATAGGTCAGGTGGGAGTCCCCCCCGTCAAAAACCAAGCCCCCCACCCACTCCACGAGCGGGGGCTCGCAGGGCTGTGTGAGGGGCTGTTTGGAGCTGCTAGAGGGAGGGGGGAAGGAGGGGGGAGCGCCAGGGGGGGGAGGGTCAGTGACGTGGCAGGAACAGGGGGGGTGCGATTCGGGGCACACCTCGCTGGTACCCTGCTCCTCAGCCTCCCGGCACCTCCCTGGGGCCATCCAATTCCCCTTTGGGCCCCTCACATCCCATTTGAGTGGGGAGGAGGGGCCGGCACACCTGGCGTTCGTTGTTACAAATAGAAAAGCTGAAATTAATCTTTTTGTTAGCTAAAAAAGAATTGATAAGGTAAAAAAAACTTACAATGAGGCCTGCAGCTCCCATAGAGTTGGAGTACAAGAGGGGAGGGAGGATATAGGAGGGCAAGGGGGGGCTGTGAAGGGGGCAGCTGTCGTTGTTGAAAATGCCAAACTGAAAAATAAAATTTATTACTTTTGAAACAAAATTGATAAGTTAAATAAAAAAAATACTTACCATAGGGCCACAGGCCCCATGGAGATGGAGAGGGAGGGAGGGAGGCGGTGTTGTGGGTGGTGGTGGTGGTGATTCTGAATGGTGAGCTGGCAGTCACGACACGTGGTGACGCAAGTGTGAAAAAAAATAGTATGTGGCTCTCGACAGCATGGGAGTAGGCATGGCGGCAGGTGTTGATGGAGTGGTGGTAGAGGAATGAGGGAGGTGGTGTCAATGACAGTGGTGGTGGTGGATGATATGTCGATGATGTAGTGCATTGAGCCTGTCATAGCAGAGATTGAAACAATGACAACAAGGGAATGTGAAAATCAAAGGAAAATGAAAATGAAAATGGGCATTTTGGTAAAATAGGGTTGTTCACAGTAAACATTTTTGGGCCATTTTCGGCTCATTTTCAGCTTCATTTTTGGATCATTTTTGCATGTTTGGCAGAAGAATGATCAGAATGATTCGAAAAATGAAATGAAAAATGACATGAAAAATGGCTACTGTGAAATTTGAATGCCCTGGAAAGCAAAAATCATAAAAATGAAGCAAGAATGTATTTTACATGGTCCTCGGCAGTGCTGGCAAGTGCTTGGTACATTCAAACTCCACCTTAAAGGACTTGGTGAAATTCTTTTCTTGAGCTTGTACCTTATCAGTCTCAAGTTTCAACTTATTGTTCAAAGTGCAATAAATATGTATATTCTTTCATACTACTAACAAAAATAACTACAAATAAAAAAGGGACCACATGCAGAAGGCAGGCCCCGTCGTGATAGCCCCCCTCCTTGCCACGTCATGGTTACACCGAGCCCACTGCCCCTCGTCGAGCTGGTCCCCCATCGCATTGTCACCTCAGCACCCTGTGTCCACGCTGCAAGTGGTTGGCTCACAGCAGTGGTGGGGGGTGCTGTTGTTGCCGTCGGCCCTTGTTGTCGGTCGCTCTCCTCGTTGGTGATGTGGCCATCAGCACCCGATCCCCCCATGCGAGCAAATGCTCGCAGCAGTGGGTGTCGGGTGCTGGGCTATCCCCCCCATTCTCCGGTCGCCATTCCACCCGCGATCCACCCCACAAGCAGTTGCTCGTGAGGCTGGGGGCGGGTGGTGCAACATCGGTCACCGTTGTTGGGGTCCTGGCATCCACCGTTGTTCCCGCAGCTGTGGAGGGGTGCCATCGTCGTTCCACCCGCGATTCACCCCACAAGCAGTTGCTCGTGAGGCTACAGGCGGCTGGTGCGTTGTTGGTTGCCATTGTTGGGGGTTCTGGCATCCCTGGTCATGCCCACAGCTGTGGAAGGAGTTGTCGTCATGCCTGTGGTCATTGGGTTGTCACTGGCTGTGCTGGGTCAAGGTCTCACATTGGGTGAAGTGGGCGCCATGGATAACTGACGTGGCACTGAGAGGGGGGGTTCCTAGTGCTTACCTGGCAGGTGTCCCTCTCCATGGGTCTCCCAGCGCCCTCCCTGATGTCCTGAGCCTAACCAAGACCCTTCACATTCCGTTTGGATGGGGAGGAGGGGGAGTGCAGGCAGGTGTGGGCATGGGTTGTGCCACATTGCCACCTGTCGTTACTGGTAGAATAGATCCTAAAAATGAAAAATTACAGTTAGTTAACATATAAAAACAAGAAATGAATGAAGAAATACATATCCTAAAGCCCAAACGATGGTTGCCATCATTTGGGCTTGCGTTGCATCCAAAATGGGTTGTTTACGACCACTCGTGGCTCCTGCAGGTGTGGTAGTGGGCATGGGAGTGATGATGGGGGGTGGTGACAAAGTTGCGGTGGTGGTAGTGGGTCGAGGGAGGGAGGGAGCAGTGGCATCGTGGAGTCGGAGTGGATGGTTGTGAGGGATGATGTTAATCACACATTGGGTGTTGGAGCAGAGTTTGAAATAACAACAAAAATGGAACATGAAAAATGAAAGTGAAAATGACCAACTTTGCAAAATAGGGTTGTTCACAGTAGCCATTTTCAGGCCATTTTTGCTTCATTTTCAGTTTTCATTTTTCTTCCATTTTTCAAAAATTAACTTTAGAATGAGTTAAGAATAGGGTTGTTCACAGTAGCCATTCTTTGCTCATTTTCGGCTCATTTTCAAACTCATTTTTGGGCCATTTTCATGTATTTGGCAGAGGAAAGCACAAAAGGGAACTGAAAATGAAATGAAAAATGATGTGAAAAATGGTTACCATGAACACCCTGGGAAGTGAAATTAAGAAAAATGATGCGAAAATGCATTTTGCTTGCCAGGCACAGTGCCAAAAAGATGAAAAATGATCATTTTTCGGTTCCCTTTTTTGCAAAAGTGAGGGTAGGGTTCCATTTTACATTCATTTTTTATTCATTCTCAATTTCATTTTTGAAAAAAATGGAATCAAAATGAAATGGAAAATGATGACAAAATGAGTCAAAAATGAATGAAAAATGGCAACTGTGAACAACCCTAATGACCCGAAAAATGATCATTTTTGCAGAATGGAGCACCCCCCCCCCTTTTACCAAAATGCCCATTTTCATTTTCATTTTCCTTAGATTTTCATGTTCCCTTTTTGTCGTTGTTTCAATCTCCGCTATGACAGGCTCAATCCACTACATCATTGATGTATCATCCACCACCACCACCGTCATTGACGCTACCTCCCTCATTCCTCTACCACCACTCCATCAACACCTGCCGCCGTGCCTACTCCCACGCTGTCAAGAGCTGCATACTATTTTTTTTCACACTTGCGTCACCATCGGTCACTATGCATCACCACGTGTCGTGACTGCCAGCTCACCATTCAGAATCACCACCACCACCACCCACGACACCGCCTCCCTCCCTCTCCATCTCCATGGGGCCTGTGGCCCTATGGTAAGTATTTTTTTTATCTAACTTATCAATTTTGTTTCAAAAGTAATAAATTTTATTTTTCAGTTTGGCATTTTCAACAACGACAGCCGCCCCCCTCACAGCGCCCCCTCGCCCTCCTATATCCTCCCTCCCCTCTTGTACTCCAACTCTATGGGAGCCGCAGGCCTCATCGTAAGTTTTTTTCTTATCAATTCTTTTTTAGCTAACAAAAAGAATAATTTCAGCTTTTCTATTTGTAACAACAAACGCCAGGCATGCCGCCCCTCCTCCCCACTCAAATGGGATGTGAGGGGCCCAAAGGGGAATTGGACGGCCCCAGGGTGGTGCCGGCAGGCCAAGGAGCGGGGTACCAGCAAGGTGTGCCCCGAATCGCACCCCCCCTGTTCCTGCCACGTCACTGACCCTCCCCCCCCGTGCTCCCCCCTCCTTCCCCCCTCCCTCTAGCAGCCCCAAACAGCCCCTCACACAGCCCTGCGAGCCCCTGCTTGCGGGGTGGGCGGGGGGCTTGGTTTTTGACGGGGGGGACTCTCACCCGACCTGCCACACGGCACCCGCCCCTCGCCTGCGAGCCACTGCTTGCGGGGTGGTGGTTACCCCATGACAACACCGCCGCGAGCAACTGCTCACGGGGTGGACCCCTACCCCGGCTGACGACGACGACGACGCATTGGGAAGGAATGAGAATGGGGGGGGGGGGGGATAGCCCAGCACCCGCCACCCACTGCTGCGAGCATTTGCTCACAGGGGGGGATCAGGTGCTAATGGCCACATCACCACCCCCTCTCTCCAATGACAATGACAATGACGAGGATGAGGACCAACAACAAGGGCTGACAGCAACAACAGCACCCCCCACCACTGTTGTGAGCCAACTGCTCGCAGCGTGGACATGGGGTGCTGAGGAGACGACGCGATGGGGTACCGGGGCAGTGGGCATGGCGTAATGGGGGTTGCCACAGCGCGACACAGGGGGAGCCACCATGACGGGGCCCGCCTTCTGCGTGTGGCCCCTTTTTTATTCGTAGTTGTTTTTGTCAGTATGTAGTACAAACAAATATACATGTTTATCAGTGCACATTGAACAATAAGTAAGACTATGATAAGGTACTAGTAGTACCATTTTAGTGAAGCTTGAGAAAAAAAATATCACCAAGTTCTTTAAGGTGGAGTTTGAATGTGCCGAGTACTTGCCAGCACTGCCGAGGACCATGTAAAATGCATTCTTGCTTCATTTTTATGATTTTTGCTTTCCAGAGTGTTCACAGTAGCCATTTTTCATGTCATTTTTCATTTCATTTTTTGGATCATTCTGATCATTCTTCTGCCAAACACGCGAAAATGATCTAAAAATGAAGCCGAAAATGAGCCGAAAATGGCCCAAAAATGTTTACTGTGAACAACCCTAATGGGGGGGGGGCTCCATTTTGCAAAAATGATCATTTTTCGGGTCATTAGGGTTGTTCACAGTTGCCATTTTTCATTCATTTTTGACTCATTTTGTCATCATTTTCCATTTCATTTTGATTCCATTTTTGAAACTGAGAATGAATAAAAAATGAATGTAAAATGGAACCCTACCCTCACTTTTGCAAAAAAGGGAACCGAAAAATGATCATTTTTCATCTTTTTGGCACTGTGCCTGGCAAGCAAAATGCATTTTCGCATCATTTTTCTTAATTTCACTTCCCAGGGTGTTCATGGTAACCATTTTTCACATCATTTTTCATTTCATTTTCAGTTCCCTTTTGTGCTTTCCTCTGCCAAATAGCCCAAAAATGAGTTTGAAAATGAGCCGAAAATGAGCAAAGAATGGCTACTGTGAACAACCCTAATGGGGGGGGGGGTGCTCCATTCTGCAAAAATGATCATTTTTCGGGTCATTCTTGACTCATTCTAAAGTTCATTTTTGAAAAATGGAAGAAAAATGAAAGCTGAAAATGAAGCGAAAATGGCCCGAAGATGGCTACTGTGAACAACCCTATTTACTTTAGTGCATTACTAAATCTGTATGTCATCTGACTCTCGATTCCTTAGCTCAAGGTGCCAAAACGTGAGGAACGAGCAGATTGGCAGCAGCGTCCCGCTGAGCGAAGTAGCTAAGCAGTAGTCACGTGCTTGCAAATTCCTTTTCTTCCGTTGCTCCTTAGTTTTGACCCAACCCTCCATCAGCAAAATCTAGAAAAAACTTAAACAGGCTTGATCCTGGCTTACTGTGCTTATTGGTTGCTAAGCACAGATAAGCCAAAAATAAGAAAATGACTTGGCTTAGATGTGCTTAACAGCTACTTAAGGCTGCTTATTTAGGCTTAGAATTTGAAATCTGGTGATCCAAGCAGAAAATTAGATAAGCCAAGTTGAATCAAGCACAAATTAAGTTTATTAAGTTGGAAAATAAGGCATCCAAGCCAAGTCATTTTCTTATTTTGGGCTTATTTGGGCTTAGCAGGCAATAAGCCCAGTAAGCCAAGAATAAGCCTGTTTAAGTTTTTTCTGATGTCCCTCATAATTATATCTTTTTAATAATCATATTTGATATTTCCTTAGTTTATATCTAAATGCAGAGTCACGAATCAAGCAATTCGATCCCGCCCACCGGCAGCGGCTCGAATTGCTTGCTGATCCGATCCGAGCTAATGCTCAGATCACAGCCCAACCTTCAGATCTTCAGTGACTACTGCGCATAGCTCGAGACGAAGCTGGAGAACTAAGCCGTGGATGATCGCTTTCTATACATGCAATAATAGTGTACCTGCGATTCACGCTCCCAGACATCCACACGGTGCAGCCCAGATAGAACTCGGACATGACTCGGACTGCGAAGCAGTAGCACGCGCAGGGCAAGTAATGTCACCTGGAATTATGGATCTATAGCCAGCGTCACGGGACGTTTGTCAACAATCCTCTGCATAGAAGCAAGATAAAACGTACATCTCTGTCCTGGCGCTTTATTTCAGAATAAATGAAGATAAGATACAAAAACATTTTGTCTTCGGTGGGGAGATCAACGAGGAAGGAGATGCTTGCACGGTCAGACTCGTGAAAGATGCGAGGGTAATACGGGTTCATGACGGCAATGACTGAGTCTGTGCCGCATGTAATCTGTTATCGCTAATATGGCTTGAGTTAAAACAAGATTGCAAGAGGTACTTGCCGTCCATTGAAAATCAATGTTGTGAAATTTGATGACATATTGGCGGCCGGACAGAGACCACTGCCAGTGGCGCTCTAGAGACATGCTAACCCGAAAGTGAGTTGTGTATCATCGAAGATTGAATCGGCTTACCTAAATATGTGGGGCATATACTTTATATCTGAAATCGACCGCACAACGCCCCCAATCTCAAATGATTTCTTTTTCCAATTGATAGAACCTCCAGGATGGGAGGCATCCGCGGATGCGCCGGAGAGGGGAGATAGAGTTGTCTCATGGCGATTAATTATCCCATATACAGTAGAAGTGACGAAATGCATTGGGTCATGATCTGGTAGGAGGGCCGTATTGAGGATATCTTTGTCTGTAAATGTGAAAGTCGACATAGTTGTCAAATAGTTGTTAGTAGTTACTAGTAACACCTTGAATGTGTGATGTGAAGAGAGAGCGTCCACCGCTGAATATGAAAGGCCTCCTTAAATAGGAGATGTGGGTGGTGTCATGATAGCGGACATATTGCACCGCCAGAACTGAGGTCATAAGTTGACGTAACGCTGCGTGCACTGGTATACCACATGTCATGCGCTCTGGAACAAGCCAGGCCAGAATATCACTAGGTGCGTTGTTCATAAATGATTTTCCGCTCGACTTCAAGTTTTATTTCTTGGCATTTTCGGGTGATAACTGAAGGCCCATATCGTTGCTGGGATTTAAGACGACACGAATATTCCTCTCAGATGTCTGTCCGGGTCTCTGAGGAGGACGGGAGCCAAAAGTCAGGGAGAATATGTTGAAGCAATGTTGAAGAAATTATTATTGTTTTTCATCGGATGAATCACGCGAGATCGTGAGTCACACATCAAGTTTCAGATTTTTGCTCTGAGCCTTGACTTTGGCTGTGAGTACACGCAACGCGGCCCGTGCTGATATCTTTTGATTGCACAGTACAGAAGTGCACAGCCACACTAAATTAAACCGTGTTATCTGACCTCTGCCACACCGTTTAGTAAAAATCAACGACATAACCGTAGGGACGAAATTCCACTATCTATCCATCAGTAGTGGAGTGGGCCCATCACAGGAGAGGCTCATGTGGGCTCATTACCTGGTTAGTAGTAGGGATATTTAATAGTGCACCCAAGAGGGTGTCGGGATTAATAAGCGACACCATAGGCACAGTTCACTTAGTCACCGCTACTTTTGTACTAGAGCGAAGGGCCGAGCTGTTCCGGCAGATCACCTTGTTGTTTTCAGCTGATGCTGTGATATTGATACATCATATCCCGATAACTATCACAAACCTGTGGTGCAAGTACAGTGATACCAAGTGTACAGGGAGTGATGCAAGACTCTGTACATCCCCACCTATTGCAGCTATAACCTGTGTGATGCAATACACATCCAGTCCACCACTGACAGTAGTACCCTCATGCTAGTACGTGATGCATCAAACCTCCAACCTAGTCGACATCCTCCTCCACTTGACATTGATGCATCATACTACAATTCTTTTACCTGCCTCCGATGGATTGACATTGATGCATCATACTACAACTCTTTTACCTGCCTCCAATGCATCACATACAATATGCCTGACAGCCGCCAAATGCACCTTGATGCATCATTGTAAGAGATATTGGTGATACACTACTATTTACCTCTGGCTTTACCCTCTCTGCTAGTAATGCATTACTCCTTGATAAGTACTAGTATCCTTCATCTGCATGTGAAGCATCATTTCGAGGACTGCTGGACAGAGCATCAGTAATGCATCACAGACTGAGTCTGTGATGCATTACTGATGCTCTGTCCTGTATGTTCCTGTTTCTGTACTGCGTTATGCATCACATAGACTTACCTACCGCCAGCAGAATACCTGGTGCATCATGTCCTCACAATAGTCCCCGCCGCCAGCCTGATGCCTGATGTATCATTCCCAAATATTCCCCACTTCCCGCATTGAATGATACATCAAAATCGCTTTGAGTAGGACCAACCATGATGCATTACCGACTGTCCCGATTGCCTGATGCATCATTCCAGGAACCATCTAGTCAAACTACTTCATTCTGTAATGTATCACTCTCTCCTGTGCTCCTGCCGTATTTACCTCGCTGAGTCTTCTCTTAGTACCGACCATGATGCATTACCGACCGTCTCGATTGCCTGATGCATCATGCCAGGAACCACCTAGTAGAACCACTCCATTCTGTAATGTATCACTTTCTCCTGCCATATTTACCTTGCTGAGTTTTCTCCTAGTAATGCATCACTCCCATACAATGTGATCTGCTTCTCGTGGCAGAACCTGATGCATTTAATTTGCTGCCTGTATCGCCACTTGGTCATTCCATTATGCATCACTGACTGCACGGCCTGCCCAGTACGTTTGTTCCACTTTATGTATGTGATGCATCATGTGGACTACCTGCTAGTAGAACACCTGATGCATCACAGAAACTCTACGGTAGCAGCCAAAAGTTGCCTGATGCATTAGGTTATTGAGGACAGAAAGGTATGTGATGTGTCATGTGGACTTACCCGTGGCTCATAGCATTTACCCACAGCTAGTAGGACTTACCCACGGCTCTAGTTACCCACGGGCTAGTGGAATACCTGATGCATCACGGACTCTACAGTAGCAGCCAAAAGATGCCTGATGCATTAAGCCATCGAGGAGAGAAAGGTATGTGATGTATCATGTGGACTTACCTGCAGCTAGCAGAATACCTGATGCATCATGGAAACTCTATGGTAGCAAAAGATGCCTGATGCATTAGGCCATCAAGGAGAGAAAGCGAAACACCGATGCACATCAGACATACTATGTACATGTTGTAACACGTTACACCATGCATCTATTTCAAAGCATTGCTTCTGATGCATCACTTCTGTCAATTTATCATGTTTAATAGTAACTAAGATTCACTTTGTATTCTGGTCAATGGCACTACTATACAGGGGCACGAAATGTAAAGGCGAGTGAGGTGTCAAGGTGTAACAGGCCAAACAACAAAAAAGTAATGACAGAGAGGCAAGACAAAAACTTCAAGAAGATCGACAACAACCCATACAAAGAGCCAAGAGACAGACGACGTAGTGTATGTCAAACAAGAAAAATGGCAAAGTGGCCTGATACAGAACAAAATGCTGAGATGGGAGAGCCAAGAACTACAAGAACGAAAGCCAATGTTTTCGTGTGGGCATGAACGCTGAGACCAACATCTCAAGAAAATAAGTATGTCAAGAACAAGGCCGACAGTCAAAAGGCACTGTAACATCAGACCTTGAGTCTGTAGGATTATCAGCATTAGGTAACATGCATGACAGAGAGAGAGACCTACCGTTTAGCACGCCTGCGTCGGGTGTCACTGCCCTCAGTAGACACACGTTTTTTACCACCCACACTCCCTTCTGCCATCTTTCGCAAAGAGTTAGTTACGTCCCTCACGGTGACTTTCCACTGAGGCGCCGACGATTCATGCCAAGGACCTAGGTCCACATTTAAACCCCACCACATCAGGAGGGTCAGAACCGACACAAGCCCGTTTGGTCCTCCCTTCCGCAATGTGGACCAAGCGTCACCGATCGTGCTCATGTCAGGATCCACGTTATTGACCAATGCTCCAGTCAAATCCTTGCAAAATGCCGGTGCATGGACTGCCCCTCCAAATTCTGGTGAATTGGTGAGATCGGGGGTAGCTGAGTAGCAGCATTGGCTGTTTCGGGTTTTGCTTATCCACTTTGACCATTCGGCGGGATGCAGTTTTGTGGATG
The DNA here is from genome assembly GCA_964034925.1 of Tricholoma hemisulphureum. NCBI lineage: Eukaryota > Fungi > Basidiomycota > Agaricomycetes > Agaricales > Tricholomataceae > Tricholoma > Tricholoma hemisulphureum. The sequence goes on along the minus strand of OZ035930.1, from coordinate 1,796,538 downwards.
GTAACACCCCCTAATAAGGCACGTCAGGGTTTGGTATGGTAGGTACGACATACCCTTCCGTGAACACCATACTCCAACTTCTCCTCAAGCATCACCCAGGCATCTACACAACGCCACTCGTCTCCCATATTGCCCGACAAGAAGTAGGCATGTGCAGCAGCCATCCACTCCGGCAGCGTGTTCTGTGTGTTCAATGTAGTTGGACCGTCATTCTTCTTATTTCTCGAATCCTTCTCTCTTGAGCCAATTTCATTCATTTTTTCGGCACGTGTAGACGGTATGACAGTGCGACTGGATTGCCAGGCTGCTTCAGGTTCTTTCCCCTCTTGAATTGCCTTGAATGGATCTGAGGAAGTCCTGCTGACGAGTTTCCCAGAGGGTGGAGAGTCAGAATTGACGGTAGTGTTGGCGAGCGAAATGGGGGCAGCGAGGACAACCGGTTCCACTAATGTCAAAGGAACAGGAGGCGGCATGGTGCAAGAGAGTGATGATGTCGGAGTGGTCACTGATACAGGGACAGCAGGGTCTGCTGAAGTCAAAGAAGATGGATACGTTGTAGTATCAGTGATACTAGCAGAGAGGGAGGATGATGATGTCGTAGAAGTCGCTGATGGAAGAACATCACCTGCTGCAGTGGTAGCAAATGCAAAGGGTGAGCCAATCGCAGAGTTAAAGCCAGTACCAAAGTCGGGAGCTATGTAGCTAACCCAAGATGGATCCATCCCGCTTGATGCCAGGCCATTGGTTGTTCCGTCCATGAAAGGGTTGAAAGAACCATTGAGGTCGTCGCCACCAGGGACGACTGGTTTGAGATCTGGTTGAAGGCCTGAGGACCAAGCCATTGACCCACCATGCGAAAGGAACCCGTAGTTGGTGTGGGATGGATCAGGAGAGGGCAAGACATAATTTGCAAGGTTAAGTTCGTGAGGCAATGCATTTGCTGACTGAATGGACATTGGCACTGGATTAGGCGGATCGTTACCCAAGACCAAGGTGTCATTCAAGGGTGCCGCTACATGAAGGGGGACCTTGTTGGAAAGCTCGGGTAAGCTGGAAGATGGTGAAGATGTGGGGAATGATTGAATTAAATTAAACGCCAGGTTGAGAGGACCGCTGCTAAGGTTGGAGGATCCAGAGTCACTTGACGCTGACAAACTTGAACTCAAAGCTTCTTGGGATATGAACGATGCAGACGTCGACATGTTCAGTTTTTTGTCCTCAAGGCAACGTGACCGGCAACCTCTGCAGCAATAACGAAAAGGAGGCTTGGATTAAGATGCTTGGATTAAGACAACTGAAGCCTGTATACTTTGTGAGGATCTCGTGAGAGGGAACTAAGAAATGCCTACTAAGGATTCAACAGATGAGCAGGCTCAGATGATGTTGAATCTGCGTGGCATGTGTTAGCAACTCCCAAGAGAGGTGATAATGATGACTCACAACTGAAGTTGACCTGTTGCGAGGTAGGCTCAAGAGATGCCAGTGAAGCTGATCTGCAGGTCAACTTAGGTTGGTGAGGATGGTAAGGACGGGGCACTCACCATGGTGGGAGGAATGAAGGCAGTTTAGGACCTCCTAAAGCTGGGTCCCACTCTGGAACAGCATCTGCTAAGACAATAGTGCCGAACCAGAGACAGCGAGAGGAGGTCGGAGATAAGCGGGGCTTTCTGCCGAATAAGGAGAGCGGTGCTCGGCAACTGTCGGAGCCAGTCACATTGAGGTTTGAGACAGCGCAGAGGCCTACGAAAAGGCTCCTTACCCTTGGAACCTGCCTTTACGACAAACATCATCCACTAGTGGTGATTACTAAGCATGCTGTTCAACTTGAAATCGAAAAGAACTTACGGAAAACGTTCCTGAGGAACTGGGTATACAGTGTCATGTACACGGCATCAAAATCTTGGTGAGTTTGCCCAAATGTTTGTGATAAAGCCATCTCTCCAACATGATAACTTGAATTATAAATTAATGTTCGAGTCATTAAATCATAGTGAATGGCCACGATCTCACCTACAGACTGTAATCTCGCCATTGGGGTTCGAAGGGTCAGGACCACCCATCAAAACCGTGAATGCCCAACTGGTTTGTTCAGCTAGTCGCATGAAGAATGGACCCATGCGACGAGGACATGCTTCAATTCCCCTATCCACCAGAATATCAAATTAGCTGTTGCGAATGCAGAGGAGGTTACTAACTGGCGATAATCTTCAGGGGTGAGCAATGCGCAGGCACTCTTCTTCTTTTCAGCTAACTTGCATAACTTCTCTTCTACCGCAGACTTCATCTCGGGTGTACCCTGACTCCACAAATCTCTTGAGATCCGCGAGCACTCCCCGATACGGTTTTTCTGGATCCAGCTCTCATCTTTACCAAAACAGATGGCGTCCAACCGTTCCTTGACCTGTGACTGGAGTCCGAACATTTCAATGAACACATCCACTTTCTTCGGCAAATGCTCTTCAGAAAACAAGCTTTTAACTGTTCGGCTACCGTCTGATACACGAGCCTGTGCTGCTGTACGCCATTGATACCAGTTCTGCAGTTGCTATATGCATGGATTAGCAAGGACTTTGCATTAATGAAATAGACAGTGGGTACTTCACGACGCTTCTGAATCGCGTTACGCAGGGACTCTTGTTCGAACTCTGTCAGACTCGTAAGTTCTCTGTTCGGAAATTGATTTTCAACTTCAGGATATTTATTGAACCACTGCTCATATAATGAAGGCCAGAAATTCTTGAATGATCCACTTTGTTTTGCTGTTCTGTATCTTTCTAATTGATCAGACAGGAACATATATTGTTTGCTGGTAGTCCAGTTTGGTGGAGCCATCTAGACAGCGCCACAATCAATGAACCTTTTCATCTTGGGGTCAATGTGTATGTACTTTGCTCAGTTAATGTGTACGTACTTTGCTCAGTCAAACCGCAGAGGTAGGGGGAAAATCAAAGCGTTAAAAAAATTATCCATGCATCTCCACCAAGAAAAGACTGTATAGATTTAATTGTTTGCCCTTCTCGAGCAAACACTTTGGGTAAGTTGTGCCTGATGGTTTGAAGCCCAACTTAACAACCTTGACAGCTTATGAGCCATGACACTTGACATCCTTGACGACCGAAGTTAAACCCGCAGATATAGTTACTTATAAGTAAGGCAGGTTTTCTGTGGTCATCAATCAGTCAATTTCACCCCTCATTTTCCCTCCAACCAAACCCTATTCTTAAAGTATATTGATGGTTTTGCAGTCATCCTGTTAAGAACTGATCCTAAGGCGCGGGAAATCGGCGGAGTCCGGCGGAGTTCCGATGTACGACGAGGACTTGGCTTCAACCTTTAAGAGGTTGTGCCCTTCTCTACGCTCGGTGTCCAATTTGCAAGGAACTGAAAAGTCCGGAAGTCCGTGCGGAAGTCCGAGGTAAGGAAAAGGTGCAAAAGCGGAGTTCCGATTAGGAAGTCCGAAGTAAGGGACAGGAACAAAGCAGAGGTCCGGAGGTCCGAAGATTAAGATAGAAGTTTGAGGTCTTAAAGTTGACAAATAATAAGTTGATAACAACTAATATTTGAACTGAAGAATACAAAGTATGTAAAGTAGTTTTATACTAAGGCTAGTACTCGGTGTAGCTGCGGCGGAGTTTTGCGGAGTTCCAAGTACAAATTTCGTGATGATATCTATGATGAAGAACAGACTTGAGTAAACTACGGAAGATGTGATGTAAGTAAAACAGGAGAGGTAATTTGAAATGAGGAATTTGAAATACTCGGAATTCCTACGGAGTTCCGTCGGAGTTCCGAGGCAGAGTTCTGAGGGGTGCTTGCATGGGATATGACACATCCCCTGATCCCGCAACGTCCAAAAGTTCAACCTCGCTGGCCGACCTGCTAGATGCCCTTTCTCTTGAACTACAAGGCAACAGTACGTTTACCAGCTATGATTTTGAATGCCATCCTCATTTTCCGGTCTAGGTGCTACGATGATGATCCAAATCAACCCCCGCCCTCGTACCACTAATGGCTCCTTTGCAGACACGGTGGCGGCGTCACCTGCCACTCCAAAAAGTAAGTCCTTCTCTGCAAAATCTACATTATTTTCCCAACTCTTTTGCAGAAGTCAAAACTACTGATGTTGCCCAAGCCGATGTGAAAGAAGGGGCCAGTGATGCTGCTGAAGACCCATCAATGCGCTGGTTTGTTGTGACGGCGGGCAAACAGATCGGTGTTTTTGCTGGGTGGTAAGCACACATGCATACCTCCTTGCTCTGATGCTAGATTCTGACCTACTATAACCCAGGGATCGAGTGTCTCCTCTTGTTGTCTCAGTTTCAGGGTCGAGTTATACCAGAGAGGCCAGTTGTTTGGCCGCTGAGGCTGTGTTCGCGAATGCGCTTGCAGAGCACAGAGTTTGTCTGATCAATTAGCTCACTCTACACCTTCTTGTCATCAATTGTGGCATCACCATGCCTGCTAACGTCGCCTTATCCTTGTTCCGTAGTTCAGGCCTAGGAATGAGCACGAAGCACACTGATCAGTTGCAGCCAAATTCATGAACTTTCGCTATTATATTCATGCACAATGGGACGGTGACAAAAATAATAGCTGCTAGACAATGCTTAGGATGAATATGCCTTACTGTAGTGTTAGTTTAACTGAAATAGTACGCAACAAGCCCGCAATACCATGTTTCTTGTCGAAATGCAAGTTTCAGCAGATCTTTATTCGCAATATGATTGGCTGGGTGATGCTAGATCAAGCTTCCTTGATGGGCCGCAGTATTGATACACCAGACAGTGGTGCATGGTAACGATGTACAAATACAAAGAGGTAGCCCTACTGGCCCATACACTTACGAGACATTCACCCCTTGTTCAGCAGTCTAGGTATGGCAACACTTAGTATTGACACCTGTTAAATTCATAAATTTAATTCTAGGATGTTCAGGTATACTGCCGCACAAGCTAAATTCCTCCACTCTCTTGGCCCCACATATCGCAAGGCCTTGGAAGAAAATAACAAGGAACCTTTTTTTGAGCAAGTATACCTACTTTGCTTCGATCGTTTCCCTGAGACTCGGCCCATGAACATGGACAGAGACGAATACATGTGTATTCTGCAGCTTCATACAAAGGTCAGCCCCTAAATTCTCTCAATTTTATTTTCATTTCTCCTCACGCTCGAGTTTAGCATATCAGGCGGGGGCTGCGATGGGTGGCTTGGACTCAGATAGCTCAGAGATCAGCAAAAGCGAGGTAGCAAATTGATGCATTTGAATATGATACACATATTACGACCAGTGGTTGGCATACTCACAAAGAATCCTGTCTGATCCTATGTGAAGTGCCTCGAGATCAATGAATAGACTGTGGGATCGATGCGCAATCCATTGCTGCATGTCCTGTGCAAGCATCATGTCAAATCCCGCACCCAAATCCATTCCTTCGAGAGCAACGCCACACGATTCCCATTTCTGTAGATAGGTCAACAACTCGGTATGCACTTCCCATATAAACACATCAGCTGGCTGTGTATTATACTGCTGCAATTGATTGTCTTCGTAGTTATGTTGCTGGCGTAATCGATATCTGTGTAATGCATCGAGAAGGCGGGTGCGATCATAGGAAGGTAACAGACATGATGGATAGGGGGGGATACAATCAAACTTCTGAAGTTGTCCATATTGGGATCAGGAAGTTGAGCACAAGATGAGGACAAGGTTTTTGAGGTATTGAGTTTAAGTCAAAGGTAAGTGTATGAGGGAGTCTGCCACAGGGAGGAATGTTATTATCATCTCCTACAAGATGTGCAATATTTATACTACACAGTTAGGAGGTATAGTGTAATGCACTCCTTTAATATATAAAGGAGGTATTCTATAATAGACCCCTGTACCAGTTAATAGTGGAGTAACTTTGTCATATCCCCTTTAATAGTGACAATAATAGTGACATATGATATCATGGCTTGGTAAGTCCTAGACTTCCTGCAGGGTGTGTCATAGACACTCTATCCATAGCTTTGTCTTGGATAGGCTATCATAGACATGCTGCAGTATGAGTAATCCTGTAGCATGTGTTAACTGTGGGTTCCCCTTTATGTCTCTGCATGTGTTAACTGTCCATTCCCTAGGGTTATGGTTAATGTGCATTAGCCCTAACCCTAGTGTTGTCCTAGCTTAACACATGTGTTAATATGACTTAGCATATTCTGGCAATATTCCCCAGGCATGTTAACTGCCTTGGCTTACCTGTATACTCTTGTATACATAATCCCAACAGTCCATCATCGTAGTCTGTGTCTGAAAAAGAATCGGGACTTGAGGTGGCTTGTCGAAAGGTGTAGGTTGCAGGAAGTGGGAGTAGAGCAAGCTCGATGAGTTTTGCAGGTAGCTTTGGAACTACAAGTCATTTCGTTTTGGTAGCTCAACGAATTTGATAAGCGCATTGATTTTGGAGCTGGCGGACGGCTTTATGACTGTAAAATGTGAATTAAGTTTGAGAATGACATGAAAGAGAGCTAAAGTACCGTTTGCTTTGCGCATATTGTATTCTTCATGTGTCTTTAGCTGCTTCACATTTTGTGACTGTAGTATACTTTGCACACCTCCCCATGTGTATGAGTTGAAGGGAAAACGGGATGGAAGAAGCCAGCTGGAGAGGTAGAAGCAGCCGGCCAATGAGAAGCTACCGGGGAGTCAGGGGCAACCGGAGGAATAGATGTAAGAATGACCGAGGAGAGAAAAAAAGCGTCTACACACCTCTGCCCCAAGCCATGGCAAAAAACAAGAAGGCATGCCTAACTTATCACTCCGTTCCTCCGCCAACCAACAAAAGGCAAGACAAACATCAGCATGTTGCCTATGCATTGCCAACCAGTGGAAAATTGAAGGTTTCCTCGACTTATGTGACCACAACCGCTCCTGATTTAGCCGATGAACCATCGCCACCGGATGCCACCAAACCCATTGAAGACATCTGTGACGAAGATATATTCGACCCTGCCTACCTCAAACACTTGGAGGAGTTGAGTACAGAGTCCACAGAGCCTACAAAACAACGACACACTGCTGCAGTGAGTTTGTGATTGATCTGGGTGGCTCGTGCAGAACCTGTGATTGACAAGAGAATTTTCGGGATGAGCCTTTGAAGATGTGGGTACCTGAGTGCAAGAGATACCTTGAGGAGATGATAGGACATGAGGGGCGTGGGGAGGGAGCAACAAGCTTGTGTGCATTGTGTGGTGAGGGACCAGCCATGTACAAATGCCAAGATTGTCAAGGCCGTGATTTATTATGCAGTGTTTGCATTCTGCGGTCACATTGACGCAACCCATTGCACCGTCCAAAGGTATGTTGACACATCCAAGGATAATCTACCTCTGCATAATTGATGAACTTTGCAGAAATGGAATGGCACGCATTTAGAACAAGCCTCATTCCAGGAGCTTGGTTTGTGCATTCAGCTTGGCCATCCACCTGGAATTATTTGTCCGAACCCCGAACCCTGTGCTGGAAACGAATTCATCATCCTCGATCTCAACCACGTCCATACGGTTGCACTAGATTTCTGTGCATGCGGATCTTCTAACCAGACCAAGACCATCCAGTTGTTGTGATCCCGCTTATTCCCAGCAACTGTTGCCAACCCACAATGTGCTGCCACTTTCCGAACATTAGAACACTTCGAATTGTTATCCTACGCGTCCAAGTTCTCAGCATTTGAATACTATCAAGCTTTATGCCAACTGACTGATAATACCGGGCTTAACGACTCTAAGGTGAGCAGAATACCGATGCCCATTTGTTTCTAAACTAAACTTTGGATGTTGCTTAGGACCGTTATCCCACTCTCCTGCGGATGATCCATGAATGGCGGCACCTCAAGTTACTCAAGCACAGTGGTAGAGGCCATGATCCTACAGGTGTCAGTGCAACTAAACCGGGAGAGTGTGCAGTGTTATGCCCCGCCTGTCCGCAGCCAGGGAAGAATCCCGGATGGATGGGAGGATGCTCCTGAAGATAAATGGTGAGCCTCTATGTCATCTAACTGATAATGCGAAGCCTAATGCATCCTGCAGTTGGCTATATACCCTCTTCCTTGGGATCGACGCAAATTTCCGCTTGAAGCATAAGAAAGTCTCGAACGATGCCGCGGATCCCAACCTCAATCATGGGTGCGCTTATTTTGTGGAGGAAAGAGAGTACAAGGAGTACCTTAAGAATTATGTTAAAGAAACCGAGCCAGTGAGTCACATACACATCTGTCAATTCTTGTAGACTGAAATCTGCTCACAGAAATCAACTTGTTCGCGTCATGATGCTGTCAATCTATCAGAAACGAATCCCGATCACGAACACATGCCGCCACAGGCACCGGAACCATTGAGTGTGCTCGCCACGACATGAAACGCCCAAATGCTGTGGGCGATCTTCAGAAGAGTGAAAGGTACATTTACTTATTTTTTGACCTCTTGGGTTGCTAATTTATGACATTTTATTCAGGTACTGCAACATGGACTATCTATTCTGGAAAAGCCTTCAAGATTCGGAAATTCTCATGCTCGTTGTCTCATACAATATCACTTGTCAGTGGTCAAAGTACCTGAGGGAGTGCATGGACAAGCTCGATCACTACTTCTGGATCTTTGACGGACGTGTTCACATCATCTGCCTCGTTCCTAAATTTCATCTACCCGCCCACATAACTGCATGTCGTAACGCATTTTCCTTCAACTTTACTAAAGGGGTTGGTCAGACTGATGGCGAGGCACCTGAGCGTGGTTGGGCTGAAGTGAACCCATTGGCACCAAGTACGAAGGAGATGGGTCCAGGATCACGACGGGATACTTTAGATGCTCATTTCGGTGATTATAATTGGAGAAAGGTAGTTGGAATGGGTGCGTTCCGAATCTCAAATGGTTGCTTTTCTGAGTAACTGATGCATCACTAACAGGGGCGATGTTGTTTCGGAAGATTAAGGCAGCAGCGTCCGAGATGCACGACCATGTCATCGCGCATTGCGAATATGAAGCATCACTACCCTCAGCCTCAATCACTCACTGGACAGAAGAAGTAGAAGCTTGGGAGAAAGATCCTTCACAGCCAAACCCTTTTGAGGTCAAGGTCATCAGTAGGTACCATCTCCCAATGATCCGGAAGTGGTTTCTCACATTGATAACAGCGCTAACTCAAGCAGTGGTACACCGCCAACTGTCTGAAGCTGAAGCGCGAGATCTGGCAGCCGGACAAGACTTTTCGCTGGACGAAAACATGTCTCCTAGTGCATTGATCAGTTCTGGAATTGACCTCGAAGCTGCGCAGTGTGTATCTTGTCCTCCCATTTTGTTTGTTGTTCAACTCTATCACAGGCGCGCTCTGGGTGTCGAAGCAGGAAAAGTCTGGGCTCATGCGCAAGACCGCCAGCATGCAAAGTTTCAGCTGCAAAGCAACGCACTTCACCGCAAAATCAATGCGTGGTCAACCAAGCAACAATTATATATTCCTGGCATTGCTGTTCTGCGGGCTGCCGATGCAAAAACTACTGCACCTCGACCACCGTATTTGATTCCTCTATGGCTCCCATCACAAATCGGCACCAAAATTCCCCTGAACCGTTGATTTGCCGAAATTGAATGGCAGCTCCGCATCGGACAGGCTTATGAATCACTCGAACTTCTGTGAGGCACGCTTCAAATCCGTTCTTACTTGTTTCGGTTCAAAGACCGCTTTGTTCGTGGCCAGACTGCAAATACTCGAGCTCGGGGGGCAATCAGCACGGTCCAAGCTCGTATTGATGTCCATGTAAAAGACTACCGAGCTGCGCATGCTGCGTTGTTGTCCCTAGGGCAACTTTTGGCAAAGATTGGATGGCAGGATGGACTACGATCATTGGCAGATGTGGATGTGTGAGAAATCATGGAAGGTGAAGAGGGTGAGTCAGAGGGGAGAAGAAGGCTGTCATGGATCTGGAAGACAATTGCAGTTGCTGGTCTTGAAGAGAACAAAGAGTTGCGAGACAGGCTACATATTGAGTGGTGTAAATTGTGGGCACAGGCGATGCGCTTCACGGAAGAGGTTGAGCTTCTACAGGAGGAAATGGAATGGGTCCTACCCTTCCTGCAGTGGCAGTAAAATTGGTGGAGGATGAAGGGACAATGCGAAGGGTGGGGATCCTTGTCCGAAATCCGGATTGAGGCGCTACGAGGCTACGCAGAACGTCAAGCCGCCCTTTGTCGAGCACTCCACACCAAGTTCTCTGACATGTGGAGAAACATTCCAGAGTTTGTGAAATTGAACCAGGAAAGTATTTCTAATTCTGCCTCAGTTTCAACAGTAGCAATGAATATACTATAATGTAGCTTCTTTGTTGAGACATCGTGCATTTGGCGAGATGTTTTGTTTTGTCATGCATCAGAATTATGTTTGGCAGGTGATTGTCACGTTGAACTTTTCGGTCAGCGCACGAACTGCCACGAAGACTAGTCATATAATTGATGCATCACGCCCACATTGCCAAGCTAAGGTTGCAAGTTCTCTGATGCTTCACGACTTCACTGATCTACATTTATGGCATAATTATAGAAGTGATGCATCACGAGAAAGGTGGCACGTAGCAAGTATCGCATCACTCTGAAGCATTACAGTCAGGCTTGTCAGATGCCTGATGAAATGCAAGCTATAACACAACATGTAATACATCCAACGCAGGTGGAAATGTCAAATGTGATGCAGTACATGAGGGAGTAAGTGTAAGGTATTTCATGCCAGCGCAACACAAAATGTGATGCATCATCACAGACGGCAGATGCAATGCATCATGGCAGATATATGGCATGTAATGCTTCACAGATGGGAAAGTGATGCATTACACCAGGAGCGGAGAGAGAGAGTCGCATTGAATGTGATGCATTACAGAAGACTCGGAGTAAGTGATGTATCACAGGTACAGGGTGAATCAAGGGCATGAAGTGATGCATTACACAAGGGGAGGCTACTCACAAGGTATTGCATCACAAGCATGTGCATAATGCATTACACCAGAGGTCGGGAAAGCGAGTCATGTTGAACGTGATACATTACAGGTGAGAAAGTGAGTCGCATTGAATGTGATGCATTACAGAAGACTCAGAGTAAGTAATGTATCACAGGTACAGGGTGAATCAAGGGCATGAAGTGATGCATTACACAAGGGGAGGCTACTCACAAGGTATTGCATCACAAGCACATGCATAATGCATCATTACACCAGAGGTCGAGAAAGCAAGTCACGTTGAACTTGATGCATTACAGGCAAGAAAGCGAGTTGCGAACATGATGCATTACAGAAGACTCGGAGTAAGTAATGTATTACTGGTACAGGGTGAATCGAGGGCACAAAGTGATGCATACATGAGAGGGAGTAGCCATTTACGAGATATTGCATCACAAGCATAAAATGTAATGCATCACAGATACAGGGTATGGAGAAAGGGATGGCGGGTAGTCTTGCATCACTCCCTGTACACTTGGTATCGCTGTACTTGCACCACAGGTTTGTGATAGTTATTGGTATATGATACTTCACTCTCACAGCATCTGGTGTTGTTTTCCCACAATGGTGGTGCACCTGGACCATACACCTAGTGATGTGCCTGGCCCGGCCCAAGGCCATGAGCCAGGCCAAGCCAAGCCCGTTTGGGCCGGGCCAAGCCAGGCCATTGGTGACAGCCCAGCATTGGCTTTGGCCCGGCTCAGAGGAGCTCAAAGCCGCCGGCTGCGGCTTTAGTCGTACTAATTTAATCATTGAAATATGTGTAAATTACTACTTTTCAAACCTTTTGTGTTTTGTAATTTGAAGTATAGCTCATAGTATCTCTCAGTTAAGTTTATCGGCAACAGGAGAGGTTTAACATACAACACTTGCGATAGCCTGAGGATTCTTGGCCCTTCACTTCGCATACGATATCAAATTATCTTGGTCATGGCAGTTGTCAGGACGTTGATGAGAAACATGGCTTACACGTTGTTTAAAGGGCCTTATGAGACGAGAGGCCCACGGCTTGCCGTTCTTTCACAGTTCAATGTTTTCATTATGCAGCAGCTACAACCTGGGTGTGGCAGAACTCGGTGAGTTCTGCTTCATTTCTTATCATCCTGCACTTGATTCTAATGTGTTTTCATGTCATCTGAAGGGCCCAGTGCAACAAGAGGCCTGTGACGTGCCATTCTTTCACATTTCGAGTTTTTCACTATGTAGTGCCCACACCCTGGGTATGGCAGAACTTGGTTAGTTCTGCTTTGTTTCTTATCATCTTATACTTGATTCTAATATATTTACATGTAATTTAAAGGGACTAGTGAGACAAGAGGCCTATGATGTGCTGTTCTTTCACATTTGATGTTCTTGCTACAACCTGGGTGTGGCAGAACTCGGTGAGTTCTGCTTTGTTTCTTATCATCTTATAATCTATATATATGTTGTTTGATGCCCCCATGAGATGAAAGGCTCACACTAAATTGTTCTATCACATTCCAAGGTTTTTTTTATTGCACATGGGGCCTTCTGGAACTTGGGGGCTAGATTTGCATCACCCAATATTTTTTCCATGCCAGATAAATTTGACGAGAATGTGTGCCAAAAGCCGTGGCTTGGGCCAAGCCGTGAGTGGAGGCTTTGGCTCGGCCCAGCTCTTGAGAAAGCCAAAGCTGCAGCTTTTGGGCCAAGCCGGGCCGGAACACCACTACATACACTTTGTGATGTGGGTTTCAAAAAATCAAGTCATGGAGAAGACATTTGTATTGATCATGAAAAAAAGGGTAGATGTACAATACAATACATAAGCGAAAAAGAAAACTTCCAATCATTGATTTCATGTGTATGAGCCTTTCCTTATGACTGCTTTGCTTTCTTTGTGGTTGAAGGCCTGGCCCCAATGTTCCTTTTGATCAGGCTGTTGATCATAGGGATAGGAGGATGTAAGACAATTATCTCATGTAGAATAGCATTGAAGACAGATTTCTTGTTGCTCTTGATTTGGTAGTGCACAATGGTGAAATGGACTTCAGCAAGTGCTCTGCAGAGTTTCCTGTTATAATCGTTAGGTTTGATGAGGTTGTGGTTAATGTCATATGTGGGGATGGGATTGATGACATGTGTTTCAGCTATTTCTGTGAGCACACCTCGGCATCGCTCAGAAACAGGCCAATTAGTGATATTGAAATCTGTAAATTTAGTCAAATCAACATGATTAGACATGTAGGATAATGATTGTACCAGCACTTTCTCCTGGTAAGAATGATTTTTTAAGATAGGCACAGCAAACATCATGAAGCTTGGAAACACTTGCCATTGTCATCATTGCTGCCAATTGTACTGGAAGGAGAGTCTTTGTGGGTGGGCTCCTCACAGTCAGAAATCTGCAAAGTGCCAGCCGGTGAGTTAATCTGAGTAGATTGACAAATAATGAGTGCTTGCCTTGGAAAACAGATTATGTGTTAATTTGATCGCACTGATAGCAGTAGATCCTGGCCCAGGATCATACATTGAACAGAGAATGCTAGTCATATTGTCATATTTGGCACAAGGTGCAATCTTCTTGATTGCTTGAATATTTGTGATCGCTATTGGATAATGGTTGTAGGAGAACTTGAAAGAAGGATCATGATGAATCAGCATTAATCGACAACTAGGTTTGACATCGCAGAATTTCGAACTGAAGTTGTTGTTTGGGAGGTAGTTACCATCTGATGCAAGGTAAAAGTCTTGTTTGTCGATTTCAAATGCACCGCAGAGAAGGAATTTGGTGGGCTCATCATTTTTGTTATTGACAATGAGAGTGTTTCCTTCTTTCATGCTACCAATCAAGAATTTGCATTTGGATGCTAGATGTTCTTCTCCGATGTAGTAACTTCATTCAACCTCACATAATTTCTGAAGAACAGCACCAGGAGATACAACTGAAGAGCTGGACGCTCTCTTGGGAGTTGTAGGAGCTTGATTTTGCATGATGATATGAATAGAATGTGGGTTGTCAAGTTGCATATTGTCAAATCGAAGTAGTCAATCAAAAGACAGGGGATTTTGTCAGAGACATTCAATCTCTCATTATATACTAGTTTGGTGCCTCAAAGCACACGCATGCATGGTACAAACCTATGTATTGCTCTTGTGGCAAGCTGCTTTTGTTCAATGACATTGAAATTTCAAAAGGCACAACTTATTTTTGTTCATCCATGACCCTGGAATTTTGTGTTATTTTTTAAGGCATTGAGGTCATTGCTGTGAAAACCAAGCAATCACTAGGTATAAGCAGAATACAATGATAGGATGAAAGCAACAAACTATGGTATGTGAATTTTAGATGTGCAATGTGACCATGCAAATGAAGTTTGACATAACAATTTATTTCATTGAATGCCAACTTGCTCCAAGAGCGCGCATAGCTTGTGATCATCCATAATTTGTCATGACGGAAGTGATGACTGAATCAGGTACCTGCAAAGAATTCTGAACACATTTACAATGAGCATGGATGGGCCTGAAGGTGAAGAAAATAATCTTTTTGAAAAATGAATGTTCAAGTTGAATCAGTGTATAACCACAACGACCTCGAAGAGCTCATTGACACATTAACCAAGTGAGAATTGAAAGAGTCTCTTCCTCTGGATCTATTCCACTTCATTGCTTTACAACCTGGAGAGAGCTTTCAGCAGCAGTCATTCATTTGTCAGATGACGCAAAGAATTAGATGCGAGAGGCATCATTGGTAAAGAGAGCAACAATCACCACCAGAGAGAGCATAAATAGGGTTCTGAAGAGAAAAGAAGATGGTGATGCTAAGAAAATTGAATGGGAGGCTCACAGAGGTGAAGGTAAGCTGATTTTTGACCAGAGCATAAGAAAATGTTCAGTTACATGTGTCATAGAATCCAGTGAGCTTGAGCAGGGTGTCCAGAAGTTTATGCAGTTGCCTGATGATGAGCAGTTGAAAAATTGCTTTTGTGCATATTGGAATGCAACATCGAATGCCGCATTAGCGAGTAGCATTTGCATGGTCTGTGCACACAAAAAGGAAAATACCGAAGGCCAATATTGAGTCTTTTTGGAAATACCAAGTGTTCAGTCACATTTGATCACCCATGCAGAACACCCTGCCCATGATACATGGGAAGGTTTGCTCATCTTGCATGACCTTATTCAAGGAGAAGGTCACAGAGTTACAGGATGGGTTTGTTACGATTGCACATCAGCATTAGCAAGGGATCAAGTTCCAAAGTTTGCATTGGCAAATAATATGTGGATTGGCACAGTTCCACACAAGCTGGCAACACTTACAATTCCTGAACAACTTCTCATTGTGCATCATCACCCCCGATGTTTTGTATACAAGTTGTATCCCCATGATGGTGATGTACAATTTCCACAGGACCAGTTACAAAGTGGCATGGCTAGAAATGTCAGGTTGTATGAGCTGAACACTGATTTGATTGTACAGATGCTCGATGGACAGGTGATGTGTGCCAGAGGAGATCATGTCTGTCATTTGGCATGAGCTAGATGACCAGCATGCAGAACAGGAGAGAGAGACATATGTTCCAAGTACAGAAAACATCAATAGCATTGAAGGGTGTGCAGTTACTAGTGAAGAAGTTGAAATTGTAAATGAGGGAGATGATAGGATGGATGTGGACAATGAAATAGGTTTGGCAGTGACATCAGTAACACTGTGCAATTAACAACAGTTTCCTACTAGGTGACAATGGCGATGTGATTGGTCTGCAATTTCTTGGCATATTGGACACAGATCTAACAAATGTGTCAAGCAACAAACTCATGTTATATGCCCTTGCAAATCTCAGCAATACTGACAAAGAGAAGGAAGGTGGTTATGTTGTATGTGACAGTCATCAACCTGTTCCAGATTTTGGGCATGAGTGCTTGAATTCCAGATCATCACATCATAGAAGTCCTCTAATGGCTGCATACCCCAATTTATGGTCCTATGGACAAGGAGGCATTGAAGCTGACAGGCCACAAAAAGTCAGTTTTAATGAACATGTTCAATAGGCTCTTCAGTATCATGACCAATGATTTTGCATTCATCATTCCTTTATCTTTGTCACCTTTGGTATTGAACAAAAGCAAATGGCATTATATTCAGCAAGACTTCGAATGAAGAAGGACAATTTTAAAGCAGATGGGTTAGAACTTGCTAGCCTTATAGGGGAGGATCTTTTACAAGCCAAAAAGGAGGAAGCACAAAAATTACCAATAAGCAATCCAAGGGTTTGAGCACTCTGCAAACATGTCTTTGCTGCTAGTGGTCATGTCATGGGGTCAGACAACTCATGTGCATCCTATTGTGGTCAGATATGGGGGGGGAGTCTTTAGCTTTGACCACCTTCCTTGTGGGTTACCATCAACCCAGTTGATATTCATGATCCAGTTGCACAGATCTTTGCTAGAGAGCAAATAGATATGGATCACTTTGTGTGCTGCAAAGTTTTTTCACTTCATCATTCACACTTTGCTTCACAAAATGTATGGAATTAAAATCCTTCAAAATTGTGTGATCAGTAACATGGGAGCATTGGAAAGGCTGAGTGGATACTTCGGTGTTATTAAAGCCCAAGGTCATGGATCATTGCATGTCCATATGCTGATCTGGCTGAAGAATGCACCAAATGCTGATGAGACACACAGTTTGTTGAATGAGGAGGTATTTTGTGATCAGATCAAAGCCTATGTTAAAGCCAATATTTGTGCACACCTGGATGCATTTGATGTGGAGACAGTCCAATCAATGCCTCAGGAAGCTCAGCTTCCATATTCAAGACCTCCTGATCCAGACTCACCAGACTGGGATCAAGTTCATATTCTGGAGTGCCATCTGGTTCAGTCATGATAGATCCTGTTGGGATACAAGCCTATAATTGCTATATCCAGAGCGGTAATTATGACATTACTAATTACTGTTACTTCAGCATTACTTCAGCATTATATACTATATATACTATATGTATGGTATATACTGAGACAATTAATTCCAGTACTTTACACTGCCCCATATGTTCCGCACGGATCCGCGCGGATCCTTGCAGACTACGCGGACTCCGCACGGAATCCGTGCAGATCCACGCGGACTATGCGGACTCCACATGGAATCCGCACAGACAAGGCGGACTCCGTGCGGAATCCGCATAGTCCGAGTAAAGTCCTACAAAAATAAAAATAAAAATGCAATTAATTAATCTCCCTCGCGCAAGGCGTGAGGGAGGGGGTACTACATAGCTATATACATAAAAACTAAACCCCCCTCGCACAGATGCGAGGGGCAGGGATAACAATAAAAAAAAAATAGAATTCCCCACGTTGTGCGTGGGGGAGGGGGGGTTGGGGTGCACCAGCGTGTCCTGCTGGTCCCCGTCACCGGGTGCTCGTACTGGTGTTGCTCGGGTGTACCGTCGTCGTCGTCGCGCCCCTGTCGTCCCCGTCCCCGCCCTTCATCGTCGGGTGCTGGGTCGTTCCTCGTCCTTGGGCGTAGGTAGCGGGTCTGTCGCCCCTCATTGTCGTCGTCGTCTTCCCCTCGTCGTCATCGTCGTCGTCGTCTTCCCCTCGTCGTCGTCGTCTTCTTCCCCTCGTCGTCGTCGTCTTCTTCCCCTCGTCGTCGTCGTCCTCCCCTCGCTGTCGTTTCGTCCACCCTGCGAGCAGAGGCTCGCAGCAGTGGCATGGGATCTGTTTCAGCACCTAAAATAGATAAAATAGATTTAATTAGTAAAAAAACACGAAGAAATATGAAAAAAAACCTAACCTAGGGCCCAAACGACGTCCACGTTGTTTGGACCCTCTCCATCGTCGTTGTCCTCGTTGTTGGGGTGCTGGTGGTCGCTGGGTCGTTCCCCTTCCCTGCCGCCTCGTTTCTCGCTGTCCTGTCGTCGGTTCCCTCCCCGTCGTCTCCCTCCCTTCCCGTTGTCTTCGTCGTCTCCCCGTTGTCTTCGTCGTCTCTCCATTGTCCTTGTCATCTCCCCGTCGTTGCTTGGCAGTTGTTGTGCATCCCGTTTCCACCCCGCGAGCAGCTGCTCACGGCGGCGGGTGGGGGTGCTGTAGTGATGGTGGTGGTGATCCCTTCCTCGTGGTTGGAATGCCCTGTAGTTCTTTTTTTTTTTTTTGTTAGTAGTAAAATGAAATGATAAACGATAAAAAAAACTTACCTACGGCCCAAGAGATGTTGACGTCTCTTGGGCCCCGTTTTTTGGCGTTCCTCATCTTCCCGTTGTCGTTCCCCCGCCCTGTTATCTCGTTGTTGTCCCCTTCGTCATCGTTGCCGCGTTGTTGGTTGTCGTTGGTCGTTTGCGGCAGCGGTGGCATGGGCGGCCATAGGTGTGCGCCGTCTCGGGGGCTGTCATGTCATTACACCTAAAAAAAACAAAACAAAAGATAAATTAGTTGATAATAATAAGAAAGAAACATAAAAAATAACCTACCTAGGTCCCAGACGACGTTGGTAGTCGTCTGGGCCCGATGTGGTTCATCCATTACCCTAAAAACTGTCAAAAGTAATTAATTAGTCATAAAAAAGAAGGAAACATAAAATAAAACTTACCACGGCCAAAACGACGTTTATCGTCATTTTGGCCGCGCATTTGTGTCCGGGTGGTGTTGCAGGCATCGTGGGGGTCGGTGGCGTCGAGGTTGCCGAGTTGGTGGTGGTGAGGGGACGAGGGAGAGAGGGAGGGAGGTGGCGTCGTCGTTGGTGGTGGTGGGAAGAGAGTGCTGGCATGCGTGACGGGTTGTGATGATGCTGTTGCCCGAATAGGTAGTTAGAGCCAAACAGGCGCACGCAGTAAATGGCAGTTTAGCTCACCGGTTATTGATATCCGTGTTACCTATGCACGTGATCAGTGGTCGAGGGTTCAATCCTTAATATTGTAATCTGATTTTTAATTAATTAGAAAGCTCGTACTGTGCGGATTGGCCGTGCTGTCCGACCTTGGCGACCTCGGATGCGGACGGCCAAATTCCGCGGAATCCGTGTAAACAGTGTGGAATCCGTGTTAGTCTGTGCGGACTGTCTAGTCCTGTTATACAACTAAAATAGATCATTGTATGGAGTGCAAACTGGTGCGGAGTCCGTGCGGATCCGTGCGGAATCCTCATAATTCCGCGCGGAACATATGGGGCAGTGTAAAGACCTCATTAATTCCTAACCTCTGAGACATTCAGAGGAGTGCCCCCCTTTGTCCAAAAGCCTCTAGTCAGCTTCCAGCCTTACCTCCCTACAGGTTATGGGCCCTGACTTATTTTAAACAACCCAAAAATCTATTTTCAAAACCTTCTACAACATGTCAAAAGCCCCAAGCAATATTGAAGAATTTGTCCTGGACAGTGACGAAGAAAACCCTCAAGAATATGTCCAGGAGTATGATCAGGACTTAGCTGACCATATGGAATTATTTGGGCCGTCACCAGCTGCTTCCCAACACGCTACAGTGGGAGCGCCGCCAGCCGCGCCCAAGGCGGGAATCCCGCTGAAACAAAAGAAGCCCACAATCCTTCTAATTCGTACCAAAGAATATTCTAACGTAAACAAGATCTCCGATTGGGATCACCTTACTGATGAGAATTGGCACGAATGGAGAGAAAGGATGAAACAGGTATTTATTAATTGTGACATCACTGGATATATTAATGGGGCCGTAAAATGCCCAAAAGAATCCAGGGATGCCGAGGGGGTGCACAACTGAGACAAGAACGACACCTGGGCACAGCAAGTTATAATATAATGTTACCTCTTCGCAAATGAATCACGTCGGATCAAAAACTACGGCAGAAGCGATGTACTCCGCGCTATCCGTTACTCACAAAAACAAGGCGCATCAAACCATAAATCATATTCAGTGCCTACTGTACGAGACAAAGGCCGATGCTACCGACGATCTTCTAAAGCATATGGACACCCTGAAATCTTACCGCGACCGCATCAATAAATTCCCTAATAAGGAATTTCATATCTCCGACACCTGATTCAAATCTATCATATCAGCATCTCTACCATTGTCTTGGCAAACTTATGTGGAGCCATACAATGGCAACGCAAATGATCCCAATGACTTGGACCCCAAGCGCCGCTTATCATCGGACGCATTTATAGGATTATTATGAGAGGAATATAAACTTCGGCTAAATCGGAACGGGAATAATAACAGAACCAGCAGGAGCGTAAATCTGGTGCGAACCCAGACAGCTACCGGTCCCAGTAAATCCCTGGAAAACTGTATTACCAAAAAGAAAACCTCCATCAAATCTTATTGCAATCATTGCAAGCAAGTGGGGCATTGGACGAGCAAATGCCGAAAATTTGATGGGAACAAATGCTGTAACTGCGGGAAATTTGGACATTACGCGAAGAATTGTTGGGGAAAGAAGAAAGAGAAAACGAAAGAGAAGAAGCCCGGGGATACTTCAATGATAGTAGAAGAACATATTACTTTCTCAGCAGACGAGGAAGGGCATAATTTTGATGCATGTAATAACGATGCCATAATTGATGAGCATCTGATCTATTATGATTGGCTGGCCTACTCGGCAACCACTTCACATGTAACGCATCAAAAAGAAGCATTTACCTCCTATGAGCCTATGAAAAATATTTCCGTAACAGGTGTAGGAGGGAAAGAGGCAAAAATAGAAGGACGAGGAAATGTCAATCTAATTGCGACATGTAATGGAGAAAAATATATTCTTCATCTCAAAGATGTTCTGCACATTCCAGGAATGTGGAACAATTTAATTTCGCTAGGAAGATGGGATGCCGCAGGAGGAAAATACAAAGGGGGACAAGGGGAAATAACCCTCATCAATAAAAATGGTAAAGCCGTTGCACATGGGAATAAAATCAATAGTCATCTCTACAAAATGGAAATGATTATTAGAAACCTGAGCGACACTACCAACAATGCTGAAAATAATATAACTTTCAGTGGAAATGAAAAATCACTCAGTTGGGAAACATGGCATCGACGATTTGGACATATCGGATATACTGGGCTACAATTACTACTCGATGGAAATATGGTAAAAGGATTTAATGTTGATCTGGCCACCCCAAAACCAGAATGCGAGACATGTATAGCCGCAAAACAACACATTAAACCATTCCCAAAATCAGTCAAACGGAATACTGAATCTGGAGAATTGACGCATATAGATTTGTGGGGAAAATATGCCGTCAAGTCCATCAACGGAAAACACTATTATTTATTATTTGTTGACGAAGCCAAGAGGTATGTCACCGTCAAATGTCTAAAAGAAAAAAGTGATGCAGCACAGGGAGTAATAAATTATTTGGCCTATATAAAAACACAAGGCCGAACACCCAAGGGGATTCAAATCGATTGTGGAAAAGAATTTGTCAATGAAAAATTGGAAAACTATTCTAAGGAACACGGGATACAAATACAATTAACCGTGCCATACTCTGCATTGCAAAATGGCATTGCAGAAAGAACAAATATGACACTTGTCGAATTATCGCACGCAATGCTATCCGCAAGCGAGCTCCCAGAATACCTCTGGGAATATGCCGTCATGCACGCCGCCTATCTCCGCAACCAATTGTATACGAAGCATCTTTAGAAATTAACTCCTTACAAGGGATGGCCAATGAACAACCGGATGTTTCACACTTACACGAATTTGGCGCACCAGTATGGATCTTATTACAAGGTCAGAAAAAGGAAAGAAAAATGCTTCCTAAATCAAAGCGCCGCGCATATCTTGGATACGACGACGGTGCCGGAGCAGTCAAATAATACAATGCCGAAACGCGTAATGTATTAACTTCGTGGAATTTTGAGCTATTGACTGGCACTCCAAAATCTAAACCTTCCAAACACAATACAATGGAACCCTCGACATGCAAGGGGGAGTCTGATGGAGGCGCGCCGCCGAGAATTCCAATTATTAAACCTGAATGTAGACAGATTGAGGCACAGCCACACAACTGCCAATCACAAATGATGAACCTCTGATCAGAGTCGCATCACCGATTGGAGAAGAGCCGGATATACCGGAAATAGAACCTCGTAACCTGGAGAAGCAATCCCAGAAGCGGAAATGAGTTGATAATAATGATTGCATTGATATTGATGAACTGCTGATGCGCCTTAGGAAATTCTAAGCGGCGATCGCGGGAGAATTGTCAAGAAAAACTTAGGAAAATTCTCAAGAACATATAGGAACTCACAGAATAATTGAGCACCAAAGGACAAGCATTAGTAAGCATCTGATCCCCAGCCGTTTTGATGCCAGGTGTTGATGCGACGTACATATTAATCGACAGATCAGGGCGGACAGGCACAGCCACCCGACCGACACCTTAGGAGCCCATAGCAAGGGCAGATCAGCTTAGAAAAGCAAGCATCAAGATCAAAAGATCGACATCGTACCTGATTGATGGCGGGGCGGAACGCCATAGGAGGTGAAGGCTGAGCAATAGAGGGCGTTATCTAACATAAGTCGGCAAGATTTCCTTTTATACCATTTTTCTATCTCATTTAACAGACCGTGCGGAGAGACGTGGGCGGACTGCTCCCCCAAGGGGGGGCAACAGCACGCCATTAGGGCGTGCAGGCTTTTGCGTCCCTGGCTCGGCAGAGTCCAGGACCGCTCAATCCACTTGTGGTTTGTCCCCTCCAAAGCGGAGTGGGCGGTTCACAAACTCGCTCACGATGCGGCAGCATCACTCAGGGTTCCGCTGGGGGCTTCCCCCCGCACCACCCGCAACTGGCTAATAGCCTCGTTCAACGAGACAGCCGATACGGACTGGAGGGCCCGCTTTGCGGACCCCAAGTACCGCGGACGGAACTTCCTGGACCTTAGGGCCCAGCGTAAGGGACCAGCACTACCCACTACCTCCGGTAGGGGGCCCTGGCTCAAGGAGACTGCATATGACTGCAGCTTGACGGCGCGGCTCTGCCGCTGCATCACGGCGCATGCCCCCATCGGGAGCTACCGCGCGCGCTTCCACCCCAGCGAGGAGGATCGCTGCCCCTGCCCCCCCGTCCCTTCCAGGACCGGGATCACTTGCTCCGCGTGTGCCCGCACGTAAAGCGCAAGAAACATCGCCAAGGACCGCGATTTATCGCGGACTTGGTGGAGTTACTTGAGGCGAACCCCAGGGCGTTCGCCTTTGCCCCCCCCCGAGGGGTGGGATCCAGGATGAGGGGTACGCGCAGGGCGTATGACCCCCGTCTGGTGTGTCGGGGCTCCTTTCGGGGCTGAACGGTTGCTCTGTCCTGCGGACCGTGCATCTTCTTGGCTGGTAACGCCGAACCCTGGGTTCGTCGCTGGCAAGGTCAGGGGGCCCACCGGCTGGTGGGTACCCTCCCGTGCGCGGGGGGGCTAAGCGGCGTGGGGTTGTACCTGGGCAACCGGGGGACCTCGGACCCCACTGGGCCTTATGGCTAGTGGGTTGGGCGACCTGCGGGAAGCCCTGTAATCGTCATTCCTGCACCGCCGCGCTGGTGGGCGCGCACAGGTAATAGGGGCCACTGAGGGGTGGCGGACTGGGGGGCGGTCTGGCTTAGTAGGGCCTGAGGGAGGCTTCGGCAGTGCTGGTTCGGGGAGGCGCCCAAGCGCTCTCGTTCTGTAGTTTGGCTTGCAGGGTCCGGGCCACGTCCCTTCACCCTAGCCTTTCCGCGCTCATGCGCAATCTCGGGGCTGTAGTTTCCCCTCCAACTTACGTCGTATACCCGCTGCCTGCTTGTAGTAGATAGCCGTGGACTGCGCTCGTGCACCACGTTAAATATTGTTGAACAAAAAAAAAAAAAAAAAACAGACCGTGCGGACGGGGCAATATCACCCCATCGCGATGTGATTCTATCTTCTAGAGTAGCTCCACCGAGCTATTTCCAACATACCATATAAAGGACAGTTTCATTATCTATTTCATATTTCGTACTTGTACAAATACTAGGGGTAGTGTAGCTGCGCAGTAGAGAAGTTCAGACCCCAGAATATACCTCTCTCACAAATCTCACATCTTGCTCATCGTGTGACATGGCGAGCATGCTCAAAGTTGTGTAAAGACTCGGAACCAAGGACTAGGACATAGGAAATCGGGCGTGGGAAGTTTCTCTCTTGCGCGTCGAAGTTGTTGAAAGCTCAGTGCTGTTTCTAAAGGACGTAGGAACAAGACTTAGGGAAAGCTTAGGAAACTCTTAGGAAATCGGACTTAGGAAACCCTTAGGAAATCGACGGGAAAACGGAAAGACATTAGGCAGGATCTTAGGAAGGATCTAAGGATATCAAGAATATTCTAAGGAAGAGGCGAGCTTAGGAAGGAACCTTAGGAACTAAAGGCTTGGCAATAAGTTCTGCAAGGGAACTCTTTGGCCCACTCGCAACCATTCAGATTTCACCACGCAAGATGCGTGCAATGCAGAGAAATGAACTGCGACAAATGCGTGGAGTTTGTACTGACTATAAACCCTTGTTACACCTTACAGAAGAGGAAGAAGCAAATACCTTCCTAGATAACGATGAAGCCTATGCAATAATCACTGGAGACGAAATAAACACGCTCAAAGACACGCGGATCTCCCTTGATTGGCCGGAATGGCAAATAGCCATACAAAATGAATTGAACCTATTAAAGGAGAAGGGGACATGGGAATTGGTCCAGAAACCTCCTGACGCGATACCGATCGCGAACAAATGGGTCTTTGTCCGGAAAAGAAATAAACAAGGGAAAATTATAAGATACTGAGCGCGATTAGTTGCAAAAGGATGTGCACAACGACCAGGCTATGATTATATGGATACCTTCTCACCCATAGTCCGGATGGACACGCTCCGAGCAGTATTAGCGCTCGCATCAAAGAAGGGTCTAAAAATACAACAGATGGATGTAAAGGGCGCATACCTCAATGGCACATTAAAAGAAGAAATATATATGAAGCAACCTGAAGGACAAGAAGATGGAACAGGCCAGGTATGTAGGTTAGTGAAACTGCTTTATGGACTAAAGCAGGCAGGGTGAGAGTGGAATAATGAATTTGATGGTAAACTCAAAATTCATGAATACGGACACTTATTTGCAGATCCATGCGCATATATTTGAAGGGTTGACGATGACTTGGGAATAATAACAGTCTGGGTCGATGACACATTACTCTTTGCATCTTCCGATTCTATGAAAAATACGCTCAGTACGGAATGGGAAGTAACCGACCTCGGGGAGCCGAGAAAAATTGTCAGCATAGAAATTACGTGCCAAGACGACGCAATCAAGATATCTCAGGAGAAATACATTGAAAATATTCTCTGCAAGGAGGGAATGCTTGACGCGAATCCAGTCGGAATGCCAATGGATCCCAATATTAAATTATTGGCGAATCCGGATTATAATGAACCCAACAGGAGTAATTCATACGCAAAATTATTAGGATGTCTACAATTCCTATCAAATTCCACACGACCCGATATCAGCTTTGCCGTTAACAAGTTGGCCACCTACACCGCTAACCCGGGTTTACAACACCACGGTGCAATAAAGCGAATACTCAGGTACTTGGCTGGTACGAAAACTCTTGGGATAATTTATAAATCCCAAGATGAGACTGAAAACAATAACCTCTTCCACGGATATGCTGATGCTTCATTTGCTAATATTGAAGATCTTAAATCCACAACCAGCTATATTTTCAAAGCGTCCGGGGGAGCAATAACATGGAAATCTAAGAAACAAACTATTATTGCACTATCCTCTACTGAAGCTGAATATATTGCATTATCAGATGCTGGACGCGAAGCCGTATGGCTAAGAAATTTATTTGAAGAACTCGGATTTGCACAACAATTTCCCACAGTGATTAAAGGCGATAATGAAGGGTCAGTAATTTTAACTCAGAACCCTCAATTTCATCAGAGATCAAAACACATTGCTATCCGCTATCACTGGGTCCGGGATCTCGTGGCCAATAAATCAATAGAAATTCAAAACTGTCGTGATCTGGAGCAAACTGCAGATGTATTAACAAAGGCTTGTAAGCCTGCGGCTTACTACACATTGTATGTATTTGGACCTGCTGACTAACACTCACATATACCACGAGAACTGATCGATATCCTTCCTATCTTATCCCCCATCATCCCTCCATACCTCATTCTCTCCTACATTTTCTGTATCTTTCCCTTACTGTTGGACAATAGACGCTGGTCCTATTCTGTTGCACTGTCCGTCTGAGAAGCTTACTATTGTAAGCTTACAAGGCTCTGCCAAAGCCTAAATTTACATGACATAGGGACGAGATGGGAGTTCAGTCAGATTAACCCAGCAGCTTTCCTCGCGTGAGTTGGATTTTTTCCAACAGGTTTTTTCCACCACAGAGGTTTTAATGCAACTGGAGAAACTTATTCCACCCTTGACTTCAGGGGGAGTAATGACAAAATATTTAACCATTTCACCCAGCCGTTCTAGGCTTGAGGGGGAGTGTTGGGATACAAGCCTATAATTGCTATATCCAGAGCGGTAATTATGACATTACTAATTACTGTTACTTCAGCATTACTTCAGCATTATATACTATATATACTATATGTATGGTATATACTGAGACAATTAATTCCTGACCTCTGAGACATTCAGAGGAGTGCCCCCCTTTGTCCAAAAGCCTCTAGTCAGCTTCCAGCCTTACCTCCCTACAGATCCACACATGTAAATGGTCAACATGCTTGAAGTTGAACAAAAATGGCAACTTCACATGTAAGCATCATGCACCATGGCCTCTCTCCAATGAGACAGTGGTGACTGAAAACAGGGAAGTGAAGGTGCAGCAACAACACCCATACTTGAACACTTACTGCCCTCCAACTCTTTTGACAGTGCACTGCAATAATGATATCAAGTTATTAACCAATGGTGAACATACACGCAAGTCAATGTGGTATATAACAGGATATCAAACCAAAAAACAGGGGAAGACATTTTGTAAGGGGGACCAAGGGGGGGCCACACAATGTTGTGGCCATTCCCCCTTGTGGCTGTGCTACTCCAGGTGTTCCCAGGGATGTTACTACACAGGTCTCCCCAGCTTTACATCTATGCTAAGCACAAATTATGACCAAGGAACAAACCATCCAGGATGTATTCCCAATCAGTGATCGCGGTATCTCTCATCTCACCCAAAGCATGCTATTCACTGCTGTGTTTCGCAAAGTGCCTTTCATAACACACTTTCAAATGTTGCTGGACCTTGGTTCCCATCCTGAGATGACATTCATCAGCAATCACTCTATTTCGCATCCATGCATGCATTGTTTTACAACCATGGCACCAACTTGCGCATTTGAAGCCTAATGACATGACATGGGAGGCAGAGTTTACAACCTTTGTGCAATCAACATGTCAGCAAAATCAAGATGTGATAGCTGGTGCACAATATTACTATGATAGCAAGACATCAGCAGAAAAAGAACAGGAAATAGAAACAGACTTACCTGATGTCCAAAATCATCCATCTCATGAAGTACAGGAGCAACCTAGAGAAGGGCATATAGAAAGTGTACATGGAGTCTTTGGTGCTAGCAGGGAAAACAGACCACAGTTAGTCTGACAATATTTTCAGTATGCAGTCACAGAGGATGACTTGGTGGAACATGAGGCTTTGCAATTGATTGGACAAGAACAGATTCATGAGTACCTGGCTATTGAAACAGCAAAAATGAAGAAGATTTTCTGAGATGAAACTGAAGGTTGGAAGACAAGGACATCACCTGTTGTGATTGCATGTGCTCTGGTGATCGCGTGAAACTGAGGCAATGGCAAGAAGCAATGGCACATGATGTGGCACATTTGAGTGCAGTGAATGAAGAGGTTGTTCAGGGTCACAATACAGGAGCAGTGTGCACCATAGATCAGATGGTTGACAAAGGAGGTGTTGAGCCATTGTCAATGTTTCTTGATGGGCAGGAAAGAGGGGAAGAATCATTAACTGCTGTTGATTGGAATTTGTTGTGCACAGACCAAAGATGAGCATATGACATCGTTGATTGGCACTTGAAGGAAACATTGGCACAACGTGGACCACCCCAATTGCTTATGATTATTCCTGGAGAAGGAGGAGTTGGGAAATCCAAACAATACAAACAATCACTGAAAATTTTCTTAGTTGTCAGGTTGGTCATTTCCTTGCAAAAGGAGCATATGCTGGAGTTGCAGCCTCCCTCATTGATGGGAAAACACTACATGTTCTTGGAGGCATTCCACTTAATGGTGGTTGTCAGTCACTGCAAACTCAAAAGAAGCTGGTGGCATATTGGTTTGATAAGAGGTACCTTATCATTGATGAGGTCTCAATGGTGTCACAAGACTTTTTCACACAACTTTCATCAACTATTGGAACAGCAAGGACATCAACAGGAAGGCAGATGAATGGCAATCAAATCAACCTTTCAGCGGCTTAAACATTATTCTTGTGGGGGACTTTCACCAATTTCCACCAGTAGTTACCCAAAAGCCAGCACCTCTCTTCTGGCCTTGCAATCCTGCCAAGGATACTATAAATGAAGTGATAGGATGCAAAATTTATGAGCAATTCACAACAGCTGTCCGGCTGAAGGAGCAGATGCGAGTAACTGATCCAGTGTGGAATGATCTACTCCAACATGTCCGCTATGGGAAATGTCATGAACATCACCTACAGCTATTGCGCAGTCTTATTGTGACCAATCCTGACTGCCCACCAACAGGTTTTAACAGATATCCATGGTCTGATGTTGTCCTCATGACTCCACGACATGCAGTCCACACACAGTGGAATACAGCAGCAAGTATCAAGCTATGCATCAGAAAGCAAACACAACTATTTCTATCCCCAGCATATGATACACTGCAAGGTCAACCATTGTCATTGGCAGAGAAATTTGCAGTAGCGATGGAAAGAATAGAAAAGAACAAGGAGGACTGCCTAATATGGTTGAAATGGCAATCAGACTGAAAGTTATGGTCACCATCAATATATGCACTGATCTTGACATCACCAATGGAACATGTGGAGAAATCATGGATATCATCCTTGCTGAACAGGAGGAGATAGTGGAACCTGATAGGGCAACTTGGAGACCAAGTAATTCCAATTTGAAAATAACGAGATACCAACTGCTGATGACACCTGCATTTGCTTTCACAGACTATTGTGGGCAGGGACAAACCATCAATCCAGTGTTGATCAATATCGGTCCACCACCCTCTGGAGGCCTAACCCCGTGTAACGCTTATGTTGCATTGTCACGCAGTCAATCATGCGAGAATATCCAACTACTTCAAGATTTCATCAATAAGATCTTTACAAACCATCCAAGTAAATTTCTGAGAGTGGAAGATGAAAGACTGGCAGACATGGATAGAAAGACAAGAAAATGGTGGGATCAGCATGAAGCATTGCAGAGAATGCACTCCAACTCCTAGCATAGAAAAAAAATACAGTTTGTTGTTGAGCATTGTGACACCATTACAATTTACATCATAGCATGAGATCGAGATGGCAAGGAACAAGTAAAGAAACACAGGAACACAGCAAGCATGAGAGCACAACAAGCACGAGAGCAAAGCAAGCAATTTTAGAGCAAGCATGATGTGACCTCAGTTAAAAAACCAGTAACTAACAGCCAATCATTTTTGAGCAGCCATTCTGCAACTGAATGACCTTGTTTTACAACAAGGTGACAAGCAAAATTCCACTCTGACAAAGCACCAAAAATCTTATTCCTTTAGTAGAAATGCTCCTTTCTATCATAGGAACAAAACTACTAGGTTGATTAGGGTTGTTCACAGTAAACATTTTTGGCTTCATTTTTGGCTCATTTTCGCATGTTTGGCAGAAGAATGATCAGAATGATCTGAAAAATGAAATGAAAAATGATGTGAAAAATGGCTACTGTGAACACCCTGGAAAGCAAAAATAACAAAAATGATGCAAAAATGCATTTTACCAGTGTTTTACAGTCCCCCACCTATTCCGGTCGGACTCCCTGGACTCTGGAAAGTCCAGGTGGATTCCGGAAATTCTGGGTGGATTCCGGAGCACCCTGTTCCACCCCACAAGCGATGGCTCATGGTAGCGGTTTGGGGTGCTGGCGTGGGGGGTTGGCGCCCGCTCGGCTGCTGTTGCCCCACCCATGCTCCACTCCAATGAGCAGTGGCTCATGAGGCTGGGCTGGGTGGTATTATTCAGGCTGCTGGGCCCTCCCTTTGTGTCCTGATATTGGGGCCTGCTGTTGTGTCCTGCTAGGTCCTAGGCCCTTGCGTCATGTCCCCCTCGCCTCCAGTCGTGTCCCATGGCCTCCAGACATGTCCCCTTGGCTCCAGTCGCGTCCCCTGGCCTCCAGTCATGTCCCATCGCATCCCTGGGTGTCCCCCCCATCGTCTGGTGTCCCCCCCAGCTGGCAGGTGCATCCCCCTCCTGGGTTGGTCATGTCTGGGTGCCCCGTCACGTCAAGACATGTCCCCTGGGCGCTGGGGGGCATCCTGTCCAGTGGTGATGTGGCAGGTCACAGGTGACCTTCCTCGGCTGAAGCTCAAGCCCCCTGCACACCAAGTGAGCAGGGGCTCACTGGGCTGTTTGGGGGGCCATTGGGGGGCTGTTAGAGGGAGGGGGGGGTGTCAGTGACGTGGAGGCAGTGTGGGGTGTATTTGGAGTGTCCCTCATGGGTACCCTGCTCTGCAGGCCTCCCGGCACCCCCCTATCCCCATCTGAGCCCCTCCATCCCAGCTGAGTGGGGAGGAGGGGTGGCACACTGGGTCTCTGCTGGTACAAGTAGAAAAGAAAAATGTTAGCTTAAAAATATATTTAATGATTAAAAATACTTAATATGGGGGCCTCAGGCCCCCATGGATGGGTAGTGGAGGAGGGGAGGAGGGGAGGAAGAGAGGGGGGGGAGGCAGAGCAGGGGGGGAGGCTGGGGGGAGGCGGTGTCAGTGACATGGCACACAAGGTGGGGGGGGGGGCAAGGGGCTTACCAGGCAGTGGCAGGTGCTGGGGTCATCACTCTAGGTCGCAGGGGTGTTGCCTGGTGGAAGGGGGGGGTCAGTGACACGGCACATTTGGGGGGGGAGGGGGGGCTTACCAGTGTCATGGTTGCTGGGGTCATTGTCACACATTGGTCATTTTGGGCGAGTGTGAGTGGGGTTGGGGGTTGTGAACAGAGGTGGTGGTGGTTGAGGTGTGAGGGAGGGAGCAGCAGCAGCAGTGTGGTCAACATTGGTGGTGGTGGCAGCGCATGTCACCAATAAACAAAATGGTCACACATGACCATGTGTTTCCAACCAAGACATGACCAAACATGTGCCAACATGGCTGTGAGGCTTGGGACATTGCTTAGCTTACCTAACAAATATCAGCTGCTTAGTCTAATGGTTATAATGCCATGTTTGTGCTGAGTAATCATCTCCCAAAACCTGGGTTCAATCCTTGATGGTGCAATATATATTAATACTAACAGCCTGGAATGGACTGGGACCATTCCTAAGGAATATTCCTGGCATTCCTGGCAGGACTAGGAAT
This sequence comes from Tricholoma hemisulphureum, assembly GCA_964034925.1. Classification (NCBI taxonomy): domain Eukaryota; kingdom Fungi; phylum Basidiomycota; class Agaricomycetes; order Agaricales; family Tricholomataceae; genus Tricholoma; species Tricholoma hemisulphureum. Next base: position 1,765,007 of record OZ035930.1, on the reverse strand, counting down.
GGATTAGGAATGGATCAGGAATGGATCAGGACTAATACAGGGAATTTCTATTCCATTTACACTATCTAGGATTCCTGGTTCATTCCTGGGATTCCTAGGAATCCTAGGAATGGACCAGGAAGCAGGGGGGGGAGAGTAAAGACCTCCCTTGATAGGCTTGCATTAGATGTGAAAGAGACATATGCTGATGTTTTTAAGCCCATCCCTCATGTTAGTGAAATGCCTGACAACATCCTCTGTAAAATCTCTCTTAAGGATGCATCAAAAACAGTTAGCACTCAATCTTATTCTTGCCCCTGGAAATACTGAGAAGCATGGAACACTTTAATCAGCGAACACCTGGATGCTGGGCGTATCCATCCATTCTCATCTGCACATGCTTTGCCTGCATTCCTTGTGCCTAAAGTGGATACAAGTGCACTGCCACATTGGGTAAATGACTACCAACAATTGAATGCCAACACCATTACAGACTGCCACCCTCTACCACGTGTTGATGACATCCTTGCAGATGCTGGGAGACTACTGTAATGACTCCACTCAGCCTCTATGAATGGCTGGTCATGCCTCAGGGCCTCTGTAATGCTCCTCCTGTTCACCAACGGTGTGTGACAGCTGCACTATGCCCCTTCCTTGGACACTTCTGCCACATATACCTAGATGACATTATCATTTGGTCACAGAGTGTGGAGGAACATATTGAACATATCAAACTTATTATGAATGCATTGCACCACGCTTGTCTTTACTGCAATCAAAAGAAATCTCAATTCTTTTTGGCAGAATTGGAATTTCTTGGTCATCAGATTTTGCTGGAGGGAATCCTCCAAGGTCAAAAAAATCCTGGAATGGCCAGCTCCTAAATCAGTGTCTGAGGTATGAAGCTTCCTGGGTCTGGTTCAGTATATTGCCACCTTTCTGCCTAAGCTCACAAAACACACAGCAGTGCTCACCCCTCTCACTACAAAAGAGTGTGAGAAAGAGTTCCTCTCTTGGTCCCCTGAACACCGACATGCATTTGACGCCATTAAGACACTGGGGGTCAGCCAAGAGTGCCTGACAGTGATTGACCATACAAAGTTTGGGGACAACAAAATTTTTGTGACTTGTGGTGCAAGTGACTTGTGCACTGGGGCAGTACTCAGCTGGGGCCCTACATGGGAATCAGCTAGGCCAGTGGGGTTTGATTCAATGCAACTAAAGGATGCACAGAAACATTACCCAGTGCATGAAAAAGAACTGCTGTCCATTGTTTGTGCACTAAAGAAATGGAGATCTGATTTACTTGGGTCACAGATCCTTGTATACACAGACCACCGCACACTGGAAAACTTTGAGACACAAAAAGACCTCTCACGTCGACAGGCACGCTGGATAGAGCACCTATCACAGCTTGACATGTCAATTGTGTACATCCATGGAGAGGACAACACAGTGGCTGATCCATTATCATGGCTGCCAAGCAGCATTGCAGATTGTAATTCTTGTCCTAATATTGAAGTCTCTGACCCCCCATTGCACTGGGATACATGGCTCAAACAGTGCACTGTTAATTCAGTGTTAACCATCTCTGCAGATGAATCTTTCCTTAGAGATATCCATGCAGGATATGATCATGATGAGTTCTGCAAGAAGCTGTCGATAGTTGAATGTAGCATCCCAGACATCAAATTCGTGAACGGGCTGTGGTACATTGGCAACTGACTGGTTGTACCATGATATGGGACTGTGCATGAAGCTTTGTTCCACCTGGCACATGACATGCTTGGTCATTTTGGAGCAGATAAGTTGTACGCCTCAATCTGAATTTGCTACTACTGGCCTAACATGCGACATGACCTTGAGGACGCTTATGTGCCAAGCTGTATGCCTTGCCAATGAAATAAAAGACCAATGACAAGGCCAAAAGGCCCTCTCCACCCCCTCCCAGTCCCAGATGCCCAAGGGGATTCTGTATGTCTGGACTTTGTGGGTCCTCTGCCTGAGGATCATGGGTTCAATTGCATTATAACTATCACAGACCATCTGGGCTCAGATGTATGTCTGATTCTGACATGCACAGATATCACAGCCCAGAAACTTGCAACAATCTTTTTCGACAACTGGTACTGTGAGAATGGCTTACCACTCAAACTTATATCAGACTGCAACAAGCTTTTTGTGTCAAAGTTCTGGAAAGCTCTGCATTCTCTCACTGGTGTACACCTGAAGCTCTCTACAGCATACCACCCACAAACAGACAGCACCAGTGAGCACACTAACAAGACCCTTAATCAATGCATCCAGTTCCATGTCAAACACAATCAAAAGGGCTGGGTCTGCGCACTGCCTTTGATTTGATCCAATATCATGAACTCAGTCAATGCACCGACTGGTTTTTACCCTTCCAACTACAAATGGGACACAGCCTGTGTGTTATTCCACCCGTCATCCCAACATCTATTTCACGACTGGCTCATACCGTTATCAACCAACTTCTGGATGATGAGAGAGAGATGAAACACACACTCCTCAACAGCAAAATCACTCAAGCCTTCCATGCGAACAAGAGCCATGGTGCAGAAGATGTCTTTGAGGTGGGAGATAAAGTCATGCTGGCAACACTACACCAACGCCAGGAATACAAGGCTGGGGACAAGAGTTGTGTTGCTAAGTTTTTCCCAAGATTTGATGGCCCTCACTTTGTCATGCACGCTTTCCCTGACTCATCTGTTTACATGCTAGACCTGCCCAACTCTCCCAACATGTTCCTGACCTTTCATTTGTGGCTGCTGAAATGCTTCAATGCAAATGACACGAGCCTCTTCCCCTTCCACAAACACCTCATGTCGGGACCAGTGGTCACCATTGATGGCATGGAGGAACATACAATTGAGAGAATCGTGGATGAGCAAAAGAGAGGCCATGGCTTGCAATATCTTGTCCGTTGGGTAGGCTACCTGCCAGATCATGACCAATGGATGCCACACCATGAATTGGAGCACCTGTTGTGATGGTTGATGATGTGTGGAATTTTGTTTTATTTTATTTCTATGTTGACTACTGACACCCTGTTTTGAAAGATGGGAGGGTGTAAGCTTGGCTTACTACATACCAGACAGTGCCTTGTTGTTTGTTGTTAGAGATTCCTTCTTCCTTCTTTCTTTTCGACTATGATCTCATATTGTATATTACTTGCTCTAGGAATACTACGCTGTGTCTTATCACTTTGAGTGATCAGAAGTAAGTAATAGTATTCCTTCCTTGTCTTCTTTGGTGTTTCCTGTCCCCACTCGTGGCCAGGTTTCCACTTGGCTTGCCTGTATACTCTTGCATACATTATCCCAACACTTGATGACAATGACTACTCTGATGGCTTCAACAAAACTGCATGGGCTAACATCATGGGGGAGCCCTGCAGGGATTGATGGTCTCTGGAAAACTCTGCCAAACAAACCCAGCTATTTATTTGGCCCAAACAGCTAGATCCCTTCTTGACAAAGAAAAAAATATTACTACATCATGAGTATTGAAAATTCTCCCTTCCTCCTCATCCTCCTTGCCATCCTTGTTGCCCTTCTTGTAGTGGTGTAAATCTTTGCCCTGGTATGTCTTGTCCAATGGCAACACTCCTTGCATCAGGAATCCATCCACTTCATCAGGGATGAGAGCACCATCTGATTCAGACACAAGATCAAAGACATTGAGTTGCAGACACTCCCCCAAGCACAAACATGCCCACTCCGCTCCTCAGTTGGATCTCTCCTCCCCATCCCAAGACTTTACACTCCCCCACCTGTCCTATTTGACTCCAATCAGACTGCTTGGAGTCCAAGTCAGTCCAAGTCAGTCCAAGTGGAGTCTGAGTAGTCTGAGTGGATTAGTAGGCTCGGACTGGCTTGGACTCCACTCGGACTGACTTGGACTCCACTCGGTGATAGGTATCAGGAGCGTCCAAAGCTCTGAACTAGTGTTTGCAGGTCCAGTTGCAGCAACCGAAAAAAACCGGCAACCCAACCGGACTGCAACCGCAGGCAACCGGACTTCCGGTTGCAGTTGGGCCTCATGGGGGTGTCACACGGTTGCAGTTGGGCAGATTTGACAAGGTACTCAAACCGCTTGACAACTGGTTACAACTGGTTGCAACCAGCCAGTTATCTACTTGTATATACACTAATATATACTATATTATTTACTTATTTACTTATTTACTCAGTGAGATTGGGGCATGCCCAAGCGACAATGGCAGATGGGCAAGGGTTTATATACCTTTGGCTCATTTGCATGTGTTTGCACTGTGTTGTGCAAGTATAAATGATGACGCGTCGCGACACGTTTGTGTTTGCACATGCTTGTACTGATGATCAACATCATCAATCTTTTCTTCAGCCATTTCATCTTTTCCCCACAACCACAACGACCGCCCACTACCGTTCCCCCCCACTTGTCCATCCCCCCTCTCGTCTGCTGTTCCCCCCTCGCGTCTGCCGTTCCCCCTCTCGTCCATCCCCCTCCCCCCTTCATCTGCCATTTCCCCCTTCCTTCGTCTGCCGTTCCCCCTCTTGTCCATCCCCCTCATCTGCTGTCCCCCCCCTCTCATCTGCCGTCCCCCCGCTCTCATCCACCGTCCCTGTTTGACCACATGCCCCACCACCCTGCCCTCTCGTCTACCATCCCCTGCCCTCTCGTCCATCACTCCCCTCTCGGCAGTCTTCCCCATCCCCCCCCCACCTCAAGGGGGGGAATGTTTTATTTTATTTTTATATTTTAAATTACAGTAGAAAATGTGATAAATAGTAGTCAGCATATATTTTAAGTCACTATGTAGTTAGTCAGTTGCAGTTGGTCTCAACCGACTGCGACTGACTGTAACCAGGTCGGGTTGCAACCAGTCTCAACCGGTCCCAACAGCCCGAGCGACCGACACTGACCGGTTGTACCCGGTTCGGTTGTCGGTTGGTACTTTTACTGTGAATGACCAACCGGTTGGGGTCCGGTTGGGGCCGAAATGGCTGAACAACCGGACCCGACCGGACCTTAAAACTCTACTCTGAACCATCCCATTTTCACATTTTTAATGACACCTCCTCATGCCACATTCTACAATCATCATAGGATCTCACACACATTACTACCAATACTTGTGCTACTATGCAGCCTCAAAACTCTTCATTGTTAGCTCCCACATCAGTTATGTTGACCTCCACCTCTTGGCCCACTCCATCATCCACCTCACTCTCTTCTTTCCTGGCTTGGGTCACCACCGCATTGTCCTCTGGTTGCACTTGATATTGTTCAACTCATTGTTGGCAAAGGAAGAAGCCATCTCACTCACTCCAGTCAAGGCTCCATCGTAATGGGTCACAGAAGATAATGGGATCATCTCCTCCAACAGGCAAATTTTCTGTGTTGAGCTCTGATGAGAATTGTCCCCACACAATAGCGTGTCTCCATTGGTAGGCCATCAGGATGCACATAATCAAGAGGATGATGAAGAAGAAAAGGACAAGAGAGATGTTGTTAGAGATCATGGTGTAAGGTTCTAGTGCAAGGAACGGTATTATCAACAGTCCTATGATTTTGGTCACATGACAAAGTTCCCAGGATTACATCATCATCCTCTCCAGTCCCTATCACCTGCCTGACAAGCCACTGGACGCATTTGGATAGGAGGCAAGTCCTATCACACCAGGTAGATTTCTTACACCAGGTAGATCTCTTGACCTAGTACCCACTCTTTATTCCATTACCCACTCCTTATTCCATTACCCCTCCCCCCCCCTTTTTCTCATTGGAATCTGATTCCTTCTCATTTTACTTGGGTCCTCTTCACCCACTTCAATTTCCTGGCCCCACTTAGAATATCTATATAAGACATCTAGTACATAGAAAAGAAAGGCAATAAATCATTTCCCCTCATCATATAGAGCACAGAGCTCAATTCCAGAGTCTTATTATTGTATTATCTCATCTCAAGAAGCACAAGTCATCCTCTTATTATCATATTATCCCTTCACTCTCTTATCTTGCCTTGTGTCAAGCACCAACCCAAAGCCACCTCGCACCCTTCCTCTAGTCTAGTAGGACTATCATTTGGTGTGTGTTTCCAGGTGATTCCTCAGACTGAGTATCATCATTGGACTGAGAACTTGGGATTCAAACTCGTGTCTGAAAGTGTAAAAGGCTTGTATCTCCAAGGATTGAACCCTCAGCCTTTTATATCTGGCTTAGATAAACAGTTTTTGAGGTGCTCTAGCCAGCTGAGCTAAGTGCCTTATATGTTTTTACCATGTTAAGGGTACAATATGCACTTTACAAAATTCACATTTACACTACATAGTCCAATCGGACTCCGAGTGGACTCCACTTGGACTCTACTCAAATTTTATAGAATAGTGAGTTTTTATTTGTATTTTTCATTCAAGTCACATTAATTCTATTTAAATGGGGTCAATTGATGTAATACAAAATTATATATATATATATATAAATAAAATAAATATGTATGAGAGGGGAGAGGGGGAGTGCGGCGCATCGCGTTGCCTTCGCTGCCCCCCCTCCCCCCCCTTCCATCACCCTTGCCTATTGCACCCCCCTGCGCCCTGCAAGCAGTTGCTCGCAGCAGTGGTGAGGGGTGCTCTGTTGCCCTGGGTGTCATGTGGTCAGGCGTCTGGTGTGTCCCCTCGCTCTGACAGAGTAGTATTTATATTAATAAAAGTAGAGTATAAATAAAATAAATATATGCAAAATAAAATTAGAGGGAGGGGGGGAGGGGGGTGCGGCGTGTCATCGTCCCTTCCTTGTCCCCCCCCTTCCCGTTGCCCATCTGTTGCCCTCGCATATTGCACCCTGCCTCCACCCTGCGGGCAGTCACTTGCAGTGGTGGTGGGGGTGCTCTGTCACACTGGGTGTCGCATCTGGCACGTCCCCCCATCCTCCGGCGCATCCCCTCCCTCCTAGTTGCACTGGGTGTTGCGTCTGGCACGTCCCCTCCCTCCTGGCACATCCCCCCGTCCACCGGCATGCCCCCTTGCTCTGAGGGACATCCCCTTGTCCTTGTGGGCCTGGGGTCAGGTCGTGGGGGAGGGTGCTGGGTTGGTGGGTTGGTGGGCATGACATGGTGGCAGCAGTAGGTGCTCAGTCAGTGGGCGTTGGTGACATGGTGGCGGCGGTGGGTGCTTGGTCAGAAGGGAGGTGGCGCTGGGGGTGACATGGCAGGGCTGGGCTACGGACAGGGTGGCAGAGAGGCGGCGCTGGTGGTGACGCGCGTCGTTCGGCGGCATTGGTGACATGGCAGCTGCAGTCATTCCCTCGTCCTTCCCTGGCAGGTCCCTGGCCCCTTCCTTCATCCCATGAGGCCCCCCACCTCCCAGATACAAAAAGAAAAACTGAAAAAAAAAACATTTTATGAGCTTAAAATAAGGATGAAATAGATTTTAAAATACTTATCATAGGGGCCAAGGGCCCCATGGAGTGCTAGAGGGGGGGAGGAGGGAGGGAGGGGGCAGGGAGGGAGGCCGTCATAGTGGTGGTGGTGGTGGGAGGGAGTGGTGATGAGCTGGCAGTGATGCAGCTATGTGCTTTGTCATACACAGCCATGGGAATAGTATGTAGAGCAACTATAGACCTTGACAACTAAGCTGCTGTTATCTAGTGGTTATGTTGTCTATAGATTATATAATGTACTTATCTAAGGCCTGGGGTTCAATTCCTGCTGATGATAATCTTTTTTATATTAGTAATAACAGTCATGTGCCAGTCCGAGCACTCCCAGTGCACTCCACTTGGACTCTCCTAGGAATTCCAAGGACTTGCTTGGACTCCACTTGGATTGGACTGGGACTGGGACTGAACATTGGCAGGGAGTTGGCTGATGGACCAGTCTGAGCCAGTCCGATCAGAGTCTGAGTGGAGTCCAATAGGAAAGGTGGGGGGGGGGAGTGTAAAGACCTCTGAAATCAAGGCAGCTATCAAAGAGGTTAACCCTGGCCTGCAAAGAGGGAGCCGAGAATGGATGGCAGAGTACTCACAGCGGCATGGAAAAGTCAGCCAGAGGATCTGCGGTGACGCAAAGGAAACTGCCAAGATTGAGAAACTGCAGAAGCAATGGATCAACACAGGACCCCTGGCAGAGGTCCAGTGGAAGTAAGCAAATGTGTTACATACTCGATGCCATCTAACAAGCAATTTCAGGGATGGCTAAAATTCAGATGCAAGAGTTTGTGTGGACCATGTATCTGGAACTTGGAGTTTGCATGGTGGTGTTCAGTGCATGGGTGAATGTCAATGGGAAAAAGAGCTGGACAATGTGTGTTACTCACCGGTGACTCCCTCCTGTGCTGCCACTGATCATGCTTAGATTTGACGTCAATGAGACTCTTGGCAAGGCCAAGCCCAGCTTTGTGGAATACACTCCAGACTGGGCCACAGAGCTGATTGATAAAAGCTGGCATGAATATATACAATACAACCTTTCTGGTGATGAGGGGGATATCACACCAGTGTTGGTCATGCTAATTATACCAGTGTGGGTGGACCTGTGTTACAGGTCTTGAACATGGTAAATAGTACAATACATATTATTTGAATGGCCATGTATTGGAAAGCCATCGGCTGGTGCATGGCAGTGACCATGGAATGCCACCGCTGATGGCAGGCAGGAGGTAATGTAGATGATTAAACTGTTGAATATGTACAAGGTGCAATAGCATAATTATATCTAAGTGGCATTTCAAACATGTGATAGGATGCACATGGCTGATGGCCACAAATGACTGATGATGAAGGACCTGAGACCAGTGGCGGTATTGTGCATTCTGCTGGTGATGCCATGTAATGATGGCAAAATGTTGTGGCTATGAGGAATTGGTCTGAGGAGTCCCCTGGGGATTGCACTGATCCTCTAACTCAGCAATCCGTGCTTCTGCAACCCTCAAGTTCTGATGCAGCTCCTTAACCCCTGATTTCAGCCCCTGCAACTCCATCCCCTCCTTCAGTCTGTGGACCTCAGCCTGCATTGCAGGGAAGGCAATGGTCATCTTCTCCTTCAATGACTGAATGACCTGTAACCAACCATGAACATTGAGGCTCTCATGCTGCATCTGCTGGTGACACTTGGTGTTGTTGAGCCTAGAGCTATGCTCCTAAACTCAACAGCATAACATGATCACGTGCCTGGACTGTTGATCAACACATGACCGGGCCTACGGCCAGCCCTAATGCTGAAATGCACGTCAAGCATGTTCTTGTTGATAGCTCTGATTTCTTGTCATCTGTTGATCTTCCCTCTATTCTACTAAAATTGTGTCTCTCTTTGTGTCACCTAGTCCTTGATCAAACTGTTGCTCTTCACCTTTATCCTCTTGATACTCTCTTTCTGCAAAGATGGGATGGCCAGCTGAAGAAGACTTTGAAGGACAGACCGGCTTTCTACTTTTGACTTCAGGTGAATTCTTATCATCACTCCACTTTGACACTTATGGCTCTAACTCTTTTACATACTGTCTTTTTTATTTGCATCAGGGTGCCTCTACAGCATTCAGCCAGCTGGAACATAGGGTTGAGAGCCACAATTTGGAGGGTGCCACACTTGAAGGGGGCCAGGTTACGCACGTCAATAGTGCTTGCAAATCTGCGCACAACTCCCTGAGTCATTGTCCAGTTGTCTGTCTTTGGCAGGTGCCTGTATGCCTTCCTTTTCACATCATTCACTTAGACCTTATGCTTTCACATGTCTCCTTCATGATCCTTTGTCCAGATTAGTTTACATTGCTATTGCACGGTCTGACTGATGTGAGAGCATGCATGCCGCTGAGTTCTGATCTCTGATTTGTATTTAAGGTGTCCTTCGAATCTTTAGTTGAAAATCTCCCCACCTCTCCTTAAGTTTGTCTCCTGCAAAGTGGAGACTAAGTTTTCTACACAATAATGCTGAGGTGGCACTGCCCCCAGCAGCTGCACTGGGGTGATCCCTCTGAGCCCCTGGACTTGTCTTGCTGCTTGAAGTGCCCTGTGGCTCCCCTTCATCCTTCTTTGCCCTGCCCACTTTTGATTTTGACCTCGGCACTGGGAGAAGGCCACTTGCCACCATTTTGCCATGCCATGCTTTATGCAACACACTGTAGGAGCACTGGGTTTTGCCGTGTGGTATTCCACACATGTGGTTTGTGTTTTGTATTCTGATTGTCTTGCACTGGCGTAGCCATGAGGCCAGCCCCCCATAGACTGTAGGTAGACATGATCACGTGACCACTGTGGCAGGGTATAAGGTCTACTGGAGGTTTGTTGACGTGGTCATCATGTTGCGAGAGGATGGGGTAAGCGTGTACAAGGAGAGGAGGGGAAAAGATGAGATCCACGAGCCGTCAGCTCGTTGGGTGGACACTAGGAGAGGTCCTTCATACGAAAACACAATTGATTTGATACGCATTGTAACTGGATCGATCGACAATGATCGAAAACACAATCAATAAGGCTCGCATGCAGAACACGTCCCCCTGTCCAGTGACTGGTAGACGTTGGGATGAAGGGAAAAGGGAGCGAAAGGACTTGGGGAGAACATCCTGAGTTATGTGAACAAAAGGGAACAGAAATCCTCGAAAGGATAAAAACTTGAGGAGAAAAAGAGCTTGTAACTTGAGAACTTAACTTATGAACTACACCTTGTTGTGTAGTGAACTTGGGAGACTAGGGAAACTTATAAGAGGGAACATCGAATGCAAGTCAAAAGTGAAGTGGTCCCATTCGAGAGGTGGGGAGACACCTTATATACATTTTGCAATAGTGATAAGAGAAAATCGGACCGCGCGCCTTCTCTCGCACCGGTCAGACCAAGCAACAAGAATGATAGACTACAAAAGAAGCAGGATCATCGAGATCAAGGAGTGTTGATGAAAAATTAAGGAATTGACTGGACTGTACAGCCAGTGATGTCAGGACAGCATCATCTGATCCTCATCTCGGGGTTTCACAGATTGGGAATTGCTCAAAGAATGGTCTATTGAGGAGACTCTCTATTGTCGTAACACAGCCTGTGCCCCCAGCAAGCGCGGAGAGTCATCGAGCAATGCCACCCAACCCTACCATCCAATTGTTCAGCCCCTCGATCCGGATGCAGATTAGCCAAAGTCACAGAACTTGCACCAGGTGCCCGTTTGATGCAGGGTTGTGTTGTTACCATAATTAGCAAAGGTACATTAAAAAGGGAATGAAAACCTGGTACCGCTCCATCACACCAAAGTAAGGCTGTCAGGTGAAAGACCCGAGGAAGCAGAAATCTTGAAGAGATGCATGCTTCACATGCCACATGAATAGGATATGCTTATCTGGAAGATAGGGACCTAAGGATAGGCTATAAAATAATTGAACGAGATTAGCAACACAAAATATTAAGAAAATAAAATAAAGACGGGAATATACTGTACTCCCTCTGTGTTGGCATCTGCCAAAGGGATCAGAACGAGCATTTCCAGGTGGGGGAAGTTGACGAGTAAGCCAACTAGCCCTACCACACCACAGGTTCATACTCTTGTACATGTAGACACTGTTTGTCCATCACATACCACTGCTATAGATGGCTTGCCCTTGCTTTTGGGTGCATCTCCACTGCCTCTGCTAGAGACTGCATGTCTCCACCGGTGGTCTACCCTCTGTCCACAGATTGTGCACTTGGGGGTGGGCCGATGTAGTAGGATCAGTTGTCCTGTCTGTCAACTTACCCTTTCCAGGGAAATTATTTCAGGTCCACCAGCATTGCAGATAAACGAGGGTAATGGTATACTTTTCCTTTTAGCTTATTTCTATCAATATTTTGTGTTACTAACTTTGTCAAGTTCAATTATATTTTAGCAAGTTATTCCCCTCCACTTGACAACACATCAGTCTCATGCCCTGTGGCATTTTCATGCTTCCTCAGTCTCTGATCCGACAGCTCTACCCTTGACATGATAGATTGGTACCGGATTTTAATTAATTCTTTATCTTTCTTCTGCTAGGCACAAGTTTACCTTTCTTGGCAACAATCTGGCTTCCAATCTGACTCGATGGGTCTAATAGCTGGATGGTAGGGTCGAGAGGCATCAATTGGGTACTCTCCGCACTTGCTGGGGGACAAGTCGCATTCCGAAAATAGAGAGTCTTGATGATAGCCTCTCCCTGAGCAATTCCTGGCTGTGAAACCCTGAGATGAGGACCTGACTTCCTTTTTAGCTTATCACTTTTGTTGCTTGGTCCCATTGATGCAAGAGAATGCGTGCGATGAGGCTGTTTGTAGCTTCTTACACACAATTGTATAAAGGTGACCTGCCACCTCTTGAATGCAGCATCGTATCTCATCCTTTTTGATCCCACATTTCCCCCCTCTCTGAGTCTCATTCGACGAGCTTAAGGCTCATCCGTCCCTTCTTTCCCCTTTCTTTACCCTCTTTCTTTCTTCTCACTTACCCCATCCCTCGCGACATGACGACCTTGTCAACAAGACCTCCAGCAGACCATTGACCCTGCCACACTGATCACCTGGCTGGTTCCAAAGCACATCCATCAGCATTCCTGTGGCTGTCATCATAGCTGGCAAGGTATGGGATGGTGCTAGTGCCTCTGCTGTGACATGGGTTCCAATGCATGTGGATGGCATGATTTTTTGCCACTTGCTGCCCTTGACAACTGGTTGGGAGGAGGTACCAGTGGCAGGTTGTGACAGTGCTGGCAGAGGTGACTGACATTCCACATTTGATGAGGCTACAGCATCCGGTGAGATTGGCATGTGTCAGCCAACCACCAATTGCTGCATTGCAATCTTCTGCCATGGAATTGGGTCTGTGGGGGTTTCACAGTTCCACTCGTTCAAGACGTCAAATGCACAGCTCAGAAACAGCATCACCACTGCCATCTTTCCCACAACCTGTTCTCAAACTTAGTACAGATTCAAACAGAATAGAAACCATTGCACACAAGTTTGCCAATCAGCCATTCCTCCTCAGCAGCTGTCCACTGACCATCCAAGAACGTTGTAAGACTGTGTTCCAACCTATCCACTGAAGATGTCATTGGGCAATGGTAGGCTTGTTATATGTTTCTGGATGCAATGGTGTGTGCAGCGCTGAAGACCCTGAGGGTGGACTGACAATATTTACATGTAAGTTGAAAACTTGAACATTGATTGTGTAATGCAATCACATGACTGTGTCATTGCCATGAGTGGGCACTTTGGTTAGTATCATCATGGCACAGGGAATTTTGGCAGTGGGCACAGTTCAACATGCATTTATTGTAAAAAAAAACACAACAAAAATGGCCATAATGGCAGTAAGGATGTAAGTGATAACAAATTTAGATAGGCACAGGTGGCAAAGCTGTCCCGGTGGGACCTGCCCTGGGCTTGATGTTTGCTGTGGCATCATTGCCAGCTGCCAAAGTTCTGGCTGTGTTGGTGGCGGGCCCAAGGGATTTGGTTGGCTCGGTGCAGAGCCCTGGTGCCATGGTGCTGGAATCCAATGCAGGGTTGGGCAGCAGGGGAATTGCAACAGGAGCAGGTGCGCTGGTGGCAGCAAGGTCAACACCTGGATGCATGATGGCATGCTGGGGTGATGCTGGGGAGTGACTAGCTGGCAGGGAAGTGTGCAGTGCTCTGTACAACATTGCTGGGTGAACAAACATTGATGATCTAGGCAAGGTGCTGGACATTCCATCATCATCCTCATGCCGGACATCCTCACCACTATCAGCATCATTGGTGGTGCTGGTATCAGCCTCAAGGCTGGCAATGCACGCATTGGCATCTCCCACCTCCATCCTCAAAGCACTCACCTCCCCCCTCAGCTTCTCCAACTCCATGGCTTCCCTCAAACCTCTGAATTCCACCTGAAGCACCAGAAATGCCACAAGCATTGTCTCCTTAAATGGCTGATGTGCCTTGAATGACTCCTGGAGCATTTCATTTTCGTGCTGTTGTTCCTTGAGATCCATGGTGAGGTTGCAGAACTGAGCACAAAGGTCACTCAATTCTTCCCACAGACTGGTGATGGTGGAATTATGCCTGGTCTTTGGGACTATTACGATGGAAGGAGAACCCTTGGACTGTGCGCAAGTTGGGATGGACGATGGTGCCATGGGACTCAAGCCTGCAGAGGACTTGACCGGAGAAAGCACCACGGTGGAAGAGAGGCCAGTGCCATGGCTGGCTGTCTCACTTTCATCGAGATCATTTGCAGTGTTGTTATCCTCCTGCCTCTTCCCCTTCCCAGTAGCCCTCAGTGCCTTGATGGCACCATCTTGCTTTTTTCTGGCCCCCTTCTTTCCTGGCCTTGACATGGCCCCTCGCTTGCCACCATCTGATGTCCCTCACCCTCCTTCATCTTCCTGGACATTTTCCTAGTTGCCTTCAGAGGTGGGAGTTCACCCCTCTCTACCATCTTGTCATGCCAGGCTTGACGCCATTAATTGTAAGTGCACTTGGTTTTACCCAGGTGGCACTCGACGCAAGCAGTTTGGGTCCCAGTTGTGCGGTGGAGACATGCAGTCTCTAGCAGAACACAGACAGGGGAGACCATGGAACACTCAGACATGATCAAACATGTCGAATGGCAAGGATGGAATGCTGTGCTACTGTGTCTACACATGTGGCTATCAACATGATCACATGATGTCTACTCCATGTCAGTGCAGTCTGCTGTGGCCATGCTGCACAGCCACAACAGCAAGTGGGGTGGTCCCAGAGTTCACACATGCTGCACTTCAGCATAGGCTGGTCTTCAGGTCCACTCCAAAGCTGGTTGGCAGGAAGGTCAACAGGTGTGATTCTTGAAGTTTTCAGTGGTTTAGCCAGCTCTGATGCTGTGGTTTTGTCCTCGAGATGGTGCTGAGGGACCATGGCAGGGGAAATCTGTCGTTGCTTCCCCTCGGTTGGAGCAAGGTCAGAATATTCCAACTCAATTTCATCACATGGACCAGTGGCAATGGCAGCAGGTGGTGGGGTTGGTGGAGTCACATCAACAGGATGTGTGGATTTGCCTATGGGGTTGGGACAGGATTGGCCGGCTGCAGTGCATTGGGCTGTACATGCAACACTCATGGCAGACAGTGGCACCAAGGGAATAGCAGGAGCACACGCAATAGGTGCGGCAGTGATCAACACAGTGCTTGTAGCAATGGGTGGTGGGATGCTTGCCATTTCCTCTTTGATAACCAACCAAGGGATCTCACCATTGGCCCCAGAGGCATGCCATTTACTAAGTATTTGAAATGTCAGCATAAGCATTGGGGTCATTGTTGCACTCCCCACCCAAGACTTTGCCTGAATACTTTCTATAGTTGTGTGTTGGTACTGGTAATGTATATATAATGATCATGGCACACCAATTCTTCCATTATCTGAGTCCTTTACACTCCCCCACCTATTCTGGCCAGAATCTGGTCAGAATACTGGATTCCAGTGTTAAGAACTGATCCTAAGGCGTGGGAAATCGGCGGAGTCCGGCGGAGTTCCGATGTATGACGAGGACTTGGCTTCAACCTTTAAGAGGTTGCGCCCTTCTCTACACTCGGTGTCCAATTTGCAAGGAACTGAAAAGTCCGGAAGTCCGTGTGGAAGTCTGAGGTAAGGAAAAGGTGCAAAAGCGGAGTTCCGATTAGGAAGTCCGAAGTAAGGGACAGGAATGAAGCAGAGGTCCGGAGGTCCGAAGATT
Organism: Tricholoma hemisulphureum; assembly: GCA_964034925.1. Taxonomy (NCBI): domain Eukaryota; kingdom Fungi; phylum Basidiomycota; class Agaricomycetes; order Agaricales; family Tricholomataceae; genus Tricholoma; species Tricholoma hemisulphureum. The sequence goes on along the minus strand of OZ035930.1, from coordinate 1,749,348 downwards.
AAGATAGAAGTTCAAGGTCTTAAAGTTGACAAATGATAAGTTGATAACAACTAATATTTGAACTCAAGAATACAAAGTATGTAAAGTAGTTTTATACTAAGGCTAGTACTCAGTGTAGCTGCAGCGGAGTTCTGCGGAGTTCCGAGTACAAATTTTGTGATGATATCTATGATGAAGGACAGACTTGAGTAAACTACGGAAGATGTGATGTAAGTAAAACAGGAGAGGTAATTTGAAATGAGGAATTTGAAATACTCGGAGTTCCTACAGAGTTCCATCGGAGTTCCAAGGCAGAGTTCCGAGGGGTGCTTGCATGGGATATGACATCCAGTCAGATTCCCCAGAGTCTGGTGTACCTTTTTTGTATGGTAATTCCACTGTAGCAATTAATATATTATTGGATTTGTTTACAGAATCCCTGGAATCTACCCAAACTCAAACAAAGCTGGAATAAGTGGAATACCTGGAGTCCTGGCTGGGTCACATGCCCACCTATACCTGTGACCCACCCCATGACCCATTGGTGACTGCCAGCTCACAGGCTCACGCGCTCACGGCCACCTACCATGACCACCATTGACAGGCCCCCCTCCCTCACCATCCCACTCTGCTGCTGCCACCCCTCACCCAGCTCACAAGCCACCATTACCACCAACACCGCCCCCTCCACCACACCCCTTCCCTCACCTATCAACACCGCCACCGCTCCTTCCCTCACCCATCAATGCTGCCACTGCCCCTTCCCTCACCAATCAATGCTGCTGCTGCTGCTGCCCTCCTTCACCACACTTCACACACAGGGCCTTTGGGCCCCATGTAAGTTTTTTTCAATTTTTGTTACTGATATCAAGTTTATTTTGCTAATTTACTATATTTTTAGTTTACATTTGCCTACCCCAACATGCTGCCCCTCCTCCCCACTTAGCTGGGAGGTGGGGGGCTCAATGGGGGATAGTAAAGCCCCAAGCCCAACCCCCCTCGACCACCATGTCATGAGCTGCCAGTGCCATGTCACCACCGACCATGTGGCATCACAATGACCAGGGGAGGACAGGGGACATCAGGCAACTCACAGGACAAGGGGGGGACACTAGATGATGCTGAGGGGATACCAGACAATGGGGGGGAACACCAGATGATGGGGAGGGATGCTAGATGGTGGGTGGAAGTGCCAGGCGATGGGAGGATGCCCAGAGGAGCAGGGGGCAATGGGCCCTCCTCCCTCATCCAACGACACTGCTGCTGCCACCACCACCACCCCCTCACCCTGCTCGCAGGCCGCCACTACCACTGCCACCACCACCACCACCACCACCCCACTTCCATCACCTATTGGCACTGCCACTGCCCCCTCCTTCCCTCGCCCATCAATGACGCTGCCGCCACCTTCAGTCCAATGGTATGGGGGCCCCAGGCCCCCCACTAAGTATTTTTTATTATCACTGATTATATTTTACTAATATACTATTTTTTTCAGTTTTGTTGTGTGCATTCAACAAGCCCCTGACATGCTGCCCCTCTTCCCCACTTGGCTGGGAGGTGGGGGGCTCGATGAGGATACTATGACCCCAAGACCACAGCTGCCATGTCACCAGCTGCACCCCCTCCAATGCCACATCATCACCACCTGCAGATGGGGGACATGACGGGCCGCCGTGTGACACCACCAGACGAGTGGGAGGGGGGGGAGGGGGGGATGCCCAGATGTGTGGGGCAGCGCCCTGACCACAGGGGATGCAGCCAGCACCACCCAGCCCAGCCCCACAAGCCACTGCTCGTGGGGTGGAGGGTGGGTGGAATGACAGTGACGCCGGAGCGCACATGCCAGCACCCACAACCACTGCCACAAGCCATCACTCGTGGGGTGGAAAGGGGTGCTACGTTAGTGGCACTGGCAGAACGAGTGACATGAGGGGAGGGGAGGGATGGGCATGGAGGGGATGCGATGTGCCCCACTCCCCCCCCCCTCTATACCAGTATTATATATATTTAGAACATTTTGTAAGTAGGTAATATATATATATTACAGCCAAAGCGATGCGACGCAATGCCTGAGGACACAACCACTTCCCCCCCTCCTACATATAAATTTTATATGTAATGTATTTTTTTCTGTAAATAGGTATTAAAGTAACAATAATATTCTATACTGATAAAGGTGTCATGGTGTACCTGTTAAGTTGTTGGAAAATCTGTAAATAGTAATCTAGAGGTGGAGGGTTCAATCCTGGCTTGAGACTTATTTTGAGTTTAACTTGGTGTTGCAAAGCCCTTGTCCATTTGACCCCACAAATTTCAGTCAGAATACCCAGAATCCAGTTGAACAAACTGGAATCCACCTGGACTTTCCAGAGTCCAGGGAGTCTGACCGGAATAGGTGGGGGACTGTAAAACACTGCATTATCTTATCCTGTTCAGCCACCATCCATGCTCTGTCCAGAAACATCTGGAGATCACACTCCATTGATGCTACAGCAGATTGGGCAGACATTGCAATGTTGGCTGTTGAATGGTGGTGATTGTTGAGATGCAGTGTTGAATGTTCTTAGAACTTGTAAGGCAGAGTTTTCTAATGTAAGCATTCATCTCATGACCATGTTGCTTCCCACGGTGATTGTTGATTCTCCGTGTGATGCCTCAGCATATTACTGCTGCAAATCCATATTCTATAACCACTGACTCACCCAGTGACTACCCCTTACTTCATCTTGTCACCCTCCCAGGAAATAGTTACTTTGTCCCTATGAGTTTCACAACCTCCTCTGTTGATGGTCTCAGGATATTTGGTAGTGGGCATTATTTACAGAAGCACCTTCAGAGCCTGGTGGTGGAATACACTGCTGCCCATCAGCTTGAAGTAGGGAGTGTTTCACCTAGGCTTCCAGTGGGTGATGTGGAGATTCCTGAGGCTGTTCCCCCTCCATTTCAAAATGGTGTGTTTGACATCCAACTTCCCCATTCTCCCCACCACACACTTGATGTTATGGCAGAATCACCATCCATGCACCAAGAAATGTCACCTTTAGCAACAGCTGCCCTATGTGGCTTTGGCAATGATCCCTTTTCAGTCCCCACACCCTCTCCTAGGGTGCTGGTGGCCTCTGCAGATGAATGCAGCAACCCTTTTTCCATTCCTGCAGAAATGCTGGTAGCACACTTTGCTGAACATCCCTTTTGCATTCCCCCATCTCTTGAAATCCTGGCGGCACTTGTGACTTCATCCACTGACAACCTGTTCTCCATTCCCCCTCCATCACCCACAATGCGACTGGCGGTGCTTGTGCATGGGTCCAGCAATGATCCCTTTTCACTCCCCACTCTCATAATGCTGGTGGTGTCTCCTGCCAGTGACCCCACCTCAATTGTCCCACCTTTTCCCTTAACACCAGCTGCACAGTTATCCAACAATCCTGTTTCAATTCACCTGCCAACCACGGTGGCAGCTGTCATGCCCTCTGGTGAGGACCCCTTTTCAGTGCCCCCCCTAGCGCATGTCACACCGGTGCCTCTTGGACATTCCTGGGCCAACCCATTTCCTATTCCCCCACCTTGTCCTGCAATGCCAGTGGTACACCCTCCCGATGATCCCTTTTCCTCTACCATCAGCCATAACATCAGAGGAAGACCCCTTTTCCATTCCCCCTCTGTTCCCACTGGCGCCAGCATTGCCCCTCACGGCATGAACAGGTTTGAATGTTGTGATCGATGATTCAATTCACTTGCCCTTAGCACAGGGCTTGGCTGAGGACTATACTATGGCTCAGTCCTCTGCATTGCCACTGCCACTGCCCCATGGCCTTCATGGGGTATTACCATGCCTTTATCTGGATGCATTCAATATCCCTGTAGATGTCCCACCAGCTGTAAAACTGGTGCCAGGCTTAGGTATATCATGACTTCACTCAAAGACAATGTCAGTGTTGGATGATGACCATCACACTCCATCTTGTTCTGCACATCGCAAAGAAGCTGTTCATCATGATTGTGCACAAACCCTCCCCTGATGCACTGTCCACCTTATGCTCCCAGACATTCACCCTGTGTTCCCTGGATGTATACCATCAACACTGATGTTGTCACAGGAGACTCCCAAGGTATGTCTCTGGTTTGTGGTATGGGGAACGTCTATGAAGGTGAATATTACAGATCATTTCTCATTATTCAGATGCTGTAGACCATAGTGTTGGGATTATGTATACAAGAGTATACAGGCAAGCCAAGGCAGTTAACAAGCCTATGGAGATGGAATACAAGTCCTAAGCTTAAGGTTAGGGTTAGGATCTGCCACTGGCAGAATCCAACACAGCCACAGGGAATAATATTAATTCCCAAGCTGTTACCCTTAATAGACTGGCCAAGACTACAAAGACTGCCAAGACTGTCTCCTATGCTATCCAGGGAACCCCCTATAATATACAATGATAGACAAGTCTATCTGGAGAATTACATAGGGGATATGACATAGTTATTCCATTATTAACTGGTACAGGGGTCTATTACAGAATACCTCCTTTATGTATTAAAGGAGCGCATTACACTATACCTCCTAACTGTGTAGTATAAATATTGCACATCATGTAGGAGATGATAATAACATTCCTCCCTGTGGCAGACTCCCTCACTCACTAGCCTTTGAGATTAAACCTCATCTTCTTAACCTTGCCCTTAACTCTTCCTGTCACTGTTCAGCACTCCATTCCCAACAGGTTATGGGCCCTGACCCTGAACTAGACATGGATTATGAAGGGGACCAAGAAGACGACCATATGGGGAACCCCCGGCACAAGAAACCCCTAAACGATCAGGAAGAGTATATACTTCCAGAGCACAAGAGAAGCGCAGACAACGGATCAATACACCAGAAATTGATCCGGTTATAAGAATACCTATTTCCTTAATTCGGACCAAAGAATACTCAAACGTAAACAAGATTGCTGATCGCGATCATTTGACGGATGAAAACTGGCACGAATGGAAAGAGAGAATGTTGCGTGTTTTTATTAATTGTGACATAACGGGATATGTTTTTGGTCAGGTAAACCGACCGGATCCAAATATAGATCCGGAGAGTGCTTACAACTGGGACAAAAACGATACTTGGGCACAACAAGTCATTATCCACAACGTTACCTCCTCGCAAATAAATCACGTCGGATCAAAACAGAGCGCAGAAGCTATGTATACCGCATTATCAGTCACTCATGAAAACAAGGCACATCAAACAGTTAATCAACTGCAGTGTTTATTATATGAGACAAAGGCTGATAATTCCGACGACCTCCTAAAGCATTTGGACGTCTTGAAGTCTTACCGAGACCGGATCAACAGGTTTCCAAATATAGATTTCCATATCTCAGATATCCGATTTAAATCGATCATTTCGGCATCCTTACCAAACTCTTGGCAAACATATGTCGAGCCCTACAACGGAAACGCAAATGATCCAAATGACTTAGATCCAAAGCGTCGCTTAACTTCGGACGCATTTATTGGATTATTAAGGGAAGAATACAAATTACGGCTTAACCGGAATAACGGGAATAATAACTCCGGCGGAATTGTTAACCTGGCTAAAAACCAGACGACCGCCCAAAAGGAGAAAACCCTTGAAAACCGTCTTACCGATCGTAAAAAATCCCTGAAGCCATATTGTGATCATTGCAAGCGCCCTGGACATTGGTCCAGTAAATGCCGAAAATTCCAAGGCAATAAATGCCATCATTGCGGAAAAATCGGACATCAGGCAAAAAATTGTTGGGGGAAGAAAAAGGAGAAAGATAAGGAAAAAGGGAAAATAAAACCTGTGGAACAGTCCAATGCTGTGGAGGAATTTATTGCATTTTCAGCTCAAGAAGAACATTATAATTTTGATTCCTATGATGCTTGTAACGATGCCGTAATGGACGAGCGTTTGATCTACTACGACTGGTTGGCTGACTCAGCAACAACATCGCATGTCACGCATCAAAGAGAAGCCTTCAAAACATACACTCCAATGAAAAATAATTCCGTAACTGGGGTAGGTGGATTGGAAGCTAAAATTGCAGGCAAAGGAACTGTTGAAATAATTTCGACATGCAATAATCAAAATTTTAATATTCATCTGGAAGACGTCCTACATGTGCCTGGAACACGAAACAATTTAATTTCGTTGGGGCGATGGGATGCGGCCGGTGGAAAATATATTGGAGGACAAGGAAAATTAATCCTCACAACAAAAGACGAACAACAACTTGCAGAAGGAAAGAAAATTAATAACCATTTATACAAGATGAAAATGGTATTAAAAAATTCAAGCAAGCCGTCTAAAACTCCTGCCGTTAATCAAACATTCGTCGGAAACGTAAAGCCACTTAGTTGGGAAACTTGGCACCGACGATTTGGACATGTAGGATATTCTGGACTTCAACAATTATTGAGCCGAAATTTGGTGATTGGTTTCAATGTCGACGAAAATAGTCCTAAACCGGATTGCGAAGCTTGCATCAGTGCAAAGCAACATAAGGAGCCTTTTCCGAAGTCGACAAAAAGAAACACGAAACCAGGAGAATTAACCCACATAGACTTGTGGGGAAAATACGCCATCAAATCTATTAATGGCAAATATTATTATCTCCTATTTGTGGATGATGCTAAAAGGTTCGTCACAATTGAATGCCTCAAAGAGAAAAGTGATGCAGCACAGGGGGTAATAAATTACCTTGCCCATTTGGAAACACAAGGCAAGAAGCCGAAGGGTATACAAATTGATTGTGGAAAAGAATTTGTTAACGAAAAACTGGAAAAATATTGCAAAGAAAGAGGTATAGAAAATCAATTTACCGCACCATACTCACCATCACAGAATGGAGTTGCGGAAAGGATGAACAGAACCCTGGTCGAATTATCCCGAGCAATGCTGGCTGCTAACCAGCTTCCAGAATTTTTATGGGAATTTGCAGTCTTACACGCTGCCTATATCCGGAACCGATCATTTACCAAACATCTTCGGGAAACAACACCTTATGAAGGCTGGCACAATAAAAAACCGGACGTATCAAATTTACGTGAATTCGGAGCCCCAGTATGGGTATTATTACAAGGCCAGAAAGAAGAAAGAAAAATGCTACCTAAATCAAAGCGTCGTGCATATGTCGGCTATGACGACGGCGCAGGAGCAATAAAATACTACAATGCCGAAACAAGAAATGTTCTCACCTCTCGGAACTTCCGACTTATAGACGCTACAGATGAACCTGAGCCTCCCGAAGACATTGATGTTACACCCTCGACGGAGGGGGAGTCTGGTGGGGAAACACTGAATGTGCCGCCGACGGGTAACTCCGATCAACGGATCACGGAACCGGCAAGGCAGCCTCGGAAGCGTAAACGGAATGAAAATGAGGGAAACATAGATATCACTAGACCACGGAAGACGCGTGCAAGTGATAATGAACCACGTCGGAAGTGTAAACGGAATGAAAATGAGGGAAACATAGATATCACTAGACCACGGAAGACGCGTGCAAGTGATAATGAACCACGGAAAACTCGTGGAATTCGTACCGACTACAAACATCTTTACCACCTTGCGGAAGAGGAAGATGACGAAACCTTTCTAAATATAGAAGAAGCCTATGCAATAATAGCCGGAGACGAAATAAACAGTCTCAAAGACGCAAAACAATCCCCGGACTGGACGGAATGGAAAGATTCAATGCAAATTGAATTAGACTTGCTCAAAGAAAAGGGTACTTGGGAACTTGTCGAAAAACCTCCAGATGCCGTTCCAATCAAAAATAAATGGGTATTTATTCGGAAACGAAATAAAGAAGGGGAAATTGTACGATACAGAGCGCGGCTAGTTGCAAAAGGATATGCACAAAGACCCGGTTATGATTTCACAGAAACTTTTTCACCAGTTGTACGAATGGACACACTCCGAGCGATTTTAGCACTCGCATCAGAGAAAGGTCTAAAAATACAACAGATGGACGTAAAGGGCGCATACCTCAATGGCACGCTACAAGAGACTATATACATGGAACAACCTGAAGGATGTAATGATGGAACAGGCCGAGTATGCAAGCTATTTAAACCGCTTTATGGATTAAAGCAGGCAGGTCGAGAGTGGAATAACGAATTTGATGGTAAACTTAAAATTCATGATTATGGAAGATTAATGGCAGATCCTTGCGCATATATTCGACGGGATGAAGAAAATATAGGCATCATAACGGTATGGGTAGACGACACCCTGCTTTTTGCATCAGCAGATAAAATGATGAAGCATATGAAAAATGCGTTAACATCAGAATGGGACGTCACCGACCTAGGAGAGCCTAGCAAAATCGTGGGCATAGAAATTACGTGCGCCAATGATAGCATCAAAATATCTCAAGAAAAATATATCGAGAATGTCCTTCGCAAAGAAGGCATGATTGATGCAAACCCTGTTGGAATGCCAATGGACCCAAATATTAAATTAATTGAAAACCCAGATTATAATGAGCCGAATCGGAGCAATTCATATGCCAAATTACTGGGATGTCTACAATTCATTGCAAACTCCACGCGACCTGACATTAGCTTTGCTGTTAATAAATTGGCAGCATATACCGCAAACCCGGGCTTACAACACCACGATGCAATAAAGCGGATACTACGGTACTTAGCAGGTACGAAAACTCTTGGAATTATTTACAGAAAATCCCAGGATGAGACTGAAAACAATAACCTTTTCCATGGATTTGCTGATGCATCATTTGCAAATTCTGAGGACTTCAAGTCCACCACAGGATATGTTTTCCTGACAGCAGGGGGAGCAATAACTTGGAAATCAAAGAAACAAACAATTATTGCACTATCCTCAACGGAAGCAGAATATGTCGCATTATCCGAAGCTGGACGCGAGGCCACTTGGCTAAGAAATTTGTATGGTGAACTCGGATACACCCAAGAAAATCCGACAATTATTCAAGGCGATAATGAAGGGTCAGTAATTTTAACCCATAACCCTCAATTTCATCAGAGGTCGAAACATATCGCTATACGGCATCACTGGGTCCGAGATTTAGTCACCAACAAAATTATTGATATTCAAAACTGTCGTGATCCGGAACAAACAGCGGACATATTAACAAAGGCTTTACCAAAGCCTAAGTTTTCACGGCATAGGGAAGAGATGGGAATTCAGTCAAAAATAACTCAGTAGCTTTCCTTGGTGAGATTGGTTTTTCCCAATGGGTTTTCCATCCACAGAGGTTTTGACGCACCTGAATGAAAATTATTAACCACTCCAGGGGGAGTGATGACATTCACAGAACCATTCCACTCATTGTCCTACACTGCCTAGGCTTGAGGGGGAGTGTTGGGATTATGTATACAAGAGTATACAGGCAAGCCAAGGCAGTTAACAAGCCTATGGAGATGGAATACAAGTCCTAAGCTTAAGGTTAGGGTTAGGATCTGCCACTGGCAGAATCCAACACAGCCACAGGGAATAATATTAATTCCCAAGCTGTTACCCTTAATAGACTGGCCAAGACTACAAAGACTGCCAAGACTGTCTCCTATGCTATCCAGGGAACCCCCTATAATATACAATGATAGACAAGTCTATCTGGAGAATTACATAGGGGATATGACATAGTTATTCCATTATTAACTGGTACAGGGGTCTATTACAGAATACCTCCTTTATGTATTAAAGGAGCGCATTACACTATACCTCCTAACTGTGTAGTATAAATATTGCACATCATGTAGGAGATGATAATAACATTCCTCCCTGTGGCAGACTCCCTCACTCACTAGCCTTTGAGATTAAACCTCATCTTCTTAACCTTGCCCTTAACTCTTCCTGTCACTGTTCAGCACTCCATTCCCAACACATAGCTACCATGAGGCTATGAAGATGGCAAGGTCCAACATCACTGTGAACCAGGTGTTACACTGACAACTTGCTGATCTTGATCAGGGAATGTACCGGATGCAGCAACTGCTGGAGCAAAAGTGCAGGACAATGATGTTTTCTTCACCCTGATCCTCCTAATATTAGCACTATGGACTGTATATATTTTTACTTCTGCTGATAATTATGGTATAAAGCTGATGTCACCATCATCGTCACTCTGCTGGCACTGTGAAAATGAACTTTCCTGGCACCATGACATTTTAAAACTGCCCTGTTATTCATTACTGGTTACCAGCACTGTGGCACATTGCCATCCTCAGCGCTATATTTACCCCATTGCCAGTAGTTCATCCTCCTGGGCCCATTGCAATGTATCATTGCCAGCACCATATCACTGGTCCAATTGCTTCACCAACAGTGGTACTTCAGCTGCTGGGCCCATCCAGATGTATCACAACCTGGGCCCAGATGGGTCTCTCCTGCTATGGGCCCAGTCCGCTACCAGTGGATATATCATTGAATTCCATCCCTTGGATGGCACAGATGGACCGTCGATTTCTACTGAATAGGCTGACACAGACAGGGGCTGAAGGTCCTTGCCTGTGTTGACAAGAGGTCTAAAGATGGTGGCAGGGGGTTTGGGGGTGCAGCACTTCACCAATTTGCTACAACTGCTGTAGGAACAATGTGAGTGAAGTGAGCATAGAAACAGATGATAGAAATGGGACTCTGTCACTGTCAAGATGTATGGAATGGATATTAAATGGCCAGTACTAAGAAAAGGCTGTGTGTGATTCGGGGCATTGAGGGAGATGGCCTATCTCTGCTTTGTACATCTGTTTCCTCCATTTGGCTCCTCTCCTTAAGAGTATGATATGTCACACAGGGCAACTGGACTGGAAATGCCTTCCCCCCTCAGACACAGGCAGGGGCCTGTGGTCACTGACTGTGCTAATGAGATGTATATGGGGATGTATCAATAGTTTTTGATGTAGATAAGCAAGTAAAATACTACATAGCTATTAACTAATTATCTTGCTATTAATTTACTATAGTGCCTCTTTCAGTCCCTGTCTGTGTTGTCAAAATGAGTAAATTAATAGGATTATTGGGGTGGTCACTGAACAATGATTTTTTATGACACCTCCTTCACACAGGGAGGGGGCTTTGGTCCCTCCCTGTGTTGTCAAGACCCCCTGACAAGCTGAAGAAGCAGCTGCAGTGATGCGAGCAAAGCGAGCAGAGCGCCGGAGGCGCGCTTCAGAAGCTTGTATGTATACAATTGACCACAGCGTGTTATTATTGATAACACAATACACATAGTAATCAATACCATCCTTTGGCCTCAAAAAATGCCAGCATATCCTTAGTGATGTCCTCCATGGTCTTGTAGTGCCTGATGTCGCTTTCCGCACTCTTTGATGCCTCTGCATTTTGAGGTACAATATTCAGGATCCTCGCCGCCTTCCGGGAATCGTATTTAACCATGTATTCTAAGTAGGATTTCGGTACAACCTCCGGATGTCCAGGCGGGAGGGAAGGCTTTAGACGTCTGGCAGCCTCAACTAGAAGATAGAGCATCAGCAAATAATCGTCAGAGTTATTGATTAGCGCCTAATGCTCACCCCAGTCCTGCCAGACAAACGAGCCTGCCATGGCAGGAGCCAAAATCAACGCAAAGTTCTGTTTAAAATACAAAGTGGAAAAGGCATACCGGCAGAAATAATAATCCTCTCACCACCTGCCTTCTCTTCCTTCAGAGATCGCACATGTGCTTCGGCGAGGTCCCGTACATCGACCCAGCCAGACGTTCTCTTGAGTTCTTCCTCGGACTTGCCACCGACGAGAACATTGTTGTACCACTGGTGCGAGGACTCATTGAGTGCATTGACAGCCTTTACCTCGTGAATCGCAGGCTGTGTGAGGCGATGAATATGATGGAAGTGCCTGAGAACCGATGCCACTCACCCCAAACACCTGGAAACCAGGATGTGTGAGAAACGTTCGTGGAATAGATTGAACAAGCGTACGTGAGGAGGATTCATAACGGTTAAATCCCAGTTAACCGTATCTTTGTGCTTCGCATGAAAATCCCATGCGGCTACCCAGAACTTTGGTGAGTCTACTATGGTAAATTGACTTGGATTACTTACCTCGTTCAGCGAGCGTTTTGGAGGCACAGTATTTCGAACCAGGGGGCGCTTCCCTATCTTTCTCTTCTACATCCTTGACGGATTGATTATTCCAGTCGAGTTCTGAGAACTCTTTCGGGACAGGATGGACTTCCAGAATGGCGGCGCAGGATGAGGTTACCACGATACGTTTGACCGATGATCTGAGGTGCAGATGAAAAGGCCATGAATCGTTATGTGGTGGTGGCAACGTACCCGTTCTTTAGGGCACTTTTCAAAATTCCAACTGTACCATTTACAGCTGGTTCAATTAGCTCTAGCCGTTTACAGGATATGTAAGGGACAGAGAACACTAAAAGGTCATGACTATTATTACCTTGAGGATCATCAGCTTTCAAGTGGAATGGGGAGGCGGTGTGGGCAATTGCATCCACGCCTTTCACGGCTTCATCAAAGGCGCCTTCCTTAAGGTCAGGCCGAGTTAGATTCGCGGCACTCTGTCATGGTGACCACCTACCTTCGTAATATCTTTGACGACGACGAGTTCAAGTTTGCCGGTGTATTGTTCGTCCAACATACTGGAGAGGTGACGACCTTTCTCTACAGATCTCACCGTCCCACGAACGGCATACCCGTGTTCCAGGAGGGTACGAACAACCCATGTGGCAACGAATCCATTGGCGCCAGACACGAGAACCTTGTCACCCGGGGCGATGGTGGGCATTCTAGAGTGCTCGACAGATAACAGATGGTTGTAGTTTGAAGAAAGAATAAGAGTGAGAAAGATTGATCAAGCAGGTGGCGTTATCAGTGATCGAGCAGCGATAAGATTCAACGCAACGATCTACGACAGATGGAACTTCTGATGCACATGTGAGGGGTGTCGGGACGTATGGCACAGTGATCAGCAAGTGATCAGCTGAGTTTTGGTCGGCCGTTGCATCAAAACTATCGGCCATCACCCCTGAGGCTCAGCCTCATCCTGGAAAGACCTCAGATACCCATTAAATATGAATTTATTCTGAATAGTCACCAATTAGGTACACAAAATATCTCCTAAACTGAGAGTAAAATCCATGGGCATAGTATTCATTCACAGGCATAGGCAAAAAGTATTGAAGCTCAGAGCATACAAATTAAGAGAGTCAGGAGAGTCACATGAGCAATGAGACCTAAGCATCTTGAAGACAAGGCTTTTTTAAGCAATTAATTTCTTCAGCAACATCCGTTTTACCTCCATATGATAAGTCTCTTTCATTATGCATATGCTTCTTGATATTGCAGCTAATTGAATCTCTAAGGAATGTTGGTGCTTGTTGTGGGTGCTGATTACCTGTGAAAGTGTTGAAAATGGAATGGTGATCATGGGCTTGTCTTGATTCTTGTGAAGTGTGATATGGATATCTGTTTAAAATTTGGATTGCTGTGGGCCCATTTGGTTCCTCAGGAAGAATCTCAAGGGGGTGTCAGCCTGCAAATCCCACACATCAGGTGGGGGGGGGGGGTTGGTCTGGAGGGCCACTAAAGTTTTTTTTGACATTGAAGCCAGAGGGCTTGGGGGACCAAGAGAAGTATGGGAGGACTGAGAGAAGTATGTAAATTATTGCATGGGGAGCAGCCAAATAAACCTTGATATGCATTGTGCCTCATCCAAATGTAAGACATTGCAGGAACAGGCTCAGCTGAAACAAAAACAATGACAAGATGGCTCACTTCTGACCTTTTTTGTGCCTCAGCAAATGCTGGTTCCATCAACAGTAACAGCACCTCCACCTGTGCAAGTCCAGCCATCAACCTTGGCACCACTGACAGAGGGTGACTCACCACTGCATGCAACACCTGCACCTTGAGCCGAGCTTCCAAGCAGCTATGCACTAGCAAGGAGGCTTCTTCAGCAGCTTCACAAACCCCATTACTCACCTTCACCAGGTCCACTGCCAATGTATGGGTTACAATTTCAGCCCAAAATAATGGATATGTCCAATTTCCAAGGTTGGGAAGCAGAATCAACAATCTTAATCACTGCTTGAGTGCGTGCAGATGATGCTGCGACATAGTATGCAGGTGGGAGATGGTGAGTTTGTGTCATGCTCTTTTTTTGATGTACTAGTAATCAGAACATATGAGGTCTTTACACTCCCCCACCTTTCCTATTGGACTCCGATTGGACTGGCTCAGACTGGTCCATCAGCCAACTCCCTGCCAATGTTCAGTCCCAGTCCCAGTCCAATCCAAGTGGAGTCCAAGCCAGTCCTTGGAATTCCTAGGAGAGTCCAAGTGGAGTGCACTGGGAGTACTTGGACTAGCACATGACTGTTATTACTAATATAAAAAATTGTCATCAGCAGGAATTGAACCCCAGGCCTTAGATAAGTACATTACATAATCTATAGACAACATAACCACTAGACAACAGTGGCTTAGCTTGTCTGGTCTATATTTGCTCTACATACTATTCCTGCAGCTGTGTATGACAAAGCGTATAGCCGCATCACTGCCAGCTCATCACCACTCTCTCCCACCACCACCACCACTATGACAGCCTCCCTCCCTGCCCCCTCCCTCCCTCCTCCCCCCCTCTAGCACTCCATGGGGGCCCTTGGCCCCTATGATAAGTATTTTAAAATCTATTCCATCCTTATTAGTGTTGCTGCAGCTCAGCTGGGTGTTTTTGCTAACTTGGGAAATAAAATAGCATACATTCTGAACATATTAGAGGAGCTAGATCATGTGAGAAGTCAATGGGCCCTCTGCCAACTCTAAGCAATCCGATCATCAGTTCCTGAGTTATTTAACCGACTTGAACAATGACACATCAAGTCATCTCCCCAAGTCGGTTAAATAACTCAGGAACCGATGATCAGATCGCTTAGAGTTGGCAGAGGACCCATTGACTTCTCACATGATCTACCTCCTCTAATATGTTCAGAATTTATGCTATTTTATTTCCCAAGTTAGCAAAAACACCCAGCTGAGCTGCAGCAACACTAATCCTTATTTTAAGCTCATAAAATGTTTTTTTTTTCAGTTTTTCTTTTTGTATCTGTATGCAATGACACACTGCCCCTCCTCCCCACTTAGCTGGGAGGTGGGGGGCCTCATGGGATGGGCCAGGGATCTGCCAGGGAAGGATGAGGGAACGACCACAGCCACCATGTCACCAACGCCACCATGTGCCACTGAACAATGCACATCACCACCAGCGCCGCCTCTCCTCTGCTGCTCTGTCCTTAGCCCAGCCCTGCCACGTCACCCCCAGTGCTGCCTCCCTTCTGACTGAGCACCCACCGCCACCACCACGTCACCAAACATGACCCAGCATGACAGAGCACCCCCCACCACGGCTGCGAGTGACTGCTCGCAGGGTGGAGGCGGGGTGCAATAGGTGAGGGTGATGGATGGGCACAGGGAAGGGGGGCAACGATGGCAGTGTGACACATCCCCCTCTGTTTCATTTCTTTCATATATATATATGTTATTTAGCCTCTATTTTAATTAATATAAATACCACTGTCAGAGCTGCAGGACCCCCAGTACGACAGAGCACCCCCCACCAGGGGTGCATTTAAAAAAAATATGTATATATATAATTTTGTATTACATCAATTGACTCTATTTAAATAGAATTCTCCTGATTAGTGTGACTTGAATGAAAAATACAAATAAAAACTCACTATTCTATAAAATTCAAGTATAGTCTGAGTGGAGTCCACTTGGAGTCTGATCAGGCTATGTAGTGTAAATGTGAATTTTGTAAAGTGCATATTGTACCCTTGATATGGTAAAAACGTATCAGGCACTTAGCTCAGTTGGCTAGAGCACCTCAAAAACTGTTTATCTAAGCCAGATATAAAAGGCTGAGGGTTCAATCCTTGGAGATACAAGCCTTTTACATTTTCAGACATGAGTTTGAATCCCAAGTTCTCAGTCTGTGGAATCCAAGTGGAGTCTGAGTCAGTCCAAGTAGAGTCCAAGCCAGTCCGAGCCTACTAATCCACTCAGACTACTTGGACTCCACTTGGACTGACTTGGACTGACTTGGACTCTGAGCAGTCTGATTGGAGTCCAATAGGACAGGTGGGGGAGTGTAAAGTCTTGGAACATACCAAATATAGAAGGAGGGGGGGGGTACACTGGGAAGGTCCATTAAAAAAAATTATGAGTGGATGTTGAAAATTTGTGTCCTGTCACCCCCTTGAAGAATCTACAACCCAAACATAGATTTTGGTAAATTCTGTGAGGCATTTCAGAGGAAGGGCACTTGACAAAGCCTGTTGGAAAACCACAAACTTTATGTACTTCCTATCAAATTTTGAAACACATTAAAACCTAGTGGTGGCAGGGATGATGTAATCATTGGCCTCATCAGCATAACTATTACATCTCATTAGGTAGTTCAATAAATGTGAGCACAAGTCTTCCAATGTCACAAACATTTCAGTGTAGTCTGCTTCCCAGAATGCACATGTCACCTTCCTCAAGCCCCATGGTTGTTGTCCCACAACAGGACCATGCTCAATCTTCATGCCAATTACAAGCTGCATTTTACCAATGGAACAAGCAACATAACCCAAGGTCATTTGCAAGTAGTGATTGTCACAGATAGGTTAGCGACAGGTCTCCATAGGATACAGGTCCCTGGACATCCAAAAACCCCATATGACATGGGCCAGCAGACTCAGCCCAAGCCAAAAATTAACCCATACAACATGGGTGGGCTGATGCAAAATAAAGCCTGTTCAACACAGTTAAGCCCATAAAAAATGATCCCATTCAATACGGATGGGCTGATACCTGCATATCAATGAGGCTGAGCCCGAGACACAGCAACCTGGGATGCCAAAGCCTGGCCTGACTGATGCTGAGGCCACCTCTGCCCATGGACAGTCAAGCCAGGACCAATCAATGCCAAGGTAAGCTGGGCCGAGGACATCAGAGCTGACCAAGGATTACTACCAGTATCATGGGTTTGGACTCAACTTGAGGCAGATCATTGAGCATCCTCATCTCAAAGTTGTATTTTGGTATACTAACGAGTAGAGTTTTAAAGTCCAGTCCACTGAACTGGAAAAGACCACAGACCAGACTGAACCCAAACTGGTCCAACAGGACTATCAGTCCCGGTTCGGGGCAGTCTCAGAACACCCCAGTCCGCAGTCCAGCTAGCTTCTCAATCCCAGTGAACTGGGGGCAGACCAGTTCAGACTGGTCTGGGACCAAACCCTCGGTGTGACATGACTATGATAATTTTATATTACATCATACTACATTGGACCAGACTATCTAATAATATTATTATATTATAACAAATTTAATATAATTATATCTAACTATATACATTACATGGGACAAGCCCAGGGGATCAAAAGAGCGAAATCTTGAGGGTTTATATACCCCTAGTGAGTTTGCACATGTTTATTTGATAGGGCCAATGTTGCTATAGTGATTTTTGATAGATGCCTACTACCACCACCCCCCCCTGGCCCAAACAATACTGGACATTGTTTGGGCCGTGTGTAAGTCTTTTTCTACATTGTTTTTTCTACAGTCATTCATGCCTCTTTGGGACATCTGGGTCAATGACACAAACAACTCCAATGGCTTCAATCCTGGCCAAACACCCTCGGACTTTTTGCTAAATCCATGAGATCCCTTATATGTATACATGGTCCAAATAATACAGAGATGAGACTGGTAGATGTTATGAGAGAGTACTTTGCAGCTGACTTCAGCCAAAACCTGGATATTGATAGATATATAATGAGGGGGACAAGCAACATTCTGGAAATATTAGGAGAGTATATTAAAAGGATACCTTGAATAATGTTCCCGAGATAGTCATTTCCCATATACCTGCACTGGGTTGCAAGGAATTCAGGAAAAGGCCCCAGCAGGACAGAATCCTGAATTGTGTCAAGTCACATCATGCTTGCCAAATTGGGAATCCCAAAATGAAAGTGTGAGACAGCATTTGCAAAAACATATTTTCAAGCACTTTATACACCATGGTGAACAAGGCAAAGTCCCAAGAGCTCAGGAAACAGAGTATTAGAAAGGAAGTAGATGATCTGAAGGCTTACATTGCAAAGCTTTACACAGAAGAACAATCTAGATCACTTGTGCCTGGGGAAAAGAAGAAATTGTTGCATCAAATCTGTCAAGATGCATCAGATGCTCACTTCATGACAACAGGCAGACACTTTCCACTCTCTCACAAAACCTTAATCCGTCATGCACAGGGTGGTGTGACTTTTTGACTGAGTCCAATAGGAAAAAAAGTTGGTTATCAAAGGAAGAACAAAGGACTATGGTGGAGTTTGCAATCGACATTGCACAGCATGGATTTCCACTTAGTCCACAAAGGTTAAAGGATCATGCTGAGGCTATATTACAGCATAGGTTAGGGGATGGCTTTCCAGAAGGAGGGCTTGGCAAGGATTGGGTGAGCTGCTTTATCACAAAGCATAAGAATCGTCTTGGCATGTACTGGTCAACTGCACTAGATGGTTCTCGTGGCCATGCTGTGAATCCAATCACAAAGGAGGAGTACTTCAGGTTGCTGAAAGAGGTAAGGGAATTACATAACATTCCAGACAAGCTGGTATATGGTGCAGATGAGACAGGGATACAGTCAGGGATAGGAAGTGCAGGTGGCACAACCTGCCCTGGTGAGAAGGCCTGTGGTTCTTGGACTTGCACCAGGTGGAGACTGGTAGCAATCAGGGCACCTTGTAGAGTTGGGATAGGTGGTGGTGGGTGGGCAGTACCTGTAAGATGTGCAAAAAGGATGGGAGAAGGGGGAGGAGTCAAATGTTGAAGGGAACAAATGGGAGCTATGGTGGGGGTGGGCGGAGAATCAACAGGCAGGCCTATGCTGTTGTTAGTGCATGCATGTGCCCATGCAGCTTTGGCACTGTCAAGTGTTCTATAACTGGGTTGAAGCCCATTGGGGAACCCATTGACTGCCATTGCACTCCTACAACAACCTGTGACAAGTAAAAAAAAAGAGCACTTTGACATGACAAATGTACCAAGTTTGAAATACACCCAACCCCCTCCCATTGAATACCACCCATGCCCAGTCCCTTCCTCCAGTGGCACCAGGATTACTGATTGGAGGCCCATGCAAGCATGACTCATTTGCAGATATGAAGATGGTATCCTCCTCTTCATCAGAGAGTCGCATGTCATTGAAAGCGGCAATGTTGAAGTCTTCATAGTCAGCATCCTGTAGCTCAGCACACACACCCAATAACTCATTCTGGAAAAAGAGTGTCAGCTTGAGGATACCACAGTTGGACTACTCACCCAGACTGCATTGGAATTTCTGTGAAGAAAGGATCAAAAGGTTGTATTGAGAAGAGAAAAATGACATACATCATGGCAGATGAGGAAGAATAATGAACCTTGGTTGAAAATCCACAGCTGTGACAGGACACAACAAATGTAATGTTGATATCATCACAAGGGTGCAACATCCTTTTTTCAACCCAACATTGCTATGTCAGTTTCCAGTGACGTACCCCAGAATCCTCATGACAATGTTGCAGCCACTTCCTTGGCCTCCCATAACCCAACTAGAGAGGTCATCCCAAAGGGCTCCCATGTTCAAGCAAAATGTACCAATGCTTGGCATGCCCTAAACAAGGAGAATGCTAATGCACTCCAGCTCAAAATTGAGCAGTTTCTCAAGCAGAGATATGCAGAGATCTTATGGCTATCCAAAAAATTCCACAAGTCAGAGGTCAGCATCAAGTTACTCATCAGCAGTGGAAGCAAGTACCAAAATATGTGTGCTCCATCTCTTTGTAATGCATTGGTTCATGCCAAGGGCCTCAAAATGAATGTAGGTATGTACCATTCTTTCAGTTCATGTGCTTTGGGCTGGGGCCTGGTATTTATACATGCTATATCCCAGATCGTGAGCAAGGCAATCACCTGAATCTGGCGCAAATCCAGACACTTGTAGATGAAGACACATCCATGCAGGATCTATTGGAAGCCCAGAAAGTTGAATTGATTGAGGATTTAAAGATGCATCATGACTTGAAAAGAACCAGGGTTTGTGTTTCAATGCAGCAACAGCCATTGATTGCCAAGGGGCTGTGGCTAGGGTATCTACTGAGGTATGTATGTCCTGGGCCATCCCTGAGATGTTGAACTGAAGTTAAATTAGATTAGGAACCTGTCAGACAGTACTAGGATGTGTGCATTGGCATTTTTCACATGCATGCACATCCATGATACTACAGTTCCCTGCTTAGGAAGGCTCATCCCACTCCCATCTACCCCTAGTTCTCCTGGAAGAGCTGCCTTCTCAACTCAATGCTCTGGTGCCCCATCCCCAATTGCCCTTGATGACGAATCAGCTTATTGGGTGGCCACTAGCGGTGTAGGACCTGGCATCTACTATGGAAGGTACAGCATGATCCTTCTGCATTCCAGCTGGTTATCTCATTTGCTATAGGGCTGCCACATCTGCTGCCTTAGGCCAAGTGGGCGTGACAGAGCGGGTGATTGGACCTGCTGGAGCTAAGATCCAGCATCAGCAGCAAAGTGGAACATGGGAGAATATCACAGGTCTACCCACCATTTGTGCCAATGGAACAACAGTTGCACCTACTGTTATATACAAGGGAGAAGCATTCCAAACAAAGTGGCTACAGGAAAACCCTTTGGATGCTAGGTATGATTCCCAATTGATAAGCTTGATAGAAGCTCATTCTGGTCTAGAATGGGATATCAGAAGAAAGGTTATACACCAGGTGAGATTGGTGTGGCATGGCTCAAAGACTGGGATACACAAACAAAAGCAAAGGCAGGCGGGAGGACTCGACTTCTCATTGTTGATGGCCACAGTTCTCATTACACCCTTGGCTTCCTGGAGTATGCATGGGATAACAACATTGTTGTACTGTGCTATCCCTCCCATTCTACTCATGTCTACCAAGGTCTCGATGTCGTCATCTTCAGTGTCTTAAAACGGGCCTGGAGTGATGAGTGAGACAAGTTCAAAGCGCGAGGACCTGCAGTGACCAAACTGAACTTCATGGCAGTCTATGCAAAGGCGCACATTTGCGCATTCACTGAGAGTAACATTTGGGCAACCTTTGCAAAGACTGGAATCATGCTGTTTAACCCTGATGTTGTTACTGCGGAGATGATGGCCCCTAGCCTTGAGACATCAACAATCAGTCTTCTCCCACTCAGACTTGCTAGCCCCATCTGTGAACTTGTTGATTTGATCTCTCACCACAATGCCCGGAAGCAGAAACAACAGGAGACAGAAACTGAAGTAGAAACACCTGAGATGGCTCCGGGATCACCAGATATGTCATACACACCTGTGCAACGTGCAGTTGCTTCATTAGCAACAACATCTTCATCATTTCTAGTATCAAACTCACCTATTCTGTTGATGTCAATGTTGCCACCCACTTTCACCATCACCATGTCGCCTATAAAGCAATGAGACACAATGATCTTAGACATGGCACCAAGCACAGATTTAGAGGCAAAGCTACAGGGAGCATTATGTGCCAGCAATGCAATGGTGGAGGCACAGAAGAAAGTGATGCAAGGGATGCAAGCACAGACTGTCTTGCATTCCATGTATCTAGAGGGCATGCAGGGACAATTGCAAGCTCAGGAAGAGAAGAAATTGAAGAAGAGAAAGACTGGAAAGATCAACATGGATGGCTGGGCAAAGATTTTAATGCAAGATGACATTGTTGCAGGTGTCCAGGAATGGCAAGACAGTCAGGATAAAGCAGTTGAAGAAGCTGCAGTGAAGAAAAAGGTGAGAGAGAAGTATACAGCAGCAATGGAGATATGGAAAGTACAAGGGATGGATCAGAAGGAGTGGAACATGGTCTTGAAAGGTGGATGGAACAAGGATGTGAAGAAATGGACAGTTGAAGGAGACAACGCAAAATACGAGTACCACAAGCCAAGATGGACAAAGCCAAAGATGCCAGTTATGGAGAAGGCCATTTGAAAACCTATGTTGGCCGATTTTAGCATGGAAGACTCTGACAGCAATGAGGAGGACAACAACGACGATGACTCAGAACCTGAGATGTTGGTAAATAATGATCTAGATAGTGATCAGTAATCACCTGATTTGGGAATCACACCCTGATGTGACTTGGGTAAATGACCCAGTTTCAACTAATAGCAACTTTTTGGACTGATTACCTTCATTGTGTACTGCAACATGGCTTGATAGTGGTTCTTAGGTGCCCAATATATGGCTGATATGTATTATGTGGATACTGTCTACTTAGAATATCTATCTGTGGTCTGTTGCCAATTTCCGGGGGTCATAAACATTTGGTTGTCCCAAAGAGGCATGAATGACTGTATAACTAACTTGCCATCCAATATTTAGGATAGAACTTAGTGTAAAACACCACAGCACTATGCCTGGCCCCAGCCCCATGTGCCCCTGCTTGTGGGGTGGAGTCCAGGTGATGCCACCCCCATGCTGCTGTGTCACCACTCTCCATGCACCACCCAGTGACACCTCATGCCACCACATCATTAGCAACCCACGCACTGGCATGTTGTTAGCGACCCCTGTGCTGCCATGTCACCACCCTCCATGGACCGCCCAACACCACTGACTAGCAACACCCCTGACCTGTGCTGCCCCCTGACTCATGCTGCCCCCCCTCACTTGCAAATGCGAGGGGGGGTGACTTATTTAGCTTATTTTTTATTTATATATTGCATCCAGCCCTGTGAGCCACTGCTCACAGGTGGAAATGTTTTTTTACTTAGTTTATGTATTTATTTCACTCCACTGGTAGTCAGTACATAATTTCTAAGCTTGTAATTAGTTAGTAGGACCAGTCAAGACCGCTTTGTGCCTGGTTCAGACTGGCTCGGACTACATCCACATGTAGACCAGTTGAGACCAGTTCGCAGACTGGCTGCGAACCCACACAGACTGGTCCGATAGTGTCCAGTCCAATCTTGAGTACATATTGAAAATTAATGGACTGGTCTGGTGTGGTCAGGGTCACGGCCCTCTTGAGGTTGATTGGTTGGGTCATCATGTCATGCTGTCAGAGGTAAGGCAGGATGGAGTGAACGCATGACAAAAGCATCAAACATGTTGTGAATGGGGAATGGAAACAAGACACAGAGTTCTTGAAAGGTTCAGGAACCTGAGGGCCAGAGTGTGCAGGTGGGACGTGTTCGTGCTTGACGCATCATGATCTAATCGACTAGTGATCAGTGCATGTGAAGGGGGCCAGCGACAGCAAATGAACAGAGAGATCAAGGCTGATGGCACTCAATATGGGAAAACATGCATGGGCATGGAATGGGAAACAGTGGACTTGTTAGTCCAGTCAGAGATGACTGAGAAAAGGGCCATGATGCCCTGTAACCATAGAAACAAGAAGACTTAAAGTAGAAACTACACCATTGTGGGTAGTTGTCTTGAGGGGATGCAAGCTGTCATGAGGGGAACTAACTGAATCCAAGAAAGGGGAGGGAAAGAAGCGTGCTCCATTCAAAAGGTGGGAGGACACCTTATATACAAAATGTGGGTACTGACTATATGCACATGTGATTGTGTGCGTACTCTTACACCAATCAGAACACAAGAAAAGAATGATAAAATGACAAGGAGGCGGAAATGCACAAAATGGGAAGTGTGGATAAAAATAGAATACTCAACAAATTTGGGAACAGGTGGTTGTTGGTCCGGTGTCATCAAGACCTCCTCTCTGAATGTCAGCTGCCAGGAATTGCTTGGGGAGGGGACTAACACCAAGGCCCTCAATTGACAAGACGTCACCTAGGCCCCAAGCAGGTGCAGAGTACCATCTGATGTGCCCCCTTGACCCTACTCATCTGGTACAGTGTTTTACAGTCCCCCACCTATTCCGGTCAGACTCCCTGGACTCCGGAAAGTCTGGGTGGATTCCAGTTCGTCTGGGTGGATTCCAGTTAGTCCAGGTGGATTCCAGTTATTCTGACTGATTCAAGAACTTTTTAACAAGTCAACCTCAAAATAATATTTTCTCATCCAGGATTGAACTCTCAACCTCCAGGTCTCAATTAACAAATTCAGTAGCAACGTAACAGGTAAGCCATAAGACCATGTCTAGGAAGTGATATTATTGTTACTTTATTACCTGGTTACACAATGTTTTTAAATAAAATAAATTACATATAAAATCATTGCTTGCAGGGGGGTGAGTGGTCATGGTCTCTGGCATCACAACGTGGCGCATTGACTGCATTTTTTATTTACAAAATGTTTCTAAATAAAATATATTACATATAAAATTAATGTATACAATGGGGTGGGGGAGTAGGTGCATCATGGTGTTAGCCACCACAGCCCCTCCCCTCCCCACATGTTGCCCCGCCGGTGCCACTAACATAGCACCCCTTTCCACCCCATGAGCGATGGCTCGTGGCAGTGGTCGTGGGTGCTGCTGTTGGTGCTGCCGTTGCCCCTCCCTCACTGTCCTCCCTGTGTCTCGTCACCCCCGGCCCATTGCACCCCGTCTCCACCCTGCGAGCAGTGGCTCGCAGCAGTGGTCGGGGTTGCTGTGTTGTGCTGTGGTGTGGTTGCCCAACCCCCCCTCCCCTCTCCCCCCCCAGCCACACCATTCCACCCACACTCCACCCCATGAGCAGTGGCTCATAGGGCTGGGCCAGGTGGTGCTAGTTGTAGGGTGGGCCACCTGTGGTGTCCCCCACCTCTTGGCACATCCCCGCATCCCCGGTCCTCTCCCCTCCCCCCTGGGCATCTCTCCCCTTGTCTGGGTGGCCCTCCCACTTGTCTGGTCATGTCATACAGTAGCCTGTCATGTCCCCCGCATCCTGGCATGTCCTCTGGGTTGTCTGGCATCACACCCATTGTCTGGTGTGTCCCCGGTGGTACGGTGCCCCCCCCCCCCCCCCATCCGGCCCCATCCTCCTCCTGGTCATCGGGGTGATGCATGGTGATGTGGCATTGGAGGGGGGTGCGGTTCGTGACATGACAACCGTGGTCTGGGGGCCATAGTATCCCCCTTGAGCCCCCCACTTCCCAGCTGAGTGGGGAAGAGGGGTGGTGTGTCAGGGGTTCATTGAATGCACACAAAAAAACTGAAAAAAAAAATAGTATATTAGTAAAATATAAATAGTGATAATAAAAAATACTTAGGGGGGGGGCCTGGGGCCCCCCATACTGTTGGACTGGAGGTGGCAGCATCGTTGTTGATGGGTGAGGGAAGGCGGGGGCAGTGGCAGTGCTGATAGGTGATGGAAGTGGGGCAGTGGTTGTGGTGGTGGCATTGGCAGTGGCAGTGGTAGTGGCATTGGCGGTGGCAGTAGTAGTGGTGGTGGTAATGGTGGCATGTGAGCAGGGTGAGGGGGTGGTGGTGGTGGCAGGAGCGTCGGATGGTGAGGAAGGGGGGCCTGGTTGATGGTGGTCATGGTGGGTGGCTGTGAGCCTGTGAGTGTGAGCTGGCAGTCACGGATGGGTCACAGGTGGGTCATGGGTGGTAGGCAGGCATGTGACTGGATGAGGAATCCAGGTATTCTGCTTATTCCGGCTTTGTTTGAGTTCAGGTAGATTCCGGTGATTCTGGTAATAAAATTTAATAATATATTTACCGGAATTAACTGCTACAGTGGAAGTACCATACAAAAAAAGTCCACCAGACTCCAGGGAATCCAACCGGAATCCGGCCAGAATAGGTGGGGGAGTGTAAAGGACTTGTCTGGTAGATCAGTCTGTCCAGTCAGAAATGGCTAGCCATGGGGAGGGATGCATGCAAGAATCTAGATCCTTGAAGAAAGGTTCGAAAAATAGATAAAAATAATTGAATAAAGGAAAATAAAATAAAAACCAGTAACCAGCCCTTCGAGATGGGTGCACAAATCTTGACAGGAATCTTGAGGACACATGATGGATGATAAATCCAAGAGATTGGCATGTTGAGTGAATTCCTGGGTCTTCAGGACTGTCTTGACAATCTACCAGAGGCTCAGAATTACAGAAGAGGTTTGTTAGAAATGCAAATAAACAATAAATGAAAGAAAGAAAGGGATAATACAAATACTCAGGGATCCCTGGCCATGTTGAGGGTCCCATGGGAAATGCCTCGGAAGTGGGAAGTTGACGGTGTAGCCGTGGGCTACACACGTGAGAGTCCATGTGGAGATAGTCACGTGACCGAAGGTTGACATCTGTAGAGAGTAGAGATAGACGAATCATCATCAATCACCACGACGCCGCCGCGTTCCCTGGAGCCGAGGTCTCGTACATCCTTCGCGCAGTCAGGCACCACGCCACCAACGGGTGTGTCATCTTCCCCTTCCACACTGGTCCCCAGTCTGCCCCAAAAGAGGCAAAAGACCAGATCGGACCAGACTTTTAAACTCTAGGTATCTGTAGGGAAAATATGGATTGGGGACTGCAAAGTGATTGGGCATGCTTGGGGATGGCAGCTGGTGAACAGAGAATGTTGTATGAGCAGTGTTGTCATGAGAGACAAACTCAAATCCAGGATTTGGTGCTGTTTGATATGAAGTTTAATGAGCAGTTAGCTGATGCTGCAGCATTGGTGTGTGTTGGATGGTTCAGGGCAGAACTCATCACCTGGCCACATCAAGAGGATCCAGGGAAAAGGCCAGTGAAGCATGGGGTTTCATTCAGTTCTGGATGGTCATGAAGGTGTTCTTTTATACAAGCAACAGGATCCTTTATATTTCCCTCTGTCGAGATTTTGAGTGCTCTGGCAAGTGCGAGAAGATCATTCTTTTTGTACTGCAACATGGGCACATCAAAGGTACAGGATTGCACATCATTGGCAATCCTGGCATTTTGTGCAACTGCATCAGCAATCCTTTGAGCATCTTGCTCAGGCTCAGCCCTCTCCTGTGCTTTCTGCCCACCCTCCTCAGTCTTGAATTGCACCCTATGATAGAATAACCCAGTCTCATCCATGTTAAAGTTATCCTGAAGCTCATAATGATAAGCTGCTGGATGCATTTTTGATCCTTCTTTACTGTCTCTAGATCTGCTGATGCAGCATTGCCATGGTGCTTAGATTTCATTCCTGGCCTTGAAATGAGTCAACCAACCCTTGCTTAAACCAAGACACTCATCCTGTGGGATGCCTGCCAGACCTGCAAACTTTGTCCACTTCTGGTGTAGCACTTCACCAGTGAGGAGAATATTGTCTGCCATTGCCTTCAACACCCACAGCTCCATCATTTCTATGACTTCTGGATGCTGTGTTTGACAAGCCCATTTTTCCATGTGACTACCATTGCTATCCACCCATTCTTCCCACCATTTCACTTCATCATTTACTCATGCAGAGACTAGAGGCTGCTTTATCTTGAGGTTTGGATATATTGAATCAAAGCGCCTTGCAGTTTTCAACTGATTTTTGCCATTTTCATGATACCAATCCAAAATTTCAATGCACTGGGCAAGTGTTGCATTCTCCTTCTTAGTGAAAACAGGTGCACTGCTTTCCTTGTTAGACAGATTCTTCTCACTGGATTCTTTAGCTTTGATTTCAGATCCTTTAGGTTGGTTTGTTACTGTGGTAGATACTGGAGTCACAACCATTCACATACATTTCTGCTTCTTGCCTACCACCCTGCTTAGGTCACTTGCCACTTCCTGTAATCTTTTTACAGCACCCTTTTGTGTATCATCAAGCCCCTCCAAACCTCTCTCATAATCCAAGGCATTTTCCAGAGTGTCCAAAACCTGTTGTTTGTCCACCAAATTTGCCTCATTGTCCAGCCATTTCTCATCATGTGATGAGATTGACTTCATCTCATGTAGCTGATCATGGAGCTTCTCTTTCTTAGCTTTAACTTGAGCCTGCAGGATTTTTAGCTCCTTTTTTGGGACCTCAAGGAGCTTTAATGTCATGAGTAGTTGAGGTTTGAGTATCAAAAATGTTGCTGTGGCCCATTGTTAAGAACTGATCCTGAGGCACAGGAACATGGTGGAGTCTAGCAGAGTTCTGAGGTGCAACAAGGACTTGGCTTCAACCTTTAAAAGGTTGTGCCCTTCTCTATGCTCAGTTATATTTACTGGTCTTGGCACTCAGTGCTGCAAACCATTTATCCACTATTTAATATACTTATTTTACATTCTATATACAGGGGAAGCAACACCCCAGAGGAGAGGGAGGCTTGTGGAAGCAGTACATTATATGCAAGTTGATGTTTGCTACTATTTGGTTCAAGCAAACAAACATGAACATGTTGCATCACATTCATTTTTGTTTGTTTGAATGTGAATAGAAAGTATTTGCAAGCAAGTATGCAGGTGAAAGCTGAGTTAGCCAAGGTGAAATTTTGCTGAGATGCTGGGGTGTTACTCTTGTCACAGTTGCTGCAAGGCTGTGTAATGTGCTGCATTTATGTGAATTATGGTCAACATAGCACAAACATTTCTTGTGGCTAGCTTTCCTTTACTATACCCTACACCTCCTCCACCTTTGGTCTGGCCAGACTTCACTACTATCCTTTGTAATCCTTCAATACCAACCACCACTTTACAAGCATTTGAGCTGTTTACTGCGGAGAGGCATGCCATGGAGCATTAGCAACCACATCCTGAACAAGGTGATCAGTGTATTTCTAAGGAATGGTTATATTCACTGAAGTCAAGAGATTGTTTGTGGCATTTTTGGTGCGCTTACCTATGCTTTTACCAGTAATAGTTTTATGTAACTAAGGAAATCACACAGCCTTTCTGCAGATGAGTATGCAATATGGCAAAAGCTTTGGAGATACCAGAAAAATTCACTACCACCTCCCAACATTCTTTTACTGCTATTGAGGGCCTTGTGCTGCTTTGTGCATGCTTTTGTTCTCCTGGAGACTTGTACAATCTATCCATGATATATGACCATCCTCAGTCTGCCATAACCAAGTGTATCAATGAGCTAGTGCAGTATGTCAATGCCAGATGGTCTCATCTCCTGGAATGTAATAGAAGACACCTCTTCCATCCTTCTCAGCTTGCATGTTATGCTGCAGCCATCCATCAACATGGTGCACCTCTCAGTTGTATTTTTGGCTTCATTGACTGCACTATTTGATGTATTTGCTGGCCAACCTGGTGGCAGCAGCAGGCTTACAATGGTCACAAGAAGATTCATGCACTGAAGTTCAAAGCAATCATGCTTCCAAATGGAATTATCAGACATCTCTTTGGCCCCATGGAGGGTCAAAGAAATGATGCCTACCTCCTTACACAAAGTGGAATACTCAAACAACTTGTTATGTTTGCCTTTTGAGAGGATGTGCCTGCTAATGCACCATTGGAACAGTGCACATTCCAAGTATTTGGTGATCCAGCATATGGCCTTGGTCCTCATATTATCAGCCCATTCTCAGGTGCAGGAGAGAGGACCAAAGAGGAGTTGGAATGGAATGCACAGATGTCAGCTAGATGTATTGAAGTCATCGCTTCTTGACTTGTTACCACGACGTGCACAGCCACATCTCTACAGCCCCTCATCGTTCCATCCGTCTTGTAGCTAGCTGCCCGTCTCTGATCACTCCGATCTGGTTCTCCTCCGACTGCCACTAGTGCATGTCGACACCGTCCCAGCCCACACGTGGATCGGGCGGCTTGATCCGGGGCAACCCGCGCGTCGAACCACCCACTCCCAGCCGAGCTCCCCCCTCTTCTGTCGCTTCCCCAGTGGCCTCTAGGCCTGCTGGGCGACCCCCAATCCACTCGCAGGCCGGCCCAGTCCGAACGCCTCGAACGTCTCCATCGCCGTCGCCTTACAGCCACAGCCAGGACACCCCTCGTGCGCCGCGCATCTCCAGCGCCTCGCAAGCCGCTTCCAGGGCCTTGACTGTCGTCACCGGCGGTCCCCCTAGCACTACCCCCTCGTCTGATGAAGAGGATGGGGACATGTACGACGTTGAGCCAGTGACCGAACTCGAGGTGAGAGTCCTGGTTGAGTCGATTATCCAGGGGGCCAATACGCTTGGCTCCCTCGCCTCTCAGGGTGCATCTGAGGAGCTGCTGCAGGCCAGCAATCCTGAACTCGTCTCCGCGTTGTCGGGTCTCCTTCGGGCGGCTGACAACTTTGGAGTCCCTCTTGCTCCGGTCATGGACCCCCTCAGGTCCATGTCGTTCGACTCTTTCGTTGACTTGTTTGACCGCGAGGCAACCCCTGCTCCAAATCAGGACGTGCCCATGCCCCTTGCGGCTCTGGCACGTCGTGCTCCCCCTCCACCGCGTCGAGGAGGGCTGGCCAACCGCCTCCCCCGCGCTTCCCGCCCCAAGGGTGGACGTCCACTCCCTGCCATCCCGCAGCAGAGAGCCCCTCCGGCTAGACCTGGCCCTACCCAGGCTCCCACTTTCGCGCAGGCTGCCCGGTTCAAGGGCGGCCACGTTCCTACGTCCTCGGTGGACGGCCTGGTCCGCATGGCCAAGGCGTTCCCCGAACTCCCTACCGCCAGGCTGGCTGCCATGCACCAGCAGGCCAAACCCTCCACGGCGAAGCCCAAGGCTTCGTCCACCGTCCATGGCCCGTCGCGGAGACAGGTCATAGTCATCATCCACGCGATCCCCGGAGAAGGCGGCATGCCCCCTCCCCCGGTCGTACTCATCAAAAACCAGGAGGCCCTCGAACGGGTCCGCCTGGCCCTCTCTCTTCACCGCTCCACCCTCCGGGCAGAGTCGGTTTCTCTGGCATATGGAGGGTACTCCATCGCCACCGATGCTGTGGCCTCCGCGGAGGACCTACGCATTATCCGTCAAGCGATTGCTGCGGCGTTCGTTGGGGACCACCTCCGCGTCACGGCAGAGCTCCCTTCATCCACATCGTATATGAAAATTATCGATGTGCCATTCTTCCAGGATCACCGACCCACCACTGTGGAGTCGATCCTCAACTTCATCGCCAAGTCCGGTCTCAAGGACTTGGTCGTCCTTAACGCTCCCCTCCGGATCGTACGAAACTCCAAGCAGTCTGACACTGCCACGGTCTATATGAACGTCTCTGACTCGATCAGTGGCGCACGCGCGAGAGCGCTCTCCAAGCGGACGGTCCAGTTTGGACCGTACGTCTGTCCCATCCGTGAGGCCCGGGCCAACCCCGGCGTCTCCCTGTGCCAACGGTGCTGGAAGTGGGGTCACCCGACCAACGCTTGCCGCGCCCCTCAACTCCGCTGCCCCACCTGCAGCGGCCCTCACCGCAAGGAGCACCACCGCACCTTAGCAGGCTGCTGTAAGGGCAATGCCAAGGCGACGCCCCCAATCCCACCCACGCCGGAGCATTCCGCGTGCCCTCATCCACCTCGCTGCCCGAACTGCCGCAAGGAACACGCAGCGGACGACCGTCGCTGCAATTTTTGGAAGCACCGTTTCGACGGTGACTGGATTAAGAAGCGTTACGCCGAGGTACGTGAGCACCGCGCCGCCCGCACCCTCTCATCTGACCCCTTCCCCGCAGGACGCGGTGGGCGAACGTAAATGAGTCATGTCTGGGACATTTCGTATCTACAAATTTTGTGTCAAAATGTCAATAGAAATTATGGACTCTTAGACACGCTACTTGAGTCGCAGAGCGGTGAATTCCACCTTCTGCTTATTCAGGAACCGCCCTGGAACCTAATAAGGCACGCGCCCTCATCCGCAACTAGGGATGGGGAGGCGGTGATTGGCGCCCCTATGCACCCCAATTGGGGATGCATGGTCCGACAAGCCGGGACAGATATTGCCCCGGCTCCTAATGATGCTGCCCCGTTCCCCAGGAACGATCGTGGCGAATTTCCACGCGTCGCTGTCTACTTTGACAAGCGGCTGCAGGCCCTGAGACCCAGCTACCGCTGGGATCTCATCGATCACCGTGACGTTATTGTTTTCACCTTGGGTGCGGGCGACAACCTCATTTTCCTTGCCAATGTCTATTCAGACAGGAACCACACCGGGATCCGCCTCCTCTCCGAGGGGGCAGAGACCTGGCCTCATCGCTTCCACCTTATCGGGGGAGATTTTAACTGCCGCCACCGCCTCTGGGATCCCCAGGGACCGGCAGCCAACGTACACGCGGACCGTCTTTTGGCGGCCACCACTCGTCTCGGGTTGTCGCTCTGCCGTCCTGATGAGGCAAAGCCCACCCACTATCCCTACAACACTGAGCTCAATCCCACCGTGATTGACCTCCTTTTCATCAACTCAGCAGACGAAGCTGTCACTGAGCACACCATCTTCCCGGAGCACCGCGGGTCCTCGGATCATGCGCCCCTCCTGGTTAATCTTCGGACTCCCTTCTATCGCGTGCCACTGCGGACGAAAGGAATTGCTCCGGACTCTGACGAGGAAACGGCCTACCTTCAGGACGTCACCACTCGGCTTTCGGCCCTGTCCAACTGGACGGGCAACTCACCGGTGGAGGTGGACGAGGTGGTGCAAGCCATCTCCGAAGCGTTTGCAACGGTGTGGCGCACCCATGCCCGGTCTAAGAAGATCTGTAGCCGCTCCAAGGAGTGGTGGTCAGATGAGTGCCACACAGCTCTCGAGGAATTCCGGGACTCCCGGGATCCTGAGGACTGGAAGATGTTTAAGCAGGCTGTCAAAGCCGCCAAGCGGGAGTTTTTTGATGCGCGCATCAAAGAAGTCTCTTTTACTAATCAGCGACCCTGGGACTTGATGCCCTGGGTCAAACAACGTAACCTCCCATTGTGCGAGGCCATCTCCTATGGAGGTGTCCCTTGTAACACATTGGAGACACTCTGGACGGCGCTGGATGGCACCTACAACGCGGCCAATGACCGCCCTGTAGACCTTTCAGTGCTGGACGACTACGACCCCCTCCCCCCCCGGGAGTGGGTTCCCTTCTCCCTGCTAGAACTGCGGGAAGCTCTCAAAGCGTGTTCCTCACGCTCTGCTCCGGGGCCGGACCACGTTACGTGGTCCTTCCTCAAACGTTGGGCCAGTAATGTTGAAATTGCCGAGCTCTTTGTCCGCATCGCCGAGGCGTGCGTCACTCTGGGCCATTGGCCCTCTCATTTCAAGGAGTCCACTTCGGTCATCATACCGAAGCCTGGAAAACCTAATTACTCCACCCCGAAGTCGTTCAGGCCCATTGTGCTGTTGAACACTCTCGGGAAGTTGGTCGAAAAGCTGCTGTCTAGGCGGCTCCAATTCGACGGCGTAGCACACGGCGTCTTCCATCCTAACCAGTTTGGAGGCGTTGCCCAGCGTTCCACTGAGGACGCTGGAGTCTACCTCACCCACCTCGTCCATGCGGGGTGGACTAAGGGCCTACAAACGAGCGTTGTCGCCTTCGACATCGCTCAATTCTTCCCGTCGCTGAACCACCAGGTTTTGTTGGCGATTATCAAGAAGTTGGGGTTCCCACCTTGTGTGGTGAACTTCTTCCGCTCGTATCTGGTAGGCCGCTTCACGACCTACAAATGGAACACCGACACCTCCGGCAGGTTCTCTGCTGACGTCGGGGTGGGGCAGGGCTCGGCTCTGTCCCCAGTCTGCTCGGCGCTATACATTGCGCCAGTTATGCGTCTCTTCTTCGCCCGCGTCCCCCGGCCGCTGGCGGACTTGATATCTTATGTTGACGATGGCACGCTCATCGCACAATCTAAACGAGTGGAGGACAACCTCCCTAAGCTTGTGGACGCCTACAACGAGGTGTTCCGCCTCTTCACGGCCCTCGGACTGGTGTTGGAACACGCCAAGTCCGAGGTCTTCCACTTTTCTAGAGCACGGGTGGCGCCCAACCCCCCCATCGACCTCGGTGTCGCCCCCTTCACCGGGGCCACCCCTCTCAGGCCCAAGCCAATATGGCGGTACTTGGGCTTCTTCTTTGACCGGAAACTGTCCTTTAAGGAACATGTCCGGTTTTACACCACTAAGGCGTTCACGACCGTGAGCGCCATGCGAATGCTTGGCAATTCGTCCAGGGGACTCTCCCCGGCGAACAAGCGTCTACTCTACAGGTCCTGCGTCATCCCAGTGGCGACGTACGGACTTCGTCTATGGTTCTGCCGAGGTACCCGTACTAAAGGCATGGTCAAGGCCCTGTCCCAGATGCAGCACACCGCTGCCCGCTGGATCACAGGCTGTTTCCGCACGACTCCTGTCAGTGCGATGGAGTGTCTCGCCGCCCTGCTGCCTATGCCTCAGGTGCTGCGCCGTCTGGCTGATAAGAGCTGCCTTCGGACAGCTACTTTGACGCGCACGCACCCCGTCCGAGCTATCTTGGAAGGGGACCTGGTGGGAGACGCCCCCCGGCATGCGCTGGGTCTTCAGGCCCTCCCGCCCGTCGCCCGACGGAAAATTGTGTCCCCCGCAGCGGACGAAATTACCGTCTGTGCCCTCTCTGATGAGCCCTTTGAGGCCTATGGCCCCGAGAGCCAACCCGGAGATCGGTTACTGGACCTGTTCTCGGACAGGATCTCTATCTACCGCCCGCCCCCTAAAGGGACGGACGAACATAAAGAATATCCCGGCCGTCTGGACCGCGTCTTGGCTCTGGCCAGGCTCAATCCGGACTGTCTCATCGTTGGATGTGACGGGTCAGTACCCAAGACAGCCCACCAGGCCGCGGCGGCCGCCCTTGTGTTCCGCGGGAACCAAGAGGTCCGCCGTGCTACCGCGTTCCTCGGTCGTGCCTCAGCGACCGATGCCGAACACCGTGCCCTCCACCTCGGCGTATCCGCAGCTGTGGCTGCTGGATGCAAAAAAGTGGTGGTATTTTTGGACGCCCTCACGCTTGCTGATGCGTGGGTGGACTGCTCCCCGACGGGGGGTCAACAGCATGCCCTCCGGCTGTGTCGCCTTCTACGGCCCTGGTTCGCGCTAGGCCAGGACCATCAAATTCACCTGTGGTTCGTCCCCTCCAAACTGGAGTGGGCGGTTCACAAGCAAGCTCATGACGTCGCAACGTCCCTTCGACTGCCTTTGGGGATCTCCCCCAAAGCCACTCGCAACTGGCTGATCGCGTCCTTCAAGGACACGGCAGAGAAAGACTGGGGTGCCCGCTTTGCGGACCCCAAGTACCAAGGGAGGAGCTTCCTGGACCTAAGGGCCCAACGGAAGACCCCCGCGACGCCCACCACCTCTGGCTGCGGGCCCTGGCTCAAAGAAACTGCTTTTGATTGCAGATTGACGGCCCGACTATGTCGGTGCATCACGGCACATGCCCCCATTGGGAGCTACCGCGACCGCTTCTTCCCCAGTGAGGAAACTCACTGCTCCTGCCCCCCCCGGCCTTTCCAAGACCGGGACCACCTGCTCCGCGTGTGCCCACACGTGACGCGCAAGAAGCACCGGCAGGGCCCACGATTCATCGCGGACCTTGTCGAACTCCTCGAGGCGAATCCGCGTGCATTCGCCTTTGCCCCCCCAGAAGGGTGGGATCCGGGATGAGGGTTACGCGCAGGGCGTATGACCCCCGTCTGGTGGCTTGGTGCGCCTGATGGCCGCCGAACGCGCGCTCGGTCTCCGAGCCTGCGATGTTTCTGTCGGTAACGCCGAACCTCGGGTTCGTCGCTGGCAAGGTTGGGGGGCCCGCCTGTTGGCAGGTACCGTCCCATGCGTGGGGCGGCTAAGCGAGGAGGGGTTGTACTCGGGCAACCGAGGGACTCCGAACCCCGTCGGGCCTTATGGCTGGCGGGTTGGTCGACCTGCGGGAAGGCCTATAATCCTCATTCCTGGCCGGCGCGTCAGTGGGCGCGCACGACTAATAGGGGCCGTGCAGGGGCTTAGTGGGGGTAGGACACTGGGTGTGTTAGTACGCGCCGTTGGGAGTGCCGGCGAGCCGGTTCGGGGAGGCGCCTGAGCGCCCTCGGCCTGTAGTCCGGCCATGTGCAACAACCCTAACCCTAGGGTGCGCCAGCCTTCACGCACCTCTGTGCATTATCGGGGCTGTAGTCTCCCCTTCAACTTACATTGTATACCCGCCATCTCTTGTAGTAGATAGCCGTGGACTGCGTCCGTGCACCACGTTAAATATTGTTGAACAAAAAAAAAAAAAAAAAAAAAAAAAGATGTATTGAAGTGGAACATGGTTTTGGGATTGTCTCAAATTTGTGGCCATTCCTCAATGCAGGCTGGAAGATGCATCTCTACAGCTCACCAGTTGGTGTTATTACTGAGTGGGAGTTATACTGGCTAATGGTATCAACTGCCTTCATCCTAATCAGGTTGCTCAGTACTTCAATTGTCTTCCACCCTTGCTCAAAGAATATTTCCATGATTAACATTAAATATCATACATAATATAAAAGATCCATTGGAAAAAGGAGCACGTGAACAACCTGAGGCTTTCCCATGTTGTTCTGCAGGTATGCAGAGGCTTGGGAACTACTGTGTCTGCTATACATAATGCTGCAATGTGAGTCTCAGGCTGTCTTGGAAGGAGGACTCTTGCTGTGACAGTCACTCCTATCTAAATTGGATTATGATCTCATCAATGTCTCATGAAAAAATAACTGATGTAAAATTCAAGTTAGCCAAGGTGTTGAAATATATCAGTTGTGAATACTCTCTAATGCAATGTGACATATTCATGCTCATTTACTGGAACAAAATAGTAACAAACATTAACTTGTATATAATGTGCTGCTCCCTCTCCTCTGGGGCATTGCTTCCCTTGTATATAGGATGTAAAATAAGTATATTAATAACTATAGATAGTAGTACATAAGTAACTATGTAAATGGTTTTCAGCACTCATCTGAGTGCCAAAACTGCACCTGATAATACCACTAAACACCTCTTATTAGAGGTGGAGAGGTACCCTGTCTCCGTCTCTAACAAGAGTAGATTTAGCTTGTACAGCCCTCCATGAATAAACCTTGGTTAATAACTGCTCACACTTAGAATATCTTTCCATTGCCAATGGCATGTGCTGGGCATCAAGGGCAGTGTGTGGCAATGGCACCATCAACCATGTGCTATCCCCAGCACTGGTCTCCATCACTCCTGGCCTCTCACAGCTGTCACCCTGCCTCCTCCTGCCTTCTTGCTTATCATCTATCATGGTGTCCCCCTGGTTTTTCCCTCATGCCTACCATACTTTGCACCCATCTTTGTAACAGGTATTTCTACCTTCTCCTCATCTCTCCTCCCTGCTTATCCCTTGCTATATGCAGCATTGCAAATCTCAACATCCTTTGCACTCAATGCCAGTCATCAAGTATATCATGTCATAGCATATTGTTACATGGTGTGTAGGTCAACAGGGGTACAGGAGGGATATCGGAGGAGCAAGGATAGGGTCTATACAGGCAGTGAGGCCTCTATCTAATGTCAGTCACTATCATCTTCCTGATCACTGATGAATGCTCTGCTCTTCAGTGCTGGTGGGAGTTGCTTTTGGCCTTTGACATGGCCACAGTATTGCATTTCCTCTTCTTCTTAGGTGGCTGCTGCTGCTCCTCAAATTTGCTGTCCTTGCCCTCTCCATCTTCTTCCTTGTCATTTCAGCTGCATATCCCACCTTGTTTCTCACCACTCCTGAGGACGCCCCTCTTGCCACCTTTGGCCCTCAACTTACCCTTGTCTGACCTCTCTTTCCTCTTCTTTACCACCAACCCACCAGCCACTTCCTTCACTGCCAGTTTCTCTGCATGAGCTGCCTGCTGCCTTCACGATTGCACTATCCATTTGCAATCTTCAATCCTGTGAGCCTGGCATAGGTTTCATATTTCATCAATGGTGCTGATTTCGGAGGGATTGACAAATTTGATTGATGATGGCCACCCAACCAGCTCAACCTTATATTTGCTGACTATGTTATGTTTGTACTTTACATAGGACATAACCATGCTCCTGAGGTTCAAGATTGCAAGTGGGATAAGTTCTCCTTTGCCCCCCCCAACTAAAAGATACCATCGTCAATGTGCATCTGACAAAAGGTAATGGAATCCTCACTCGTGGTCCTCATGCAGGCCCACTGCTCAAACCTGGCAAGGAATTCCATAGGTTCAAGTTTCAGCACCTCAGAGACAAAGGCAATAGCATTGTCAGAGTTGACCCACAAAGCCCTGTGAGCCTCCCAAGGCAGGAAGCCATGAACAAGCAGAACAGGCATTCATGAGGAAGTATATGCAAGGGGATATTGTTGAAATATACAGAGAATAGCACCATTCCACCCAACTTCTGAGTTTTGAACCTATTGTACTTTATTGTAGTCTTTGCTCGTGTCTTGTGGTATACCCCAACCCTCTGTAGTTGCTTTAATTTGTAATACTGCTGTTCTGTATTCTGTATCAAAATTGGGAGGGAGTTTATTATGGATTTATC
Organism: Tricholoma hemisulphureum; assembly: GCA_964034925.1. Taxonomy (NCBI): domain Eukaryota; kingdom Fungi; phylum Basidiomycota; class Agaricomycetes; order Agaricales; family Tricholomataceae; genus Tricholoma; species Tricholoma hemisulphureum. The sequence continues at coordinate 1,711,043 of OZ035930.1, read as the reverse complement.
TATAAATATCACAATCACCACAACATCATAGTAGTCAGAAAGTATGTTCTATGAATCTGTGGTGAGGTTCTCTCATCTGGAAGGTCTTATAGAGTATTGGAACCAATGAACACTTCCTACATGCATATGCCACAGACAACTCAGAGTGGGATACCAGAAGTACAAGGTCAAGGTGATAATGTAGTATGTATGTGTACCAGTGAAGTGGACAGTTTAACATCATGATAACAATATAACAACTTCAAAATTACTTCACAACTTATAGGGTGCTCAATGACTAGTAAGGTTGCTTGGCACCTACACACTTTATTAGATTTAGTCAATGAAGTATACTAACTTCGCACACTGAAACTAGGAATAGAGCATACAGTATCTATACTTTTGACTCAAGTGACTCAAGTTAAGTAACATGATTACAGGTGAGCATTCCACAGCTCAGCCTCATACAAATAGTATTGGGATAGCAAGCCTAGAGCTATATCCAAGACAGTAATAATATTTATATCAATTACTGAGACTTTAACATTCTGTAGTATATATACTACATGTAATTGTGTACATGAGACAATAACTCCTTGACCTCTGAGACACTCAGAGGGACACCCCCCTTCGTCCTAAAGCCTCTCCTAAGCTTCCTGCAACACTCTCCTAACAGGTTATGGGCCCTGGCCTTATTTAAAACAATCCAAAAATATGTCTCAACTGATATATAACAATGAAGAATTTGTTCCGGACAGTGAAGATGATGACCTCTACATCCCAGAACATGATCAGGATTTAGCTGATTATATAGAATTATTTGGGCCATCACCAACTGCCTCTAGTAGAGAAAAAGCACAGCCACCCGTGCCCAAGACAAAAATTACCCCTAAACAGAAAAAACCCACAATCCTCCTCATCCACACCAAGGAATATTCCAATGTCAATAAAATCTCAGATCAGGATCATCTTACTGACGAAAATTGGCATGAGTGGAGAGAATGAATGAAAAGGGTATTTATTAATTGTGATATAACTGGATATATTAATGGGGCTGTAAAACACCCAAATGAATCCAGGTATCTTGAGGGGGCACGTAATTGGGACAAAAATGACACCTGGGCACAACAAGTTATTATACATAACATTACTTCTTCGCAAATGAATCACGTCAGATCAAAAATAACAGCAGAAGCAATGTATTCCGCATTATTGGTCACCCATGAAAATAAGGCACACCAAACTGTAAACCATATACAGCGCCTATTACATGAAACTAAGGCCAACGTTACCGACAACCTCCTAAAGCATATGGATGTTCTCAAGTCTTACTGAGACTGCATCAATAAATTTTCTAATACAGAATTCCATATTTCTGACACCCAATTTAAATCTATTATATCAGCATCCCTACCATCGAGCTGGCAAACATATGTCGAACCATATAATGGCAACACAAATGATCCAAATGATATGGACCTGAAGCACCGACTGTCATCAGATGCATTTATAGGATTATTGCAGGAGGAATATAAACTTTGGTTGAACAGAAATGGGAATAATAATGGCACTGGCGGAAGCATAAATCTGGTGAAAACCCAGAAAGCTACTGGTCCCAGTAAATCCCTGGAAAATCGTATCACCAACAGAAAATCCTCCATAAAATCATATTGCGATCATTGTAAGCATGCCAGACATTGGACTAGTAAATGCCAAAAGTTTGATGGGAACAAATGCTGTAATTGCAGGAAATTCGGTCACCTAGCCAAAAATTGCTGGGGGAAGAGAAAAGAAAAGACAAAAGAGAGGAAGCCTGGGGACACATCTAATAATATAGAAGAACATATAACATTCTCAACAGATGAAGAAGGTTATAATTTTGATGCATGTAATAACAATGCCATAATTGATGAGCGTCTGATCTATTATGATTGGTTGGCCAACTCAGCAACAACTTCACATGTAACACATCAAAGAAACACATTTACTTCCTACACGCCAAAGAAAAATATTTCCGTAACTGGTGTGGGCAGAAAAGAGGCGAATGTGGCAGGACAAGGAACTGTCAATTTAATGTCAACATGCAATGAAGAAAAATATATTATACATCTACAAAACGTTTTACACGTTCCTGGTACACGAAATAATTTAATTTTGTTAGGGAGATGGGATGCAGCAGGAGGAAAATATATTGGAGGAAAAGGGGAAATAATTCTTGTCAACAAAGATGGCAAACCTATTGCACATGGCAATAAAATCAATAATCATCTCTATAAAATGGAAATGATTATTAGAGACCCAGAAAATACTACCAACAACAATGGAAAAAATAAAACTTTTGTAGGAAATGAAAAGTTGCCTAGTTGGGAAACATGGCATCTTTTTTTTTTTTTTTCTTTTTTTTTTTTTTTTTTTGTTCAACAATTTATAGCACGGTGCACGTAAGCAGTCCGCGGGCAAACATGGCATCGACGTTTTGGACATATCAGATATACTGGATTGCAAATGTTATTTGAGGGAAAAATGGTGAAAGGTTTTAATGTTGATCTGGATACTCCAAAACCAGATTGTGAGGCATGTATAGCTGCAAAACAACACATTAAACCATTTCCAAAATCAGTCAACCGAAAAACTGAATCCACAGAATTAACATATATAGATTTATGGGGAAAATATTCTGTCAAATCCATCAATGGAAAACATTATTATTTATTGTTCGTTGATGATGCTAAAAGGTATGTCACTGTCGAATGTCTGAAAGAGAAAAGTGATGCGGCACAGGGTGTAATGAATTACTTGGCCTACTTAAAAACTCAAGGCTGAAATCCAAAAGGAATTTAAATAGATTGCAGAAAGGAATTTATCAATGAAAAACTTGACAAATATTCCAAACAGCACGGAATACAAATTAGATTAACCACGCTGTACTCCGCATTACAAAATGGCATTGCAGAACAAATGAATAGGAGACTAGTGGAACTATCGCGTGCAATGTTATCCACAAGCTTACTGCTGGAATATCTCTGGGAGTACGCAATAATGCATGCCGCATATCTCCGTAATTGATCATATACAAAGCACCTTCAGAAATTAACTCCCTATGAGGGATGGTATAATCAAAAACCAGATGTGTCACACCTGCATGAATTTGGTGTGCCAGTTTGGATATTATTACAAGGACAAAAGAGGGAAAGAAAATTACTCCCAAAATCAAAGCGGTGCACTTATCTCTATCTCAGATATGATAATGGTGCCAACGCAGTCAAATATTACAATGCTGAAATGCACAACATTCTAACTTCATGGAACTTCAAACTAATGACTAGCAATGTAAATCCCAAACCATCCAAAGACGTAACTTTAATACCCTCAATGCACGAGGGGGAGTCTGACAGAGATGCATCGCCAATGGATATTACGGATACTGAGGAAGCACCGATCAAAAGCCCACCAATCACAAAAGAAGCACCAATCATACCGATCACAGGGGAAGCACTGATCAAAACACCTCTGAAGAAGCAATCTTGGAAGCAGAAACAAGACAGAATTAACGGTCCCGAAGATCGCATTGATATTAACAAACCACGCACGATGCGTGCAATGCAAGACAAGGAACTGTGTAGAATGTGTTGGGATAATGTATACAAAAGTATACAGGCAAGCCAAGGCAGTTAACATGCCTGGGGAATATTGCCAGAATATGCTAAGTCATATTAACACATGTGTTAAGCTAGGACAACACTAGGGTTAGGGCTAAAGCACATTAACCATAACCCTAGGGAATGGACAGTTAACACATGCAGAGACATAAAGGGGAACCCACAGTTAACACATGCTACAGGATTACTCATACTGCAGCATGTCTATGATAGCCTATCCAAGACAAAGCTATGGATAGAGTGTCTATGACACACCCTGCAGGAAGTCTAGGACTTAGAGCCTGTTCGGTAAACGGATGTGTGTGAAATATACGCCGTGAGTTCCAATCTTGTCAAGGCGGTTGCCGTCGGAGCTGGAAGTATTGCCACTCCCCGATGAGCGATAACGCCCATGATCTCTGGCTGGTGCGGCGACACCTCGTTAGTGTTGCTGCTGCGGCCGTCACAGCTTTTTATCTCCACTGTTTGTCTATCTTCATGGCCAATCCTTCTGGAGCAGCTACTGCATCCCATCAATGGGCTGATCACGAAACAGAGGCAATCCTACTTTGTTTCATCGCGAAGAAGTCAGAGATTGGCGAGGCTGGTAATTTCAAGAAGAAGACATATCTGGCTGCTGCCGGAATGATCCCAGGTCAGAGCAGGACGGCAGAGCAGGTGAAGACAAAATGGCAGGCAGTGAGTGACCGGTTTCATGGTTTCAGATAGATTGTTGATAGATCGAAGTTGAAAGCAATATATCGCGCCATTCAGAGCTATCAGGATACCTCAGGTGTGCACTGGGACACCACAGATAATGAGCACGACATTGGGAGAGGGGCAAATATCATGACAGATGCTGAAGTAAAGGTATGGCAGACGATGATCGATTCGAAGGTATCTCATTACTAGGTTGTTATTCAAGACTAAAAAGAAGCTGACCACTCTTTCATTTCATTTAGAAAAATCATCCGATGAAACCCTTTCGTAACAAGGGTTGGCGATGGCTTCGGCACATGGAGAAAATCATCCCCATTGCTGGTGCGACCGGTGCACACTCCTATGCAGCAACCGAAGCTGTTCCACCATCTCTAGCTGCTGATAATGATCAAGAATCTGACCACGCGTCGCCACAGGCTCCCCTTCCTAATGAACCTATGGATGTTGACTTGGCGGCCCCTTCCGCTTCCGCTTCCGTTCCCACTTTTGCTTCCGCTTCCACCTCTGCCTCTGCCTCTATCTCTGTCGACATTTCACTGCAACCAGCTGCTAAACGACAACGCTTATCTGATGACGGCAACACCTCCACAGTCCATACCACTAGCTCTGCCATCCCGTCTGATACAGTGAGTGTGAAAACGCTCTCTGTTCCATCTATCGGGAAAAAGACTAAGATGTCAGCAACGGAAAAGAGAAAGGGAAAGGCCAAGACTGCTTCCCCCCATGCCTCGGTCCGCTCATCATCAGGTCCCTCCACCTCTCAACGCGTTGAAAAGGTTACTCCCGCTGTCGCTCTCGTCGAATTACATGGCAGCATCAAAGACATGACTCAAGCAATACTCATCGCATCCAAGCCTCCCGATTCCGCAGAAGACAAGGCTGCAGTGCGATGCCAGGAAGCAGTCCGTCTTGTACAAGAACGTGATGACGGACTTTCCGTCATGGAGAAGGCTGCTCTTATTGTGTTCTTTGGAGATCATGACAAGGAGGTAGATATGTACATAGCTCTCGAGCAGGATCAGCTTCGACAGGCTGTTATCAAGCAGTGGATTGGGCATGTCTGATTCAGTTGTATGTAATTGTCATATGTAGTCGCTTTCTCGTTTCACTGTTGTTACAATATGTACTTGTACACTACTGGATTCCAATGTCATCAGCTTTGCCTTTGCTGCCCTGATTGTCTCCATCTTCAGTCATCATCTTCAGACTCATCATCAGACTCATCATCATCAACCTCATCCTCAAAGTCCTCCCCAAATGCAGCATCCCTATCAATGCCCCGTTCTGCACAGATGACAACATAATCATCCCACATTTTCTGAGCAATCACATCCCTGTGAAGATCCACATCATTGGCTCCCATCAATGTGGTATCTTCATCTGTCTCGTTGTACATCTGCCCCCCACCATGACCATCAGGGGTAGCACCTGAGATAGGCTGGTCACGAGGGTTGTGAATAGAAATGAAATTGTGAATGGCAGCCAGTGCAGCAGGGACCCTTGCTTGCACTTCCAAGCTATATTCTGGTGCCAGCAACAAAATTCGGAATCAACGCTTCAAAACACCAAAAATACGCTCAATGGCATTGCGTGCTGATGAATGGCGTAGATTAAATAGCTCTTCTTTGTTCTGAGGCCTTGAATTGCATTATGAGCTGGATTCGATAGAAAGGAATAAAAAAACCTTTACCTGACATTTGCACGGCCCCATTCTGCAAGATGATAGCGTATACCTTTGTAAGGAATGAGGAGCTCCTTGCATGATGGAAAACCAGCATCAGCAAGATAGTATCTTCCTTCTGGGACTTTGAGGTCTCTCAAGCGTGCATCATCCCAGATTCGTGCATCAGATGCAGAGCCCTCCCAACCACATAGACTGTATACAAAATGGAGTGCAAAGGAACAGGCAAAAAGGCAGTTCTGAGAGATGAATCCTTTGCGGTTCCGATAAAATGGTCGATCAATAGAAGGGGGTGCACAGTGGATATGGCTGCCATCTATAGCTCCAAGTGCATCCTTGAAGTAGGGCCAAAGTTTGGGGTTACGGCGAATGTGACGAGGGAGTTGGTAACCAGCCTTTGGTAGCTGCACAAACTTTGTGTAGAAGGGTGGAGAGGAGAAAACAAATAGCATTCTTCGAAAATATCTGCCATTAAATAGCTGTTAAAATAATTCCATGAAGAGTTGGTTTTTACGCACCGTGATATTGTTTCATTTGATCTTTGGAATCTTTCACCGACATGCCTGATAGTCAAGCCTGTCACACACATATACAGAAAAATTGCAAGTTGTTCCTCCAGAGATACATGTCTTGAACTTTGGTGGCCCATATCTTGAAGCTCCTCTATGAGAGCACTGAAAACCTCAAGGCTCACACCAAGTTCAGTGCGAATTCGGTCAGGGTGACCACAGAGAAGCTCCAGGACCCAGGCTTCCCCAGAGAGCACAGAGGTGTGGTAAGCCTCTCTGGTATACAAGGGTTGCAGTATGTTGGCAGTAGCAGATACAATAATGCTAACAATAAGGGCTACATACTGGATAATCCGTCGTTGTCTTTGCCAGTGTGCATGTAGGGGATTATCCATCGATGATCGGGGGTGGTGATGACAAATGTTTGAAGCCCCGACGGCTGATGTCGGCAATCTCAAATCACAAAGCAGATTATGCAAACTTTTCTCACACACCCTGTTACCGAACGGGCTCTTACCAAGCCATGATATCATATGTCACTATTATTGTCACTATTATAGGGGATATGACATAGTTATTCCATTATTAACTGGTACAGGGGTCTATTACAGAATACCTCCTTTATATATTAAAGGAATGCATTACACTATACCTCCTAACTGTGTAGTATAAATATTGCACATCTTGTAGGAGATGATAATAACATTCCTCCCTGTGGCAGACTCCCTCATACACTTATCTTTGACTTAAACTCAATACCTCAAAAACCTCGTCCTCATCTTGTGCTCAACTTCCTGATCCCAATAGAATGCATGGAGTTTGTACTGATTATAAACCTCAATTACACCTTACAGAAGAAGAAAAAGTCAAAAATTACAGTGATAAAATTCAAGCCTATGCAATGATAGCCAGAGACGAATTAAATAGTCTCAAAGACATGGAACAATCCCCGGAATGGACGGAATGGAAAGAGTCAATGAAAATTGAATTAGACTTGCTCAAAGAAAAAGGTACTTGGGAACTTGTCAAAAAACCTCCAGATGCCATTCCGATCTCAAATAAATGGGTATTTATTCACAAAAGAAATAAAGAAGGGGAAATTGTATGATATAGAGCATGGCTAGTTGCAAAAGGGTATGCACAAAGACCTGGTTATGATTTCACAGAGACCTTTTCACCAGTTGTTCGAATAGACACGCTCCAAGCAATTTTAGCACTCGCATCAGAGAAGGGTCTAAAAATACAACAGATGGACGTAAAGGGTGCATACCTCAATGGCATGCTACAAGAGACTATATATATGAAACAACCTGAAGGATGTAAAGATGGAACAGGCTGAGTATGCAAGCTAATAAAACTGCTTTATGGATTAAAGCAGGCAGGCCACGAGTGGAATAACCAATTTGATGGTAAACTTAAAATTCATGATTATGGACGATTAATTGCAAATCCTTGTGCATATATTTGACAGGACGGAGAAGACATAGGCATCATAATGGTATGGGTAGACAACACCCTGCTCTTTGCGTCAGCAGACAAAATGATGGTGCATTAACATCAGAATGGGACGTTACTGACCTAGGAGAGCCTAGTAAAATTGTGGGCATAGAAATTACATGCACCAATGATGGCATCAAAATATCTCAAGAAAAATATATTGAGAATGTCCTTCGTAAAGAAGGCATGATTAATGCAAACCCTGTTGGAATGCCAATGGATCCAAATATTAAATTAATCAACAACCCAGATTATAATGAGCTGAATCGGAGTAATTCATATGCCAAATTACTGGGATGTCTACAATTTATTGCAAATTCCACATGACCTGATATTAGCTTTGCCGTCAATAAACTGGCAGCATATACCACCAACCCGGGCTTACAACACCACAGTGCAATAAAGTGGATACTATTACTTAGCAGGTATGAAAACTCTTGGAATTATTTATAGAGAATCCCAAGATGAGACTGGAAGTGATAACCTCTTCCATGGATATGCCAATGCATCTTTTGCAAATTCTGAGGACCTCAAATCCACCATGGGATATATTTGCCTGACAGCAGGGGGATCAATAACTTGGAAATCAAAGAAACAAACAATTATTGCATTATCCTCAACAGAAGCCAAATATGTGGCACTATCTGAAGCTGGACGCGAGGCCACATGGCTAAGAAATTTGTATGGTGAACTCGGATATACCCAAGAAAATCCAACAATAATTAAAGGTGATAATGAAGGGTCAGTAATTTTAACTCATAACCCTCAATTTCATCAGAGATTGAAACATATCGCTATACAGCATCATTGGGTCTGAGATCTAGTCACCAACAAAATTATTGATATTCAAAACTGTTGTGATCCTGAACAAACAGCGGACATATTAACAAAGGCTTTGCCAAAGCCAAAGTTTTCATGACATAGGGAAGAGATGGGAATTCAGTCAGAAATAACCCAGTAGCTTTCCTCGAGTGTGAGTTGTTTTTTCCCATTGGGTTTTACATCATACAGAGGTTTTAATGCACCTGGAAGAAATAATAACTATTCCACCCTAGATTTCAGGGGGAGTAATGATTTCCAAACTATTCCTCAAACAGCCACCTAGGCTTGAGGGGGAGTATTGGGATAGCAAGCCTAGAGCTACATCCAAGACAGTAATAATATTTATATCAATTACTGAGACTTTAACATTCTGTAGTATATATACTACATGTAATTGTGTACATGAGACAATAACTCCTTGACCTCTGAGACACTCAGAGGGACACCCCTCTTCATCTTAAAGCCTCTCCTAAGCTTCCTGCAACACTCTCCTAACAAATAGTTTATTCCTCAACCACCATATCAATTAGTGGCACAGGCAGCCATAGTTGACATTGGTGAACACTCCTATTAAGAAAACAACCACACCATATATTCAATAGGAATTCAATCATGTGATCCTTTATCTTGAACATTGAACGACCATGGCAAAGGGGCAAGGCTCCTCATCCTCCAAACATATCTCCCTCCTAAGCTCAAGGAACACTAAATGTGGCTGCATCAACATGGAGAAGACATTGGGTCCCCAGGGAGTTCGAGATTTTTGGGCTAAGGCTCACATTGCACTTCAGACAAAGGTCGCTGGTGGGTTGTCAATCGTATTCAGTTTCCCTGCAAAGCTGAAGATCTATGCAGCTATGAACGAAGAAGAACAACCACACTCTTGATGGAACCATTCAGCTCAATGTTAGCCATGCTGGGGGTGAGTTCCAGCAAATCATGGAGGAGGAATTGCACAAACAAAGCAGGTATGTGTACCATGCTGTGATAGTCTGTTATCTGCATACCCACTTATCTAAAAACAGCAGATGTTGACATGTAGATCCTCAGACTTGGTGAAATTGCATTGAACTGCACAATATGCTTACATTGCCTGGCAAGTGGAAATCAGAGAGGAGGGGTTAAGCACTGGCCATCCTTCAGTCACTAAAGAGTTGCTTTAAGGCATCTACAAGGTGCAAGTTCTTGATGTTTTCTGTAAGTGATTCCTCCTGTTTTGTTAGCTGCTGACTGTGGGCTTAGCAGCATACACCATGGATGCAGAGCTGGCAGAAGGCAATCAAGGGATCCCTGCTGCATTAGTTCATCAAGGCCTCATACCTTGTGCTCCATTTTCACCAACTCTTGCAATCACTACGCACCTACTTGAGCTTTATTGAAACAACCATCTCCACTGCCTGCATCTTGCCATTCATCCATTCATCAGGAGCATCTGTGACTTGCATGGTATTCCTTTCGAGGTCTTTACTGTCCCCCACCTAATCCGAGCTGTCCGCATGGAATCCGAGCTGTCCACACGGAGTCCGAGTTGTCCGCTTGGACTTTACTAGGAATTTTTTTGGCAGAAGGTCACTGCTAAGTCTCCATTCCTAGTCCGAGTTTTGTCTGAGTCTTGTCTGAGTTTTGTCCATGCGGACTAACTTGGACTAGGAATTCCTAGCACGGATTCCACATGGACTGTCCTAGCAAGCCACTATTTAAAAGGTAATGTAATGGAAGGGTTTGAACCCAGGACCTTGTGGCCATGTGAGTGTGACAGGTAAGTAATATAATGACTGTGCTACCAGGCTGTATGAGCCTGGGCAACATATGCCCATTTACTGGGCACCGTCGTCACAATGTCACTATGCGTCACCCCGTGACTGCCAACTCACGCATTGCCACCCACCATCACGACGACGGCCTCCCTCTCCTCTCCACCCCTCCCTCCGTCCCCCCTCCCTCCCTCTAGCGCAACATGGGGGCCTAAGGCCCCCATGTTAAGTATTTTAAAATCTATTTCATTCTTATTTAAAGCTAATAAAATGTTTTTTTCTCTTTCAGTTTTTCTTTCTGTATGCAACGACGTGCCGCCCCTCCTCCCCACTTAGCTGGGAGCTGGGGGGCTTCATGGGATGAAAGTCAGCACCAGGGGGGTGCCAGGGAAGGGAGAGGGGGCGACGACGGCCACCACGTCACCACCAGCCACCGATGCAGCACCCACCACCGCCACGTCACCACCAGCCACCAACACAGCACCCACTGCCACCACTCCGCCTCCACCTCTTCGCGCCGGATGCGAGGAGGTTGCGAGGGGAGCATGACGCCAACGACAGGCTGCCATGCCACCAGACCCACCGATCCAGCACCCACTGCTGCCACATCACTACCACCCACCGATCCAGCACCCGCCGCCGCCACGTCACCGCCCACTGATCCAGCACCCTCCCCCAGCCCAGGACAACCCCCACTGACACATGATCTGCCCCCAGGCCCAGGAGCAACAGGGGGAGGTCCCTCAGAGCGAGGGGACGCGCCAGGGACAGTGGGACACGCCGGGGGACATGCCAGGACCGAGGGGGATGCGCCAGGGGATGGGAGGACGCCATAGGAGGGAGGGGCGATGCTGGGGGACAGGGGGATGCGCCCGACGCGACACCCAGCACGACAGAGCACCCCCACCACCACTGTGAGCGACTGCTTGCAGGGCAGAGGTGGGGTGCAGTAGGCAAGGGTGACAGATGGGCACGGGGAAGGGGGGCAATGAGAGGGTGACGCACCACGTGCCACTCCTCCCCCCCTCCCCTTTAATTTTCTTTCTTGTATATTTATTTTATTTGTACTCTATTTTAATTAATATAAATACCACTCTGTCTTAGCGAGGGGACGTGCGACCACATGACACCAGGGCGACAGAGCACCCCCCACCACTGCTGCGGGCAACTGCTTGCAGGGCAGAGGGGGTGCAATAGGCGAGGGTGATGGAAGGGCATGGGGAAGGGGAGGGAATGGGGGACAGGGGGGGGGGGGCAACAACGCCTTTTGAGTGCTGTTGCTCGATGTGAACAATGGTACTTAACTTTTTTTTTTATTGCTAGCATGTATTTGAAATAGGTAATAAATAGTAGTAATAATATCAATATTATGTGCCCATTTGGTACAGTGGTTAATTGTGCCCAGTTTGTGTAATCTTGATCAAAGTGGCTTGGGTTCAAACCCTGCCAGATACATCAATATTTTGATCTTACTCTCACAAAAAAATTCACCAAGTCTTTATTTACTCGGACATTACTCGGACCAGCTAGGACAACTCGGACATCATTAGGACTTCTTACAGTTCCAAGATGCTAGGACTCAGCCTAATTCTTCAGTCTGCATGATGTCCGAGCTGTCCATGCGGACTGCTTGGACTTTACTAGGAATCCGTGCAGACAGCTAGGAGTCCGCGCGGACTAGGTGGGGGAGTGTAAAGTACAGTTCCTTTCCACCCTTATCTTAGTCAACAGTTTTCAATCGCCTACAACCTGTACCTATCAATGCTTAAAGATGTCCGGTGACATGTGGATGTTGCACTACAACCCAATTCTCCCTACTGGCGCCTTCAGAATGCATGCCCTGCCTGTTCCTACAAACTTGAAGGCGAAGATGAGTTCATTTTCAATATGCTTCTTATGATGGATGGCAATGATTCCCTCAAGCGTATCCTCCGACAAGCACCAGTGGATGATCCAGCTGAAGGAGAGAGAAGCTGAGCCTGATGGTCCACAAGTTGGGGAATCCAGAGAGCTGCCAGACTCAAGGAAAGTAGGCAGGGACTATCTCATTTCTAGGGAACGGGTTGATAGGTGGGCGAAGGACATTCTCAAGGAGGCACTCCCTGCACCAGAATCAGTACATGTTTAGTCACCATGGGTCATCACGCATTGACACCATGGTCTAGGAGGACATCAACAAAGGGAGCCCTGGTGCCAGCCACTGGGCAAACATGATCAATGAGCTGACTGCAAGAATGTGGGGCATTTTTGATGAGATGGGGGTGTTTTTGGCCTTGTGTTGGCATGGGTTTGTCTTGGTTGTTGCAGACATGGTCCAAAGTGGTGAACTGTGAGTCATGTCATTGGTTTTATTGATGCTCACTATTGGGACTACAGTGCCAAGTACCCTCTTGCCATCATAGAGGTCCTTTTAGAAGTGTTCGGCATGGGCATTGGGGGAGGATATGACATCAGGTGTAAGTTCAGGACTACCCTCAACAACAGTGAACTAGGACCATGTGCTTGAGCCTTAAACTATAAGGCTTTGGTTGGTTCCTTTCATGGGCATGCACACAACCACCTCTGCCAATTTTCTTTCCTTGCGACATATGTTAAAGGGATGGGACTAGAAGATTTAGAGGGTTGTGAATGCTTTTTCTTTAAATCCAATGCTCTTGCTTCCTCCCTGCACTATGTGAGCATTTTCCACCAGCAGCAAAAGATCATTGAGTTCATGAAGCATATGGACAACTTTGAGACATACCCAAACTTGAGTGAACAACATAGTACATTCATGGTCACAAGTTGTTAACCTCATGTAGGCAAATTCTTGACTGATAACTACCAGCAAGCATTAGACATCCTCAAAGGAGTCTGCACTCTGGAAAGCCATGGCAGATCAGGAGGTCACTGATACAAAGGTCTTTGGAGATTGGTCAATAGAAAAGCGAGAGTACTTGGTGTATTTACACTCCCCCACCTAGTCCACACAGACTCCCAGCTGTCCACACGGAGTCCTAGTAAAGTCCGAGCAGTCCACACGGACAGCTCGGACATCATGCGGACTGAAGAATTGGTCTGAGTCCTAGCATCTTGGAACTGTAAGAAGTCCTAATGATGTCCGAGTTGTCCTAGCTGGTCCGAGTAATGTCTGAGTAAATAAAGACTTGGTGAATTTTTTTGTGAGAGTAAGATCAAAATATTGGTGTACCTGGCAGGGTTTGAACCCAAGCCACTTTGATCAAGATTACACAAACTGGGCACAATTAACCACTGTGCCAAATGGGCACACAATATTGATATTATTACTACTATTTATTACCTATTCCAAATACATGCTAGCAATAAAAAAAAAGTTACTGTTGCTCACATCGAGCAACAGCACTCAAAAGGCGTTGTTGCCCCCCCCCTGTCCCCCATTCCCTCCCCTTCCCCGTGCCCATCCATCACCCTCGCCTACTGCACCCCGCCTCCGCCCTGTGAGCAGTCACTCACAGTGGTGGTGGGGGTGCTCTGTCGCGCTGGGTGTTGCATCAGGCGCTCCCCCTGTCCCCCAGCATTGCCCCTCCCTCCTATGGCGTCCCACTGTCCCCTGGCGTGTCCCCCTCGGTCCTGGCATGTTTGCTTGTCCCCCGGCGTGTCCTGTCATCCCTGGCGCATCCCCTCACTCTGAGGGACCTCCCCCTGTCGCTCCTGGGCCTGGGGGCAGATCGTGTGTCAGTGGGGGTTGTCCCAGGCTGGGGGAGGGTGCTGGATCAGTGGGCGGTGACGTGGCGGCGGCGGGTGCTGGATCGGTGGGTGGGTGGCTGCGGGCCCTTCTGCCATCGCTGTCACTCCACCGGTGCTCCAGCCTCACGAGCAGTGGCTCGTGAGGCTGGGCCGGGTGCTGCTAGTTGCGTCCGCCACTTGTCTGGCATCCCACCTCGTTGCCTGGCCCTCTCTGGTACCCCCCGCCACTCCCCCCCACTCCAGCCCACGAGCAGTAGCTCGTGAAGCTGGGTTGGGGGATGTTGGCCATGTTCAGGGTGTTGCCTCGCATCCCTGGGGCTCCAGGGGTGTCTTATCGGTCCTGGGGGGTGTCCTGTTGCGTCCTGTGGGCACCGGTTGCGTCCCTTGCCTCCAGGTCACGCCCTCTCGGCTCTGGGCGTGTCCCACCCTCCTGACAGGGCCCTGGTCATGGGCCTCCCGGCACCTCCCTGAGGCTGTCCTATCCCCCTTTGGGCCCCTCACATCCCACCTGAGTGGGGAGGAGGGCCGGCACGTAGTCGGCGGGCTGTTGTTGCATATACAGTAGAAGGACTGAAAAAAAAAGTTTTTTAGCAGAATAAAAAATTATTAGAACAAATAAAAGACTTACTATGGAGGCCTCATGCCCCCATAATGGTGGAGTGGGGTGGAGGGAGGGAGCAGGGAGCAGGGGGGAGCAGGGGCAGCCATTGTTGGCAAGCACTGAAAGAAAATAATAATTAGCCGAAAAAAAAATGATTAGAGCAAAAAGAAACTTAATATGGGGGCCTGTGGCCCCCATATTGATGAAGTGAAGGAGGGAGGAGGGGGAGGAAAGGGGAGGCAGCGTCGTGAGTGGTGGTGGTGAGGAGTAAGTGAGCTGGCAGTCACGGGGTGATGCATAGTGACGTGGTGATGGCGGCACCCAGTAAATGGGCATATGTTGCCTGGGCTCATACAGCCTGGTAGCACAGTCGTTATATTACTTACCTGTCACACTCACGTTCCCACAAGGTCCTGGGTTCAAACCCTTCCATTACATTACCTTTTAAATAGTGACTTGCTAGGACAGTCCGTGTGGAATCTGTGCTAGGAATTCCTAGTCCAAGTTAGTCTGCACGGACAAAACTCGGACAAAACTCGGACAAAACTCGGACAAGACTCAGACAAAACTCGGACTAGGAATGGAGATTTGGCAGTGACCTTGTTGGGATTATGTATGCAAGAGTATACAGGCAAGCCAAGGCAGTTAACATGCCTAGGGAATATTGCCAGAATATGCTAAGTCATATTAACACATGTGTTAAGCTAGGACAACACTAGGGTTAGGGCTAAAGCACATTAACCATAACCCTAGGGAATGGACAGTTAACACATGCAGAGACATAAAGGGGAACCCACAGTTAACACATGCTACAGGATTACTCATACTGCAGCATGTCTATGATAGCCTATCCAAGACAAAGCTATGGATAGAGTGTCTATGACACACCCTGCAGGAAGTCTAGGACTTACCAAGCCATGATATCATATGTCACTATTATTGACACTATTATAGGGGATATGACATAGTTATTCCATTATTAACTGGTACAGGGGTCTATTACAGAATACCTCCTTTATATATTAAAGGAGTGCATTACACTATACCTCCTAACTGTGTAGTATAAATATTGCACATCATGTAGGAGATGATAATAACATTCCTCCCTGTTGCAGACTCCCTCACTCACTAGCCTTTGAGATTAACTTCATCTTCTTAACCTTGTCCTTAACTCCTCTTGTCACTGTTCACCACTCCATTCCCAACAGACCTTCTGCCAAACAAATTCCTAGTAAAGTCCGAGCAGACAACTCGGACTCTGTGCGGACAGCTCGGATTCTGTGCGGAGTCCGCACAGATTAGGTGGGGGACAGTAAAGACCTCAGTACTTGAAAGGGTTAGTGACAGAGCCAATTCAGGAGATGCAGGAAATGGAGTACTACCAAAAGCTCATGAACCTCTGTGCCAGCAAGTAAGGACTGCTTTTGCTATGTCATGTGCCCAATCTCATATACCTCAAGAGTGAACCCATGAAGTCTGGCAGAACTTGACGCCCCAGAATCCGACCCTCTCCACATCTGCTGCTTCACTTGAGACAAAGTGTCATCATGTGCTCAAAAATCATGAAAAGGATCTCCTTGTGGTTCAGAAACTGGAGGTAAAACTCTCTGTTACAGTGAGATGGATCCCAGGCTGTCTGGAGTGGAGAGTGGCATCACTATTGGTGGGAAAGTGTTGCTACCAACAATGCTTGGATGAGTTGGAGGTCTTAATTGTTTCGTGGATGTTTAAGCTTATGAAAATGAACATGTCACAAGCTGGTGCATATCCCCAGACATAACACAAGTCCAGTAGTTTACACTCCCCCAGATATTCCACACAGATCCACATGGATCCACACAGACTATGTGGACATCTGTGGACTCTGAGTTGTGGACATCCACAGACTCCATGCTAGTCCATGCAGATGAGCATGGACTCCATGCCTATCCATGCAGATATGCACAGACTCTGCAGTCTTTACATAGTTGCTTACAGTTTGACTTACACTAAATGAAATACTCCCCCCCTCATCTCATTGGCCCCTCCATCATCTGGCATGTCCCCCCTCGTCTGGGCAGCCCCCCCTCACCTGGGCATCCCCCCCCCCAGTCGGGTCATGTCCCCCATTGTCTGGCATGTCCCCCCCTTGTCAGGGTGGCCCCTCCATTGCCTGGCATGTCCCCCCCTCATCTGGGCATCCCCCCCCCTGGTCTGGTCAAGTTGTAGGGCCACCCGTCGCATCCCCTGTCATCTGGCATGTCTCCCCCTCAGTCTGGTCATGTCATAGGGCCACCCATTGTGTCCCCCATTGTCTGGCGTGTCCCCCCTGTCATCAGGGTGGCCCCTCTGTCGCCTGGCATGTCCCCCCCTCATCTGGCATGCCCCCCGTTTTCTGGTGCACCCCCCCCCTTGTTTGGCGTGCCCCCCCCTTGTCTGGGGTGCCCCCCCTTGTCTTGTGCCCCCCCTCCATCGTCTGGAATCCCCTCAAGGTGTCCTGTGGGATCTCCTGGCCCTGAGGGCCTCCCATCGCATCCCAACCAGCTCCTGGCACATCCCATTGTATTGCCCCACTGGCTGGTGGCCGGTTGGCGTGGAGAGCTGCACCATGATCCACCCCATGAGCAGTTGCTCATAGGTGTGGAGGTGGGTGCTGTGTCGTTCGTCATCGGTCATCGTTGTCGGGTGTTGGGGGGTTAGTGGTGACATGGCATGTTTAAATGCATTGGGGTGCTCACCTAGCAGGTACAATGCTCCACAGGTCTCCTGGCACCCCCCTCAGGCCATCCCATCCCACTTCAAGCCCCCCCCCCTCCCAGCTCAGTGGGGAGGAGGGCCAGCACACCATTGGGGAGCTGTTGTTGCATGTACAATAGAAGCACTGCAAAAAAGTTAGTTAGCTTAATAAAAAATGATTTAAACAAAAAAGAAAACTTATTGTGGGGGCCAAAGGGCCCCCTATTGGTGGAGTGGAGGAGAGAGGGAGGAGGAGGGAGGAGGGCAATGGGGGCGGCCGTCATTTCATGTAAGTACAGTAAAAACCACTGAAAAAAAAAAAGAATTAGCTAAATAGAAATAGATTAGAATACAAAAAAACTCAAAGTGGGGGCCATAGGGCCCCCTATTGGTGGAGTGGAGAAGGGAGGGGGGGGGAGGGATGAGAGAGAAAGGAGGCGGCATCATGGGTGGTGGTGGTGAGGAGTGGTGAGCTGGCAGTCACAGGGTGATGTGTGGTGACATGGTGACAATGGCACCCAGTAAATGGGCATCTGTTGCCCAGGAATATACAGCCTGGTAGCACAGTGGTTATATTGCTTACCTGTCACACTCACATGGCCATAGGGTCATGGGTTCAAATCCTTCCTTTACATTACCTTTTAAATAGTTACAATAATAAAATTAGTTACTCACTTGGACATGCTCAGATGTCCACGCTGTCTGAACCCTGCTCAGCTTGGACTAGGACAGAATTATTCCATGGAATCTGCGCAAAAAGTCAAAATCCATACAGATCCATGTGGACTCAAAATCTGGAATTAAGCAGGACCTCAAGCCAAATGAATTTCTCAAAAGTCTGTACAGACTGACTCAGTATGGATCTGTGTGGATCCACGTGGATTTTCACGAGAATATATGGGGGAGTGTAAAGACCTCCACAAGTCATGAACTGACGCATTACAGGGTATAAGCTTCAGAAGCACATAGCTACAGCCCTTTGGGCCTGCTCCCAAGCAATATATGCACTTCTCTGGACCGCTATAATGTAACAGCCTCTGCTCTTTCTCCCCCTCAGCCAAATCTTTCTTGGAATGATGTTGTCGAGTACACTTTTCTTGCCAATTTCAACCTCTTATGTGACTCCCGCAATGACATTCACAACTGACCATGGACAAAGCCAGCTTTTCATGTGATGATTGATCAGCATTTCAAGCTCCTTTGTGCACAGGAAGAGATTCAACAGCTCAATGTTGAAATTCGGTGTGTAGTTACTTATATACAAGATGAGGATAGGTCCCTCCAGGCTAGAGAAGTAGAATTGAAGAAGACAAACATTGGCCTTGTGTATCAGGTAACAAAGTATCAGCTGGAAAGGGGACAATTCAACAATGGCCACATGCATTGGTTCAGAAAGCTAGCTGCCCTTCTGGAATTCACTGGCAGCATCAAACCTGGGATTAGTATGGACTTTTTTTTTTTTTTTTTTTTTTTGTTCAGCAATTTATAGCGTGGTGCACGTAAGCAGTCCGCGGGCATGAAGTACAGACATATCAGAGTACGCTACGCTCTACTATACCAGACCCCCGCCAGTGTGAGACCTTCCTCCCTCTTTTAACCTCTGAGGCGGGCAGATAGACCACATATAAAGCTCGCTGGAGCCGGGAAGGCAGAGCCGCGCCCTTGCGCCACCACATGCCAGAAGACTCCCCACCCGCAGATAGTCCGGTCCCCCCACGCGCAGCCAGCCGAGGCCAGCCGGTGAGTAGTGTCAATTCACTGTAAGCCCCCACATCCCGAAGGACCCGGAGGTGAACCGTGTTCCCTAGCAGAAGAAAAGGTGGACCACCCCCCTCATCGAAGGGCGGACCGTCGACCGGGCCTGGGCGCCGTTCGACGAAATGGTGGGCCGAGGCCCAGAGGGCCCAAACGGCGCCTGTAAAGGTAGGTACACAAGGCAGGAGCAGAACCCCCGCATCGCGTACCCATGACGAGCCTAAGGCATAAGCCCCAGGAGCCCCCTGCCCGTAGCGGCTGGAGGCGTGTAGTGAGCCCTGGTGACACACCAGGCACTCCAGAGAACAGAGGTGAGGCGGCACCGCAGCACCGCCCCCAGTCTGGAAAGGTGGAGGGCACAGGGTTGGACAATTGTGCACCTCAGACATGGCGTGGCCCTCGTAGAAACAGAGGGCGGGGCTGTAGTGGGAGGGGCCACTTAGGGGGCCATCGCTGAGGGATGGCGGCCCAGACAACAGCTGGTGCGCGGTACGCGCCCATTGCTGTGTAGTGCGGCCCTTGGCGCTATGCGTCATGGGCCCGGTAATAGTGGTGCTGGGGGAGCGATCCCCCCTGCCCTCCACTGACCGATCTAAACGATCGCAGATAAACTGATGCCCCCTGATAACAGGGAGGCAGCAGGCGTTGCTCGATCTCTTGTGCGCAGCAGGGATCGCCAGCCCCGTGCGGTCTTGGTGAGCAGACAAGTCCTGGGAACGCAAGCGAGGGGTGCAAGTGCTCGACACAGGACGTGGAAGGGGAAGCGCCGGCGCGCACACCCCTGACGTGGAGCAAGGACCCACCCAGACGGGACGGGCAGTATCCTGTAGCCGTAGAGTAGCTTAACCCTCAAGGTAGAGTCATAGTAGACGCACCAAATCCTGAGATCCTCTCCAGGGATCTGAAAACCTCAAAATGAGCGCCCCCCTACCCAAGCGTTCTCCCCCCGACCCCAGAGCGGGACCCCCAGCCTAAGCCGGCAGTGTTAGTTCACCGTCAAACCCCCCCACTGATTGGTGGAAGGTGCCCCACCCCAGAGCCCAGGATCCTCGAGCCCAGGTAAAGTAAAGTGGCGGACAGTAGAACACCCACTTAGTGGGCATCCGCGGACGATCCGAGGGGATCGGTCAAGCAGATCAGCAGGGTGCTCAGGAATAATCCCAAGCACCCCCCAGTGGACGATATACACTGGTCTGATCGAAGATCAGGCCAGGGGACGGACTGCTGGACGGCGCGCCAGACAGTGTGGAGAATGTTCCCATGACACATGGTGGTGGTAACAAGTCAAGAAGAGTGGATTAGTATGGACTTGCACAGAGAGGCAGAGGTCACAATGGAGGTTGATGAGTGGCCAGGTGAAAAATGCCCTTGTGGTATCGTTGTCAGTGGCATTGGGGTGACAGTGACTCAGATGGGGGTGAGGATGACCAGGAGGATGATGATATCAGTGCTGTAGTATCTGCCCTTTTTTTGCTTACAATAGATAAGCCTGGTGTAGAATAGATAGGATAATGGGCACTATGTAGGCAATTCTAGGCTTTTACACTCCACTGTGACAGGATAGTACTTTGATGCCACCTAGGAAGATGGGTGCAAAGTATGGTAGGCACAAGAGAAAAACCAGGGGGACACCATGATAGACAACAAGCAAGAAGGCAGGAGGAGGCAGGGTGACAGCTGTGAGAGGCTGGGAGTGATGGGGACCAATGCCAGGGATAGCACATGGTTGATGGTGCCATTGCCAAACACTGCCCTTGATGCCTGGCACATGCCATTGGCAATGGAAAGATATTCTAAGTGTGAGCAGTAATTAACCAAGGTTTATTCATGGAGGGCTGTACAAGCTAAATCTACTCTTGTTAGAGGTGGAGACAGGGTACCTCTCCACCTCTAATAAGAGGTGTTTAGTGGTATTATCTGGTGTGTATAATGATGTGCAGATTGGCAACATGTCAGGTATTGACATGTTTTGTTAATTAGATTCAGTATTTCTGTATCTACTCACCAGAACTTTATGTTTTTATCAATTAAACTACATACACTTCATTTAAACCCAATAACCTACAAAATCTTTGGAACAATTTTTTTTTAAATGGTGTGTGTTGCTACCAAGGCATGTTCAAAGCCTCAATAGACCATTGTGGTAGTCTGTCATGCAGGTCATGTGATGTTGGCAGGTTATGAACTTCCCCTACCTTACCATGGTGGTGATCTGGAACACCTTGGTATCTTGAATGTTGGGGTTGCCAAATGACTCCCAGATTGCACCCATCAACTCTTGGGCCAATGCGAAGGGCAGATCCCCATGCATCATTTCTTTCATGGCAACCTCATGTTGCTTTTCTTCCATGAGGGCCTTGAGGAGGGTGGTGTTTTACTTGGGCCAGGTTCTGGAGCATCCTCAAGCCTCAGTGCATCCAAGTCTTGTAAGTTGCCCATTGTAATTGGTGTGAGTAGTGGTAAAGATGGTAGGGGTGTTGGGGGCAGGGAGCATGATGTAATGGTGGGGTTGGAAAAGACAATAGTGCCTTGCTGCAGGCATGTGACCCTGTCTTGCAGCTTAGGCATTTGGAGAGGCTGTAGCTTGTGGACTCTTGTGGGCCAACTCACATCAATATCCCAATCTCTCACACATTCAACATGGTACTGAGACAGGCTCAACATTTCTTGATATGGGTTGTGGCACAGGTGATCCATGGGGCGTCTTGCAATCTTGAAGGGGGGGTTCAGTGGGAATACTCCCAAGTGAACAGTCACTGAGACTGTTCAATGGAGATAACTCCAAATGAACATGTAATGATGGTTGGGGGAGAGGAATTGTGAGTAATGAAAATGGGGTCAAGTCTTGTACCTTGATGAGGCAGCACCAGTGTGCACATTGTCTCAAGTGAGGCCTGAAGAAAGAAGTTGAGGGCAAGTAAGAAGGGAGGGGTTGTCATTGAGAGGAGTCATGTTCTTCTGTTAGGACAATGCTAACCACAAAGGATCAATGAGGCTTCCCAGACAAACAACAACAAAAGCAGAGAGAAGGTAGCCTAGTAGTCTCAGAGCAGTCACACTAGTGGTAGCAGATAACCCAAGAGAACACAACCAGTGTCTCTGGGCAATATATCAACATTTATATACTACTATACATGTGGTATCCATGCATTAGCCATGAGTTGTCAATGGGTGCAGCACCATGCCTTCAGTGTGAGGTGTGCAGCTTACATGTGCCTACCATGAGTCCAATCATGCAGTGTGTTGCCTATGTGTTTCTACCTACCCTTAGCCATGCATTCAATTGTAAGGACCTTGCACCTACCCTTCACCATGTGTACATAAAAGTTTCCATATAACCAAACAATGAAGATAATAGATTAAAATGTCTTGTGAAAATCATACTCCTGACATAGAGCCTTTAAAATTTATACCAAAATTTGAGTCTCAGGACAGAATATTAGTATACCTTGTGTAATAGATTAGAGACATGATTCTGACCATCCTGAAAATAACCCTGAAATTTCTTGTTCAACAAAAAATTTGGAGTCACTGTTTATTGTAAACAACAATTGCAGGTCTCCTAAAACTTTTGATGAAACTTCTGATTTTGGCAAAGTTTTTGGTCAAGCCAAAAACTTGAACTCCCTGGTGTGAATGGTGAGTCAGGCAAATACATATACAATTCCCTGTTCTATCTATATACATTCTTCTGCCAAAACACCATCACATGCCATTCCCACATTGAATTTGAACCATATTACAGCAATTAGTGCCTGTCAAGGGACCTATGCCTCCCCAGTCTGAAATCTGGCTCATCAACATGTCACATTGCATGTTCATGTTGAACTTATTCCAATCCAAAAAAGGAAAGGTGCTCAGAAAAGTCAAATGAATAAAATTTTGTCTCCCTCATGCAAACACAAGGGAGGTGGCTCAACACAACCTGACCAAAAAAATTGAACAACTAACCTCCCTTGTGAGGGACTACACAATTATATACAAAAAAAAGAACCTCTCTCATGCAAATGCAAGTGGGGTAGGGCAACAATGCTAATTGTTGGGATTATGTATACAAGAGTATACAGGCAAGCCAAGGCAGTTAACATGCCTAGGGAACATTGCCAATATGCTAAGTCATATTAACACATGTTTAACAGAGGTTAACACATGCAGAGACATATAGGGGAATCCACAGTTAACACATGCTACAGGATTAATCATCCTACAGCATGTCTATCATAGGATAGGCAAGATATAGCCATGTCTATCATAGGCTATCAGAGACAGAGCCTTGGATAGAGTGTCTATGACACACCCTGCAGGAAGTCTAGGACTTACCAAGCCATGATATCATATGTCACTATTATTGACACTGTTATAGGGGATATGACATAGTTATTCCATTATTAACTGGTACAGGGGTCTATTACAGAATACCTCATTTATGTATTAAAGGAGTGCATTACACTATACCTCCTAACTGTGTAGTATAAATATTGCACATCTTGTAGGAGATGATAATAACATTCCTCCCTGTGGCAGACTCCCTCATACACTTACCTTTGACTTAAACTTGATACCTCAAAAACCTTGTCCTCATCTTGTGCTCAACTTCCTGATCCCAATACTAATTGAAACCAAAAAAAGAAAAGAAAAAAGAAAAATCCCTGCCTCATGAAAAAGGTAGGGAGGGAAGAGGGTTGTGATATGGCTGTCATTGTCCCCATTGCCATCAGTGTTGCCACTGTTCCCTCATTGTCCTGCTCCCTCTCCCCATCATTCATTTCCAACCCACAAGCAATCACTTGTAGTGGGGTGTGGGTGTTGCTGTTTGTGCCCATCACCCCATCATCATTGTTGCACCTGCATCCTCTCACTGTTGGCCCTGTCCTTGTTGTTCCCCTTTTCCACCCCATGAGCAGGGGCTCATTGTAGCAGTTGTAGGTGCTGGTGGTGGTCATCATCATCCTTGTTGTCCCCTTGCCATTGTGGTTGTCATGCATTGTAGATGTGGGGTTGTCCCTGTTGTCCCTGTTTGCACTGGTGTCCTTACCCCCATCTGCTATCAGTGTTGCTTTGGTGTACCTTCCCCATCCTGCCCCATTGCCATTGTCATCATCCCCATGTCATCATTATTGTCATTCTTTTTTTTTAATTTTTTTATTTCAACAATATTTAATGTGGTGCACGGATGCAGTCCACGGCCATCTACTACATGAGGCAGCAGGTATACAACGCAAGTTGAAGGGGAAGCTGCAGCCCCAATAGAGCACAGTGGTGCATGAAGGCCCGCACGCCACTCATCAGAGCCACGCGCATGGCCAGACTACAGGCCGAGGGCGCTCAGGTGCCTCCCCGAACCAGCTCGCCAGCACTCCCAACGGCGCTTACTATCCCACCCCAATCCCCTACCCCCACAGCCCCCCTGCACAGCCCCTATTAGCTATGCGCACCCACTGACGCACCGGCCAGGAATGGGGATTACAGGCCTTCCTGCAGGTTGACCAACCCACCAGCCATAAGGCCCAGTGGGGTATGGAGCCCCCCGGTTACCCAAGTACAGCCCCACCCTGCTTAGCCGCCCCACGTATGGGACGGTACCCACTATACAGCAGGCCCCCCAACCTTGCCAGCAGCAAACACAGAGTTTGGCATTACTGACAGAGGACACAGCAGGCTCAGAAGTCAGAGCATGCGTTTGGCAAGCCATCAGGCGCACCAGGCCACCAGACAGGGGTCATATGCCCTGCACATGTCCCTCATCCTGGGTCCCACCCCTCGGGGGGGGCAAAGGTGAATGCTCATGGGTTTGCCTCGAGAAGTTTGACCAAGTCCGTGATCCATCGCAGACCTTGCCAGTGCTTCTTGCGCTTCACGTGCAGGCACACACAGAGCAGATGGTCCCAATCTTGGAAGGGGCGGGGGGGCACATGCAGTGGGTGTCCTCACTGGGAAAAAATCAGTTGCGGTAGCTCCCAATAGGGGCATGCACCATGATGCACTGGCATAGCCGGGCCATCAACCTGCAGTCATGTGCAGTCTCCTTGAGCCAAGGCCCACAGCCAGAGGTGGTGGGTGTTGTGGGGGACTTCTGTTGGGCCCGAAGGTCCAGGAAGTTCTTCACTCTGTATTTGGGGTCCACAAAGCGGGCCACCCAGTCCTTCTCTGCCACCTCCTTAAAGGAGGCGATCAGCCAGTTGCAACTGGCCTTGGGGGAGATCCCCAAGGGTAGCCGGAGGGATGTCGCTACATCGTGGGCTTGCTTATGGACTGCCCACTCTGCTTTGGAGGGGATGAACCACAGGTGTACATGGCGGTCTTGGCCCAGTTCGAGCCAAGGGTGCAGAAGGCAGCAAAGCCGGAGGGCATGCTATTGTCCCCCAACCGGGGAACACTCCACCCACGCATCCGCAAGAGCGAGGGCATCAGCGAAGACCACCACCTTTTTGCATCCAGTGGCCACAGCTGCAGACACTCCGAGGTGGAGGGCTCTGTGTTCCATGTCAGTCACTGCAGCGCGGCCGACTAAGGCAGTAACTCTGCGGATCTCCTGGTTCCTGCGGAAGACCAGGGTGGCCACTGAGGCTTGGTGAGCTGTCTTGGGCTTTGACCAATCACAGCCCACAACGAGACAGTCTGGGTCCACCCTGGCCTCAGCCAGGACGCAATCCAGATGGTCGATGTATTCCTTATGCTTGTCCATTCCCTTGGGGGGCGGGCGGTGGGGCATGATCCTGTCCACAAACAGATCCACTAGGCAGTTGCCAGGTTGGCTCTCGGGGCTGAATGCCTCGAAAGCCTCCCTGGATAGGGAACAGACGGTGACTGCGTCCACCACAGGGTACACAATCTTCCATCAGGCAGCAGGTGGAAGGGCCTGGAGTCCCACCGGATGCCAGGGGGCGTCCCCCACAAGGCCCCCTTCCAAGACAACTTGGATGGGGTGAGTGCTTGTCAAAGTAGCCGTCCGAAGGCAGCTCTTGTCAGCGAGACGATGCAACACCTGCGGCATGGGCAGCAGGGCAGCGAGGCATTCCATCACCCCTGAGGGGGTCATATGGAAGCAGCCTGTGATCCAGCAGGCAGCAGTGTGCTGCATCTGGGACAGGGCTTTGACAATGCCTTTGGTACGAGTACCTCGGCAGAACCACAGTCTAAGGCTGTACGTTGCCACTGGGATGATGCAGGACTGATACAGGAGGTGTTTGTTCTCCAGGGAGAGACCCCTAGACGAATTGCCAAGCATGTGCATTGCGCTCACTGTGGTGAACACCTTGGTCATGTAGAACCGGATATGCTCTTTGAAGGAGAGTTTCCGGTCAAAAAAGAAGCCTAGGTACTGCCATACCAGTTTAGGCCGCAAGGGGGTGGCCCCAGTGAATGGGCTACTCCAAGGTTGATGGGCGGGTTGGCCACTGCCCATGCTCTAGAGAAGTGAAACACCTCAGACTTGGCATGTTCCAACACCAAGCCCAGGGCTGTGAAGAGGCAGAAAACCTCGTTGTAGGCTTCCACAAGCTTCGGGAGGTTATCCTCCACTTGTTTGGATTGTGTGACAAGGGTACCATTGTCCACATAAGAGATAAGATCCACCAGCGGCCGGGGGGCACATGCAAAGAAGATCCATAGAATGGGGGCAATATAAAGTGCCGAGCATACTGGGGACAGAGCAGAGCCCTGTCCCACCCCGACATTGGCAGAGAACTTGCCAGAAGTGTCGGTGTTCCACTTGTAGGTCATGAAGCAGCCTACTAGGTACAAACAGAAGAATTGCACGATGTCAAATGCCACCACGCTCGTCTGGAGCCCATTCACCCATCCTGCCTGGATGATGTGAGTGAGGTACACTCCAGTGTCCTCAGTGGAACACTGGGCAATGCCCCCAAACTGGTTGGGGTGAAACACGCCATGTGCAATGCCGTCGAATTGAAGCTGCCTGGACAGCATCTTCTCAACCAGTTTACCCAAGGTGTTCAGCAACACTATCGGCCTGAATGACTTGGGGGTAAAGTAATTAGGCTTCCCTGGCTTTGGTATAATCACCAATGTGGATTCCTTGAAATGCATGGGCCAGTGGCCCAGCATGACGCACGCCTTGGCTATGCAGACCAGAAGGTGGGCAATCTCTATGTTGCCCGCCCAGCGTTTGAGGAAGGACCACATAACATGGTCCGGCCCCGGAGCAGAGCATGACAAGCATGCCTTGAGGGCTTCCCGCAACTCAAGCAGGGAGAAGGGAATTCATCCCCAGGTGGGGAGGGGTGGGTAGTCTTCCAACACCGAAAGGTCCACTGGGCAATCATTGGCCACATTGTAGGTGCCATCCAGTGCTGTCCACAGCAACTCCAATGTGTTGCAAGGGGCACCCCCATAGGAGATGGCCTCACACGACAGGAGGTTGCGTTGTTTCACCCAGGGCATCAAGTCCCACGGGTGCTGATTGGTGGCAGAGACCTCCTTGATATGTGCATCAAAGAAGGCCTGCTCGGCAGCCCTGATGGCTTGCTTAAACATGCTCCAGTCCTCAGGGTCCCAGGATTCCCGGTACCCCTCGAGGGCTGTGTGACATTCATCTGACCACCACTCCTTGGAGCGGCTGCAGATGTCCTTGGACCAGGCGTGTGTGCTCCACACCACCGCAAAGGCCTCCAATATGGCATTAACCACCTCATCTACCTCCGCCGGTATGTTTCCTGTCCACTGGGACAGGGCAGAGAGTTGAGCGGAGACATCCTATTATTGTCATTTTGCCTGCTGCTGGGTCCCTTGCACATTACCTGTTTTGTGTTTCAAGGGGGGGGGGGAAGTGGTGTGGAGGGGATGTGAGGGTAGCAGGTGCTTCACTAGAGGACACACCCATTTGAATGAGGAGAAGGTACTGGCCATGTGCATTGTTGTTGTATTATATCACCCAATTGGTCTGAAATCTCCCAGGGAGTCTGAAATTCAATTTCTACATTTTATCTGCTTGTTCAATCCCTCTGGAGTTTTACAGGATCTAATTGACTAGTAATAACAGATGTATGTATAATTTTACTAAATAATGCAAGCTGTGGAAGCAGTCAAGAAACAGTAGCCGGAATGATCAAACAGTGATACAAATGAAAATGTCTTGTTCACCATAGCAAAATCCACTCCCAAAGCCCAAAAGAAAAATTGACAGTACACCTACACTGGACTAAACTACAGAAGCATGCTCTCTTCAAATCTCTGGGGTGGTCTGCCCATGTTTGAGAGCAATGAAGGGACACTGTCAATTTTGTCACACTTTGTCACTGTAAAATTGAATGTCTGCTGGCACCTCAATGGCAAATGGCTCAAGATACTAGTAATCATGAGAAATAATTGAATTGAAGTATATACAACTATGTAGAAAGTAAGGTAGGACCTATAGGATGAAATTGTTGTGTGGCATGAGCCTCTCAGGCAGACTTGTGGATATTAAGAAAGTGTGTGCAAAGTGTGCCATAGACAACATCAAGGTCCTGAGCTGTTTGAGCAATGTTAATCTTGATTAGTGCTTAAAGGTCCAGTCCCAAGAACAGAGACCAGACCAAACCAAACCAGTAATTGTAACCAGTCCTAGAGGACCAACAGTCCTAGTTTGACAGCTTGTCAAAGTGGTCTGGTCTCAGTCTTTGTTCTTGTCCACACTTACTAGGACCATTGGGAACCAGTTCAGACCAGTTCCAGACCAAACTTGTAGTCTGTATCTTAGTAGGCACTTTATATATTAGTATACTATGAAAACAAGGGAGGACACCCAAATGAAAAGAGTGAAATGCAAGCTGTTTAAATAAGATGAACCATTTGTACATGTTTGCATGGTCACATGCTTTTGTTTACACATTTCTGATGTGTTTAAGGTAGACAACATCCATAACCCACCAATGTCACCTGACCAGTGTGACAGCATCCCGATATAGTGAATTTTTTGAAAAAACCTCTGGGATATTCTACACAACATTTATGGCCAAAGCGGCTCTTAAAACTCATGGGTATTTTTTACTGCAAGTGTCTGAGATAGGAGATTGGATGTAAATTTGGTTGCAAAAAATGTAGTTTCGCGAAAACCACCTGTGACGTGTCAATATACACATTGCACTCTTGTTCAAGGCTCAAAAACCACCTCCCTTATCTCAGTATGCCACAAAAACGCAAGCACATCCTCCTGCATACTGAATACCTTCTCTCTGAAGCAAAAAAGGGTGTTAAACAGATGTGGGAGAAGCTTTCACCCCAAAAGAGGACAAAGAAATGGATTGAAGGGAAAGAAAATGTGTGTCACTCAATCCTTTGTGCTTTCATTGACTAATGAAGATCAGGAATCTATAGTACTGTCCAAAGAGAAGCTGTCTGCAGCACCATCTGAGATGTCTATTAATACCCCATGCCCAAAAGAATCTGTCATGTCTTCATTTCATCACCAGCTAAAAAATGGACTTGATCAAACTCATGATGCATCAGAAACCCTTGAGACGCGTCATTCTATTGGTTTCTTCTATCAGATGTCATTCTCTGAGATCCCAACTGGTCCATCAATGCATTCCCTTGTCCAGTTCCCAGTTACACAGCCCATCATGTCAATGGAAGTTGTTGATGGTGAATCGGTTCTTGCCTTCTGATTTGGGACATCAAACAAATGCCTCAACTTGGTGGGTGATGCTGTCAGTGATGCAGAAGATCATCATGAGAGTGACATTGAAGGGCCAGGTGCTTCTCCAGCCAGTGAGAGAATTCCCATTCCAACCCTTGGAAACAATGCATCAAGAGAGGGGAAACTTCATGAAGCTCCCAATGTAATCCAGGCAACTAATGTACTTGATGACTTAAGGTCCAAACTTTGTCTGCAGCAGGATAAGGGAGCAGGTTACAAAGATCCTGACTTGGATCCATTCACCCAGGCCTGGTTGGAAGGGATGCAAAGCCTCCTTTCCCTCTATACCGACCCAAGATCTGCAACCCATGGCCATTGGGTGGCTTCCTCACTCCAAGCGGCTCTGATGCTTCTTCATGGGAGATACTGTGCTCAAGTTCTTCAGAGACTGACCAGACAGTACATTGATGATCACACCATCCTTCCAGTGAATCCATATAGGGATTGGAATGAGTCAATGCTTGTTGATGAGGATCTCGCCCAAGATATCGGTTTGTACCTCCAGAGCTGGGAAAGGAAATTACAGCTGGGAAACTTGTTGCTTTTCTTGGCTGACTTGAGGTGAAGGCTAAGTGCAGAATCACTAGGACTATCTCTGTTCAGACTGCACAGTGTTACTTGGGCGCACTAGGATATAGATGGAAGGAAGCCTCCAAAGGGCAATATGCAGATGGTCATGAATGGTCTGACATTGTCTGGGATCATGATAAGATTTACCTCCCCAAGATCAAAGCACTAAGAGCTCAGATGCAAGCATATTCAAAGGATGGTGTTGTGACAGGAACCCGTGCAGAGGGTAAGTGAGTCATTATTTGGTACCACAAAAGAGCATCTTCTATGCTCATGATCACCATCATAAGACTTGGTACCACAAGGATACACCAGCAAAACCATATCAGAAGGGTGATGGCCATTCCTTAATGATTGCAGACTTTGTGTCTGCAGATTTTGGATGGCTTCAGTCCTTCAATGGGAAACAGAGTGCACATTGCATCATGAGACCAGGCAAAAATAGGGATGGGTACTTTATGATGGACAACATTGAGGCGCAGATACACAGTGCAATTGACATCCTTAACAATGAGTTCCCCTCTGACTTCAAGCATGTCTTCATCTATGACAATGCAACAACACACAAAAAGCAAGCCAAAGGTACTCCATCAGCTCGTAACATGCCAAAGAATACTCCAGCAGAAGGGAAAAACTGGCTAATCAAAGTCACCAAGTGCAGTGAGAATGGAAAACCAATCCACAGACCTGATGGCTCACTCAAGAAAGTAAAGATCCAATGAATGATGCCAGCTTTGCAGATGGTACACCTCAGTCATTGTATTTCCCAGAGGGCCATCCATGTACAGGGGTATTTACAGGAATGGTG
Source organism: Tricholoma hemisulphureum (assembly GCA_964034925.1). NCBI lineage: Eukaryota > Fungi > Basidiomycota > Agaricomycetes > Agaricales > Tricholomataceae > Tricholoma > Tricholoma hemisulphureum. Next base: position 1,679,647 of record OZ035930.1, on the reverse strand, counting down.
ACCATTCTTGAGGAGCATGGCTTTACTGATGTTTACAAGATGCAGTATTAATGCCACAGCTTCAAATGTGCTCCACCAGCTGTGGACTGCTGTTGTTGCTGACTCTTATTCAAAAAATCAGTCAGATTTCACAAATGTCAAATCTATTCTTGAAATGACTTGTGAATGCCGGGGAGTCCAGGTTATTTTCCTTCCAAAGTTTCACTATGAGCTCAACCCAATTGAGCAGTGCTGGGGCTATGCAAAGCAAGTTATCATCTCAACCCCCAGTCTTCCCATGAAGATGCACTTGAAAGGAATGCCCTGGCTGCCTTAGGGTCCATTCCTCTTATGTCCATCCATTGATTTGCCAACAGGTTGCTTTGCTTCACAGATGCATATTCTCATGGTCTGAATGGTAGTCAGGCAGCCTGGGCAGCAAGGAAATATAGGGGTCATAGAGTACTACCTGATACTATAGTGGATGAAATTGAGAAAGCTAATCTACTTTAGACAACAATACAATCCTTAATCCATATGTAGCAACTATAGATAGAGAGTAAACTAGAAATCAGAACTAGTCAATCAATTCTTGCTCTTACATTAAGCCACCATACCAGCACCTTCCTTGCATATATTCCCATCAATTTTAGGAACAGATTTTGCTCATGTTGGATGGGTGTTTTTATAGTGATTTTATAGTAGAATTTCACCTGATATAGACAGTGATGTCACAAAAAAGTAACACCATGTGACATTGGCAAGTATGTCATCTACCTTACATTTTTTGTTTATATGTTTACTTTTATTTGTACTGCCTTGCCACAATGCATTTCACAACCTATTTCTTTCCCACCACCACCATCACTACCACTCCCCCTCAGATTGGAATAGGGCCCAAATGATGTCTGTCATTGTTTGGGCCCAATGTAAATTTCTTCATTTATTATCTCTTTATATACAACTAACTTTTTACTTGTTTCTAGATACAGCACTCCTTGTGACAATGTTATGGGCCCACCACCACGAGCCCCTGCTCATGGGGTGGCTAATGGAACAACAACAACAAGATCCCCAGCCCCTGCCATGAGCCTCTGCTTGCAGGGTGGCTAATGGAACAACACAAATACCAACCAAGAACCCTCAACAACAGACAATGCCAATGCCAATGATGAGGATGACAACAACAATGCCAACAACGAGGCAAAGGGCATCAGTGATGTAGGGCAGCAACAGCAAATGACAAGCAGGGGACAATGATGAACAACAAGTAGGGGCCAGTGACAATGACAAACAAGACAATGAGACAGCGACAACACAACCTGAACACCCACCCCTCCCTCACTTGAAACGCAAGACAGAGCAGTCATTTTCTTCTGACAAGTCTTCCCCAGCACCCACTGTCTAGCCTTGTGAGCCACTGCTCATGGGGTGGACTTCTTTTCTTTCTTTTTTTCTTTGATTTTATATTCTAGTATACAGTAATTACATATAATTAGTAGCATATTGTCAGTTGGACTGGTTTTTGAACCAGGTCCAGTCGAAAACTGGTTGAGACCTGGATAACTGACTTTTGAACCAACTTATAACTGACACAGATCAGTCCTACATGGTCCAGTCTGGTTTTTGTAGAAAACTTCAAATAAAGAACTGGTTTTGGTCCTGGTCCTCCCTTGAGGAGGGTAAAAACTGGACTTCTAAGCACTAATCTTGGTGCCATTGTGCTTCTCACAAATAAGGCAGTGGCCTCCCTCTTGGAGTAATGCTTCAGTCTCATCACTGGTGCACTCTAGTGTGCAGTGATGGATGTACTACTGTTTCTGGGAGGAGCTTGAATTTCAATGTGTTTTGTCACACTGTCTCTCCTTGCTCTTGAACATGGACACACCACCCTAGAGATTTGAAGAGAGCATGCTTCCATAGTTTAGTCCAGTGTAGGTGTACTGTCAATTTTTTTTTGGGCTTTGGGAGTGGATTTTGCCATGGTGAACAAGGCATTTTCATTTGTATCACTGTTTGATCATTCCAGCTACTGTTTCTTGACTGCTTCCACAGCTTGTATTACTTAGTAAAATTATACATACATCTGTTATTACTAGTCATTTAGATCCTGTAAAACTACAGGGGGATTGAGTGAGCAGATAAAATGTAGAAATTGAATTTCAGACTCCCTGGGAGATTTCAGACCAATTGGGCAATATAGTATATAGAAAATGTAACCTAGAAAGTCATCAGTATGAAAAAATTACGCAAAACACTCACCTAGGGTTGACCGTTTACGAAGGGGTGAGTTATGGGAGGGAGGGAAGTGGCAATGTTTTACAGATGATGGCACAAACATAAAATATTTGTAAGCTTTTCCATGAAAGAGTGAGAGGTGCCTGCTCTACAATTCTAAGACCGCTCCTCAACCTCGAACATTTCAACTCGCACTTCCAAGTCCCCGATATCACCTTTCGCAGGCCTCGCCCCGTAAAACCCGACTTGAAGCGGCCCCTGCTCTCCGACCGCAAACACCCACGTACACTCCCTTACAATCTCCCCATTCACTTTCACGAACATACTGCCACCTAACTCCCCTCCCCGTCCGCCCGCACCTTCACGTTCAAATTCCACCGTCGCCATTACTCTTCCTTCTGCATCACCCTGGGCATGGTGCGGCGAAATACTCCAGTCAGCACCCCTTCCAGTGCCAGCAACAACAACGCTCCTCTCCGACCTCCCATTCGTATACTCCAAACCCGCTTTGAGCCATTTCCGTCCGTCTTCCGGGTACAACAACACCAGCCCTGCCTGGTCGTAGAGGTGCGTTGGCACAAAGGATACGATTGTTTTCGCGCGTAAGAATGAGTTGTGGGTAGTGTTCTGGATGAAGCAGGGTTGGTTATGTGCGATGATAGGTAGCGATGTTGGGGCGGAGAGGGATGGTGGTTTTAGCCAGAGGTCGGTGGAGGGTGGAACGTGTAGCGTGAACGGGAAGGACGCAACAGTAAGATGGGGTTTTGTGGTGTTCAAGGATTGAAGTTGGGATTGGAGTTGGGCGGGCATTGGGGGCTGTTGGGGGCTGTTGGGTATCAGAAAGCAAGGAAAAGTGGAAGTTGAGCTACAATTTCTATAAGTAGCCGAAAAGGTCATCAGGATGATTGACCCAATGACCGCAACTCTCAACGCTAATCGTCGTGAAATGATCATATCGTTAGGGTCATCTACTATAACTTGAAATATAGTATACATGGGAGAATAAAAGCACAGGTTTCGTATCGCTCTACTATACCTTTTCCCGCAGTTCCTCGATCTTCTCCTTCTCCATTGAATCGTGATCTCTCCCCCGTGTCAACGCGTCTGGGTCTTCGACAAACTCGTCCCTTCCTCCACCCTCTTCGAACGCCGTCTTGGCTTTCTCGAAATGCGAACCGTGGTTCCTGCACAAGCGAAGTGAGCTTCGAACACCAGGATGGAGAATGATGCAACGCACTCAGGTCCAAATACTGTTACAATAAGCACGAAGGCTGCGACTACACCTATCAAGATGCCTTGGACCTAAATTGGACAGTGTGATTGGTGAAAGAGAGGTAGGGGACAAGGTGTAATATACACACACCTTGGCATAGTCCGGAACGACGGTGGGCTTCCCGTTCTTGATAATTGTTGTTTTCAAGTGATCACCACCAGCTTAACGTGAAGAAAAACGTCAGTCAAATTCACGAAAGAACTGATCAACAACGTGGAACCATAAACGTACTGGCTTCAATCTGGGCAGCGGCTGAGGAAACCATCTGCACGGGTCACATAAGCGATCCCTGACCGACCCCGAGAAGAAAAATCATGACGAACGTTACCGAGCTGGTACATGACGCCAGGGAAAGTCGCACGGAACGCAGGCGGGGACATTTCGGTGAGGAAGATGGGGATCTGAGCATCCAGTGAGATCAGATGGAATAGAAAGGAGGAAGGGTTCACTCACGACGCCCCAAGCGCCCTGTACACCAAACTGTATGCAGAATGCACCTGCGGAAAGGCTACTGAAAGTACTTGGAAGAATCCATAGCGGGATGAAGACAGCGATGAGAAGCACGAAGATACTGGATGCTAAGGTTCAGCCGTATTCAGGTAGGAAATGTGAGGGAACCTACACGATGGAAAGACGACGTCCTATGTACTGGCTGACGAACCCTGCGAGTGCTCCGCCGCTACGAACATTCATGAGGCCAAGGAACCATATTGCGAAATGAAGCAGACAAACCAAATAGCTCCCTGGCATGCACAAAGAAGAGGTCAAGATGCTGCACGAGTGGGAGGAGGGCGATACTTACACAATTGCCGATGATAGTCGCGATCGTAGCGGAGTGTGATGTGAAGCCCTTTGTGGTCTGCAGATATGTGGGATACAAGTCCTGAAAAAAAGAAAAGTCAGCAGATGAGCTACATTCTCTCGTATTCCCAAGTTGAACTTACCTGTGATCCGTGAGACAAAAAGTTAAATCCTGATCAAATGTTCATGTCACCGTCGGAAGACGGCCAAAACGGCCAAAAACGCACCAGTCATGAGTAAGACCCCATAGACACACCGCATCCAATGGGTCTTTAACATCTCCTTAGTCTCCTTGACGAAAACTTTCGTCTTCGTCGTCGTATCAACCCCCCCGGCTCGCTCAGCCGCCTTGGCACGCAAGAAAACCTCACTCTCCGGCAAAAGAGCTCGCACGCAGGCCGCGAACAAGGAAATACCAGATGCAGTGAAGAAAAGGCTACGCCAACCTGCCGCAACCGCCGGTACAAGTTTGAGATTTATGCAGGCCGCCAGAAGGTAGCCTACGGCATACCCCTGTTGCAGAATTCCGCTGGCAAGACCACGGGCCTCGACCGGAAGATTTTCGAGGGCAGTCGATGCAGCAAGACCCCAAATGCCACCCATGCCAATACCAAAGAGGGAGCGGACTGCGAGGAACTGTCTGAATGTCTGAACGAAACCGGCACCGAGTTGAAGGATCGCGATCAGAACGAGATTGAATACAAGTGGCCATTTCCTCCCGAAACGATCTGAGAAAATCCCGAAAGCTAACTAGATAAATGCAGCGATGTGTACGTTAGTTATGAGTGAGATGGTTATCCTAGAAAAGGACGTACTGCTCCAACCGGACGGAAAAGCAACGTAAGCGTAATGGCAGTTGTCTTTTTAAAGGTTGCGATTAACATTCTGCACCCGAAAGATGACCAAAAACTACGCACTATGCTAGAGGCTTCAGCTTTATTGAACTGCTTTTGAAGCAGCGGTACCGTTAGAGAGACGGAGAAGAAGTCGATGGAGTCACAAGACCAAGCAAGCCACCTAGAGTCGTTGGGAAAGTGAACGCTGACGCGAGGCAGAACGACTCAGACAGTGCACTTACCCAGTCCCAAAATGAGCCCATTGAAGCCATGTCAGTCCCGCGAGCACAGTGAGCAGGGGCCGTGCCGCCTCTCGCTTTTCGCGCTTGGGAATCCAGTTCTTGAGGAAGTAGGGCGCCATTGCTTGAATAAACTACTTAACGCACGCATTACTTATAGCGAGCGTTCGCAATAGAAGCGAATAAGAACTGCATGTGACTATACTGCATGAGGGCACTGTAATTCCACGCTTTTTCGGATGAGATGGATGGGAGTCACAGGACGACCCTGAAATGATCGATGATGGAGAACAATCCGGAGCAATCAATTTGGGATCATTAGAGGGCTGCTAAAGGGCATCATGGTTTTACCTTCTCTCAGGGTAGAGGGTTCGTTCTTGCCATACATAAGTGGAAATTACGGTTCCAGTTGATCTATGACACAAAATGGACTCAAATGTCATAAGTACCTAAACCGTTCGAATATCTTCGCTCGAGCACAGAAGCTTTACAGTTCAGCCGTGATTGTAAAATCTCATTTTATGCAGGTGATTTATGGATAAAACTAATCAGCAACCCCGGGTTATCCCCTAATTGGGCTGCTGGCTGAAAGAATGGGGGTTGCAGCCTTCGCCGCTGGCCGGCCGACGTCGGTCAGTCACGTGTACATATCTTTCCAAACCCTCTCGAGAAGATCGTCTCCCAACCAAGGGGGTGGCGGAACGGGAATCCCGAACCTTAGGTAGGGGGGGGGGGGGTCCGGCCGGAGGCCGAAAAAAAAGTTTGGTATTGTGTACTCAGGCAGCGGCGGGCCGCCATCTGACAGCATAATTACTCTTGAGAAGTATTCAAGCATCATAGGAAGCCATCGTCGACAGTAACACCTAATAGTAGACAGTTAATACCTAATAGTAATTCGTTCTACTTCGTGAGCAACATCACCAGACCCTACGCCGCCAACACAATTTCAATGCACGTCACCAGCTCCCGCCTTTGAAGAAACGCACCTTGCAGGGGACCAATACGAGATACTGACAACACAGCTTGATACTGAGATTACAGCATCCCCTCTGGCCACTTCACACGACGAGTCTCGAGGTCGGCGTTTTCGTAAGACCAGGCAATTTGAACTCAGCGCATGCAAGTGTGGCCATGAGGTGTCGAATGCAGAGATTGAAAAGGGTGACGCTGTCATGCAATGCAAGGTGGCTGGGTGCGAGACTGTTTGGGTGAGTCGTCAAGAAAACAATCACCCGGGCTGCTGATGATTTTTGGTCAGTATCATCGTGAGTGCATGGGATATGATCTCATACCTAAGAATTGGTCCTGCCGAAGTTGCAAATTGAGCAACACTGGCACGAAACGGCGCCGTACTTGATATTATCGTACCAGATAAGAAAATACAATTTCTTGATCGAACATGTGATCTAACACGTGATGTGAAATTACCATATATAGAAGGAGGGGGGCTGTTCCACACTGAAACAGAAGTTCCGACTGTATATATGAAAGTCCCGTTCCGCCACCCCCTTGCTCCCAACCACTACCGAGACCGACAGATACCCACACGAACAATTCATCATGAGGCACAAGCTGCCATACGGCAACTTACGACGCACATTCAAACTCGCGAACAACTTGATACCCTCCTAGATCAAGTTGATACTATCGCGTGAGTGTCTTCTACCTTTATCCTTACGTAATAATGATACCAATGTGTAGTCAGAGCCAACATAATGGCTACCATGACCCTCCCGTCATTCGCCGTAAAGGCCGCCCCCTCACGCAGCGTCTCACTGGTGCCTTGGAGGGTCGAGCTCGAGGTGGCGGCGCCAGGACCATCTCAGCAACAGGCAGTCAGGCAGTAGCTGGAAGGAAACAAATAATGAGGTGTGGAATTTGCCGGGAAGCTGGTCACAATCGAACAACTTGGGGCCCCTCTCCGAAACCAGTAGACAGTTCAAATAATACATCCGTCATTGCATTATATAAGCTAACGAACGGTCGAACGGCCGGTCGACGGTGGTTCGTTCGGTATTGCTTCTCTTGACACCCAGGTTGTCAGCGAAGGAAGGGTTGCTGTATCAACACTGGGGTTGCTGATTAGTTTTATCCTAACTATCATGATACAGCGAAGCTTCTTAAGTATTAAAACTTACATTGTACAACCACTAATCATGCGCGCCTTCTTCGTTGCCAAACCCTGTGTCGTCAAAGGGCTGACAACAGGAACGACTCCGCACCAGTACTGGCCCTACGGGACGGAACTGGGGACGCTTATGAAAATAATGACGGCATTGATCATGACGAGGAGGGGCGGAGTTGCAGCCGCTTGACTTACAACCTATCGCTGAATCCCTGAATAACCCCATCCACAACCAATGACCCTCAGCACACCAGGCCACACGTCTCCACCAAATCCACCCCCATGCCCCAGAATTTAACCGCTTGCCGCTGGTTGAAAGATCTGAAATCGAGATGTTGAGAAAACTCACTACCGCCAACAATCTAGGGCAATCTCGTCAGCCACGCTCCACCGCTACTACTAAAGTAGGAAGAGAAGTTGTTCAACTGAGCACTTTTTCCGCAAATGCTCATTGAAAGTCCGAGACTCGGTCGGTCGGCGCATATCGGCACGCAAACTTTATATCCTGGACCTCAGAGTCTAGCTTGATTGACAACGAGAAAATGCACGACGAACTGCGCAATTCTTCACTATTGAACTCTTGCCAGTGCCGCTGGTAAAACGCATACTGCTGTCGCACCCAAAGTGGGTTAAACTATGGCATCCGTATAGCATGGTGATCCCGGGCCGGGATGACAACAACAGCACTACGACTCCAAGATTGTCCAATGCTCACGGTCATACAGCTTATTTTAAGGAGCGGTTTCGGACCTTGGTCCAATACATCAAAGCGCAGTGAGAATGATCACGGTGATGGGCCTGGCATCACCATGTCACATGACCTTGCTCTCAATCACCGAATCTTCATCTCCTATCGTTCATCAACGCGCCCAATGACGAGACATCCAGCTCATTCTTGCCCATTTTCCCTTGCTTTTTTGGTAGATAACACTTGAAGGTATATATAATGATTATATAATTTAGATAGGAACTTATGGCCCTCCTAACAATAAGGGAGTGAGTAAAATAGTCACTAGTGAGCTTGACGCCAAGTGCAACGTTAGTTAACGAACCGTGGAAGAGGATTGGTCGATGCATCAAAGTTTCGGATCAGAGTTCTTTCAATAGGGACGTTCAAAGCTGGGCGCAGCTCGCAGACGCAGCTCGCAGCACGCATAGCCATCAGCTTATATAACGTTGATTTAAGAGTCCGCACTGTGACCCTTCTGTGACAAACGCGTCCGACGCGTCTTTTCTTGTAGGACCTCGTTTAAAGCCACTCCCACACACTCCTTTATCTGTTTCTATTTCTGATTATTAACTGTCATGGCCCGTACTGCCGCTGACAAGGCTGAGAAACCCCGAATTCCCGAAATAAACTGGTCAGCAAACAATTCCTCAGCAGTCTGGGCTCTCCTGGCCGAGATCGAAAAGAATGAAAACTACCGTGTTCTTTATGGGAAAAAGGTTGTAGCCGAGGTGAGTTTATCCCTACCTTCATCTTGAAACTGTCTAACGTGGCTTGTTAACAGAATACGAGCGGCGAAACCAAGGTTACTGTCTATGCCAGGATTGCCAAAGCGGTCCTCCCGGAACTGTTTGCTCTTAACCCCAACACAGTACATGACCGCGTCAAGAGCAAACTTGAAAGGTAAGGGCTGTATTCCATGTGTTGGTTTCTGCTTACAACTCTCGTTCCAGCCTTAAGAACGTATACAAGAAACACGCAAAGCGGCTCCGTCGAACTGGCGAAGGTGTTCAAGAAACCGAGGATGGCTCACAGGATAGCGAAGAAACCCTTTCCTTCTACATCATGGGTGATGGTCCTTGTGTCGAGACCCCTCCACATGCAGTCAACATATGGAGTGCATGGCTATCTTTTTATTTATCTAATAATCCATCTAATTTATTGATTTTTAGAGGAAATTGAGGAGGAGTTTCCCTTCTTCCCCACCCTTCATCGTATCTGGGCCTCCCGTCCAAATGTCACTCCGATCGTCATTACCACAGCACTCGGTCTGCAGGGTTCAAAGACGGTCTGGTACCAGCCACCCGACGACAACTCTAACATGGATGACAACAGTAACATCGACCCACGGTTGCTGAATGAACTGGTCGCGAGAGTTGCACTACCAACACCTCAGCGAGAGCGGTCATTTGGTACTGATGCAAGTGGTTTGGTGAATGCCAATCCACAACCAAACCCAGCACCTCAAGTCATGAATGCTACGAAAACAACCCTGCCAGGAAAGACTCCAGGATCTCTGCGCGGCCCAAAATCATCTTTGGCCTCCCGTGACGCCATCGAAAATGCTCACAAAGCTGTCTCGAAGCTTCCCCAGAAATGCTCACTTGCAGATACTTTAATGGAAATTCAACGGTATGTTATTTTTGTGTTGTTTCTTTTCTTATCTGTTTTGTAGTGAGAATATTGCAGCCCAGAAGGCTCAAAATCGCAGCCGCATCAACCTTGAGCTGCGTAAGCAGATTATTGATGAGGTAAAGATCGGCTTGTGGACCATCGAACAAGCTCAGGAGAGGATCAAAGCTATTGAGAACGATGGTTCCCCTCGCCCTGCAAAACATCAGAAAATGGTTGTTCGGGAGTTTAGCCCTGACTGGGAGGAAATCTCATCTGGCTCTGAAGATTTTTAAACTGATAATTCCCTTTCCTTGTCTTTCTTCGTCGTTCTTTATATCCATGGCTAATTCTATTTTCTATGATCACTATATTACTCGTGTTGTAATGCCCATAATTCTGCAACTAGTTGCCTGCGTTTTGCATTATTGTCATTATTATCTACTCTACCATTCCCTTGATGAATACCAGTATCTTCCTCCTCTTCATCAGGACCATGGAAATTTTGAAAATGCTCTGCAGATTGGCTCCCTTCAATGTCAATAATAAGGTTATGAAGGATAATGGCAACTGAAATCCATTTACAAGCTTCATAGTGGTTGTTGTTGGAGTTAATATGTACTCGGAGGCCACGCAAACACTGAAAACGACCCTTGAGAGCACCGATGCAATGCTCGGAGCAAACGCGAAGGCCTGCAACTACCTTGTCAAATAAAGCATTCATGGGTTCAAGAGATGCTGGCTTTTTATGGATGGGGATTGTTCAGGAATCGACTGCATAAGCTGAGTCTGCCCATGCAAATTCTTCTCCATCAAAAAACCAATTAGGATGCAGAGCAGCTGTAGTATGCTCAAAAGCAGTTGCATCATGGGCAGAACCAGTCATTCCATGGGTAAAATCAACAATTCGAAGGTTTGAGGGTGTGTTCCCCACCTAAAAGAAAGGTTAGATGACGCACTTCTTGTTAGATGAACACGTACTTGGACATTAAGACCATAGTTTGCTTTTCGTGTGTAGTATGCATCCCCATTTTTTCCTGGTTTGCAATAAAGGACGACGATAGTACCATCGTACATAACCCAACCATCTCTCCATGACCCTTGGAAACCCAGATGATGATCCATCCATTCTTTTTCTACCTCCTTCTCAGCTGGTGTCAGCTTCCGGACAAATTGGCTCTGGAGGGAGAGGATCGCTTCAAAGCAGCGATTTGTGAAGTTTTCCACAGAGCCTTCAGAACACCCTGCAGCACGAGCGATATCTTCAACACTGGCACCATTTCCATACCTTCCCATTCGGAAAAGGGTAACAGCTAACTGCTGCTCAATGGGTGTTTGTCCAAGATTTGTGTCATTCCTGAAGATGTTGTGATCCTCAATAAGATCGAGAACTGTCAAGAAAACGAGAGGTGAAACACGAAGCATGTTGATAAAGCGGTGATGGTGAGCAGGATCTTGTGAGAATTCCCAAGCCAGATCCAAGTTACTGCATTTTGGGACAGGAGGGCGTCCGTTAAGATAACGAGTTTCCTCCAGGAGAGCAATGGTCTCGAGATCTTTTTGCAGGTTTAAAGAGTATTCTTCAAGGTTTTCAGGTGGTGAAAAAACATCCCGAGTTGCCATGAATAGTAGGAAGGAGTCTATGAGGTCTTTTCTCAGTGGTTTCGAGGGCATAGTGACGATGAGGTTTATCAGAGATTATCAGGCGTGACATTCACTGTAAGCGGACTCCTAAATCTATGTTATATAAGCTGATGGCTATGCGTGCTGCGAGCTGCGTCTGCGAGCTGCGCCCAGCTTTGAACGTCCCTAATATTAGTATATAAGTAGGGTTTCTGGCTTATGCCAGAAACGCGGCCTACCCTGATGCCCACTCAGGCTCGCACTCCTATGGTGCGACTTGAGGCTATTCCAGGACTTCCCCCATACTGGTGCATTTTTTCCTAGTTTGAAAGAACAGCACAGCCTAGAGCAACACGATAAAGCTTAGTGCGTGAACGGGTTTACTCACGGGCCATTTAGAAGATCTGCCAAATATCTTCGAAATGGGTTCTATCTGTCGATTTACATAACGTGGCCTTGAAGCTGGATTCAAATTGTTTGGGTGACAATCTCAGGTGTGAATAGTCGGCGGACGAGGTCCCGCACGAGTGCACTGGACCGATTGTGAATTAACTCACAGAATAATGTGGAGGGGTTCAGAGTATATCGGATAATTCCCCTTCGGGATTTCAAATAGTACTACTACATCCATTCCTATTCTTATTCCTGCCATCACCTCATACTTGGGCGCTCGTGTGCTGGAGCCTCTCTCCCGTCGTTCTCGGGTGCGTGTGCGGTACTCCGCCGCATTGAGTGGTCGGGTATCCCGGGCCTGAATATATACCCCCGTTCGTCGTTCTGCTTGATTTCTACATGTAGAAGCCTAATACTGACTTTCCTCCATACCTTTCAATGTCGAATGAAAAATCGGAACATTAATGGTAGGCCACTGCCTGCCTGACACCAGATCCTGGTATAACTACCATGTATCAGCCTATAGACTAGTATCATGATGCAGACGGTGTTACCTATGTCTGACTGCAGGTATAAAACGGTCAAAACATCAGCAACCCCTTCACCCTGCAGAACTGGCTTCCGATTTCAAGTGTATTTGCGTATGAAAGGCAAAGCAACAAACTCAGTCTTTGCTTATTACCTTCAGATTACGATCCAGATTATGCGCTTTCATATCCGATAGGTCGCAATGCCAGTCAAGAAACCAATTTTCACACCGCTTAATGGTATGGCTTAGTCAATTGGATTGGCTTTGGGCATAGCAGCGGCTCTGGGGGGCTGGTCCGATGGAAACCTGCTGTAAATTTCGCATCATCCCTCGACCATGGCCATGGCACAGCGCCTTTCCAGCGCCCCGACCACATCCGAGGCCCCACCTAGCCCCACCTCCACATCAGGAAAATCATTTTTCCATAGCCATACTTTACGTCATGGTGCCCAGGCTCGGCCACATTACGTTCCTGGCAAACCGTTTATCTCGTGTGCACATCTGTGCGGGTTCCGCGATTGGCAGCATTGACAGCATGGGGATATCGTTCAATGCCATAATTCACATCCTGGGACCTGCATCCCATGTGCCACCATTTTCTGGGATGGTGTTGCTAGCATATTTCAGGTGCTATTGTCCTTTGCCAAGCCCAGTTTCACTCCCCAGCGAAGTGTGCGGCGCCGAAACAAGACGGTAACTATCCATTGCCGGGTGGTCAGGATCGCTCTGAAGGACATCCCACGCGTCACTATCAGCCAACGACTTTTATCCACCAGACTTCGAACTACCACCTCGAATTAATCAAGTTGTACAACTGATTCAGCCAACACCTTCCTCTACACTAGCCGTTTCCTATATCATCCCTGCCCATCATCTTTAAGCCAAGTGGTGATTGCCTTTGGAAGCACTTCTCGCGAAAGCGAGAATTCTAGACATCCTGGATACGCTTTATTCAACTCCTGCAGAAAAGCCATTCGATCGTTGGGCACATCGTATACCAACGTCTCCAAGTTGGGAAACAACGCGCTCAGCCAGCGTGGAAAGGCAGGTAGGACTCCAGAGCTATTTAACACGGTGAGATGTGTAACTTGACGAAGTATGAATGCTGGTCCCGCAGTCCCTATGACAGAACCGTCAACATCCCGCATCCAATCAACCACAGCAATCTCTCCATTCATGGTAAGAGAAAGACGGCGGAGAGTCGGAAGTGCGGACAGGGTAGCAAGTGCTTCCGTCATCTCGAGCTTGTTAAAAAAATAACCAGGTTCATTTGAGGTAATCCCCCACACATACATGGCAGTGTACAAATGCACAGTGTGAAGGGCTGGGACAAGATCTGGGTGCGCAAGCGCCTTGATCACAAATACAGGGACGGCTGCCAGTTCAGTTAACTTCGGCAATGGGCAGATCTTAGCCTTCCAAGATTCGGCAAACCATCGCACGATGTGAAGTGAGGTGAGTGTGGTGGAATTACGTTGAATCCATGGCATAACGTCTAGTAGTTGCTCCCCAGTAGAGATGTGGATGTTGGTGAGATGTGGAAGCTCTGCGGGCAACAGAACCGCGATAGCGGTGAAATCGGAACGATTGGTCGAGACGAGTTTCAGTTTATGAACGGGGGAATGGTTGAGCGACTGAACCACCCAGTCTAAGACCTTCCCAAATAGCGTACGTTCTGTTGATATAGTGACTTCTTGGAGGGTATTCAGGGGCTGCACCATCAACCGACGCCCAGATGATTCGACTGATAAAGGAGGTGTCAAATGCGCGATATCTAGCCGGGTGCAAGATTTTCCGTTGAGAGAATTCAGGAGGAGCACGAGGATCTTGCTAAACGCTCCCCACTTGTCGTACATGAATGATTGGGCCGTGGATGACATACTGAATGTTGGGTGAAATGTTAGGCTTACACTAGACACCGCAGGTAACAGAAGAATAAGATCCCGCACTTCGTGCATCTCCTCGGCGAGTGCAAAGTCACATTGGAGCATGTGGAGGGGCTGTAATGTGAAGGATAAGCGTATCCCTTTGAGAATGGTGAACGGCGAATCACCCCCGCCCCGTCCTAAAACCAAGGATGACTCAGGATCACTGGGGTGAAAATCTAGGTGATCAAAGAAAAGGGGGAGGGCAATGGAGTGTAGGCAGCTGCATAGACACGCGATATCTAGGAGTTCGTCGGGATGGATCTGCTTGAGTATCAAGGTAAGAAGTTCGTTGGGGAGGTTTGTAAGAACAGCACGGCTGCCTGCCATTGCCATTGGGGATGAGTTGGGCACGCAGTACACGGTGAGAATACAGTGTTCTTCTGTGCTCGCTGAATTTGGACGGTCGACGTTTCAACAGAAGAACTTGAACTAACGTGATCTTGCAATTGGCAGAAGTTGGAAGACACAGCTTAAGTGAGGCACAACAGGACAGCTCGGCTTTGAACGTCACTGCCACGTTTCCTCATCACCGAATCTGGATTTTTTTTTTGCTATGACCACACAGCCTGGCTGTAATAAGTGAATTATATAAAATATGTAAAAATATTACAGTTGTGGTTACAGCTACCATATATACCACAGAGCAGTTTCCCAAGAGAAAAAATTTCTGCTCATGTGACATTGGTCTGGGAAAGATAAGCCTGCAGGGAAATTCATATAAAAAATGGTTGCAATTATCCTGTTATTAGTGTTGATGGCAATACTATTGGTTCCAACGGAGTTGAATTTGCACAGGGTAGTTGAATTTCATTTTTGTGATTTCATCTATTCACTCAATCCCTCCGGAATCTTTCGGGATACAATTGAGTACCTGTCGTAAATGTTGCTTCAAAATAACTAAGGGGTCTAACCTTGGCAAGTGATCGCAAGAGGGAAGCCGACGTGATGGATCAGTGGTTTTGGGACAAATATCAGACTCAA
Organism: Tricholoma hemisulphureum; assembly: GCA_964034925.1. Lineage (NCBI taxonomy): Eukaryota > Fungi > Basidiomycota > Agaricomycetes > Agaricales > Tricholomataceae > Tricholoma > Tricholoma hemisulphureum. Next base: position 1,664,364 of record OZ035930.1, on the reverse strand, counting down.
GACATTAAATTACATCCAGGGCACTCAAAAAAATTTATGGAGCCTTGTATTCCATGCTTAAGTGTGGATGCATATTCATTTTTGATTTCCAGCACAGTGTTCTCATGTGCTGAGGTGAGGAGATGCAGTTGTGCAGTCTGTCACACAATGTCACAGTCAAATTCATATCCAGACTCGGCACTCACCCAATTATCATGTGTTATGTCATCCATCAACAAAGTCAGATGCATCAACATGTTTGGCGGAGCTTGGACTTGACGCGATATGTCACGTCTACTTGAACTTTCACCAAGCGCAATCGCACACCACGCCGGCAACAAGATATGAATATAGTAACACACTTTCATGTAGTGTACAAGGCTCCATGAATTTTTTTGAGTGCCCTGGATGTAATTTAATGTCTTGAGTCTGATATTTGTCCCAAAACCACTGATCCATCACGTCGGCTTCCCTCTCGCTATCACTTGCCAAGGTTAGACCCCTTAGTTATTTTGAAGCAACATTTACGACAGGTACTCAATTGTATCCCGAAAGATTCCGGAGGGATTGAGTGAATAGATGAAATCACAAAAATGAAATTCAACTACCCTGTGCAAATTCAACTCCGTTGGAACCAATAGTACCTCGGGAAAGATTTGTCATTTGCCAGCAAGGCGAGACCTTTGCCACAGCAGTGTGGCAATACCTGGCCAGGCTGACAAGCATGGCAAGACCTAAAATCCCATTTTTTTTTACGCATTATCAATACTTAGGATCTGCAGTCTACACCTAATGAGCATAACAATGAGGTTTCATCCCAACTCTCCTTGCTACCATGCTTTTCTTTGTTGAGATTGAGTTCCTTGTCCACTGTCATTGGAGCTGTACCTGCTCATATGCTTTCCAACTCTGATAGGTCATATACTTTGTTTAATGGCACCTCTGACCCCAATCCATCCCCATCTGCTGGTGCAAATACTTGATCATCAAGTTTATCAAACTCGGCATCAATATCTTCCATAGTAACGTTCTCTGGATCATAGAATTCATTGTCAGCTTGAGGTATTACTGTCGGCTCAGTCAATGTAAAACTTTTGAGAAGAACCTCAGCTCACCCAGTATTGATACCCAGTTCATGTTGTGTAGGCATGCTTACATCGAGTTGATTTACCCATTGACAGTGTGGCCTCATTAAGTTGTCACCCATAATGACTTCAAAGGGTTCCCAGTGTTTCAAGGTGTGGAACAGTAAGGCGAGAGCACTTGACACTCTGCACTCCACCCATGTTTGAAAAGAACCGTTCAACCTTGGCTGCATGAGGAACAATACTGAAGATCTTGATGGCTAGCACTTTGAGAGGGTGGCCAGATGCCATGACAAGAAGGGATTTCCACCATTCTTTTTCATCTGCTATTCCACCTTGAAATGGTGCCATCCCAGTTGAGTAAGCCTTGATATCTGTTATCAATGCAATAGCCATTTCTTTTGTCCAACCCCAACTCTTTGCAATGCGAGCTGCAATTTGATATGCATCCTCAACTTTACGAGAGTGTACTGCAGTCGAGATCATGAGTTTTTGGCAGAGAGGATGGAGGAATGAGGTCAGCCAATGCAGATCTGTATTCATAGCATGGAATTGTGTATTGATAACACGTTGAGCATGATGGAGGAACTTGAGATCATCTTGTTGGGATATGGCATACAGGCAAGCCAAGGCAGTAACCATGGCTAGGACATATTCCCCAATATGCTAAGTCATTAACACATGTTTAACAGGAGTTAACACATGTAAGGACTATGAGGGGGATGCACAGTTAACACATGCTGCACAGTGAAACACATATAGCATGTCTATGATAGGCTATCCAAGACAGAGCCTTGGATAGAATGTCTAAGACCCATACTGCAGGAAGTCTCAGACTTACCAAGCCATGATATCATAGGAGGTACTATGACACTATTGTTATAGGGGAAATGACATAGTTACTCCAAGATTAACTGATACAGGGGTCTATGACAGAATACCTCCTTAATATATTATAGGAGTATATTACACTATACCTCCTAACAGTGTTGTATAAATATTCCACACTTTGTAGGAGATGTATAGACATTCCCTGCCTGTTCCACACACTCACTACTTTGTCTGAGTGATCCCCCACTTGCTCTCAAAGACCTAATCCCAATACATCTCCTTCAACAGGTTTCATATGTATAACCTCTTGATGGGCCCAAATCAGTTGTAGCATGCAGTCAGCAAGCATCGCATTGCATGCCTCAACATTTCCGATTACATCAACAAGTGGCTTGCAGATATGAATCATCTGGTCTGTCAAAGCCCAATGCTCAAGATCAAAGACTGTTGCTACAACATCCTTCGAAACTGGTGTTAGTCCATGAAGGGACCTCTGTGCATCACCACACATACAAAGTTCTGTTAAAGCAGCTTTATGTTTGCACACACTCATTGCCTGTAAAACAAGTGCATAGAAGCGCGACTCTGTATTTGTCTTCAATGCATGATCCACTTTCTTGGATTTAGCAACTTCATCAAGCTGACCACTCCAGTAATGTGATGATCTGAAGGACACAATGTGTGTGTTCTTTGTAATTGTGGTCTTCATCATTGGCCATGCAATGACTTTCCCAACAATAGTGTTGATACCATGCATGAAGCATGCAAGTGGCTGGGATTTAAGTGAGTTCTTCTAAATGGATCTGTTTGGGATGCAGTTCGTATACAAGAATCCATGGAAACTTCTCTGTCCAGATTCAACAAAAGGCTTGGGTTGTCTGTGCATACAGCTATAACAGCAGCAGGGTTTACACCCCTTTGTTGGAGAGCTTTATTTGATACTTCAATGAGATTCTCTGCCATAGCATGTTTCCCAGTCATCTCCTGAAGACCCAAAACAACAGGATGTACAGCAACTTTGGCAAGAATACTGCCATATATACTCCGCAGTGCATCATCCCATCCATCCAGCAGGTATGTGAGATTATTCCCCCCCCAATCTCTCAATGTCTCCTCAGGTGTCCTGCTGTTCCTCTGCTGGGAGGTATCTCCATGAACACATATCAAGTTGCAGGAACATATGATGGCTGGATTCCAAACAACCATTTGATAAAGAATGGGTTCTCAGATGCCACAAAAGGGATGTTCCCATGAATTAACAATCTGTATGAGATTTGAGTTATTGATGATTCATCAAATAACCAATTCTACTTGTACCTCAACAGCCAAATATTTGCCTTGTCAACCTCATCTGTGGTCATTGCCTTATCAAGAAATGTATCTATTCCTGGTGCAGCTCCCTTTGTGGAAATTACCTGACCTCTGGGCCCTTTTGCCTTTTTTCATACTGGTGCTGATGTTGATGCCTCTTCATTGTTGAAAACTTGTATTATTTTGATACCTCCTCTCTGCATGAGAAGCTGACAAGCCTGCTTTCAGTCATCCTCAGGGAGGTTTGGGCACTTTCCTTGTCCTGCAAGGTGATGTAGGCAGCATGAATCACAATGCTCAATGAGTGGAGCAGCGTTTGGACAATAATTGCACTGCATGTGCCATTGCTTGGTCTTCGCATGTCTCTCACCTATCTTGGTAAAGTGATTGTTCATGAAAATGTCTGGAGGATGGCCACCTTTGTTGGTCATCGATAGTATACTTCTGAATTCTGATGTACTAAAGTCTATGTTGAAGGGTGCCTCTCACCAACATTTGCCACCCCCATTTGGAAATTTTGAATTGCCACCTGGCACAACATGGCACAGTGAGATGGCAAGGTTGAGCCAACAACACTACCTATTATACATTTTGTCTCATCTCGGTATCTCTTGGAAAAGCCTAAATAAAGTGCTTTAGCTACAGGCTCCAGTAGTATAGTCAATTGTCCTCATGTGTCGGGAATACATATATAAATTCCTGTTACAGTTGTCTGATTGTCGTCATAGCCATCATTGTCATAAGGGTACACATCAATTCTTTTTCTTCTCTTCTTTCTCCCTTCTCATCTATAGTCTTCTCTTCTTTATTTTGATACATCTAAAGCATCCTCTCACTTCCTTTTCTTCTGATACATTTGAAATGCTTCTTCTCTTTTGTTCTATTGTCCTTCTCTCCTTTCCTTCGGACTCCTTGACATTGTGTAGTACTCAGTATAGCCTCGCCTTTCATGTATATAAGTAGTATTACAGAGGTCTAAGCTCTCTAACTTGACCTAAGCAAACTACTGCTTTACCTTGCTCAACTCAAACCTAAGCTAGTCCAGAAAGCCTCTGGAGCTAGCAGGACTAGATAACTACTTGAAGGCCTCAAGTAGTAGATGATGACCAACCTTTAGTTGACAAGCGTAAAGCCCTTATTGGGATTATGTATACAGGCAAGCCAAGGCAGTTAACATGCCTAGGGAATATTGCCAGAATATGCTAAGTCATATTAACACATGTTTAACAGAGGTTAACACATCAGAGACATATAGGGGAATCCACAGTTAACACATACTACAAAATTAAACATCCTGCAGCATGTCTATGATAGGATAGGCAAGATATAGCCATGTCTATCATAGGTTATCAGAGACAGAGCCTAGGATAGAGTGTCTTAGACACACCCTGCAGGAAGTGTAAGACTTCCAAGCCATGACAGCATATCTATAGGTGAAATGACATAGTTAATGAAAGATTAACTTGTTGAAATACCAATTTCCACCACTCTCATCATGTGACCCTGTTGACCAGTAGATCACATGTGCTCTTATTTACAAATGGTCTGTGCACGTATTACATAGGTATATAAACCCGCTGTACTTGACTACAAACAATAAGAGCTGTTTTACTCTTACCACCACCTCCGTAGTTAACAGTAAGCCTAACCATCTCAACGGTGAGTAGCAAGAGGAGTTCCACTACATAGAATAGTATGCTCACAACATAACTATTACAGGAGTCTATGACTTCATCCCTCCTTTATATATTATAGGAGTACATTACAATATACCTCCTAACTGTGTAGTATAAATATTGCACACCTTGTAGGAGATGATAATAACATTCCTCCCTGTGGCAGACTCCCTCATACACTTGCCTTTGACTTAAACTCAATGCCTCAAAAACCTCATCCTCATCTTGTGCTCAACTTCTTGATCCCAATAGCCCTTGCCTTAACAATTCCTGTACCATGTACTTAGTGGCTAACTTGGCCTTCTTGAAAAATATAAAAAAAGAGGCTCTAGGTTACAGACTGCTGCCATATTGTGTCATGGCTATATACCACCAAGGGGGCACCGGCCCAGGAATCCTGGATGGGGTCCCAGTTAGTTAGTCCAGCCATAGGCTGCAAAAAAAAATTTGGGCACCCCATAATTTGAGTGAGAAAAATGAACCTGGAGTGCAATTTAAGCACTGCAGGATGCTCAAATATCACCAGTCACTCAAATTTGACTATTTAGTTTGAATAACAGAGGAGAAAGGCTTGAAAAAAGCCATGAAAATGTCAACCCATATGCTTCGACTTTTCAATCCTTTTACATTGCAATCAGGATCCAACCAGCTTGGGCATCGGATGACACAGGAAGTGGTATATTATGCAGAGTCCCGTTTCAGGCATATTCTGTTGTACATTGATGAGCGTAATCTTGCAGATGGCAAATGGATACAAGTCGTGTTACGGTCTGAACTGGTATATATTTATTTCATTTTGGTGATTTTAATTATGTTCATTGATTTGTCTCCAGATGTTTGTATTGTCATATATTGGTCTTGCCGACGCTGTCTGTCAAGTCATTGAGATCCCAATTATCATCAGGTCCCTTGCCGATAGCCTCAGCCACTTGGGTGAAGATGAACTCCCAGTGCCGTTTCATCCGGATCTCTTGGTGACGCTCGATGTTGGCACAGATGGCGCTAACTACGACCACTTGGTTGATGAATATGCGTTTCCGTGGTGGATGGGGAGTGTCCTGCCGGCACCCCATGAAATTTTGGGTTCTGGAACAATTATCAGATGTTTAACCATGCATCGCAATCTCCTCCCAACAGAAGCTCAAAATCCTCCACCCCCGGTTCAGACTCCTGCAGTCAAACATGGAGCCGGCAACGATGATTGTGGCCGGTGCCGGTTGAATGACATTGCTGTTTATGAGTTGAAGAAGGAGCTCCGCGAGATCCTTCAGTTTGTTGATGGGATGGAGTTTTCATCATTCGCTCAGCTTGATGCCAGTCGCCGGTGGGCTGCCGGCCTATTTCTACTCCATGAACAGGTCATATTGAAAGAGAGTGATCCTGCCACATGTGTACTTCTGAGCAATGCTATGGCCGGCCTGTGCCCTGCTCCTCCTCCAACTCCTGCACCCACCGGCTGCCGTCGGCAACCCAAAAGACGTATAAATGCAAAATCTCGTCTGGTGAGCGACCAGGCAAAGGCAGCACTGGAAGTGTTGACGAGAATTTCTGCCCCATCGGCAAAGTGGACATGGGGTGCCGAACTGACCATGGCTGAAGTGTTGAAAATTGGTGCACGGGATACCTCAGATGAGCATTCTGGGTATAATATGTCTATGCCATCAGGTTCAACGACAGGTATTGTTTCTTTCATGCCTTCCCTTCCCACCAGTTCGGGTATCTTTTCCGTCGTCAGCACTTCGGCAGCGCATGATGCCACGCTTCATTCCACCAGTGCCAGCCAAAGTGGCACTGATCCAAGTGCCGGCTGCACACCTTCCACTTTGCATGGTGCTGGCTGCACAAGTGCTGCTTACCGCCGTTCCAATGCTGCAAGTGACGATGAAGCCGATGCAGACAAAGAAAGCAATGATGACGCCACAGCTGATGAAAGAATGGCCGGCGAGCAAAGTTCCCATTTTCAAAGTGCTGGTGATATCGATGTCCCTGTGCATGAAACTGCTAGATGATTTCGTTGAATGAACATTGCCGTGAACTCTTATTCAATTAACCCAATTCGAGCTGAGATCAGTGCCCAGGAAGCTGCTGATGTATGGGATTCTTTGGGCGAGTCTGCCCATTCGGCCTCTCCCCTTCGGCAATTGATGCCAATGCTCATGATGCCGCTGATGCATGGACATTGTCTGATGATGACACTACCCCTTCAGTCATTCATGTCAGTGCTCATGATGCCGCTGATGCATGGTCATCATCTGATGATGCATCAACTCCTTCCATTCATACTCTCAATGTGACCACCCCGATACTGATCACCTATCTGACTCATCGGGTGGCCACCTGCGGTGTCACAGCTGAGTCATTAGACTTAATCACCTCACATGAGACTGAGGCAGCTTGGTTGTCTTCAAGTGATAGTGACAAATCAAGTGATGACAATATGGGTGTTATACGTGCAGATACAGAGGATATCACTTTGCCCCATACCTATGGGGAAAGTGATTTTGCTTACGTTGAAACACACTGGTTGGATGGAGACATTGATGGCATGCAAATCGATTAGTAGTATTGTATATTATCATTCTTTGCAATGTAATTCTGGCCGGTTTGGTTCTTTAATTGTTATCCGGCACTTCTACATGCACCGGCACAGTCATGGCAGTAGTAGTGTCGGCACCATGATGGGCACCGGCACCCTCAAACAGGTGACTGGCACCGGCACTTTATGTGCTGTAATGGGCATCGGCAGTTCGCCAAGCACCGGCGCAGTCATGGCACTTGGACATGGATCTGGTATGTCCATCCGGCTTTCGGCACCATGATGGGCACCGGCACCTTCAAACCGGTGACTTCCACCGGCATCTTAGAACAGGTGACTGGCACTTCCACCATCGAACAGGGGCACCGGCACCTTAGGACAGCTGACTCTCCCCGGCATTTTATGCGCTGTAATGGGCATTGGCAGTTCGACATGCACCGGCACATTCATGGCATACCACAGCCTGGCGAATTTGCTGCCACTGTATGATACGCTACAGTGTAGTCCTTCCTTATTACTCAGTCATTCGCTGGCATTCAGTGAACCCGTATCATACGCTACATTGTAGCCATTCGCTGGACCATATCATATGGTACACTGTAACTGTACTATGTGTGTCTCAGTTTCCAGAGGTTGCTCAAGTTGAGCAACCACTGAGAACCAGCTAAAACCTCCAAACTCAGACACTTGGAAATGCAGGTCCATTTTCTTGGAAACCTGGCTGGATGGTCTGGGATGGAAACCTGGGAAACTTACTGGAACCTACATACCTTTGGATCTAGGTCCTATATACAATATCTAACAGTGCTGTAAGATAGGAATTTGACATAGAGGCATAGAATCTATGAGAGGTGAGTAATTGAAAGCAAGAGCCCCGATGAATCACTATTCTACAGGCTTTGTGGAATGTACAAATCTTCATGACAGGCAGATAGCATCAACTGATCTATGTAGAGATCCTTACCAGGGTTCCCAATGACTTTTCTGATCATGACACATTGGACAGCTTTTATTCCTTCTTTGTAAATCATTTTATTGATCATGCCCATGCATTTGTCACTAGTTCATAATTACATCTCTTGTAGTTAAATTTGATGATCTAAGTTGGGTAGTGTAGGTTGGGTAGTGTAGGTTTCCAAGTTTCTGGGTTTTCAAGTTCCTGGAAACCTGGAAACCAATGGAAACCATCCGAAACCTGGAATCTAATTTCCCAGTTTACTGATGACTACTAGCCAGCCTTGCCATTCAAGATACATGCAATAGTTGCCACTTTCTTCTACCTTTTTCAGTGGCCATCCGTAAACCCAAACGATGTGCACATTGGGGTCTTGCCAGGAGATATGGTTCACAAGTAATCGGGCGAGCACAGTCTTGCTGCTTGTGGGACTTGTCCCACAAATCTTCATGGAGTAAGAAAGGATTACAGAAAATTCGACATCATAACAATACCTGGATGAAAGCATATTTCTCAAGTCGTTCGTACAGTGCTGCAACTGTATCACTTCGCGGAGATGGACTGTGTGAGTGATTATCTAGCTATCTATTCATTTTCCTGGTGCATCGTCGGTATCTGACGTCATCGACTCACGAATTGGTCACAAAATTGGTCACACCCTATGACCTCCCCTGAGATCCAAGTGTATGCATCGTTCCCTCGTGCCGTAGCGCTTGGCCCCGATCTTAATGTTGATCCTTCCAATTCGCGTTGGGTCCATTGCCTCACCCTCCCAATAGAGACCTTCAATGCACTCCAGTTCTCGCAAAGGCCGTACAAATGGATCCGCTACGCCATCGGAATCGTTATTGGAGCAGAAGGTGACCTTTCCTCCAGTCCAGGCTCACCCGATCCTGTGGACAATGCCAGTCTCCAAGCCGAATCCATCATTCTCTACTATCACACCACCGACGAGGAGCGGCGAAGGATGTTCCCGGTCGATCCTAACATCGGACGCACAAACGTCACTTCTAGTTGCGCCACCACTCGGAGGGCTCAATTCAGCGATGAAGTTGCAGAGCGCGAAGGACATACGTCTGTGTTGTCGAGCTTGGATGCGACGTTATGCGACGCTGTGCATCTTCTGGCCCATAGCAAGGGCGATACGGTGTACTACTCTTGCTCTCCGTCTGTCTTCACTCACCATCTGCAGTATATATACTCAACGCCGTAGTCGTGACCGCACCGGCGGCGACATTGTACAGGATATCGACAATGTCCGGAACGGTCTTTTTCTTTTCTGAACAACTTCTCTCACAGGGCATTGGGCACCAACGTGGCATTCTTAATGGTGCATGCCATTTGTGTGCCATGTACCTAATCAGAGTCTGACAGCACCAATGAACAGACACCCAACTTTGCCATGAACACGGATGACATCGACCCCACCGCACCGCTGGCAGAGAGAAGGTGTACAGCACACCTTTTCCAGCTTCACAAACCATCTTTTCTCGGCAGGGAGACACTGTCTTCGGGTTCCCCACTCCGGATTTCTGATACTCCTGAGTTTCCCCCTCCCATCCTCTTCGACGCCGTCTACGCTGGCGCTGTACTTCACCATTTCGGCACTCGAATATTAAAAGATGAGGTCGTCGCGACTTGGAAAGACATTTTCTACCCCAGTGGCGTCATGACCACGGCACAAGCAGATTACAAGGTGACCACCGCCCAGAGGACACAGAAACAAACCCAGGATCGTAAAGCGCGCCATGAAGCTCGCAGTGGCCCTGACACCTTCGACATGCTCATGACTCTGCCATATATAATGGTGCCACGAAACGAGCTGCTGACTATGTTGAGCGAGGCGAAGGCGAAGGCTGAGGCAACGGAGCAGAGACGTGTGCATGAGAAGGTTGATATTTGGATGAAGCAAACCGCTACATAGCTACCCTTATCCGGGAAGAAGCACGAATTCTGTATTTTATTTTCAGGCCAGAGTACTGTACCTTCAATATGTCACGCACGTGCCCACTGATCAGTCGGTCCTGCTATCCACTACGCGTTTGGTCAATCAAGATCATGCCTAGTACGCTCGCGTTCCGGTTTCCGGAGGTGATTCAGACATTTAACCACGTTCCTGCTGACACCCTCGTTCTCTGGAAGGTTTCTGTTCCCCCTCGTGGGAATCTCGAAGAGTTCTATGTCAATTGCCTTGAGGAAAAAGTGCTGTTGCCTACAGAGGAGCTGTCTGCTGTTTTCTCGGGATCCCCTGCTCCGAACCACATACACGTCGTTGTGAAATCGGTGAGCGAGATTGATTTCTTCTTCCTTGCGACTGCAAAGTTGACGAGCTGCATAACCCTTCTTGACCTTCTACTTCTCCCGCTGCCAAACGACCTCTTCAGCGCGACTATCCAAAAGGACCCCTCCCTCCACATATAAGCCTCCTCCAGTAGATGACGTCGGGACACTCCGAACCCAATTCCTCAAAGGATATCCCGCCATAACCCCTTCGAAGGGTGGACAACCCAAGGAATTTTCAACTCGACAAGCAGACCCCAATCAAGCAATTAATTGCGTGCGACCCTTGCACGCTGCTGCGACAATACCAGTGATACTGCTTCATCCTATCTTGGGGCAATTTTTCGACGATTGCCAAAATTATAAGCCTACACCGCAAGATGGCGCATTACTTCGTGAGCTAGCCCCGGCGATGGCAGACTTTTATAAGAATGAAGGTCGAGCGAAACGCGTTCGGCAGATATTCGCTAAATATGGTATCCATCTGGTACGTACGAAGATTGAGGGAACGAACTTTGAGACAGAGGGCGATATCTCTCACCAGGGTTTCCGCTTCCTTCTGGTTGAGATGGAAAATGAGTCTGGATCGACTTTGGCTGACCCGTTCATGCAGACCATCCTCTACTACCTTGAATTCACCAGGAAACAAGCACCCGATATGCAGAGATCGGTGCTGCCATGCCTGATCATTGGTTCGTATCAATTTGGTGCATCGTCTCATCCTAAACAAAGACTACAGGATCACAGATGGGATTGGCGGGTGCGGCATGGAATGTTCCCCCAGTTGTCGAAGTGCTTTCGCCTATGTTCCCACTTAATTTCACCCCTTTCTATACCGATTTTGAAAAGACGACCGCACGACATCTTGGCGCCCCTCGGAAGGCGTTCCATGCACTAGAGCATTGCTATCATTCTGACCCATCTATTGATAAACCATCCCACCAACCAACAACGCATCGTCAAATCTTCCCCTATCCAACCCACTTCACTTCACTTACAGATTCGACGACTCAGCGACTGTATATGCAAAAGTCCCGTTCCGCCACCCCCCATCCGATATTCTCTTCAAGCCTCTGCTTTGATAGAAAATCTATGAAATATTGCAGCTCTCTTAGTGCAGAGAGTCTGCTAATCTAGGTTCGCCATAATCGTTGCGTGCCTGGCCCTTTCTACTATTTTTTGAAAGAGGGGCGCAGTTGATGACTACCAATATGCTCCCTGAACTTATGCCTTTTCGCTCAAAATTCGTCTAACTCGCAAGAGTTAATTGCGTTCATTCAAAGCGCAACCACAAATTTTAGAACGTCAAGTGGGAGGCCGTATGTCTTCCGTCCCCTGCTACCGCGAGGATAACGTCTCGGGTGCCAGGTTCAAATCTCAGACGCAAGCGTGCCTCCGGGATGTATATATTCATCAACTCTCTTAACCTTAACTCTTTCGGCGGAGTACGTACGTCAATCCGCAGCGTTCATGGAACAGCGATCAACCCTGCAGGTACAACACTGCACAGGCACTACATTTCGAAGTGCAACATAGACATCCTTCATCCTCGACCGTGTGATGTGGATATCATCAAACCTGTCGGATGACGAAACCAGGTCGAGGGATGTACGTGGCATTAGTACCGAAACTTGAACAAAGAATACATGTGGCAGGTTCGTTTTCAAACTTGAACCCCACCAGTTTGCAACTTAAATATATGCTAACCCTGACGCTACAACTGATGGATCACTATCCAGGGGGCAAGCTCAAAATGTTTATGAACCGAGCCCCATGGACAATATAAGGATGGAGTCAGAGATAATTGTCTCGAACAAGAGTCATATTTATCCCTCAGTGACCATACGACATATATATTATTGTCCAAGTGATCCGTTACTTAAACGAAATATCATGATTTTTCTTCACAGTGTTTTATGGCAACTCAAACACTCGGCAGTGCATAACCTATGTAATGCATATGTAGTACTACCGCAACAAACTCCGACTTCCAACCCTTCAGGGGATTGACACCCCAAATAGAGATCAATGTCAAATGTCTGATTGCAGCTCATTGTTCTACGGTAATTTTACAGTGGTCACATTTGTTTCTGCTTGCAAGTCATCCCTCATTAATTCCCTGCTCACGTTATTTTCGCGTGATATTAGCATTAAGTAGACCCCTGAATGAACAGAACTTGCCCACGCAAAATAATGGCGGGATAGCATCCTTAGAGGTGCAACTGAACTTGAAGGTCAGAGACAGCTTACAAATTGCAAAATTTCGGCACCACAATTCTCCGGAGTACCTGTTCAGGGGATGATCTGACTTTCAAGGGTGTTCTGGCCTGTTCTGGCTTGCTCAACTTATCCAATTATTTTCATGACGTGAGAGGACAGGAAGTATGTTGATGAAGATCCTCGGAACCTTTGCGAACAGCAACTGTTACGCCATATAAAGGGAGGGGAAGCACCATAGAATCCCAATAGTCCTGCGATGAAGTTCAGGTCATACATCCTCCCTGCCCTCGCTGGAATTGGCGCTTGCATAGCGGGCCCTACATCTCCGGGCCCCAACACTGTAGGTCGCGTTAATCGCTCTCCACAGATCGATAGTGATTCTGCCTTCCTCCAACTTCCAGTACATCAGAGTGTTGTACACAGATGGCGTTATCCGTTACTTCGACTATGGCGAATGCTATCCGTACACCATAAACGGCGCCCTCGCAGCGTGGGCGGTATGGCTGAAGAGCACGACATGCTATGAGTATTCGTGAGTACTGTGTTTTCTATCGATGGTAGGTAACAAGTCGGACTGACCGCCTTCACGCCAAGGAACGCCCAGTGTACAGGAGCAATTACACCTCCTGTAGGTGTTCCCCTACCCGCAGGCGCCACATTGGTCAATGTTGCCAACTTCGTGCATCTTATCGGTGGCAGCGCGATATGCTACGCAAATTCGTTGCCCGATATTCCAATCATTTCCCTTGAGGAGGCCATACAGGACGGTTTCGGAGGAGGAGTTAAGCTCCTCCCCGGTCTGTAGCGGACTGTAACAAGATTTGTTGAAGTAACGTTGGATGAATCGAGCTAGCAATTTAGTCCTTAGAAAACATAAGGATGTCTGTATTACAAGTATAAACATATTGGTTAAATGGGGCATGCACGTACATCGAGGTAATGTGCGCACGGGAACATGTGGGCCGCCTTGAAACGAGTCTAATAACCGGGAGGCCTGACCAAGGGTGGCGGGCGTGCACACACCTTCGGACCCGCCCCGCGTGCAGAAAATCGGAGGTAACCGGACGAGCGCATGTGCCAACAAAGTGCGTCACGCCCATGCATACCCTTACAGGTGTGTTGGATGACAGAGACGAGCTGAAAAGTGAGTCACAATACAGAGATGGGAGTACCGTCTACAAGAAACTGTGAGACAATTCCAAAGAATGATACAACTATCAAATACCTGAGAAGAGAAGTATGTACGTTCCTGGTTCGGGGAGGTCGTGGCTTGAAGGGTAAAGAGCCACTTGTTGCTCGGGGACGTTATTGTCGTACCGCAAATCGTGGCGGGAAAGAATAATTGAGCGCAAGGAGCTGTGAAATAATTCCCAGTCACTGAGGCCGTGCTGGTAAAACAAAACCCTAGGGTGAAGAGTACAACATCGATCACTGATCCGATTGCCAGATAACTGGAAAAGGTGTTGCCATCAAAATTACGAGGATAACGGTCCTATGATGCATCCATTCATGAACGTTGTTTGTTATCTTTACGGGCGCCGTTCCTTTTATTTACGCATTAGCAATTATATTTATATATGTCGTGAATCATAAGGAGATGTGAACGATACATACGGGCTAGGCAGTAGCCAGACATAATCAGCGGGAATTATCGTCGAGTCACAGAAATGACGCACGCTCGAGCTCCAGTCAAAGGCACTCACAGCTGTCGGGAGCCACTCCATATTTTCCTTAGATATCTTCGGTGCGCGACCCATTACACGTAAAGAAAATGAGTGTTGGATGAACTCCTGTGGTGTCTCTACCATCTGCCAGAGCGCTCTAACCGAGAAATTGGGGCAATCGTGGTGCACTAAATCAGATAGAAACATGTTCACCCAGGTCAGTCCATCTTCTGACGCATCAGAAAACATAGCCAGTACCGCGTCGTTGAATGACGGGCAGTTGTGGATGACAAGATCATAAGCACACTAACCCGACTTCAGATATATCCTGGGTTTCGGGAATATCATCCAGTGTGAGGGTGTTGGTATCAAGAAAATACCCATCACTGATGAGTCCACAACCCACATGGAAAGGTTAGATAAGACGCCAGCAGTTACCTGGCAAGGAATTGTCCATGGGAACGACCAACTGGACATCAAATTCGACATCGTCAAGCTCTAAACCAAGAAGATGAGGGATTCCGGTGATAACCGTACAGCACTATGCAGAGAAAATCTCTCTCCAGGGCCAGTTGGCCGAAAGTGAATAATCGATAGCGTCAAGAGACTACCAGGATCTTGCCACTGAGGGTTGTAATGACATAGATTGACAAAGTTCCAGCCATCAAGGACCAACTTCGTCAAGCGTGGGAACACCGGGAACTCCAACGCTTTGGGCAAGCCCGATAAGTCTCCTGCAGAGTTGTGTCCTTGAGACAATGCCATGGAGAGTTCCTGGAGGGGAGATACAGACTGACAGATGTTAGGGGAGATGGATGGAAGAGGAGAAGAGTGGACCACATTGTAATGAATCTGTCGACAGCGCTGGATGCGGGGAGTGAGTAGAAGAGTGATGCTGCGCGAGCGTCGATTCTCTTCGTGTTCTTGCGATCCAAAAATACCCACGTTGCTAGATATGCTAACATCGATAGCAAGGTTACGAGACCATTCGAGATGTGAGGCAATATCTCGCAGCGAGAACAGGTCAGAGTCTAGATGAATGGTAATGGATGTCTAGAATCGTGGCACGAGAGATATAATATCTCGCCAAGTGGTGCATACTGAAGCTAAAGCGTACGGGGAGAAAGAAGGGGTCTCGGAGGTCTGGATCGTGTACACAAGCCTGAAGATCTTCAGGTGCAGCTCTGCCGGTAATTGACTGTCAAATGCAGTAGTCGAACGACTTGAGAGCATGGCGACTAGTTGTGAATTCCGAGGAGAACTAGACTGACTGTCCATAACTAGCACAAGAGGACAAGAGAATGCTCCGCCGTTTGCTTAGCCTGAGGTAGAGAGTATTTCAAGTTGAACGGTCGGTCGGACTACTAGTAGTAGTACTCGGAATTGTAAGAAGTTCCCAACGTGAGAAAGCCTATGGTTTACCACATGTTTTGTGTGAGACTGCTCCTTGCATCGGCTGCATATACATCGACGCTCGCTCATGTATGCGGCGAGGAAGTGGTTACTGGTCTACACTGCTGGCTGCTATTTGAAAATGCGTTATACGATTCGGACTTTCGATGTTATTCAAGTTTTATCAAGTAATCAGTGGCAATTTATTCTTCTTTCCTCTTCTTGCTCATACGAAATTTTATGTAGATCCAGGCAGATCGTGACGCTGTAACTTGTAGTTGGGCTCTTGCTGTTACTGGACATTTGACTGTAATAAGAGGTGAGTCCTGAGCCCATGTAATTTTCACCACGAGCTTGAGGCCATCCCAGTGCCCTGTCGTGCAAGATTGTCCTGCTCAAAATCATTTTCACAGATTGCGCACGGCATCCGCCGTTCGCCTACAAGCTTGCATGTGTCACCCGTTTTACGTGCGATTTATGGCGGTTTTACGAATACTTGGGGGGTCAGGAGCGATCGTAGATAAGAACCGCGGACGATTGATTCAAGTTGAAGTGTGTTTCATCCCTGTGTGAGTACGCTTGCACCTTCCCTTGATCTTTGAGACAGTTCGTATACAGGTGCCCGTGTGCGTCAGATCGCCTTGGGCCTACTCTTAAGGCAGCTATAGATCACCACCTCCCCCAAAATTCGTCGTCCGTTCATAGTTACCTCCGTC
The DNA here is from genome assembly GCA_964034925.1 of Tricholoma hemisulphureum. Lineage (NCBI taxonomy): Eukaryota > Fungi > Basidiomycota > Agaricomycetes > Agaricales > Tricholomataceae > Tricholoma > Tricholoma hemisulphureum. The sequence goes on along the minus strand of OZ035930.1, from coordinate 1,647,719 downwards.
AACCGGTCGCGGGGGCACTTCATCGGACGTCTGTCTCGGAGAGATCCAGACTCTACAATATTACTAGATTCAGATCCACCTCGTCATAGCTATGAAGACCGTGACTCATGTCAGCCCCCCTTCCACCTCTTCGTCTTCGAGATATCTTGGGATGGGTTTCTTTCGGGTTGCCTTTGATCTGAATTGAAGTTCATCTTCGATGGGACAAGAATTTGGGTATTCATTCCTGTTTTCGAGGCACGCATTTGAACGTTTTCGTATGCAAATCTACATGCTGACAAGTCAAATGTGGACTCTCACAACTATGGGCAGAAGCCCATTGAGAAATCTCGATCATCTTGAGCTCCGCAAGTCATTACACATCATACTACAATTCGTCTCTATAGAAGCGCTTTGGCGCTTGGGGGAGGGAAGATCGCTCTTGCTGGATATGGAGGAAAAGATATCACAAAGACAACCTCATCGCAGTTTTAACAACCTCATCACAGTTTTGAGTCATTATGCTGCGTCATGTTCTTATTTATGTGCAATACGGAAAGGCTAGCACGAACCACCGGGTTACACATGATGAAACTTGATCAGAACTCCTGACTTGAGGAAAGAACCGAGAAGTGAAATTGAGAGGATGCTGGGAATGACCTTTGAGTGATCGACGGAAGTTGATTGAATGCCCAATAACGCATCGGTAGGCAATGATGCAGAATGCATATTAATAATGGAAGAGCGTTCATCTATTTCAAAAAAATCATTCGTATCAGATGTCCAGACATTGAGCGTAATGTGAATAGATGTATGTAATGTAAATGGATGTATGCCCGAATAATTTGTAGGCTGCTGTGGGGCCGAGGCATAGAGGGCAGTCAATTGGGACTATATCGCAAGGGGTAATGGAAATTAGCTTGACCACTTTGCGGTGACGAACCCGAAAACGCGGGGAAGTTGTTTGTGACCCGAGTGAATAGATATCTGCGCTTATACACTGTATATCAAATTTTGTTGCCGTCACTATTGGTGCTATAGTATCCTTGTCTTCGTCCTTGTTCTCAGTTACAGTCCTTTCCCATTGTAGTTATGTCGCGTGTGGGACTAGGGAAAAGTTGTTGGTGGGGGTGCTAGAAGTCCGAGTCAGTGCATACAGCATTAGACAAGAAAACATAAATAACGTACCTGTGGGCTAAGAAGGTTTGAGCGCACCATAGCACCACCTGAGGGACTTCCGAATAGTGAACAGTGATGGTTCGAGATGGGAACGAGAGAGAGAGTTGTGCTTAGCATTTGTAGGAACATACCGTAGAGCCTCTGTATCCTGTCAATGCCATGGGGAGTCTATCTTGCCGCAGAAACGGGGCCTGGATGAAATCAATTATCAGACGAGCTCGATTTCGCTTGAGCACAAGCAAGAGTGAGCTCAGATTTTTTTTAGAGACACAAATATGCACTGCAAGGAAACTTGAAATCAGGCTGAAGGTACTCATGAAGGCAGGTGTCAATAAAATGGGAGATTGGCAGGGAAGCCGAACAAGAGCGTCCCTGTGTCAGCCGCGGCCCGGGCTTTGTTAGGCCCAGGGCCATCTCGTAGATATATCGATGAGCGCTGGGCGATGAAGCCTGCTAAAGCACTATTTAGAGCTTAGGCTCTGGCCAAGCCGTCGGTCTCCGGTTTCATCGGTAACTGGGTTTGGTAGACTGTGACAGGAAACATCCATCATACTTACACTTACTGGTGGAATCTCCCATTCAACAGCCGTCCGATGGTCCCATACCACCTCTGCGGCGCTCATGAACTTCTGCATCATGTGAATGCTGTCGGGGCTGACTTGCAGTTGCGGAAGACATACATGCTACATAACTTCGTGAAGCTGACCCAGGCAGGCTCATTCGCCAGTGTTGTTCCTCCTAAAATGAGACTAATTCACTACCTTCATCACATGAATAAACTCGTGAGCATTGTTTACCAACAGGAATATTTGAGGAAAGCAAGCTGGTCTTGCGGCCAAAGTGTATATACTATAATCCCTTTCAGAAAAGAGACTAATATTCGGTTGTTGATAACTCACTGAGCCTGATATTGGATTTCTGAAGAAATCCACTATTCAACTATGTAGTCATGTAGGACCAAAGTGAGAATGTCGTTATAGAGTCAGATTGAAGAATAGCGAGTGAATCATGGAGTACAGGCCAAGCAATCGTCTGCACATATTGGGTAGCGCATCGTGCGTCGCGGAATGCGTTATTCTATACACGTGGGGCTGTTTCGAAGATCCCCATTTTCAAAAAGGCAAAAAGAAACACGACCTCAGATATTTTCTGACCTCCGTGCGGTGTGTGATCAGGCACGACCTCACCGACATTAAAATGCTCGATCTGTCCCCTCTGAACCATTTCACTGTTTCTCCTAGCCTCTGCTTCTTTCAGGGTGACTTTGGCTGCATAATCTTCTGCGGCGCCCAAGCGGCGCCGTTTCGACTCGTTTCGATTACGTCGCTTCTGCGGCCACAAGGGAACAGGTGAGAAATGTGGGTTTCGCAAATTCGTTACACGAATCTGACTCGTGATCCATGTTCTCAGCACAAGTGAGGGAGCGATTGTGTGGCATGCGGGTTCATCGTGGCCTTGAAGGGCACATGTCGAAGGTCGAAGTTGAGAACATGCGGAGGAGAGCAGCACAGCAATGCACAAATTGGGTTACATAAACTTTTTTCCGGCGACTTACTCGGTTCGCTTCCCTTCTTCGGCTTTCTTCTCACAAGTGGTCATGCCCCAGACCATAACTCTGACGGTACCTTTTATGTAGTTACAGTAGCCCACGCAAATAAGTACAAGGTCACCAGGAGGTTTTGTACAATTTAACCATGAAGTCGGCTAGTGGGGGGGACTTTCGAGTGTTTCGATGAAAGTAGATAAAGGTAGGTGTATATTATGGCGCTAAAACAGGCTTAAACTGAATATATTATTTCGGTTCAGGGCCTCGAGGCAGATCTTGAGGTATATCCAGGTGCATTTTTGGCTTGGGTCAGTTCAGGGTATATGAACTTATATACGTACATACTTACTTGCCCCAGGTCCGCGATTTGTATACTCTCGACTTCGTCCATCCGCTCCTTGTACGTCAACTTGCCAGTTTGCATCCCCAATTTTTGACTGCTGGGCTTCGCATTCCCAACTATCCGAGGACATACATCTCCCTCATCCTCCTTTTTACCTCTCCCCCGAGGGATTTTTCCTACACTTTCCTCAACACATGTATTCCGTGTACCACGATCCTGGCTCTGAACTCGCCAATGTCTATAGGGGCTCGACAACGCCATCCAAGTCGACCGCCCCACTGGACGGCTTCACCTGGTCCTATGACTCAGCGACCCCCCGAACTGGGACTAGTTCGACGTCAAAGGAACCTACTTCCACGCCTCGAGATGAGGACCCACCACGAACATTGTATTCAAAGCTTTACGAGAGGTTCATCGAGAAACGGGAGGTCTTTGTGCATTCAAACATCGATGTCCGGAGGAGTGTTCTGCTCAATCAGGTAAATTCCGCGGCCCTTTTACTTCAGTCCTAGAGCCAACTGACTATCCTCAAGGCTCGAGATCGCTCCGAAATGTCACACCAATCTACGAAGCCACTGCATCGTTTGAGCGCCTCCCCGACTCCCCACCCCGAATTTACTACTAGTTACCGTACAGACGGAGAGAGTGACCCCCGTTCTAATAATGACGACATTCTACGAGGACACTGGGCTCTCTCCAGTGCTTGGCCTGTGGAGAGCTATGCTTCCAGTCCAGACTACTATGCAGCGGGGTCCAGCGTTTCACATCTTGCTCCCGCCAGTGAACTACCCTTTCCGCCGATGTTTCGTCCTATTTCACCGCCTGCACGTCAAACGCATAACCAGCCTCTTCCTGCCTGTTTCCACTCCTCATACTCGGAATTATCCGCAAACGTAGCCTTCATGTGTCAAATGAAATCACAATCAACGTCATCGACTAAGGACCCTCACTCGGGAAGCCCGTCAGGGTCATCTACCCCGGCCATCACAACCCCCACACACAACCCTGAACATCACCCTGAAGTCTCGTCAGCTGAACCGAATCGGTCCGTGACGAAGCAGCCCCGCCCTGTCGCTCGCCGAAAGAATCTGCCCGACGGAGAGCGGCGGAGTGCTACCCCAAGCCCCCGCACTCCAGGCAGTAAGGTGTCGTCGGGGAAGAAGAGCAATGATGTCAGGAGGCAACCAAGTCTGGCGTGCTTTTTCTGCCGGGAGCGGAAAATTGCGTGTGGGCGACCTGCCGAAGGCAGTGTCGATCGAACCTGCAAGTATGTTATCGGTCGCTGTTTCATTTTACCCCAGATTTAGCTGATGCAATATTTTATTTACCAGTCAATGTGCACGCCGTTCGTACCCGTGCGACTACCCGACGGAGTCCATGCGTGGTCAGCATAAACGTAGAAAGACTCACAAGGATGGGTAGTAACTTCGGCCGCCAGATGTCATCCAGTGTATTTTCTTCATGTTCTTGAAACCCGTCCTCACCGTTACTGTCGCTGTATTCGTCATGCCGTCTCGTCATCAAAGGACATCACTTGTACATATAATATCATGTTCCAGGCTCCACTCGTTGGGTTGTATCATACCAAAATGTCGATCATTGTATGCACCACTCCTGCGTCGACATCGCGATTAAAATGCTCTTGGGAGACTCCTACATATATTACATGTGTACACCATTGAATCTACGGTAAAGTCTACATGGGGAAATTATAGTACTTACTAGGGTTACAGAATTTACACAGGGGGCTTTGCATAATCGCTAGCCGGTCTTTCTAAGCGGAACGGCTGATGATACGACCGCGGATATTAAAATGAATATGCTCCGAACAGGCGCTGGACGTGAAAAGCGGTTCCAGAAATTGGCAGCTCTGAACATTTTGGATCCAGAGGTCGCACTGCCCGCAACGGCTACGGCCGGTAGGGGGATGCGCATACGCCACCAAATGTCGCAGGATGTCGGCACGAGTTTGCTCTGACGAGCGTCCATTCATAGGGATGATAAAGTCAGGGTAATGGGACTCTAGCTCTTGACGATCGAGCATGTAGATAGAATATTTTCTTTCATTCTGCAGAAGATTCGTAAGGTTGGAGGAGGATGGCGAACACGAGAGTACTACCTGCACATCTATGCTATAACAAATTCCATCCTGGATTTCCAGGTACTGCTTCGTCTTGCCGTTTTCACTCAACACTTGGCAAGTGATAACGCAGACGTTAAGGTTCTGAAACGGAAAAAAAAATGTTAAACTAAAAAGGAAAAGATGGCAACTGACAGACCGACCTTCGTGGCACCCACAGAGAGCAAGTTGTGAGTAGACCAAAGATACTTCGACTGTTTCCAGTTCATATCAGGCCTACGTTGAAAGGAGTGAAGATAGGCTTTCTGGGATGTGAAGACTTTGATAACTAGAGAGTACGTCGGTTCCCGCTTTTAAATCAGACCGATGCCCGTTGAGCAGGGCCGTCGGGAAGCAGGGAGCAACGGGGGAACAACAAGGCATGGCTTAATCGGATACCTCGTCGACGGCTAGATGGTGATGTACAACGCAGACAATGCCGCCCATCGATAAAAAAGGGTGGTTCGTTGACCGCAGACAAGAAGTACAAGGAAACGGTTTACCCGACCGTTGCCAATTCCATTTATTACCTATTATTTACCATTTGCTTGATAAAGGTTTGTTGGTGATTGTCGAAGTCGCGTTATCCAAACACTCGCACCCAAGCCACATGGCTCTAAGGCACAACCTCTGTTCGCTCCCGAGTCAAGCGTTCGCCTTGACAACATTGACAACAAAGTCAGGGATTGTCGTTGTGACTCACCTGCAGATGTAACCTGACAAGAACCTGGCGCCTATCACCGCTATCTATGTGGCATTGCTGATAGCGGGGCCGGGTGAGTCAAATTGCACAAGTCAGGAATCAGGATAAACCACTTGATGCGATGACCTTGTCGGAAATTCGCTGGAATGGGGAGATGGATAAAAACCCTCAACTGAGACATCTTGCATTACAAAGTCCCGTTTCCAAATTTTCATTTTTGTACAGGGTCTTCCACCCACCGCCAACCATCTACCAAACTCATTTATATAGTCACCGTTTGCGTGATGACTAGGTCGACACTTTCGCCTTACCATCCCAGAGTCGCCAAGAAGGCGCGTGTTTATCCCCTTGCACCTTCTGAGACACTAACTGTCTCTGGTTCTACAGGCGTTCAGAGCGAAAGCACAACAAGAAGGAATAACCTTCAGAGCTGCGGCCGAAGCTCGGACAAAGCAGCTCATGGAACAGAAGGTTAGTGAGCACTGAGCAGACGGGACGTTGTTTCATCCATCCAATAGTTCCCCTCACCGGTTGGCGTGGTCCGCCGCAACCCCGGTCGCATGGATGGCTTCACCTGGCAAGGCAGTACTTTCATCTGTTCACAGAGGATAGATGGACCCACGTCCGCGGATTTCGACCCTGATGACACGGATCACGATATGGAATTCAACGAGCGCCCTCACACGCCTGACTTCAGGACCTCACGCAGTCATCGTGATGCGCCAGTGATACATTCCTTGCTCGATATTGCTCGGCCGGCCAAGCAAAGAGGTGTTTATCATGTTGGCTCCCGTTGATACTGTTGAACTGACTCGCATGACAAAGGTGTGGCAAAAGAATTTGAGATAATTAACAGAGTACGGGCTGTTATTACGCTCGAGGATGGTGATGGGGCGTTGGCAGCGGACTACGTGCGATGGTCAGAAGATGATCTTGCTAGCGAGAACTGGACAGAGGAGAACGAAGATGATTGGGAGGAACTTTATGTCGACGAGCGGGAGAAGCCGAAGACGTATGCAGCGATTCTGAAGGATAAGTGATAGGCGGGGGTGGCTTGATGTGGACCAGAGAGGTCCTCCATGTTCTGCTCTTACCACAGCTTTAGCGGCGTGGGTTACTGAGCAAGTGTCAGTGTTTTGTTACGATTATTTGGACGGGTTATAAAGAGGGAATGCATCACTGCGGTGGTAAGAAGTAGAAACCTGGACTCTAAGAGCTGCGAGTACCTATACGCCCGTAATAAATACATCTAACTATAAGCACTACCTACTACTACGGTTTCGCCAGTCTGTTACTATAATGAAGTTTTCGGCGGGCTTCGCTGGGCCGCCAGGTGTTGGTCAGCAACGCGGTTGGCATGAACGAAGCATTTTAAAATGTCACTGGTGATGCAATAGTAATTTACTTAACTGATGAATTCAGTAACGTTCAGTCGAACGAGGAATTCTCCGAATCATTACACATTACCGACAACCATCTGGACATTTTTACGGGTGGTACCCAGGCCATTCATCATGTCCACCGCAATTCGCAGCCCTCAAATGTGGTACAGGCGGTATATCATCCGAGCCGAACATCGCACATATGCATGGTGCTTATCTTCGAATGCAGCGAGGGGGGAAGACAAAGCGAGCAAACAGTTATGGGGGGTGAAAGTGAACAACCAGGTGGGAAGACTAGAGTTTTGGGGTTCAAGCTGATCGACACTCTTGCGACGCCCACTCGGCATGGTTTCGATATTATGGAGATAAAGCGTGTGGGAACAGTGGTGTTTTGGAGGCCAGCCCTTTAGGTCATGCAGAAGTAGCTTAGTCGAGGGCGTACTTGGGGTGTACGTATGACGACATCTGACAGCATTACGCCAGTGTCAAACAAGTTGGGCGAGTGATCTACGAGGCGACTGCGAGGCTATCGCCTCCCTACAAACGTCCGGTTCGTATTGCTTCAATTTTGATGCCTGTCACGGTCCAGGTATATCATAATTCAGTCAATGACATGAAGATCAATGGCAAATTCTCATTCGAATTTCGGGTCCTACCGAACGAATGAACATCGACGATCCCGGAGCCTATGCATGATTATAAGTAAACGCCAAATAGTGTGCAATGCCGTAAACGCCAACGTGTATGTGCCATGTCCATGTTGCTTCGCGGCTTGACAGATTTCAGCAGTACGCGTCATTCCGAAACTTAGGATAGGCGGAGTGGCCACGGGTCAACGATGTCAATGGATCATGATGTAATACCAGCCTGTCCAAAACGGTAATTCGTTTGATTGGGAACTCCATTAGACAAACCCCCTGTAAAAATGATTATGGAACGGGGGGGGGAGCTTCGGTTGCATCACCTTATTCTAGGTGAAAGCAATGCCTCATCCAACCAGTAAGCGAGGATTCTCAATTAATCATTTCGTGCAAGGACACCACCTGGATCATGCGAACAACAACTCGGCATCCTGGTTATGAAGAATTCATCGGCAGTAAGCGTCGATCGAGAAATGAATGCTAGAGCATGCCTTCGTAATCACTATATTCAGCAGTCCAATTGGTACGCATTATGAAATTGATGTAGAATGGCAATGGGTCCATTGAAAGAGGATGTTAGACGAGGTGGAGAATACGCGGACTCGGATGAGTGAGTGTGGTGTACCGTTGCCGACAGGGCAACGACAAGGACCAGGTCTTCGCATGGCTACTTTTAGGATATCAGGGCGGTTCCGAGTTCTCAGTATTGAGGACTCGGTCTTATACCATCCTGAACCCGCCAAGAAAAAAAACGGGTCAGACATCTAATCGTGCGGTTTTAGCCGGTCGGACTCTGAATACTATAGAAGGTTGGGTAGTCAGCCATGTGACAGTCCAGGAGGAAAAGGGAATGACTATGAGTGCTTAACTGCTAGTGGGACCCTGTCTAGGATGTTGTGAGTCAATTCGTATATGTTATGTATTTTTACACTAAGTATTATGCACACTGTGAATATTTTTTGACTGTGACTGCCAAATTAAGAAAAACCGGCAAGTCGGCCAGGTGTGGGAAACCATACTGATATGCCACATATTGTCATCATTGAAAGTGTCTTCGACTGCTAACAAGTTACTACTTTATATCCAGAGGTATAATTACAAGAAAATATATATATCAACTTTTATAAAGCAGTTTCATGCCTTAAAATACATCTGAGGTATCCCTCCTATTTGCTGCAACATTCTCAGCCCTCATCAATGCACCACTGGGTATGCTGCCCTCAAACTATTAATAAATACATGCCTACATCTTTCCCTTCCACTGTGACCTCTCTAGCTCCTTCTCTGCTAGTGATGTAAAAATTTAGCTGAGGTAGCATTAGAGAGGGAACAGGAGGTTGGCTGTTGGATGGACAAAACCTCTGTGGGGTGCCTCAAGAAAGTCCCATGACAACATTTAATGATACAGCTATACAACTGTATAGCCAGTTTTGCCCCAATGTTGTCCCCAGACAAAAAATTCATTCTGAAGCACAGATATGGAAAAAACAGCATCCTAGCATAAGCATGTCACATATGAGAGAAGAAAAATGTATAGAAATAATAGAATGTTGTATACAGGACAGGAATAGTGATGGGAACACCATATAAGAATGTTGAAAGCAGCAGAGGGACCATGTATTTACAATCATTAACTCAAAGTCACAGTATTCTCAGGGTCAAGAAGCATGTTACCCAGCCTTATGAAAGAACTAGAGTAGTCAACAAGGTACATAAACACATAAATCAAGGCAAACAAAGAGCAGGCTCACAGGAGGTATATGTGCAGCAAGTTGTGAGGCAAGAGGAAGGAAAATGATGCTCGACACAGTGGATTACCATATTGTTCGTGATCAGAAAATAAGAAAATACACCAAAACAGCACCCTGGCACACACCAAGCCATCATATCTCAGGAAGGGATCAAAATTGGTTAACAAGGTTCAATATGCACCTTCCTTAGGTCCATTTCTCAAAATTAAAATGCATAACTACCAAACTTGGCAACTACTTAACCATTAAATACCTCTGTGGCCAAGTACCCAGTGTGGCCAAGTAGGTGACTGGCTATAGTACTGCACTGCATTTCTCCACTGCCTTGAACTGGATGGTCTGCTCACAAAATGTAGCTGCTTCTCTGCTTATACTCATGGCTTGGGGCACTGAGCAGGTCACAAAATTGGGGGCTGGTGTGATGAATAGCTAACCAGTCCTTGTGCATGATATGCCTGCCTACTTGCAAGATGAGGTCATCAAGGATGTCCAGATAATAGTTTATGATCTTTTGCAGCAGCTCCATTGAAAATGACAGCTGTTCTGGCATGACAGCTGCGACTGCAGGCATCCTCATAGATGTTGCCTTGTCCATATTTGGAGAGGGCACTTCTTAATGCTCTATCATGCATCTGGTTCTTTCTGGGATTTGACCTACCCCCATGACATTACAGGTATGTGGTGCATGTGCTGCTCTTGAATGCTGTTCATCTGATGCAGGCATCTTCTCACTGCTTGTGTTCATCCATGCTGCCAACCATCCCAGACAAAGAGGCCCCTACCACATACATCTACTTGGAACCTCCTGTCTTGTTATGTTAGATGATATAACCACACTGTGTTATAATGGAAAGCTGCCAATTTCAGTAGTAGGTAACAGTAGGAATGAACTCATATCAACCTTTCATCTGGTTAGGGGAGAAAGATATGTGCCATCAAATGTTCATTGACTGGGGGGGCAATGGTCTATTTCACTTGTCAGATGGTACTGAGGCCAATTTGAAAACTGTGGTTTCTTCTAAGCCAATTACTGCACACCAAAAAAATCTGAAGTTTCTTGCTTTATACCAGCAAAGGGCACAAAGGCTGCCATGATCATTCTTGGAAAGTGAAAGCTTAGTGCAGAACTTGATCATGAGGAGGATGAAAATGAATTGAAAAAGATTAAAACAGAATTAAGTAAGGTAGATGACATTCATAATCGACCAACATCACATGCTTGGTGTGACAGCTTCTAAAAGAGGCAACTTTTTAAGGATTTGGGGAAAATGGATTGTTTCGTACACAATGACCTCTTTTCTGGCAAATTGGTGTCCAACATTTTATTCATAAATACTGAGGACATGTGGTGCTCTGCTTACTTTGAGAAAATGTAATGATTCCATCCTGAAATAGAACAAATATGTGAAACCAATTAGGCATGTCAAGCATGTCGCATCTCAGCAATTCTACCTTACTGTTTTCTCATCACAACAAATTAATGGGGTGGAAAAAGAGATCTACAATGAATTGAATAGAAAACTTCAACAGAAATGGTGGTGAACATCCCAACAAGAGGCAGAAACTTGATGGCCCCAAAAAGCAGTGCCCAAAAAAACAAGGAAGCAAGTCCAAAAATCTTGATTCATCTTCATATAACCCTAACACAGATCCCTAGAATATCACAACTTTATTTAGACAACTTGAAACAACATGCAACATCCCAAGTTTGTCACATCTTTATCTGATCGGGCAGCAATCAGTGATCAGATAGCTGCCAGAGTTTGTAAGTTTTATTTCTCAGTCAGCTTTGACTCAAACACCACGAAACCTGAAACACATAAATTATACAACTATTACAACAATATGTTGGGTGTACATTTCACAATTTCTTCTTTCTTGTTGCTTGTTCATGCTCCCTGAGGCAAACCTCCCTAATCTGACTGAGGTTGTCACAGAAAAGTAATGCCACATGATGTTGGTCGATTATGAAAGTCATCTACCTTAGTACATCCAGGCATTCTGCACCAGAGGATGACATTGTGCTGAAAAACAGCAACATGATATCAAGTAGCCTACATGGGCATTCCACACAGATTAGTCCACATGGAACACAGTGGAGCAACAATAGCTGTGCATTTGATGCAGTCATGTCTGTCTTTTATAACATCTGGAAAGATAAATTTCTGACAGCTTCTCACAGACTAGACCTCAAGGTACTGCATACAGTCTTGAGGATGTCCATGATTTTGTGTGGTGACAGTTGCAGAGAATAAACTCTACAGTTTTTGCTTAGGGTAGCACACTGGAACTTAGTCAATTCTAGATCATTTGTTAGCTACAACTTGTCCCATCACATCATCTTCACTACATTGCCCAAACAAATCATCCATTGGATAGAGGGGATTCCCTTACCTCCAGTTGTCAAATTAGCATTTTATGCCAATGCCCCACTATACAGGCATTTATTGATGATCAATCCATTGAGTGTGCATCATGCTGCTGCATATGTCAGTCTCTTATCATACATCAACATGTCTTTGAAGAGGCACCTCGCTATAATTGCATTTGACCTGTCACATCATCAAACATCTCTATTAGAGAATTTAACTATTACTACAGTCAATGGATACCATGCAACTTGCAAACTTAGAGGAGTGATGTATTATCTTGATGGTCACTTCACATCATGCATCATCACGGAATCTGCTCATGTGTGATATCATAATGGCATATCCACTGGCTGCCAGATGGAGAATGAAGGCAGCATCACCAACATGGTATCTAACTTGGGGACCTGTCAGTCAAGGATCACCACTTGTGCTGTTTATGTAATACCTTCCATACACCCATGGTCCAAGTCAGAAGAATGAGGTCCTGCTGTTCTACAAGCAACAGCCCACTCAAACCAGTATGCAAGGTTATGTCTGGGGCCCTGGCACCCTCTGATATTCTACAGCTGTGATGAGATCAACTTGGGGTCCATTTGGGAACAGAATACTATCACTTACCAAGTGTTTCACCATCACTGAATTACACTACATCAACTACAAAACTTATACTGATGGCATACATGGTTCTAAATATAAGATTCATGGCTTCCAGAAAATATAATTATCTCAATAAAAGGTGAGGATGAAGCAACAACGAGCCAGATAGGTTAGTGGCAGGTCCCTGGACATCCAAAAACCCCATATGACACACCAGACTCAGCCCAAGCCAAAAATTAACCCATACAACACAGGTGGGCTGATGCAAAATAAAGCCCATTCAACATGGTTCAGCCCACAAAAAATGATCCCATTCAATATGGATGGGCTGATACCTGGATATCAATGAAGCCAAGCCCAAGACACAGCAACCTGGGATGCCAAAGCCTGGCCCAACTGATGCCAAGGCCACCTCTGCCCACAGACAGTCAAGCCAGGACCAATCAATGCTGAGGTTAGCTAGGCTGAGGACATCAGAGCCAACCAAGGATTACTACCAGTATCACAGGTTCAGACTCAACTCAAGGCAGACCATTGAGCATCTCAATCTCAAAAGTTGTATTTCAGTATGCTAATAAGGGTAAAGAAGGGTTGGTCATGGTAAATTACATCTAATAGGGGAAGATCTATGTGTAAGAAATACAAGAACATAATTTTGGATGTCACAGTGTTGGCATTCCTTCAGTTCCAGCAAATGTTATTTGGACTGGGAGAGCAAGGACTCTATTGGGATCAGGAAGTTGAGCACAAGATGAGGACGAGGTTTTTGAGGTATTGAGTTTAAGTCAAAGATAAGTGTATGAGGGAGTCTGCCACAGGGAGGAATGTTATTATCATCTCCTACAAGATGTGCAATATTTATACTACACAGTTAGGAGGTATAGTGTAATGCACTCCTTTAATATATAAAGGAGGTATTCTGTAATAGACCCCTGTACCAGTTAATAATGGAATAACTATGTCATATCCCCTATAATAGTGTCAATAATAGTGACATATGATATCATGGCTTGGTAAGTCCTAGACTTCCTGCAGGGTGTGTCATAGACACTCTATCCATAGCTTTGTCTTGGATAGGCTATCATAGACATGCTGCAGTATGAGTAATCCTGTAGCATGTGTTAACTGTGGGTTCCCCTTTATGTCTCTGCATGTGTTAACTGTCCATTCCCTAGGGTTATGGTTAATCTGGATTAGCCCTAACCCTAGTGTTGTCCTTTTAACACATTGGTTGATTCTTCAAGCCCTTGCATGTCCTTGCCCATCGTCATAAAGAAGTGAGGAGAGGCACTGATTACTCAGAGTGTAAAGTTTGGAAGTGGCCTGGTGGACAGTCAGGCTGTGGTTGATGGCATGCAGCCTCACAATCTTGTAGTACCTCTCCATCATGTCTGCATTGAGGGTGGGGTGCTAGAAATAATAAGAGCAAAGAAAGCAGCAGAGAGGGTGGCTCACATCAGGTTCCACAAAATGTTGCCTAATTGTATTAAATGCAGGTCATGATGGGGGTATCTGAATGAGGTAGGTCACTCCTTGTTGTTGCGCTGGGCAGGCCATAGTGAATATGCATCGGTGTTTTGATGATGTCCAGTCTGAACGCCATCTGGTAGTCCTCCTCATCATCTGAAATGCGCTCATCAGTAGAAAGAGATCTGGGTTTCAGCACCACATCCCAGGATGTCTGCTCTGGAGCTGAGCTACCCCAAGCCTGGATTATGGGTTCAAGGTCTGGAATCCAGGAAGTCATCACTTGTAGTCCTATTGAATCAATGTCAGAGATCTTCATAAAATTCAATGATAAAGACATACCTGAGGATGTGGCAACAATGTCAGCAGAGGTAGTGACCAGCTCCCTTTGTTGCATGCTGAGATTATGGCCTATGTCCTGATGTGGAGGGGACCCTATATCTACAACCATACTTGAGTGGTCATGCAGAGGGTTTTGTAGCTGAGGGGGTGCTGATGATGTAGAGCATAAGATACTTAATCACTTATCCAATGAAACCTGCTCACTGTATTCCGCCTTTGTTAGTAGAATGTCAGGCCAGAAGTCTTCAAGCTGATGGGGGCTGGATGTTGCATTAATGGGCCACTCATTATGTATGTCAAACATATGGTCTTGAGGGGAACCTAACAAAGGAAATGTGAGATCAGAAACTGTAAGGGGGACCAAGGGGGGGCCACCTGATGTTGTGGCCATTCCCCCTTGCGGCTGTGCTACTCTGGGTGTTCCCAGGGATGTTACTAGTGTTACCTTAGTCACACAGGGCTCCCCAGCTTTACATCTACACTACGTCATACCAGTCACTATATATTGTGGTCTTGTATACTCTTGTGTGATCAGCTTTACCAAAGCCTGTCCCACCACTTTTACAATTTTTTACATGCCCATTTCTAGTTTTCCAACAAGCTAGAGATATAGTGAGTTTTATCAAAAACTAGACTGGCTTGCCAATCATCCCTCTATTGTTGGATTCTCTTCTATGGCCTCTATTTATCTACCCTACCCTTGGAAGAGTGCCTATAGGCACTCTGGAGCATCTCAAGAGGGAGAATTGCATGACATGACATCATCACATCATGCCACATCACACCTTTGAGTGACACAAAGTTGTGACAGCATGCCATTAAAATGTTATTTTGGAACAGCTTGCATGTAAATGAGTTGTTAAAACTGACAGTGGGTCAGAGGGCACTGGAGAGGCAAGACAAGAGACTGTGGGAGCAGAGGTTACTACTCCCACAAATTCAGACAGTGGTTGTGGACAGTTTGACCACAACAAAAGCACCCTCAATGCCAGTGAAGCATTGGTCAGCAAAGAGACCATTGACAAGGGATTTGCCTTGACCCAAGGTCAAGGCAGAAGGGGAGAGAGTCCCAGGCAGCTGAATAATGTTGGTGAGGGCACCTGGCAGACCATGCAGCAACAAACATATAAGTTTGTTGATCCATCTGGTAGATGTTTGGAGAGTTGGACAGCAGGACATCTGTCATCCCCAGATGAGGATAGACAGGTACATTTGAGAATGAACACCAGTCTTGATGAAGAAGATGACATTGGAAGTCATCATCACAGAGCACAGATGGCATGTTCGACGCCATCCCAGATACTTGATAAATGGCACACACCTTTATCCCAACAGCTGACATGTTCAACAATGTGTAATGATCCTCCCCCCAGCCTCCCGATGGCCATACCCTCAACCCAACAAAGTCCAGCTGTTAGAGCTGGGTCCTTGATTCTTGGGGGACTTCTGCCGTGCCTTGGCAGTGCTGTTGAAGATGAATGTTTGCATTTGAACATTATCATTGATGATTGAAGGGGGGGGGGATGTGGGCTGCGCAACAGGAGCAGGCTTACAATGGCCCGTACAGGCCTGCAAGGGTAGCCAAGGGTCCAGGTAGCTGATGACAAACATTTGAGCATGAATGTTACACTTGACAACAAAGATGACAAAGATAATAGTCATTGGAGGGAACCAATGGCATGATCTACGCCATCCCAGATGTTCAAGAATGGGTACATATCTTTGCCAGAACAACCAATGCATTCAGAAATGCTGGAATATCCTTCCCCTGGCCGTCTGACAACCGCCCCCTCAACCTGACGAGGCCCTAATGATGGGGCAGACTCCTTGAGCACTGGGGAAGGCAAGTTGTGCTGTGGGGAGGTGGCCAAACTCAGACATTTGAGTCCAAATGTCATTCTTGATAGACAAAGAGCCGGAACCCCACCATGCTTTGGTGGGATGAGTATTGGAGAACGTTCGAGTTTGGACATTGATCTTGAGGACTGGAGGATGGCATCACTGGCTAATCAACAGAGGCAGGCACCTGGTAAGACATTTGAGCCTGCATTGTGGACAGGGTCTTGGCCCTCTTGAGGTCGAATGGCTGGGTCATCACGTCGTGCTGTCAAAGGTAAGGCTGGATGGGTTAAACACATGACAAAAGTGTCAAACATGCTGTGAATGGGGAATGGAAATGAGACTCTGAGTTCTTGAAAGGGTCGAGAACCTGAGGGTGGTGCTTGACGCGTTGTGTTCCGATTGATCGATGATTGGTGCACATGGGAAAAGGACAGGAGACAGTCAAAGAACAGAGAGATCGAGGCCAATGGCACTCAATACAGGAAAACGCGCATGGGCGTGGAGTGGGAAACAGTGGACTTGTTGGTCTAAACAGAAACGTCCGAGAAAAGGGCTGTGATGCCCAGTAACTGTAGAAACAAGTACACTTAGCTTAGAAACTACACCGTCATGTGTAGTCATCTTGAGGGAAGGCAATCCATCGAGGGAAGAACTTACAGAAACCAAGAAAAGGGAGGGAAAGAAGTCTGCTCCATTTGAAAGGTGGGAGGGCACCTTATATACAAAATATGGATACTGACTATATGCACATGTGATTGCATGCATACTCTTGCACCAATCAGAACACAAGAAAAGAATAATAAAATAATGAGGTGGCGGAAATGCACGAAATAGGAAGTGTGTATAAAAAATAGAATACTCAACAAATCTGGGAACAGGTGGTTGTCGGTCTGGTGTCGTCAAGACCTCCTGTCTGAACGTCAACTGCCAGGAATTGCTCAGGGAGGGGACTAGCATCAAGGCCCTCTATTGATGAGATGTCACCTGGACCCCAAGCAGGTGCGGAGTACCATCCAATGTGCCCCCTTGACCCTACTCATCTGGTAGATCAGTCTGTTGAGTTGGCAGCAGCTAGCCACAGGAAGGGGTACATGCCGGAATCTCAGTTCTTGAAGGAAAATACAAAGAGTAAATAAAATGTTCGAAGAATGGAAAATAAAACCAAAACAGGAACCCGATTCATCGAAATGAGAGTGAGAAACTTGAGGGAGTTCTTGAGGGAGTGTGGTGTGTGACAGGAGCATGTGATTGGCACATAGAGTAAATCCATGGGTCGTCAGGGTCATCTCAACAGTCTACCTGGGGCTCAGAAGTACAAAAGAGGTTCATTAGAAATATGAATAAATAATAAAAGAAAGAAAGGAGGGAATTATACAAATACTTGAGGATCCCTGACCATGTTGACGGTCCCATGGGAAATGCCTCAGAAGTGGGAAGTTGATGGGCATGTCGTCTTCCCCTTCCACAGCATCAGCAGCCAAGGAGCCAGACAAAGGAGTCTGGGTAGTACATTTGAGTCTGAATGTCATCCTTGATAAACAAAAAGATGACAACAGTTGTCGTCAAGGAGAATGGATGGTGTATCCAACGCCATCCCAGATAGGTGAAAAAAGGTATGGACTTTCAGCCCATCAACCGATGCACTCAAAAGTGTGTAACAATTCCTTTCCTGGCCCCCTGATGGCTGCTCCCTCGACCCAATGAGACCTGGCTTATGGGGTGGGTGACACAAACTTTGGGTGGACCCTACTGAATCTTGGTGGGATGCATAAGGGAGAACATTCGAGTATGAATGTTGGTGGTGATGAATGGAGGGTGGCATTGCTGGGTGAGCAATGGAAGCAGGCACCTGATAGGGTATACGAGCCTGTGACAGCACCCAAGGAACCGGATAAAGGCATCTGGGCATGTATTGATGAATGTTTGAATATGAACATTATATAGGATGCACATTGGGCAGCATCGTTGGCCATGTGACAGGAACAGGCTTATGAGGGCCTGTACAAACCCACATCGGTACCCAAGGATCTGGAAAAGGGCATCCTGGTTGTCATTGACCAGAGGACTGCCAAGGCACACCCAGTGCCATGGCCAGAGAGTTTGGGTCATGCTGGGCACCAAGCCAAGACAGTGACAGCATAGAAACAAGAACCCAAGGTGCAGCCAGCACCTTGGCCTAGAAATCCCAGAGGGCCTGGACTCTAAGTCCAGGCAGGTAGAAGTAAGTTGACGTTCAAGTTGACACATCAACGGTCACATCATGACTATAATCGCAGATCATGCAATGCAACACATCAGCATGTGACTTTGGGTGGGACAAAGTGCGTTGAGGGCACACCACTCCCAAAGACAGTGGATAAACCACCTATGAACTACAATGATGACTCTTGGTCATTGTCTAATCATGACTGGCAGCCTAGGGAGGCTGCAAAAGCACTGAAGGTGGTCTACAAGCTTATTTACAGTTTGGACAACCTATCAAATATGTTGAATGAAAATTTTCAAAAGACACATGAGCTCTGGGGAGTTGTCAATACATCTGGGTGTACTGACAAGCCTAGTGAGCATGAGCCAACTGATATGTTGGACAAACAATATTATTAACCACCATGGGGTGGCAAAAAAATTAATTTTAAATAATTTTTAATTCATTTATTTTGACAAAGTCGTTGTTGGGGAGCATTTTGATGGGTGCACCACTTAAATTGCACTATGTGTATGACCCTCAAGATACAAATGTTCTTGTCACACATATGTGGGTCATTATTATTTTTATTTTCTATCCTATCCTATCTGATACTGGGGATATATTTGTTGGGTGGTGAGACCACCTGATACTAATTGGATTATGACATGGGGCTGGATACCCCATGTCCCTACACTCATTTTAAAAAAATTTTAAAGGTGTGAAAAAATTTTATACATTCATTTTTTTCACTTTTTCATTTTTTCTTGGGTTTAGATTGGCTGGTGGGGCCAATCTAGAGGGAGAGAGTGTAAGGGGGACCAAGGGGGGGCCACACAATGTTGTGGCTATTCCCCCTTGTGGCTGTGCTACTCCGGGTGTTCCCGGGGATGTTACTAGTGTTATCTTAGTCACACAGGGCTCCCCAGCTTTACATCTACACTATGTCATACCAGTCACTATATATTGTGGTCTCATGTACTCTTGTATGATCAGCTTTACCAAGCACATCCCACCACTCTTACAGAAACTGAGGCTAATGAAAATCACCCACCTTCATTCTCACCAGCTGTGGCCTCAGCATTATCCATATCAAGCCTGAGGTCCTCAAGCCAACTGAGTATGTCATAGTCATCAGGGCCTTCTTCTCTGAATGCTCTGCTTCATCACCAATCATTTGGTGCTTGGTTTGTTGAAGCTGTGTGGAGTCTAAGAGGGAGAGTGGTAGCAGAAGGCCCATGGCCAATTAACCTACTAATAGGAGCCCTGTCCTTACCAGAATCAGCCTCAGGATCACTAAGGTCAAGGTGGAGATCTTCAAGCCAAAACAGGTCTGGGGATGCCATTATCATAGCAGTCTCATTCTCAGTATGTTTGGCCTCATAGTGGTTTATTTGGACGTCTGTATCCTGATGTCAAGGGGAGCCTGAGAGTGAGAGCATTAGAATAAGTCCCTTTGCCAATCACCCTACATGTTAGGATGTCACCAATACCTGAAGGCAAAGACAATGGCTCCCACAAAACAAACAACAACAAAAGAAATGATAGTCTTGTAGTCAGATGCGGTCACACCAGGTAGGGGTGGATAACCTAAGAGAACATGACTAGTGTCTCTAGGTGATATATTACGGTTTATATACTACTGTACATGAGGTATCCATGTGTTAACCATGCCTAGACCATGAGTCATCAGCGGGCACAGCACCATGCCTACAGCATGAGGTGTGCAGCTACATGTGTCTACCATGAGTCCGATCGTGCTGTGTGTCAGCCATGTGTGTACCACGTGTACATAAAAGTGTCATCACAACCAAATAGTGAAAATAATAGTATTAAATGTCTTTGGAAAATCGTACTCCTGACACTACAAATAGTAGCCTCATTCTCACCAGAACCAGCCTTGGGATCACTGAGGTCAAGGTGGAGATCTCCAAGCCAAAAGGGGTCAGGGGATGCCATTGTCACTGTGGTCTCATTCTCTATATGTTGGGCCTCATAATTGTTCATTTGGAGGTGTGTATCCAGACACTGAGGGGAGGCTGAGAGGGAGTGTTAGCACAGGTTCCTTCACTGATCATCCTACTGATAAGTAGCCTTACTCTCACTGGAATTGGCCTCAGGATCACTGAGATCTAGCTGCAAATCTTCAACCTGCAAGAATAAAAATGAATCTGGGGTTGGGGGTATATGTTCAAAATTGTGGTCACCAGAGCTGTTTGGTCCATTGACCGCAATGGTCCAAAGATGCATGAAAGACTGTATGTAGCATTATATACTACATGTTAAACTAGGAGGTGTTGGATAATATATATATAACATATTATAATACCTGTGTGGTTGTGTTGGACTCTACTGCTGGTAGATCCTAACCCTAGAGTGCAAGGTATGGATGTGGCCTTGGCTTGCCTATACCCAAACACAGTATGCTGAACCTTTTTAGTATACTATTAAGCAAAATATACAATGATATAGTCAATATTTTCAACATATTTTACCAAAAAAGATGGTAGAAATATGCTGAAGAATATTATCATATTTGAATGAGAAATATGTCAACTTTTTCTATCATATTTGAGCTTGAAAAACACAATGAATATTAATACCATGATTTGAACTGCATGTGAGTTCATCCAGATCATGATGGTCATAACCTGGTCATTTTTTGTGAGGTGGCTTCAGGATTTTTTTTATATCCCCAAATGTGGCTTCTGCTTCTGCAATGGTTGGTGCAAACTGGTGGATCCCAATTTTCTCATAACCAAACACCACACCTTCCTCTTCAAGTCCTTCATCATCACCTGAAGCTCCTGCATCATTTGTTGCAGCAGTTTCTGTGGCATTGTCACCTTGCATGGTCACTGGCTCACTAGCCTCTTCCATAAACCCTCTGAGGTTATTTAAGTCTTGTTGCCATGGCCACAATCAACTTGAATCATTGTTGCTGTGATGTCCCCACTGACAGGGGATGTTGACACAATATTCTCACATGCTGCCTGTTAGAAGCTAGTCTACTCCAGCATATATACATACTATCATAACTTCCCCATGCACTACACTACACTACTCTAACACTACCATAGTCTCCCCATAGTAGACTACACACAGTATAGAGCAGTAGAGTTAGAGTAGAGATGTATAGTAGAGTAGTAGGGGAAGGGAAGCATGAGTGCCAGTGCCAAACAGGCCCTCTATTTATACTTTCTGGAGATGGTCTGTGCACACTCCAGAAAGATATAAAAGGCCTGCCACTCTGGCTCACTTCCCTCCAGTCAATTCACTTACCTTCATTCATCCTTCACTTGTGGCCTCAAACACTGCCATCAAGACCACTGTGGACACACATAATGCCAGTTCTGCATTTGGACTGGATGCCTCATGCCTTGCCTTTTTTGGAGAATGGTGCAGTGGCAGCTGACAAATCACTCATTAATTGATGCTTTGTGACACACTGTGGTGGACTTACATTTTCCTTATCTGCTCCATCTTCTCACTTTCTTTTCTTGGTATTCACAGTATTCCAACCCTTGAGATTCTTCAGAAACTTCATTTTCTTCAGCCTAGGCATTGTGTAGAATACCCTCTGCTTTTTGGAGTTGGCTGGATTTGGGCAGTGGTAGTTATTTATAGATGAGAAAACTTGTACTTGACTCTCAATTCACCAAAAAACAAAAATCTGGGCCTGAGCAATTGATCCTTTTCACCTTTTACACCTTTCCTCAGACCCAGAATTGATTAAAATCTCTTAGTTTTAAAGCATTGTATATTTTTTTCATTTCGTCATGCAAAGTAATGTTTTGATCACATGACATCATTGTTTATGAATGAGCCCTATCTCAGGAGGTACTAGTCTCATTCCTGATGTTATAGGGCAGGAGCGGCTCATTTGTGTTTCACCAGTCCAAGCTGAGTTTGAAGTCGGAGGTGAAAAACCTGAACAAATCACTCACATGCTCCTGCCCTATAACATCTGGTGCAATTTGACCATGAGGTGTAGGCTCAATGTCACACATAATGTTTTGTCATCATGCTGCATCACATTTGAGTTCAATCAACAATCAATTCAATATTCAATCACTGGTCATGTCCTTCCTTTTCTGGTGCTTCCTTTACTCTGGCTCCTGCGCAATCACATGTTGATGCTCATGAATGTGACTGGGAGCAGAACACAAACATCTTGCAAAAGGCTTGGGATGACATGTTCAAAAAAAAAGGCTATCAGTCTGCCACCAGTTGTAGCAAATTACATGCCAAGTTCAGTTCCAGAAATGCAGGGATGAAAGCGTACCCATGGCAAGTCAATGTAGTGGAGGCCCTCTTACTTGGGTTGGATTCCACTGTCATTGTGGGAACAGAGGTGGGGAAGACAATGCCATTGTGGCAGGGTCAATGGTCTGCTGGTAAAACGTTGATGAGGTCATCATGTCACAAGAGATGGGGTAAGCGAGAGCAGATAAAGGAGGGTAAAAATGCGGCAGTTGAGTGCAATGACACAGAGAGAAAATTGGGAAGGGGAATGTAAAGAGCAGGTCCAAAATAATTTATCCCATTTGAAAGGTGGGGAGACACCTTTTATACAAACAATGAGTAGATAAGAACCAAAAACTGATCACATGCATACTCTTAGAGTTTTAAAGTCCAGTCCACTGAACTGGAAAAGACTTTGGACCAGACTGAACCCAAAGTGGTCTGATAGGACTCAGTTCTGGTTTGGGGCAGTCCCAGAACACCCCAGTACATGGTCCAACTAACTCAATCCCAGTGAACCGGTGGCAGACCAGTTCAGACTGGTCTGGGACTGAACCCTCAGTCTAACATGACTATGCTAATTTTATATTACATTATACTACATATATACATTGGACTGGACTATCTAATAATATTTACTATATTATACCAAATTTAATTTAATTATATCTAACTACATTACATGGGACAAACCCAGGGGATCAAAAGAGCGAAATCTCAAGGGTTTACATACCCTTAGTGAGTTTGCACATGTTTATTTGATAGGGCCAATGTTGCCACAGTGATTTTTGATAGATGCCATCTTTTTTTTCTTGCTTTGATCCCATCTTTTTTTTTTTTTTTTTTTTTTTTCTGATCCCAAACAAACAATTAATAACACTGCCAACAAGAAATGATGCTAATCCCCTCGTACTACCACCACCAACACCCCCCCTGGCCCAAACAACATCTAGCATCATTTGGGCCCTATGTAAGTTTTTTTTCTTTGTTTTTTCAAACTACCTACTAACACACTGTATTTATTAGGGCCCAACTTTGTCTGACAGCCCCCACAACACAACAATGCACCTGGCTCCAGCCCCATGAGCCTCTGCTCATGGGGTGGAGGCAGCTCCCTTGTCACCAACACACCATGCAGCTGCCATGTCACCACCAGCGCCTCTACATGCTGCCCAACAACAACACAGCCACCACCTTGCCACCGCTGCCACACACCACTGAACGATGTGCCGCACAGCTGCCATGTCACTGCCAGCACCTCCAATGTCACCTGACGATGATGTGGCTGCCACCTCACCACTGCTGCCACATGCTGCTGAATGACATGCATGCTGCCTCCCCTCTGCTGCCCTATCTTCCCAGCAGCCCCCTCCCTCTCGTGATGTGATGACACACCATGGATTATGTATTTTTTTATTTTATTTTAATTTTTGCATCCAGCCTCATGAGCCGCTGCTCACAGGTGGATATTTTTTTACTTAGTTTATGTATTTATTTTATTCTAGTAGTTTGTATTTTTAAGCTTGTAAATAGTCAGTAAGACCAGTCAAGACTGGTTTGAACCAGGTTCAGACCAGCTTGGACTAGGTCTGCATGTAGACTGGTCAAGACCGGTTTGTGGACTGGCTGCAAACCAACACAGACCAGTCCAACAGTGTCTGGTCCAATCTTAAGTAGATATAGAAAATAAATGGACTGGTCCAGTCCCCAGTCCGCCCTGAAAGAGGCAAAAGACCAGATCAGACCGGACTTTTAAACTCTACATACTCTCATGTTGACCAGTCCAGACAACCAGATAATACACTAAAAATGGAAGGAGCATGCTCATTATAAGTAATTAGAGAGTCCTCTATTGAAAGGGGATTTTGAATGTTGAAGTGTTGATGTGGAGGCCTTCTCAAGTCCTTGTCTAGGGGTTTTCACTGCTGGCAATAGCTTGGGGAGAAGCTTGTCAACAGGGCTCTCTATTGACGTTACATCAGTTGTGCCTCATCAAGCACAGAGAGCACCTGAATGAGAACTTTTGACCCTATGTCCATCAGATCTGCCCATCGATTCAGATGTTGATGTGGTGGATTGGTGTCATAAGAAAGTACAAATGGCATAGTCAAGAAATGGAAGACCAACTGAATCAAAGATGTCCCAATCCAATTCTTCTCAGCACCTGACACTGTCAATGAGGAGGCTGAGGGAATGGGAATGATGGCAGCGTGCGTGATTGATGTGTTGTGTGGGTGTAGTCTTCGAGGGAAAGGGAATCAATCTATAAACTAGAAAATAACTAAATGGAATTACTAACTTGAAATATTAATAAAAGTATAATAAATGAGAGGGTATATAATAACTCTTGATTTTTTGTGTTGTCAGTGGGACTGGAATAAATTCTCTGGAAAGGGTTGGTTGATGAATAGGGCAGCTGACCCTACCACACCATTCATTATGCTGTTGTTCATCAACCTTCAAAAGAATGCAATTGTGATCTTGCCATTGAATGCATTGGAAGAGGATCAGGTGGCTATCCTTCAAGTGTTCATTCTCATGGTATATTGACCCAATATGTTCCAGGCAGCCATATTCAGGGCCATGGGTCTGTCTGGAGTAGTGATCGATGGGGATACATACAATAGTATAGTACATAAGGTGCATTGCATGACAAAACAACACCTCAGGAGGTTCCTAATTTGATGTACACAAAGGAGATTGAGGAATTCAAACATTATGTTATCATCACTTCACCTGACATGTGCCTGGAGCATGATTGCTTTTGTCAGTTGCTGAGTGTGCCAAAATTTGCATCACAGATTGGAGCCTTCATGGTTGATGAGGCGCACTGCATCTCCAAGTGGGGAGAGAAGTTTTGACCCATTTATGCAGAACTATGGACATTGCAGTCTTTTGTCCCACTGCATGTACCATTCCTTGTCACTTTAGCCACCTTACCACCTCTTGTCCTTGCCCAAGTCCGTGCAGTCATGCACATCTGGCCAGACACATCATATCACATAAATCTTGGGACTGATAGACCTAACATTGCATGGTTTGTATGAGTAATGAAAGGCAGTAAAAAAGACTTGAATTCACTTGCCTTCTTGATACTGCCTCATCCTTCAGATAATGGAATGCCAGAGCTTGTACAGAGAATGGTGTTCTTTGATGACATCAATGTCTCAATGGATGTGATGAAATGGTTACAAGAGTGACTCACATCAAGTCTCCGTGGACAGATAGCTGTGTACAATTCATGGCAGAGTAGCCAGTCAAAGGAGAGGATCCTCAAAGATTTCCAAGAGGGGAAAATCAAATTCCTACTAACCACTGAAGCAGCAGGAATGGCAAGCTGAACTACTATTGATGATGAGTGTCAATTCCTCACTGGTTGATATCATAGGGTTGTGATATCCTGCATATCAAACAAATTGTCCAATTCATGGTGCCTGGCTCACTCCCCATTTGGATACAGCATGCAGGGTCTAGTGGAAGGGATGTCTGAATATCTGCCCAAGCCATCCTTCTAGTTCAGCCCAGTGTCTTTCAAGAAATGAAGGCAAGCAAACAAGACAAATCAGCTGATGTCATGACTGATGGTGATCAACTGAAGTATTGAAAGGATGTTAAACAAGGTTTACAAGAGTGGATTGAGACAATGGGCTGTTGATGAGAAGTAGCAGTGCTGTATTTTAATAATGGGGTTGCTCAAAAAAGTAATTATGAACTGTTCACATTCAACAATGACAATGGTCTGATTAACTGATTCATGTAGCACCCACTGGCATCTGCTGCAACAACTGTCTCTGAAATCAATCATTGCACCACCCCCTCCTTGATAACAGCCTCACCTTACCTATGGACCCCTGACCAGTCTCTCCTGGTAGTGAGATGGAAGATTCACCCAGCAACATGGCCAATGTGAATGTCAAATGCACTATGAATGCAGGCACAACCATTGCCAATTGCCATGGACCTCACTTGCAGGGGGTGTGGGAGCTGCTGACTATGTGGCGGTTCAAGACTTGGCTGAAGTCATATCACCACCAGCCATGGGGAATGCTTGGCCTGCTTCCCAATGCAGTTCTGACATCTATTGCCACAAAGGCCCATCTGGACACTGTGGAAGAGCTTGTGGCAGCTGGGTGGAGTCCAACACATGCACAATGACACAGTGAGGAGGTTTTGTTGTTGTTGAAGGCTGATGACACAGATCACCATCAATGGAATGAGGCCAAGAAGTTGGAGAGGGCATGTGAAAAGAAGCAGGAAATGGCAAAGCAACAAGCAGAAAAATGGGAAGCACAGAAAGTGGAATGTGCTTGTGGAAGGAGGCCAGGAAAGGCCGCCTCACTAAGTTCAGTCAGGCAGACAGGACAATGTTATCCTTTGTTGCACATAGTAAGAGTCAGTAGAATACATGAGTGAGCAATAGTAACTATACCTTTGTTGCACGTAGTAAGAGTGAGGCAACAAAGGGGAAAAGATCGTATGTATATGAGGGGTTTGGACCGTGTTGGAAAGTGTCCAAATCCAGCATCTCAACCATGGCCACATCAAGCGTAGTTCTCATATCGGGTAAGTGGTCAGGCCACCGGTATCTGTACGCATGTCCAGCTATGGGTATTGGGTTGCCGGTGATGCGACATGCATGGGTGGTGTCAGTAGCGGTGCACCAGTCGGTGGTGTTACCGATTGGTGAAGCCGTTGGTTGGTGTGTGCAGCAGTGTGTGTCGACAGTGGTACTGACCGGCAGTGGTATGCAGTTGCCTGTGGTCACCTGTGGTCGTCTGTGGTCGTGCCTGCGGTCGTGGCTGTGCACTTACCGATTGGCAGTGAGCATCGGTATGTGTGTGCATTGGCAGCGGTGTGCCGTTGGTATGCATCAGTTTACCGTTGGTGCGCCTGTGTGCATCGGTGTGCACCAGTCAGTGTGTAGCAGTCGCCTGTGGTCACGCCTGTGGTCGCACCTGCGGTCGTGGCTGTGCACTTACCGATTGGCAGTGAGCATCGGTATGTGTGTGCATTGGCAGCGGTGTGCCATCGGTATGCATCAGTTTCGGCATTGGTGCGCCTGTGTGCATCGGTGTGCACCAGTCAGTGTGCAGCGGTGTGCATCGGTTCGGCGTCGGTGCGCCTGTATGCATCAGTGTGCGTCGGTCAGTGTGCAGCAGTGTGCATGTGTTGGGAATGGAGTGGTGAACAGTGACAGGAAGAGTTAAGGACAAGGTTAGAGGATGAAGTTAATCTCAAAGGCTAGTGAGTGAGGGAGTCTGCCACAGGGAGGAATGTTATTATCATCTCCTACATGATGTGCAATATTTATACTACACAGTTAGGAGGTATAGTGTAATGCACTCCTTTAATATATAAAGGAGGTATTCTGTAATAGACCCCTGTACCAGTTAATAATGGAATAACTATGTCATATCCCCTATAACAGTGTCAATAATAGTGACATATGATATCATGGCTTGGTAAGTCCTAGACTTCCTGCAGGGTGTGTCCTAGACACTCTATCCAAGGCTCTGTCTCTGATAGCCTATAATAGACATGGCTATATCTTGCCTATCCTATGATAGACATGCTGCAGAATGATTAATCCTGTAGCATGTGTTAACTGTGGATTCCCCTATATGTCTCTGCATGTGTTAACCTCTGTTAAACATGTGTTAATATGACTTAGCATATTCTGGCAATATTCCATAGGCATGTTAACTGCCTTGGCTTGCCTGTATACTCTTGTATACATAATCCCAACAGCATGTGTTCGGCGTTGTGAGCCTGGGGCCAGGCTTACACCCCTCCCCACTTGTAAACTTTTGGTGTCCCCTAAACGTCTCTGCCATTCTCAGTCTCCCAGACATCAAGTGCGTCGGTGTCCTGCATCTCAGATCCCGGGCAACATTCATCATGTTCACGTCCATATCCATCATATCAGACAAGGTATTGGACACCACGTCCGCGGCATCGGGCATCGACAATTTTGTCAATGAACCACTACTCAATGCCATCCTCAGTGATGATGGGGAGCGGCCGGGACAGTTCATGGTCAGGGAAGAGTAGGGGGTTGTTTGGGATGTGTCATTTCAATAAATTGGCATGAAAGCCAGGGAAGGTGTTGGGGTTGTTTGGAGTTTCAGTGTGTATTCTGACTGTTCCGGGAAGGCATGGACAACTGTGTAGGGGCCGTCATTGCGTGGCATAAATTTAGCCACCCGTTTCTTGCCTTTCCGTTTGTAGCTCCGGTGGTGGTTGTCCATGGAGAGCATAACCTGATTGCCAATGGCAAACTTCTCACAATGTTCATTAGCATGGTATGCCTGCTGGATTTTTGCTGCAAGGAGGTTGTCTTGCGCTTCCTTGGCGTCAAGCTCAACCTGGGTGATGATGTCGTGTGCTGTGACTTGGTCGGCAGGTGTGCTGGCAGGAAGGGCAGCTATCGGTGGGATGAGACGTGGTGAGCGGCTGGTCTTCAATTGGAATCCTGAGAATCTGGTGGATGTGTTCACAGTGTTCATGATGGCAAAGCGGATGCGTGGTAGCTTGGCTAGCCAGCCCTTCTGGTTGTTGTCAACGTGGTACCGGATGGACTGGTTCACGGTCTTGTTAGTCCGCTCACTACTGCCATCAGTCTGTGGGTGGTAGGAGGTCGACATCTTGAGTTTGACTCCAGAGAGCTTGTGGAGCGCTGTCCAGAGGTCGGCGGTGAATAGGGCATCTCGGTCAGATATGAGATGTAACATTAGCCCATTTTCACAGTACCATTCATTGAATAACACCACGGCAACCTGTGCAGCGGTGTAACTGGAGTGGGTACCAGCAATGCATATGTCGGCACCAAGGAGGTCAGTCATGGTCAGGATGGTGTCCTTTCCATCCTCCTCTGGCAGTGGGCCGATAAAATCCAGTGCCACTGTGTCGAAGTGGCCATCTGGTATCGGGAGTGGATGGAGCGGCCCAATTGGTTTGGTGGTCCTGTTTTTGTTCCGTTGACAATCAGTACAGGATGGGATATATGCCGATTCGAGGTCCCTGCGCATATTTGGCCAATAATATGAGCCTCGGAGTGCTTCGTAACTTTTGTCAAACCCGAAATGTTCGAGGGTGTCGTGGGCCAGGTTGTATAACAATTCCCGGACCATGAGATCTTGTGGGATCAAAAGGCGTCGACCGACATAAATCAGACCGTTGTCGGTGGTTGCGCCGTCAATGCTCCCGGCAGCGATGTCTTTGGTGAGTTGTTTCGCAAATTCATCAGTGAGGTAGCCGGCAGTGATTGAGTGTAGGAGGGACTCGTCCGCTGCAATGTTAAGTACACCGGCCGCAGGCAGATGCCGTGGAGAGCGGGTGTGTGCAAGTGCACAAGCAGCAAACCCAGTGTTGGGCAAATCGTCTGCCATGCGGGATAGGGCATCGGCCGCAGTGTTGTCTTCGCCATGGATGTAGGTGATGTTGTAGTCAAAGTTGGCCATATACATGGACCATCTCATTTGTCTCCGAGACATCTCCTTCTGTGATTGGAAATATTCCAAGGTCCAGTGGTCGGTGTACACTTTGAAGTGGGCACCGAGGAGGTGCGACCTCCATTTCTTCAGTGCCTTGACAATGGCAAGGAGTTCCTTCTCATGCGTGGGGTAGTTCTTTTCAGCTGCGTTGAGCTGGCAGGAATTGTATGCCACCGGCCGAGCCATTTCCCATGTCTTGCTGAAACTCAGGACGGCTCCTGTTCGGCGGTCACGGGCATCGGTGGTCACATAGATGGAGGAATCGGTGTCCTCATAATCAATGACGGTGAGGCAATCGGCAGAGAGAACCAGTGGTTTAATCTCTTTGAATGCCCTCTGGTGTGCGTCAGTCCAGTCTGGGAATTTCTTGTCGCATTCTTTATTTGTGAGCGGGGTCAAAATGCTTGTGTATTCGGCGAGGGCAGGCAGGAAGGTGGCGATATACCTAGTTAACCCAAGGAATCCCCGGACATTAGTGGCAGTGGTGGGCTGTGGCCACTCCACAATCCGGTCAGTCTTCAGAGGATCTGGTTTGATCCCAGTGGCCGAGACAATGTGACCCAGGAATAATAGCTCGGTGGCAAACAGGTTGGATTTCTTTGCGTTGCAATAGATACTGGACATGCGGAGAGCCTTAAGCACGGTTTCGCAGTTCCGTTCATGTTCCTCAAGGGTTTGTGACCAGATGATGATATCGTCTAGATACACATGGCAGATCTTACCGATGTGTTCCCAGAGGGCATCGGTCATTCGACGCTGATGTGTTGCCGGTGCATTACACCTGCCCTGAGGCAGGACTGTCCATTCATAGAGGCCCCAGGGTGTTCGGATGGCTATGAGGTGGATATCGTCGGGGTGGATTCGTGTCTGAAAGAAGGAGTTGGTCATATCCATCTTCCCAAAGATCTTCCCTTTTCCACAGTCGGCAAGGATGTCATCGATGCGGGGTAAGGGGAAATTGTCCCGGATGGTGTTACTGTTGAGTGCCCGGTAATCATTTACCCAACGGGGGTCGACAGTTAAGTCGGGTATCCCGCCTTGGCTCTTCGGGACACAAAAGGCAGGAGAGGTATTCCGATGCTGACGGTCGCATTCTGCCCACTGCCAGATGTCCGTCAAGGAGCCTCTTCCAGGCCTCTTGATATTTCTTCGGGGCTGCATATCCCCGGCCACTGGTGACCTTGGAAGGGTCCCTCAGTCGGATGTGATGGTAGATGTGGTCTGGTAGACCCGTGGTTGTGTCTGGGAGTCTCACCGGGAATCGATCGGTATAGTTTGCTTTCATTGCTTCTGGAAGGAGGCCAGGAAAGGCAGACAGGACAATGTTATCCTTTGTTGCATGTAGTAAGAGTCAGTAGAATACATGAGTGAGCAATAGTAACTATACCTTTGTTGCACGTAGTAAGAGTGAGGCAACAAAGGGGAAAAGATCGTATGTATATGAGGGGTTTGGACCGTGTTGGAAAGTGTCCAAATCCAGCATCTCAACCATGGCCACATCAAGCGTAGTTCTCATATCGGGTAAGTGGTCAGGCCACCGGTATCTGTACGCATGCCCAGCTATGGGTATTGGGTTGCCGGTGATGCGACATGCATGGGTGGTGTCAGTAGCGGTGCACCAGTCGGTGGTGTTACCGATTGGTGAAGCCGTTGGTTGGTGTGTGCAGCAGTGTGTGTCGACAGTGGTACTGACCGGCAGTGGTATGCAGTTGCCTGTGGTCACCTGTGGTCACCTGTGGTCGTGCCTGCGGTCGTGGCTGTGCACTTACCGATTGGCAGTGAGCATCGGTATGTGTGTGCATTGGCAGCGGTGTGCCGTTGGTATGCATCAGTTCACCATTGGTGCACCTGTGTGCATCGGTGTGCACCAGTCAGTGTGTAGCAGTCGCCTGTGGTCACACCTGTGGTCGTGGCTGTGCACTTACCGATTGGCAGTGAGCATCGGTATGTGTGTGCATTGGCAGCGGTGTGCCATCGGTATGCATCAGTTTCGGCATTGGTGCGCCTGTGTGCATCGGTGTGCATCGGTTCGGTGTCGGTGTGCCTGTATGCATCGGTGTGCATCGGTCAGTGTGCAGTGGTGTGCATGTGTTCAGCGTCATGAGCCTGGGGCCAGGCTTACAGCTTGACAGCATGAGCTTTGCACCAGCCAGCCCAAACAGCCATGGGCATCCTGTTCAAAAAAATTGAAGATTCTTGGTTCTCATGACCAAAACATGTCTCTTACTTATTTCTATCCCATCATGAGTCCATTGCCAGGATGTGAAAACAACCCTCCACCTGGAAAGATTCATCCATACCCCCTGCCAATCACCAAGGCACCAATCCCCAGCCCCAGCCACCCATTCCCTGCATCACATTCCCATCCCTACCACCCTTCAATAACAGCATTGTCTTCATATCACCCCTCGATGGTTGCATTGTCAATACCCCCTTGCCTGGCCCCAGATCAGCACATTTGGAGCATACCACCAGCTGAGTTGTACATACAAACCCTGTTGAGTTATCATTATCATTGCCCTGTGCTTCCTTTGACACCTGACACCAGACCGACATATTATCCACTCATGTCAATGCCAATCTCTCCATCCCAGTTCTACCACCCTTTCTAACATGCTAGTTTCCAATGTGCCAATGGACAATCTGTGGCCAGCCAATCTTTCAAATACTCAAGATCAACTGCCCCAGCTGTTATGTAGTCTGCCACTCTGTCACTTCCACCCCCTTTGAGCTTTTGACCCTCAACTTGGGTGTGAATCTTGGACTTCACATACTGCTCTGTAAGCCTTGTGACATCTTTCTCTTTTTCTGGTACTCCATGTTTCATGCCCTGGGTATTTGTCTTGAATTGACTTTCTATGTGCCATTGTACTGCTTGCAAAGCTGGAATGGTGGGTGACACCTTCCCAATATACTCCATTGTTGCACCTGGGCCCATGGAATGGTAATTGTGTTTGGTGTCACAGATGTTTTCCTCCTGCCCAAGATCAAATGGCAACCAGTGATTGGGTTTGCCAGTTTGATTCATTAGCCAACAGTAGTTTCAAATGTGATCTCTATGATGGGGTTAAAGCCCCCTATTAGCAACAAAAGCAAAGATCACCAGCTGCAATTACTCACTTTACTTCATCCATCCACTTGCATTGCAAGCCTTGCAGCAATTCCAGAATCTCAATTGCATAATTTGGATTTCCACCACCTGCAAACCAGAACAGCAATGTTGGAAGCAGATCTTCCATCCATCCAACATCCCCAGCCTTGATTGCCCCCCTCAACTCAAGATAAAAAAGGACATTGATATTGTGGATTGCTGCAAGACCTCATCCCTGTTTTTTGCAGGTAGGTTCTCCATCTGTGTCAAGGTCTCACAAGAAGCATGCTTGCAGAGGACCTTGGCAGCCAACACTTTAAGCTCTTGTGGGGACTTGGACTCGAGATCAGCAAGTTTTCCAACATTCCCAACTGAAAGCCAGCATGTGTGGAAGTGTGCCTGGCTGATGTGCTTGATTGCTTCCTCCAGATGATGCCAGAATGGGCCTTTGGTCATTTGTGTGATCAGACCCTTCTGCTTTAACACGTCAAAGGCCTGTCACATGCCACCAATGCTGGCTGAGGTTCCAAGATACTGTTTATGCAGTGAATTTGCAAATGCCATCACCAGGTGAAACCACCCAAAGACTGGAATCATATAGTCCATCTGGTCAAAGGAATTAAGGTCTTCATGCTGATATTTCCACAACCCTGAGAGACACTCGACTGTCAGTTGATCTCCAATCCATGGGATAATCCTCTCAAGTCCAGTGTGTATCTGTTCATCTTCAGTATGCAGGTGAAGCTGTTGGAAATGTTCTGCTTTCACTTTCATTGTACCCTCATAACTTGCTTCTTTGATAGGGCATGTTCTAAGCATGAACTGCTGAGTGGCATTTTCTGGTCCACCCTGGAGTTGATTTACAAGAGGGGGAGGAGCAAGAATTGAGCTGTCCTTGTGGGGATAGTTGGCAAATTCATGGCTTTCAAGAAGAGAACAAAGTAGGTGATGAGTATGTTGTGCATCGATGCAATCACTAGTAGGATCTGTGTATAGAACATCTTCATAGGAAAAAACCTTGGTTGCCTGTGTTGCATGGAATTTCTGAAAGAGTTGGTTGATATCTGGTGGCAGTGAAGCAATCTTTGGGAGAACCCAAATGGTAGCAGCACATCCGCTGATGAAATGACTTTGATTGTGTAGCCATTGGGAAAACACTCAAAGTGGCAAGTTAACATTGTTGTGTGTTACTGTCCATAGGTTTTTCTGGACTGCAAGCTTGACAGCATCCATTGCGCTGCCAGACAACAGGCCATATGAATTGGCAGCCCATTTATGACTCATTGTTAAGCCAAGAGAGTGCACAGCATCAAATGCTTGAGCCAAAAGTCCACAGGCCTTTAAATAAATCACCCAAATTATTGGAAGGCAGCCACAATGGTGGGAGTGGCTATATTGGCATTGAGATATACAGTGTTGTAGGGCTACAAGCTTGGCTCGTAGACCTTACCAGTGGGGAGATTTTCCTTGTTGAACTGTTTACTGATGATTGCTTATGTCAGGAGGATGTTCAAATGTTGGTGTGTTACTAAGTCCTTCAATCCTCTCTTACTCCTCTGAATGACTTATCCCCTGACAGCTTGATCTCCCTTTACTCATCACAGAACAGCTTCTGGTCATCAGTTTTCATGGCAGAGTCTCTGGGGGCAAACACAGAGCGATTAGCCAAGGAAGAACATTTGCTTGATGGATTTTCAGGGACTTGGGCTTCTGTTGTATTGCTTTCAATGTTCATCTTGATGTTTGGTGTAGTTCCACTAGGATTATGGTCTGCTTCTCTGCCATGTGAGTGTATCTCTGGGATCTGGGATCTAGGATGTAGGGTTGAGTATCAGGACCCAGGGAGTCTCATGCTTGAAGGAGGCAGGTGATGCACATCAATAAGACTCATGGGCCCACTGTCATCTACCCAAGCCATTGCTTAGACCCCTGGATTTTGGAGTGCACTGGTATGAGGTCGTTTGGTTGTTATCTCCTCAGACTCTTTCTTATCACATGCAACATGTCACAACATATCAAATCCTTCATCTTGATTACTTTACCTTGTTGATCTGCAGTTGGACCAGTGTAAGAGGACATGTGCAGTCCATTTTCCTTGCTCATTTTGTATTTAGGTGTCCTCCCACCTTTCAAATGGATTATTAGATTCTTGTCCCCTTTTTTCACCCCACTTCTCTAAGTTTTACCCTCTACAAGAGAGGCCTGAGTTTGCTGCACACAAAGGTGTAGTACCAGTACATTAGTTTTTAGAACTGACTCTTTGCCTTTCAGATCCCTTGTGAATTGGGATCTGGACAGCATCAACTACAGTTTCTTGCATTAGGGCCCAATTCTCTGGATTTACACCCTTCATTCTTGTTGCTCTGTTCTCCACCTATTGACAACCTCTCATAGCTGTTTACAGCAATGAGATCCATCCATCATCACCTATGGCCACTTTTTCCCCACTTTCCCACTCAAACTTGCATTTGCCTCCTTTCCTGGACCTCCCTTACCCATCTTCTGGGGCTTTTGACAACCTGAACTAGAACCTGCCAGTGCCCTGCATACCCTACCACAACAGCTTAGAGTTTCCTGTTCAATTTTATCAACATCAGCAAGGCAACTTCCAAGTAGACTTGTGTACCAGACTGGGATTCTTGTACTTAGGGATCCACATGGGGTTGGCATACCCATGTGGGTTATGAAGACTTTACGCTCCCCTACCTGTCCTATTGGACTCCAATTGGACTGCTTGGAGTCCAAATCAAACCTCTGAGTAGTCTGAGACTCTGACTGGATTGGTAGGCTTGGACTGGCTCAGACTCCACTCAGACTGAGGACTTGGGATTCAAACTTGTGTCTGAAAATGTAAAAGGCTTGTATCTCCAAGGATTGAACCCTCAGCCTTTTATATCCAGCTTAGATAAACAGTTTTTGAGGTGCTCTAGCCAACTGAGCTAAGTGCCTGATACATTTTTACCATATCAAGGGTACAATATGCACTTTACAAAATTCACATTTACACTACATAGTCCAATTGGACTCCGAGTGGACTCCACTTGGACTATACTTGAATTTTATAGAATAGTGAGTTTTTATTTGTATTTTTCATTCAAGTCACACTAATCAAGATAATTCTATTTAAATAGAGTCAATTGATGTAATACAAAATTATATATATTCATATTTTTTTTAAATGCACCCCTGGTATGTCTCCCCCCTCCCAGTGCACCCCCCACATCCCCCTCCCTCCTGGTGTGTCCCCCACATCCCCCTTCCTCCTGGTGTGTCCCCCTCCTCCTGGTGCATCTCCCTGTCACCTGACATGTCCCCCTCCCTCCCAGCATGTCCCCCTCAGTCCTGGCACATC
This sequence comes from Tricholoma hemisulphureum, assembly GCA_964034925.1. Lineage (NCBI taxonomy): Eukaryota > Fungi > Basidiomycota > Agaricomycetes > Agaricales > Tricholomataceae > Tricholoma > Tricholoma hemisulphureum. The sequence goes on along the minus strand of OZ035930.1, from coordinate 1,611,090 downwards.
CCCCTGTCCCCCCACATGTCCCCCTCTGTCATGGCATGTTCCCTTGTCCCCCAGTGCGTCCCATCATCCCTGGCATGTTCCCCTGTCCCCCAGTGCATCCCCTCGCTCTGAGGGATGTCCCCCTGTCCCTCGTGGGCCTGGGGGCAATGTATCAGTGGTGGTGGTCCCTGGCTGAGGGAGGGGGCTGGATTGGTGTGTGATAACACAGCGGTGGTGGCACTGGGTTGGGGTGATGTGGCAGCTGTTGTCGTTCCCCTCACCCTTCCCTGGCACTCCCCTGGGGCAGTCCCTCACCCCATGAAGCCCCCCACCTCCCAGCTAAGTGGGGAGGAGGGGTGGCACATCATTGCATACAGATAAAAAAAGAAAAACTGAAAGAGAAAAAAAAGTTTATGAGCATAAAATAAGGATGAAATAGATTTTAAAATACTTATCATAGGGGCCATAGGCCCCCATGGGGTGCTAGAGGGGGGGAGGAGGGAGGGAGGGGGCAGGGAGGAAGGCTGTCATAGTAGTGGTGGTGGTGGGGGGGAGTGGTGATGAGCTGGCAGTGACATGGCTATGCACTTTGTCATACACAGCCATGGGAATAGTATGTAGAGCAAGTATAGACCTAAGCAACTAAGCTGCTGTTGTCTAGTGGTTATGTTGTCTATAGATTATATAATGTACTTATCTAAGGCCTGGGGTTCAATTCCTGCTGGTGACAATCTTTTTTATATTAGTAATAACAAGTCATGTGCCAGTCCAAGCACTCTGAGTGCACTCTACTCGGACTCTCCTAGGAATTCTGAGGACTGGCTCAGACTCCACTTGGATTGGACTGGGACTGGGACTGAACATTGGCAGGGAGTTGGCTGATGGACCAGTCTGAGCCAGTCCAATCAGAGTCCAAGTGGAGTCTGAGTAGTCTGAGCAGAGTCCAAGCGGAGTCCAATAGGAAAGGTAGGGGAGTGTAAAGACCTCTGGGTTATGGGTATCGGTCATGCTTGGTGTACCCATGTACCTGTGGCCATACCTGTTGCCAATAGGGGGTGACAGCTCAAAGTTTATATAGTATCTATTAGAATTAACTAATTATCTATGTAAAACTATTTTAACTACTTATTAACATATATAATTAGGGTGAACCCAGCATGAAGTGGTTGAAGTGAGAGGGTTTATATATCCCTGGGATGTGCATGGGCCATTTGGCCTTGTGTGCACCCACTTGACATGTCTTCATTTATTGTTGACACATTGTTTACATACATTTATATGTACTCCTGCTTTGGACAACTCAGACAACTTGCCATTTCAAGACTACCTCCCCTCACTCACAAATGCAAAGTAGGGGTGGCCCTCTGCTTCATTCACTGCTCAGTTTGAGGGGCTGTTCTATGGTAAGTTCTTTTTGATCTCCTTCTGCTTTTATCAAGTTTCAACTAACTAAGTGTTTTTCTTCTTTCTTTAGGATCTACACTATTGCTAATTAGAGTTTTAAAGTCCGGTCGGGTCCGGTTGTTCAGCCATTTTGGCCCCAACCGGACCCCAACCGGTTGGTCATTCACATCAAAAAGTATCAACCGACAACCGAAACGGGTACAACCGGTTGGTGTCGGTTGTTCAGGCAGTTGTGACCGGTTGAAACCGGTTGCAACCCAACCTGGTTACAGTCGGTTGCAGTCGGTCTCAACCAACTGCAACCGACATCTACATAGACTTACAGTACATACTGACTACAAATTATTTACTGTAATTTAAAATATAATATAATATACAAATAAAATAAAAAATGCATAGCAGATGATGGGGACAGCGGATGAGAGGGGGGGGGATGGTGGAAGAGAGGGGGATGGCGGACAAGTGGGGCCGGCGGATGACAGGGGGGGTGCAGTGGACGAGAGGGGGGCGCATCGGACAAGTGGACGAGAGGGGGGGCACAAGAGAGGGGGGGACGGCAGACGAGAGGGGGCATGGCGGACAAGTGGGGGGGGGGGACGGTAGACGGGGACGGCGGACGAGAGGGGGGCGTGGCAGACAAGCAGGGGGCGCAGCGGACAAGTGGGGGGTGCAGCAGACAAGTGGGGGGCAGCAGACAAGTGGGGGGCACGGCAGACAAGTGGGGGGGGGCAGACAAACGGGGGGGACAGCGGATGATAGGGGGTGCAGCAGACAAGTGGGGGATGGCAGACAAGTGGGGGACGGCAGACAAGAGAGGGAGGAATAAACGACGTTGTGGTTGTGGGGGAAAGTTGAAATGGTTGAAAAACTTTTGATGATGCCATCTTGATCATCAGTACAAGTGTGCGCAAATACAAACGTGTCGCAACGCATCATTGTTTATACTTGCACAACACATGTGCAAACACATGCAAATGAGCCAAAGGTATATAAACCCTTGCCCATCTGCCATTGTCACTTGGGCATGCCCCAACCTCGCTGAGAAAATACGTACATGAGTAAATAATATAGTATATATTAGTGTATATACAAGTACATAACTGGCCGGTTGCAACTGGTTGTAACCGGTTGTCAACCGGTTTGAGTACTTTCCAAATCTAGCCAACCGCAACTGTGCGATACCCCCATGAGCCCCAACTGCGACCGGAAGTCCGGTTGTCCATGGTTGCAGTCCAGTTGGGTTGCCGGTTTTTTTCGGTTGCTGCAACTGGACCTGCAAACACTATTGCTAATGACAGGGCCAGTGATGGGTGACAGAGAAGGGGCATAGGAGGCTGAGGGGTGCCAGGAGACCTGTGCAGGGGGATACCTGCTAGGTAAGCACATGCTGAAGCCACCTCATAGCTGCCACCTCACAGCTGCCACCTCACAGAAACCGCTGCTGCCACCACAAGCCACTGCTCTTGGGGCAGATATGACAGCTAACGACACCCACTGCCATGAGCCTCTGCTCATGGGGTGGTGGATCACCTACCCCACCATCGATGAGATGACACCTATGCCCGCAAGCAGCTGCTTGCAAAGTGGGATTTGTTCTATGTCACCAGGGGCAGGGGTGCCACTGCTGCCCCCTTGCCCATTTCAGCTGCTACAACAGACCCATGATGACACTTCCACGAGCAACTTCTTACAGGGTGGATCCCTACTAGATGACACCCAGGCCTGTGGGCAACTGCTCATGGGGTGGGACCCTTCCATGTCACCAGGAAGAGGAGGCACATCTGTTGCTCCCTGGCCTACCGCAGCAGTTATGATGGACCCATGATGACACCGCCACGAGCATCTGCTTGTGGGGTGGATCCCTCTCCCAGTCCCAATGACAATGATGATGCACTGTCATTATTGCTTCAGCTCCTGTGCTCAAAGAAGGCTGCAATTGTGGGTCTTCCCAGATGCAGGAGCTGTTACACAACTGGAGATCGCAGGTCTACCCATACCCACTGACCAATGGCTCATAAAACCACAGGCTGTGGGTATGGGTAAGGTACAAGTATGCTCCAAAGTACCCACAGGTTACCCATGTGGATCCCTACTTGTACTTATTCTGCAGTTCTTGCTGAGGGGTATATGCAGCTTTATGCTGAATTTCCCAGAAGATTGGAGCAGTTGTCTTTACAGCACCAACCATCTCTGCAAAGTCAAGGCTTGTCAGATTTTCTTCTGTGAATTCTTCAGGAGGCAAGAGAAATAATGGGGCTGATATCTTCATTTCTCTGTCTATGCAAGACACAATGCACTTTGTTGCAGTCTGAGTCCTTTTCTCTGTTTTTGGCTCCTTGGAGGACTGTTCCACGGCTCAGGAATCCCTGGTAGTTCATCACTGACCATACATGATGTCCATGCATACTGAATCTTTGAATCAGCATGGCAAGCAGGGTCACCCCAGCTCACAGCATCCACAAATAGAGGGAGATTGATACCCTCATCCTCCATACACTGCAGCATGGCCTGGACTTTGGTTGTGAGCTCCTGGCCAACGAAACGCTTCTTCAGGAAGTGTGTGTTGGTAAGTGCAACTAGATCATGCATTTCCTCCTCATCATCAGACAGACTTTCTGCACTGTTGTCAGGCTCAGAGTCGGGGTCTTCCTCACCACCCAGCCTTGCACTGTCCTCACTGTGTTCCACCATCTCCTCTACTAGTGATGGGCAGGGGTAACCCTGGGGTCAACCCAGGCTGACCCTGACCCTATCTCCCTCATACCCTCAACCCCAGCCAAGGGTCAAGGGTTTTGAAGGGTAAGGGTGTTGGGAATGGAGTGGTGAACAGTGACAGGAAGAGTTAAAGGGCAAGGTTAAGGGATGAAGTTAATCTCAAAGGCTTGTGAGTGAGGGAGTCTGCAACAGGGAGGAATGTTATTATCATCTCCTACAAGATGTGCAATATTTATACTACACAGTTAGGAGGTATAGTGTAATGCACTCCTTTAATATATAAAGGAGGTATTTTGTAATAGACCCCTGTACCAGTTATTAATGGAATAGTTATGTCATATCCCCTATAACAGTGTCAATAATAGTGACATATGATATCATGGCTTGGCAAGTCCTAGACTTCCTGCAGGGTGTGTCATAGACACTCTATCCTTAGCTCTGTCTTGGATAGGCTATCATAGACATGGCTATATCTTGCCTATCCTATGATAGACATGCTGTAGGATGATTAATCCTGTAGCATGTGTTAACTGTGGATTCCCCTATATGTCTCTGCATGTGTTAACTGTCCATTCCCTAGGGTTATGGTTAATGTGCATTAACCCTAACCCTAGTGTTGACTTAGCATATTCTGGCAATATTCCCTAGGCATGTTAACTGCCTTGGCTTGCCTGTATACTCTTGTATACATAATCCCAACAAAGGGTAAGGATTTGTAAGGGGTTGGAGGGTAAGAAACCTCAGCAGGGTGTGGAAAAGGGTTTGGTCCAAATAAATACCAAGATACACATCATTCAAGTATACTTATGACAACACACATGATTTTCAGTAAATTATTGATAAAATATGAGGGATTTAGTATATTCTGAACAATACTAAGGGTTGCAAAGGTAGTGAGGGCTCTTTGGATGATCTTTTCTCTGATTCATCATTGTTTAAAAGGCATACAACATCTAGAGTACCTTGATAATAGAGCAATAAAACCTCCTGTAATACCCATGTAATACCCCTGACCCTTCATAAGAGTTGAGGGTTTGTCAAGGGTCATAAAATCCTTACCCTTACCCTGACCCTCCTGACCCCTACTGTCATATACCATGCAAGCCTGCAACAGATCTCTGGCAGATCACTGACAGAGCTGCCACTATTTTAAATAACCATTTCAAATAACCATTTCAAATTCTATTTCATATACTTCTCCTGTTTTGTTTGTATCACATATCATTGATTGATTATCTTACTTACTGCGTACTTGGTACTCTGCAGGCTCTGCCATAGTTTACCTCAGTTACTTAGTTACTATAAAACCTAGATACCATCACTTGTAACTTCAGTTTGATTATTGCATTGTTACCTCTCCAACACTCTCAACTCTAAGTCCCCTTCATCTCTTACTTCTGGAACTCCACCGGACCTCTGCTCTTATTATCATCTTCTTGTAAATTGGACAATGGGCGTAGAGAAGGGTGCAATCTCTTATAGATTGAAGCCAAGTCCATTGCCACATCGGAACTCCGTCGGACACCGCCATAACTCCACCCTACAAGATCAGTTCGTAACACCTACCCTTGACCCTTGGAGGGTTGACCAACCCTTGCACATCACTATCCTCTAGGAAGGTGTTGCTCAAGAAAAGCTCATCCATTTGGCAGGTGTACTAATCTTATGACTCTGTTATGACTCTGTTACTATCTGTTACTTTTGTTACTTTTGTGACTGACCCTACACCCACAGATCAAATTGCACCAGATGTTAGGGAGAGGTTCATTACATGTGATTTGTTCAGGTTTTTTGCCTCCAATTTCATTCTCCACCTGGACTCTCCCTAACATCTGGGGATGAGATTAAGGAGGTACAAGATCTGACAGGGACTCCAAACCATTTGTGAGCATGTGGTAAAGGTTTTGTTTCCCACATCTTCAAATTTAAAGACTGCAACTTCTAACACACTACTCAGGCTCTTGTTTCTTGTATGAGATTGTGCTTTTAGCTCAATGAAAGGTATCTCATTCCCACTATGCATCTACAAATAATGTAAGGGCATTTTCTCCCTGATTCACTGATGACAGCATAGCTTGGATGCACCCTGCTTGTACAAGTTCAAGTTATAACTTGATTGTCTCTTGGTGCTTCTGCACACACCTTTACTCCTGGTCTGGCATCAGATCCCAGATCCATGCTCTATTGGTCCACCTTGCAACTTAGTGTTTGAAGGTCCAGTCCAGTCCGGTTTTTTTGCCTAATTTGGACAAACCAGAACCAAAACCGGTTGCCCCTTATGGTAAGACTGTGGAAAACTGGACTGAACCACAAAAAACCAGTCCAAAACAGTTCGAACTGGTTCAAACCGAAGTCCAGTCATAACCAGTTCAGACTGGCTCGAACTGATGAAAACTGGTCTTTGTGCAGTGTTTAGGTACTAAGACCAGTTGAAAACTATGTAATACAGTGTACATAAGGTGCCTGAAAGGTGTTTATGGTGATAACAAATTTTTACATATGAAAAAATGCAACAATTAGATGTTGTATAAGTTTGGTTTGGCAGTAGGATATTGTTTTGGCCATAGCACATGCAGTTCTGGACCGTTTGTCTTAAAAATTGGGTCAAAAGATGCGCATTTATAGGGTGTACCTTGTGACGGTTTGAACCAGTTAAAACCTGTCTGGTTCGGTCCGGTTTGATGTGGTTTTGTTATCATGAGAAGCTCAAACTGAAACTGGAAGTCTGACCTTTTCCAGTTTAAGTCCAGTTCAGTCCGGTTTTTTTTCAGTTCATAGGACTGGACCTTCAAACACTATTGCAACTCCCAGTAAACTCAGACTTGGAAGCTTAGGCAAGTGGCATTCTGAGTGAGGCTTGGAAACTCCAACATACTGTACCAACTCATTCAATTCACCAGTCATGGGTCACAGGCCCTTCAGGTGGAGCAAAATGTGATGGAGGTCACAGGTCACAAACCAGAGTGGCGAATCCCTGAGGACTGGTCAAAAATGTCTCATTTTGTGCTCTATTTATGTACTATTCATGATGTGATTTTTAAGGACTCAGCACCCTTTTTTGGTAGAATGCTGAGGTAATGACCCAATGGAATTCTACATTGCCCACTTTTCATCTGCAACCCAGTCATCACCATCAGTTGTTCAATTAGTGAGCACTATTCATCTAGCAGATTGTGTGCAACACATGTGCTTTGGAAAACACTGCTGTGGACTTAGCACATTTCATGCACAACTTGTAACATAGATAGATCACCTAATAGGAACAACGGTAGAGAAATGATGGGTGCAGAACACAATGGGTTATCAGACTTGAGAGGCATAAAATTTTTTTGTGTTTGACAAAGTACCACTGGGCCCCCCACTGTGACATCCCAAAAAGGGAATTGCTTACAAATCGCACAGAGATTGCAAGGAAAATTAGCAAATGTACATCTCAAGACCTCACAACCACATTTATTGAACAAATATCAATATATATATTGTTTAAATGGATGTATTAAGGTATCAAATTATATAGCATCCCTTGCACATGCGCAAGGGAGGCAAAGAAAATGAAATAACAAAAGCCCGGGCCCCTCCAGTTTGTATCTCACGCAAGGGAGGGGACTGTCAGCTGGAGCACCACTGCTGCTGGTGGCTCTCCCTCAGCGGTGGGGAGTCGTCACTGTCAGTGGTCCCCCTTCACTGGTGATGCTTCCTCCCTGTTGTTGTCAAGTGGGCTGCCCACAGTTGTTGGGGGCTCCCCTTCACCACTGATGGTCCCCTGTCATTGCTATGTGGGTTCTCGCTCTGTTCTTGTCACTGGTTGCTCCTCACCATTGTTTGGGGCTTGTCGTCAATGTCAGGTACCTCCTTGTGAGTAGTGGTTCCCTGTCTCCTAGCACAGCAGGTTGCTGTCATGGTTGGCACTCCCCAGGTGTTGTCATTGTTGACCCACTCACCTCCTGTCCTGTTGGGGCTTCCCTTTCCCCAGGAGTCGCATTGCCTCACCCGTCCCAACTATAATAATGTAAAGTTAGTAAGAAACAGAGAGAGAAAAAACATATAAAGGGGCTCAAAGGGAATGCCCCTTTGAGCCCCCCTTGCATTCCCACTCGCTAGGTGCCCATTGGGTTGCTGTCATTCTCATGCTGTGCCCTGGTTTCACTTGGTTGTCAAATCTGCCTGGCTTGCTTGTAGGCCTATGCATGAGGGGTGGGGTCATTGCTTGTGTTATTGTGTCCTGCTGGGTTCATAGACTATATAACAGTGAAGGAAAAAAAAACTTACCGACAAGCTCAGGAGGTGATGCCTCCTGAGCTCGTTGTTGTTGTTGTTGTTCACATTATTGTTCATGGCATTGTTGTCCCAGTCATTGCTGGCATGATTGTTTGTTTGGTCAGGCATCAAAACCCAACCAAGTTTGTCAGCATTTTCATTTTTGGGAGGTGTCATAATGGGGGAGACTCTGCTGTGTTCGCTTGTTTGACACTTCAACCAAGCTTGTGACTTGAACTTTGAGCAATAGTACATATTAGGTAATCTATCTATGTTACAATTTGTGCATGAAATGTGCAAAGCTCATGTGTTGCGCACAATCTGCTGGGTGAATAGCATTCACCTGTTCAATTATCCTTGGAATAAGAGCCTCAGGTAGGTTTGCAATCTTAGAGAATGACATCAGTGAGGCTGCTGAAGTTGGCAATTGCATGTCGTCTATTTTTTTTTTTCTACATGGCACAAAGAGCCATAATTTTAATGGTCACAGGTCACAAGCTTCCCCAGTGAACTCAACATTTCACCTGACCTTCCCACATCACAAGCCTAATAATACTGAGTGATCTTGTGCCTGCCTCAGTATTATTAGGCTTGATCTGGTCTAAACTCAACACCAGCATTAAAACCTTCCCCAGCTCACATCTAAACTTCACAAATCTAGTCCCTATGACCTAGTTAGGTATGTCCTGTCAGCACCCACTATCAAGGGTGGCCTAGCACCTCCTAGCACCTACCTTCCCATCCAAGCAACACTCAACATACTGCCACATCACTGCTGCGTGCCACACATCGTTGTCAACAATGTCCCCATCATTGCCACTGCCGTCCAGCATACAAGTCCACATCAACTGTTATCTAGTGAGTACTAGTTCTGCTCTATATGCACAAATGACATCTAAACGATGCCCTACTAGCCGGTACATCATCTACCATTGAACACGACATTGGCCGCATCGCCATCTTTGCTGTTGTTGTCTAATGCTACTCCCGTCGTCTTCTACATTTTGTATCCAGGTAAGTTTCGGCATGCTATATCTAGATAAGAGCTAAGGAAAGACCCTGCTAGGCCCACACATCCCTCCCACAGTCTCTTCTGTCACCGTTGCTGCACATACCACTCACAGTCTCTTCTTTTGCCGTTGCTGTCGTCAAGTGCAATGCCAGACATCTTTGCTGCTTCCTCTCCTTTCTGCACAACTTCTGCCTTTCTGCTGCAGTCACAGCCACCCCATTGGTGCTGTCAACTGTGATAGCAAACACATGGCAGCATCAAACTGCTCTTTACCACTGCAATATTGATTCCCACTGCCGTCATCGAGTAATCTTCTTCATCCTTCTTCTCAATGATTTGAGGGCACTTTCTCAAGCATAATATCATAGTAATTCTACCATACTCATAGCATAGGGACATCAACTACATAGGTATCTGCATAATATACCATATTTGATTATGAAGAAATAAGGGATATTGAGTTAAGAAGTGGCAAGTGCTCCAGAAACCATGTGTGTGGATGACAAAGCAGCTGGTGCAGTAGAAGAAGATGAAGCGGCTGTGGACGCAAGAGTAGGTGGCTCACTGGCAGGTGGCTAGCTGGCAGATGGCTTGCTGGCAGACTTTGCGGGTGAAGCAGCTGGTGCTGCAGAAGATGATGAAGCGGCTGTGGATATGGGAGTAGGTGCTGGCTCGCTGGCTGACTCTGCAGATGTGGAGGGTGAAGCAGCTGGTGCTGCAGAAGATGATGAAGTGGCCGTTGATGCAGGAGTGGCAGGCACGCATGAGGATAACAAGGCAGGAGAACCTGAGTGCATACTGGATGCAGCTGGGGTGTTCTCCGCATCAGATTCACTATCGTCTGAAACCCATGCCCTCGATTTCTTTTGCTTCTTCTTCCAGATATCATTCAGAACGATGATGGTGAGGTGCTGGTGTATCAACTTTGCCATTTGAGACCTGCTTGTTGTGCTCCAGATCCAAGGCCTCCAGCTCTTGCACACTTAACTTCTTCCAATACGTCGCACCAGAATGCCACCTCTGGAGCAGGTCTTCAAGGTCAGACAATGAATTTGATGTCTCGCTGAGGTTTTGAAATGGGATGTTATCAGGCCATCCCTCAATGATAACTTGATGTCGCTTTACAATGTTCCACCAGTAATGCTTCCATTCCATGCAGACTGACTCATCACCTGTTTCCAATCCTAATCGAGGTAAGTATGTTTTAAAATTGAAGGCCAGCACCATGGCATCATGTTGACATACTGAGGTTCTCAATAACAATATTACGCACATCAGTGCACAGTGCTGCAACTTGCTGTTGATGGTTTTTTGCCATACCTTATGAACAGTGGATTAGTAGAATGCATGGGCATGAATACTGTCTTTCAAACCATGTATGCCCTGAACAGCAAACCCTTCCATCTTTGCTAAAAAAATCCTGCATATCAATTTTCATAGTGCCCTTGAGAAAATTTTTGACTCCAGGTGTTGTGAATACAACACTTCTCAAGGGCAGGTCAGTAGTCCCATGTGAAACAAACAGCATACTCTCAACACCAGTACATGCAAAGATACTGATCCTGTGTTCTCCGTTGACCAATAAAACTTACCAGGGGCGCTGAATGCCCGCCAACAGTTGGCTGCAAAGCAGTACAAGGATGCATTGGGTGAAACATGGAAGACAATTGACAAGCTCACTGAAGAAATCACTACCTCAAACCATAAAAGTGTCCGCCGCGTTCAGACGGAGCTCCATACTGGCTTGCAATGCTCACATACTGAGCACAAAAAAACCAGTGCCTGGAATGCGTTCACCTGGAAAAAGTCTCAAGAAAAAGAAAACCGTGAGTGATACCATACAAAGTAACAGCTAACTGACAATACATTAGTCCCTGACTTGGTGTCTTCATGCCACAGTAAAGATGTTCTCCCAGCACTTGCTCGAAGTCTTCAGGAAGAGTATGCTGAGATGTTGGTACAAGACCGCAAGGCACTTGTTCATGAGTTCGAAGAAGCTGCACAGGCCTCTTTGCTGAGCTTTGGACACTGGATCTTTTTCTTGACGCCTTGTGTTGTCCTATACTTGGTAGAGGTTTGGTAGAATTGTGCTCACATTTTTTCAGGTAGGAGGTTGGGGGAGTAGGTTACATCCACAGCAGAAATCATAATAGAATGTCCTAATTTTTTCTGACATCATAAATCTGCTACAAATACTTCATTGACTGAGCAAGTCCAAACTTGGAGCTGCAAATCAATGGCATGGTGAGTTGGGCACAAAAGTTTGGTAACAGGGTTGGCACTGTTGAATCCAATAAGCAAAGGGTAGATCTCAGTCATGCAAAAAATTATACCCATACAAACTAAGCCAAGTTGAACCTGTAAATGACAGCAATCCTCAGGTTTGTCAAATTTAGCTTCTAGAGTTTAGGCTGATAAGGGACCATGAAAAGTGTATAAAATGAAACAACACAAAAGCAGGGTATACTCCTTTTGGAACACACTAGGGTATTTGATGCGGATCACCTAGTAAAAGAAAGCCAAGATGACAGCAGTTGGAATGATAAATAAAAGTAGAAAGGCAAACTTTAGACCGAACGACATGGAGACCTAGCCCAATAAGTGAGCCATCCGGAGAAATTCATTAAAAACAGAAGAAAAACCTGTAAATCTTGATTCTGACATCCAGAGATATCAGCCTGCATTGCTTTGGCCAAGTTCGCAGCCTGTTCATAACTCAATCCTCAATGAGGTGTCCTAAGGACAGATTCCCAACAAGAGCTGCATATGTTACGAGTCAGAATGCGTAAACGGGGAACCAAGCTGTCATTCAACCTAAACCAGTCGATGACAGCATCTGTCTCAGGTCCAATACTGATTATAGCACCTTGGAAGCCATCAACTGAACTTTGATGTGGCACTGTGCCTTGGTTATTATCAGAATACAGCAAACTCAAATCAAGCCACCTACCCCTAGTAAAAGATGCAGGAGAATCATCGTATCTAGATGCAGCAACAGCAGCACGTTCCCACCATTCCAAATCTGAATCAGGATCATTCTCAGGGTTGCTAGCCTTCGCAGAGGATGTGGCCGGGGCAAGGGTAGGGACAGCCTTCGGAGAGGATGTGTCTGGGGCACAGGTAGGGACAGCAGTTGGGGGAGAGAGATGGGAGTCCATCTGATGGATCACAATGTCTTGAGTCAGGGTTCCGGCAGGACGGCATCATGCACGCATGTAGGGTCCATCTTTCATAACCGCGTTTGGGAGATACAAATTGTCATCAACTTTGGTGTATTTTCCAGATTCTATACAAGTTATGCTTTTTTGGGGGCAGTAAAAACAGAAGGCAACTTACTCGAAGCAGAGGGAGGTTCAATGCCTAGCAAAACGACACAAGTGAGGAAGTACAACCTCAGCACCAAAAGTCTGAACCATGAAAGCAAGGTGTTTGCTTAGTTCTTTTCCACCCTCCTTCATTTCGCGCAGGGAAATATATGTGTCAATGGTGATGTCCTCCACAGTTGAAACAGGCTGATGCCCAGGGCAACAAAGCACAAGAGTGATCCCATCATCAACTCTATCAAGCATAGCAGCCTTTTAAATAAGTAGTTGTGAAGCAGAGCACAATCTAATTAGGACTTACAACATCAAATAGGTTGTGAAGAGTATCCTTGAGTAACACATCAACTTCCTTCTTCTCCTCTCAAGAGGAACCCCAGGCCTTGATACCATGAAGGCCAACATACATGGGATGAAGGCCACTAGTAGTCCTTGTCAACAAGTAATCCTTTGTATGTTGATTGTGGCATAGCATTGCACAAGAGCCAGCACTGTGCTCACCACAAGAGAAGGTGAGGCCATGTGTTGAGATGAATGCACTTGAAACGCCAGTAGGATTGTAGAGCCTTGAGTTCTTGGTCTGAGATGCGTTGAGCGTAGCCATTGACAATGAAGGGAAGTAATGAGATCTTAGTAATTTCTTATAATTGTTGGTAGTTTGGTGATATGATTCAACATGGACAAACATTGACAAGATTAGCGTAGTAACACATACATAATGAAAACCTAGCACCATAGCCTGAGTGGTAATCAGTACATCATGAAATGATGATGGAATGGTGATTGTACTTATGCGAGTAATATTGAATACTACTGAATCATGATGACTATTTGGACGATCACATGTCGATCACTGTTAACATTTAATTGGTCAGTACTTCAACTTCACATGCACTGTTAATGGCTTGTAACAAAAATCCTACCACAAAGGTTGATTCGAATTCAATTTAATTAGTACTGACTCTACTGAGCTCAAGTGCTGATTTTTCTTGATGCCATTATATGTGAATAATATCAAATACTATTGAATCATGATCACGATTGGACTCATCGATCACTATTAATGTTAAATTGGTAGTACTTAAAAACTTTGCATGCACAGTCCTGAGTCAAGTTTGCAATGACTTTATATTACAATCCTCAGTTTAGACTGTATAAGCAATATTGGGATCAGGAAGTTGAGCACAAGATGAGGACGAGGTTTTTGAGGTATTGAGTTTAAGTCAAAGGTAAGTGTATGAGGGAGTCTGCCACAGGAAGGAATGTTATTATCATCTCCTACAAGATGTGCAATATTTATACTACACAGTTAGGAGGTTAACTATGTCATTTCCCCTATAGATATGCTGTCATAGCTTGGAAGTCTTACACTTCCTGCAGGGTGTGTCTTAGACACTCTATCCCAGGCTCTGTCTCTGATAGCCTATGATAGACATGCTGCAGGATGTTTAATCCTGTAGCATGTGTTAACTGTGGATTCCCCTATATGTCTCTGCATGTGTTAACCTCTGTTAAACATGTGTTAATATGACTTAGCATATTCTGCCAATCATCCCTAGGCATGTTAACTGCCTTGGCTTGCCTGTATACCCTTGTATACATAATCCCAACAAGCAATCTTCATGATTTTTCTGGATGCCATTATATGCAAATACTATTGAATCATGATCACAATCACACTGGCAGTTGATCACCGTTTAACGTTAAATTGGTAGTACTTCAAACTTTGCATGCACAGTCCTGAGTCAACTTTGTGATCTGACTTTATATATTGCAATCCTCAGTTTAGACCATATGAGCATGCATTCTTGTCAATGCATCTGATCGCAAGCAATTTACATCAGAACATTAGCAACTGATCAACTTCTAGAAGTCAAATTCTTATTTGAACTGTCTAAGTATTCCAAGTCCAGTCTAATTCTAAGTCAATCCACAATTGTTAATACAAAATCAGTTATCCTTTCAAGCACATTGTCACCATCCTTGACGTCCTCATCTCCAAAAGGTATGTCTTGTCCCCCAGTCTGCTGCTCCTTTTCTACTGTCCCGACTCCGTCTATTCCTACCATCTCACTATCAGGATTTCTGTCTCTGATGAAACATGATGTACCAGAAGCTGCTGCACATGTGTCAATTCCTCGTAGTCCTGTGAAGGATGCAGAATTCTTGACTATGTTGAGACATTGATGATGTAATTGATTTACCAAGTTTCGTAGCTGCCATTGTCGGTGCAATTCTGTGGCTAATGGAGGGTCTGACAAGGAAAGCTGTGAAAGGATGTGTGTTGTATGTGTAGTTTCGTTGTGGATGGAAGTCCAAAGGCATCAAATTTCAATGTTCAGTCATGTTAACTCCTCTTCTGCATGGCATAGTTTAAAATACTTTACCGTTGCTTCACGGCAAGTAACTTGAGTCCATGGCTGGTTACGGATATTGACTCTAGAATGCCGTAGAAGATCAAACTCACCCAGAAAACTGTAATTGACAATCTGCCACCAAGATAGAGATGGACAGGCATCAATTTTGCAGCTTGTGCATTTTAATGGTTAAGCGCATTCTTAATTGCATCTGAACGACACTGGAGAGCCTTTCCAATTTGACAACAGAGTTTGTACCCTATTGTAAAATTAAGTAGATCACCAAGAATTGATAGATGTACTACCATACCTGTACCCGATGTGCTCATTTTGGTAAGCTCAAACAATCACATGACTACTAAACACTCCAACTCATCCAGCGTGCACTCATAGTTCATCTGTACTGTTTGTTGGTAAAAAGACTGGTATTCCAGGGATGCGCATGACCAGCATTCCTCAACGTTGAGGCTGTTCTCGAGAGTTTTGACATATGATTCTGCATTTTGGAGCTTTGAGTACGCTGTATCGACACACTGTCTGACTTGAGTGACCGCGACATGAATCTGGCCTGATGTGATTGTGGTAAAAATGTTGTTTGCAGCAGCTCAGGCATTATTCCATTCTTGCCTATGTTGGGTTAGTATCCATGCATTTCCAATCGAAAAGTTCACACCTGCACTGAGAAAGTTCATTGAGTGCCTGGACATACTGTATTTTCAGGGTTGTTGTGGGAGATGTCTCCTGCAAATCAAGAAGATATTTTTGCTCAGCAACCAAGTACTGGTTAAAATCTTCATCCATGACTTGAAGTTCAGTCCATAAGAGCTCGAGTTCAGTCTTGAGAGACTGGACAGCTTGAACCGCTTCTCAATAATAAACTGAGCTTTGAAACCAGACCAGTCAGTCGTTGCATCGTACATAATCATGAAAACCCATACTCAAATTGGCATATTTGTCCTGATCCCAGAAAGCGAAATGTTCTTCAATGTCGAGTGCCTTGGGCAAGATCATTTGATGATGAGTAGTGTTTGAAGGTCCAGTTACAAGACTGGAAAAAGACCAAGACTGGACTGGACCTGAACCAATCAGGGCCAGAAATTCTCAGGACCGATCAAGACCGCAACCGCGGTCCAGTCTTTGGTTCATCACAATTTCTCCAACTTGAAAACCAAGAAAAGACTGGTCTTATTGGTCTTGACCGGTCTCCGTGGTATCAACATCTGGTAGTTCAAACATAGGTACTTGTTCTGGAATATATTGATTTGATGAGGCAAAATCCACCCTATGCAAAGCATTACCAATCGAATCACAACATTCCACGAAGTCACCTCGACAAAGATCACACTGTTCTAGTATGCCTCTTACATCTCAGAAAGTCACCAAAAAGGTCTTACCAACAGTACAAAAGCCCAAGCCCAAGGGGGCTAAGGTACAAGGCAGTAAGGGTGCTACTGCTCACACAAGCACTAAACAAAAAAGACGAACCATGCATGACGTGGAGTGCCCAGAGATTGTGGTTGAGGTCACAGAAGATCATGTTGACCCACCTGATGAGGAAGTCGAGACTGTTGAGGATGTTCATGAGGTATGCACCTGTGTGCTCACTAGCCACAAAAATACTTACTCATCATCTCTAGGATGGTCTCAATGTTCATCAACGTGGGGCCAACCTTGAAGAAAAGCCAGTAAAAAAAGATTCAACCCTTGATCTCCTTACAATGATGTCGGACAAGGTTACTATGAAGTTCAAGATTCAGACTGATGTGTACAAAACAGAAATAGGAAGGTGGTGCATAACTTGCAAGTAAGTCATAAACATTTAAACATGGACTATGAAGAGAAGCAATGCTTACCTACAATGATCCAGAGCTGACAAGCACTTCATTAAGGTCCATGGAACATGCAAGGCATTCTTCAAGGGCAGAAATTCATCGTGTCGGTTACATATTTGCCAACATTATGATATGTACAAGGAAAAATGCGAAAAAGCCAAAATACCTATTAATCACTGGGCAATTCCACGAGACCTTTGGAAAAAGATGGAGGAGGCCAAAGAGAACAAAATATGAGGAGGGATGACCAAAAAGAGTGCGCAGGAGCAATTAGACTTCAAGACTGTGACTGGACCACGCGAGTTCATGAGAGCAGGTGTTCTTCATGCAGTTGTGAACCTTATTGCAACCAACAGTCAAGTAAGTCATTAGTACATCTCATCGACATCATGGACAATGATTACACACCAATAGCCCTTGGCTCTCACCGATAATCCTGCATTCCGAAATGTGCTGCTTGCTATGAGGCCAAAATCCACCACATCTGACCTGCCAAGTCCCTATGACGCGAAGGTGCATCTTCACAACGAATTTGTGAAATACATGAAGGGGCTAAAGGAGGATATAATGGTGAGCAATCTGCCCTCTCATGTACTAGTAGTATGCAATACTGACTTGTATAGGCATCTCCAGGGAGAGTGTCGATCACTGCAGATGGATGGTCAGCAGATAATACAAAGATGGGTTTCTTGGGAATGACAGCGCATTGGATTCGAGTGGTGGGAGGGAAGTGGGAAATGAAAGCAGTAATTGGGTTCAAGGCTTTATCAAGTACCCATAGTGGTAAGAACCTCAGGAGATATGCAGTGGGATTACTTGACCGTGTTGGGATCATGGACTAAAAGGGATCGAAGGTAAGTCATTCTATACATATGATGTGAATTATTTTATTCCCATGTCACTGGTCCAAAGCTCTATACAGCCACATTAGATAACACCAGAAACAATAACACAACTTGCAGAACTATCAAAGATATCCATGAGGTCTTTACTGTCCCCCACCTAATCCGTGTGGACTCCGCACGGAGTCTGAGTTGTCCGCTCGGACTTTACTAGGAATTTTTTTGGCAGAAGGTCACTGCCATATCTCCATTCCTAGTCCAAGTTTTGTCCGTGCGGACTAACTCGGACTAGGAATTCCTAGCACGGATTCCGCATGGACTGTCCTAGCAAGTCACTATTTAAAAGGTAATGTAATGGAAGGGTTTGAACCCAGGACCTTGTGGCCACGTGAGTGTGACAGGTAAGTAATATAACAACTGTGCTACCAGGCTGTATGAGCCTGGGCAACATATGCCCATTTACTGGGCACCGTCGTCACAACGTCACTATGCGTCACCCCGTGACTGCCAACTCATGCGTTGCCACCCACCATCATGACGACGGCCTCCCTCTCTATTGGGATCAGGAAGTTGAGCACAAGATGAGGACGAGGTTTTTGAGGTATTTGAGGTTTAGTCAAAGGTTATGAGGGAGTCTGCCACAGGGAGGAATGTTATTATCATCTCCTACAAGATGTGCAATATTTATACTACACAGTTAGGAGGTATAGTGTAATGCACTCCTATAATATATAAAGGAGGTATTCTGTAATAGACCCCTGTACCAGTTAATAATGGAGTAACTATGTCATATCCCCTATAAGATATGCCTCATTCAAGTGCGACCATACCCACGTGATGAATTTTGTCACGCCCAGTCACTTTGGCTGGTGCCGGGGAGTATTCCTTCATCTCCTCAATGAAAATTACATATTTTAAAAATATGGCTCCTGAGAAACGTGCCCATGAGTGTTGTAAATGATCCTCAGGATCCCGATTTTCTCTCCGGTTCCGTGTTTCTGAGGAGATGAGGGCAGATCACCCAAACGGAGTTAACCGTGTTTTATCCGCATCGCATCAAAGATGCCCAAACGTTCGCGCTCGGCCAGGTCTCGTATTTCAAATCTCGGAGAATACATTCCAAAACCAAAAAGGCAGAAAAGGGTGAAGGAAGTAAACAAGGAGAATGTATACATATTTATTCAACGAGAATGAGGATATCCATCCAAGTCAAGTGTTACTGACCATCGCGATCCAGATACCCCCCAGACATGATGCGAGTACGGCTGCTGCTATTGCACAAAGCCAGATGGCCAAGATATTTCTTGAGATATCACGGCCACTGGGAAGTTCTGTGGATGGCAATGCAACTGCAGACACAGAACACGAGCTCTTCACCCACTCCAATGATCTCGATGCCGATGGTGCAGAATCCCAAAGTGGATCAGATAGATCAGGCCGAGGGTCAGACAGGAGCAACGAGATGCACGATCTGCCGGGTTCTAGTCATGTGTCCGTTGGCGATGGCAACGGCGGGGATGCTTTCGTTCCCGCGCCTGACAAATCGATAGCACGCGCTGCGCTTGCCAACATTACGGCGATTTTGAGCCCGAAGAGAAAATCTGGCGTTGGGCACAATCCATTCGAGGGTGATGAGCTGCTGCGGAAAAGGCTACAAATGGTGAAGATGTTGTTGTGGAACTACACCAACGAGGTCCGGCCCTTAGCTTGGATGGCGGCGTCATTGCAAACTGCAAACTCATTTCAAATGGGTACTCACACAGCCAAACGAGTGCGAAAATGGGCACGCGCGTTCATGAATGATCACACAGATCTTCCGATCAATCTCTATGGTAGTTGGAATGTTTCACTTCTTGATAAAGGCGAACTTGCACGGGAGATACACCTCCATCTTCAGGAGAAGGGAAAATGGGTTAGAGCACTCGATATAGTTCATTTTTTGGACACACCAGACATCAAAGAGCGATATTCACTAAAAAAAACAATCTCACTCGCAACGGCACAACGATGGATGCACATGATGGATTATCGTTGGACCAAAACACCATCAGGACAATATGTTGATGGGCATGAACGTGATGATGTCGTGGCTTACCGACAGTCCAAATTTCTCCCAACGATTGCCGAACTTGAGTGGAATCTACGAGTGTGGAAGGACGGGATCGAAGAAGCGATGACTGGTGCTCCCCTCAATCGCCGCATCGTCATCTTGTGGTTCCACGATGAATCGACTTTCTATGCCAATGATCGGCGCACGGTGCGGTGGGTCCATAAAGACGAGAAAGCTGTCCCTCGCCCAAAGGGAGAAGGTGCATCTTTGATGGTCGCAGACTTTGTTTCTGCAGATTATGGATGGCTTCGATCAGCGACAGGAAATGAGGCTGCGCGCGTTCTTTTCAAAGCAGGAAAGGCACGCGATGGGTATTTCACAAATGAAGACATTTTGAAGCATGCAACCATAGCGATGCATATCCTGGAGAAACATTTTCCCGACGAGCGCCATATTTTCGTATTTGACAATGCGACAACACACCTTAAACGAGCCGATGATGCCCTCTCAGCACGCAAAATGTCCAAGGCCCCTACAAAGCCTGACAGTCCTTTCTTTGGTGTTTTGAGAAATGTCATCAGTTCCAATGGCAAACCAGTGTATACCTCTGATGGAAAGATCAAAAAGGAGAAAGTTCGGATGGCAGATGGGAGCTTTGCGGATGGCTCACCACAATCACTATATTTTCCACCTGATCATCCAAAATCCGGTGTCTTCAAAGGGATGGCCATTATTTTGGAGGAGCGTGGTTATAAGGATGTTCAGAAAATCCGAGCAGAGTGCCCAAAATTCAAGTGCGAGAAGGATGCGGGCCGCTGCTGTTGTCGAAGGATGTTATACAATGAACCAGATTTCGTTGGGGTTGAGTCTCTGTTGGAGACTCACTGCAAATTGCGCGGCTATGGAGTCATTTTCTTACCCAAGTTCCATTGCGAACTTAATTTTATTGAACAGTGTTGGGGCTATGCGAAGCGGAGATACCGACTGAACCCTCCTTCAAGCTCAGAAGTTGATCTCGAGGCCAATGTGATTGGTGCATTAGATTCTGTGCCACTAGAATCAATGAGGCGGTATATTCTCATAGTTATCATACAGATCATTCTTAACTTTGGTGTCTAGATTTGCAACTCGAGCCTTCCGCTTTATGGATGCTTATCAGAAGGGCCTCAACGGGCAACAAGCTGCGTGGGCTGGAAAAAAATATCACGGGCACAGGGTACTACCTATGAGTATACTAGATGATCTTGCTAAGGCTACATCATGACTACCCTTCCTGTTGAATGGTTTTGGTCTTGACACCCTTTCGACGCCCATTTCGACGCCCTTTTGATGCGGCCATCACGTGGTAGGTCACAGAGGTCACAAGTGGTTGTATTTGAATGAGGCATATCTTAACAGTGTCAATAATAGTGACATATGATATCATGGCTTGGTAAGTCCTAGACTTCCTGCAGGGTGTGTCTTAGACACTCTATCCAAGGCTCTGTCTCTGATAGCCTATGATAGACATGGCTATATCTTGCCTATCCTATGATAGACATGCTGCAGGATGTTTAATCCTGTAGCATGTGTTAACTGTGGATTCCCCTATATGTCTCTGCATGTGTTAACCTCTGTTAAGCATGTGTTAATATGACTTAGCATATTCTGGCAATATTCCCTAGGCATGTTAACTGCCTTGGCTTGCCTGTATACTCTTGTATACATAATCCCAACACTGATCCACTCAGAACCCCTCAGAACCAGTTCTGAGGGGTTTGGTCATGGTTCTCAACTGGTTTTGACCAGTCTTGCAACTACATACCAACTATCTATGTAACTAAAATACATACTGAGAAATAAAATAGACAAAAAAAATGAAGTCCAGCCACAAGCAGTGGCTCGCAGGGCTGTACATGGGATGTGATGGGGTATATGGGCCCCCAGCTTGCATTTCAGGCAGGGGGGCAGTGGTTGTTGGTGGTGCTGGTGTAACCATCATTGTCTCAGGCTGTCACCATCATCATTGTTGTCTCAGGCCATCACTGTCATCATCATTGTCTTGGGCCATTGTGGTAGGGTGACAAGTCCCACTTGTCAACCCCACCTTTTTGCCAGACTTCTTCCAGATTTAATACCTTATCCTGATGACACCTCATCAACTATTTTATTTAAATTTCATTTGATTCTTTCATACTTCATGTCGCTAACACATCTTGTTCTATTTATATTTTATAGGCCTTCTATGCAAATATTCAACTCACGATGTGCCCAACACATCCTCCCTACTCCCTCAACCTCAGCGTCGACAGTATCAGGTCCCAAGATGGAAGGGAATGGGGTGGTAGTGATTTCATTAATTTTCCTTTTTGATCATGCTATTAATACCTTCTTATGATGACAATTCACCATGTCAAGCAACATGGATGCTTCCAGGCTCATCAAAACCCAAATCAACAGGTAGATCTGATGGACATAGGGTTGAGGAATCTCATTCGGTTGCCTTCCACACTTGATGGGGCACAAGTGACGTTGCATCAATAGAACACCTCAATGACAAATTCCTCCCTGAGCCATTGCCAGCAGTGAAAACCCCTAGACAAGGACACAAGAAGGCCTGTTCTTCACTTCTTCCCACATTAGATACATCCCTGTCCCTAGACAGCTCTAATTCCCTTTGATGAACATCTTCTCTTTATTTTTAGGCTACTCTCTTGGTTGTTTGGCCTGGTCAACACAAGAGAATGCATGTGATCAGTCTTGGGCTTGTAGTTAGAGATCTTTTGTATAAAGGTGATCTCCCACCTCTCAAATGGAGCACCCCTTCTATTTTCCTGGCTCTCAGAAAATTTTATTTACACACTCTCTCATTGACATCAAGTCTTTGGCTACCCTCAAGTTATCTGCACACCAAGGTGCTGATTCCCAAGTTAAGTCTATAAGTTTACAAGTCCTCTTATTTTTGCCACATTTCCCAAGTCAACCTACCAACGAAGGCTTCATCCCTTTTCTGTTCATCCGAATGTGAACATTGCATGACCTCGTTGTTCATTACTTGATTGCATTTTCACCCATTGATTAATCCATAGTCGATTGGCAACACCAACAGACCTATTCCCCTCCTACACCATCACTGTCATTGTTGTCATCTCGAGCTGTTGTCATTGTCATTGTTGTCATCATCATCTGTGGCCATCATGTTGTCCCCAGCTGCATCATCATTGTCATCATCAGTTGCCATGTATTGCCATCATCCACCATCACCAGCACTGCCACCCAACATAACCACCCTGTGAGCAGAGGCCCACAGTGGTGATTGTTGACATAAATATAGAACCTAATAACAAGGGCAAAACCATTAGTTAAAACTTGCTAAAATAAATTTAGGGTGTCAGTTAAAGAATACAAAAGTGAAAGAAAACAATTACCAGAGGGCCCCAATGATGCATCCATCATTGGGGCCCATGAGTGACATGATGATGGTGTTGTGAGGGAAGCCATGTCAAGGGGGAAGAAAAGGCACTTGTTGTGGGGTGTTTGTATGCAATCAAAAGTTTGTGTTGGATCAGAAAAAAAAAAAAAGATGGCATCATCTGTTAAAAATTACCATAGCAACAGTAGCCCTATCAGACAAACAAGTGAAAACTCACTAAGAGTATATAAACCCTCTGTATTTCACTCTTTTGTTCCCTTGGGCTTCTGCCCTCTTGTATTTTAGTAGAATAATATAAATAATAAATAATGTTAATACCAAGGACCATAGGACTGGTTCAAGACCAGTTTTGACCAGTCATGAATGGTTCTCCTTAAAATCTTGTGATCAGGGACTGAGGACTGGACTGGTACCATAACCAGTAGGACTGAGACTGCAGGTCTGGTCTTATTGGTTATCGTCCAGTTCAGTCTCAGTCATTTTTTGGTCTGCATGACTAGACCTTCAAGTACTAACCAGACCATCATGACCAACTGTTTGCAGGCTGGAAATGGGGAGTAGTCAGAAGGCCAGAGATGATGGGGAGAGGTAGCAGACACAACAACAGCAACAGAGATGGTGAAATGGTGACAATGATGAGGAGGAGGAAGAGGACAAGGTGGAGACAGTGGTGTCAATGCACCCAGGATGATGGCATGATCCTCTCCCCTGCATTTTGCATGGGGGCAGGAAGTATTATTTTTATCCTGCCCTCTCGCATTTGTGTGGGGTTAGTCTACAAAAGATTATAAATAACACAAACACTGAATGTATGGGTAGCCCAAACTGAGAAAAAAAAGTTCATCCTTGTAGGGAAACTTCCTTTTTTGGATGTCAGTGTGGCAAGGCTACCTAATGGCCCGGAAACTGTAACATCACATGTGTCAGAGTCAGTGTTGGACAGTCGCTGACTGAAAGTCGAAGGTCAAGTCATGTGCATGTAAACTAGTCAGTGACTGGTCAGTGACTATGAAATGACCTTGACTTTTCTCATCACGTGGTAAAGTCAAAACGGCTTATTCATCACTTATCACTTGGTCGCGATCATCGATATCAATCTTCGTGATGTCTTCACAATATCTTACTATCTAGCTGAAACTTTACTCAAGCATCTCGCTGCATCTGAAGATACAACCGATGATCCATTATTGTTCCTTCCTCACCAATATCGGACCGTAACTCCTTGCTTGTAGTTATATAATTTTAATGACATGGGTGCAACAACCCAACTTCTTCTTCGTTAAACTATGGCTAGCCAGCCACCTCCAGCTAATCGCTCATGGGTTCGAGACTTCTTTAAAGATCATCCAAAGCTCTTACAGAAGGCAGCCGAGGCCTATTCCGGAACAAGGGGGACACATGATAAAGCAAAAGTATTTTGTAAACGGTGCTTGGAGGATCGCGTCAATGCCATTCTTACTCAAGATGTGAGAGAAGTTGAAAATGGTAGTTGGCAGGTTGCCTGAATGCGAGAGATGGTTGAATTAGAGTGTGCGTAATTCTCTAACATCTCAATATTGCCAGTGACAAGATATAAAATTTTTGTATTTGCAATCAAACAAACCGATCCTGCATGCGAGTGGTTGGCCACTCGTACAGAAGGGCTAGTTAATCACCTATGAACTTGCCACCGACAGCCACCTGAAGTCCGTCAAAAACGAAGAAGTCCTGGATTCCCTCACATGAACATAGTGCATCACGGAGTCTAGATGAAGAATTAGAACTCTATGAGCTTCTTGATCTGGATGCACCAGGGGAAGAGGATATTAACGTAGAGATTGATCATGCTCTTGACAGTGTACTTCATCATGTTTAGCATACTACATACTACCAGTGTTGAATTCAATTTCCATTTTACACAGTCTCGACTCTCCGCCATGGCGCCGCCTAAGTATTACATCAGTGACTTAGGTAGGTGTGGGAGCAGTCACGGTTGTTTGCAGTTGCCAACCCCCATGGTCAGATGACTTTCCTAACCGTCACAACTATGGTGCTGTGCACTTAGTCACCGCTACTTTTGAACAATGAAAACTACCCTCAGAGAAATGGTCCAATTACCTATTCCTCTAGCCAAAATGCATGTTTTGATGATAGGAACAAAATCCCAAGACTGATTTCCAAAATACTCAAAATTGACAGAGATATATATTTTTCTAATTGGTAATTCCGCCGCCATTGCCTAAAAAGGCAATTTAAGCATCTAAAGATGCAGCAACACGCTCAGGAACCCTCCTGTGAGATGTATAGCACTTAGAACTGAACTTCTTGACCTGTATCTGAGCCTCTTTTGCTGCCAGACCATCCCGATATGCCTCCATCCATCACTTCATCTGGTGCTCCCATTTTAGATAGTCTCAACTGGAACTGATGCTAGCACTTTCAGCATATTTTCTTGCAATGTTGTGAAGCTGTAATCACAGTTTTCGTGGAGATATCTCTTGACAGCACCCCAGAAGAACTCAATGAAGTTGAGCTCACAGTGAAACTTCGGCAAAAAAATACACAAATGACCCACAGTTTTGATGACCTCCAGCCAGTGCACTCAGTATCACTTTCCTCTGTTGTGTCTGTGTCATTTGAAGATTCCACAGCATCTTCAGGATTCCATAGCATCTTACCTTTCTGGGCTCGAGCTGCTGCTTCCTTTTGCACTTTTCGAGGCCAGGGCATCCAAAATGAGTGAAAATTGTTTATTTCAAATACTAGTGTACAGTAAGGACTCAGGGCAGCCATCGCATCGTGAAGAACTTGAATTGAAATTTTTTTCGCCGACTGATTCCGCCGCTGTCCAAAAGTGGTGGTGACTAAGCGCACGGCACCATAGTCACTGACCGGCACATCACTGGTCAGAGTGGGGGAGTCTTAGGACACTTTGTCGAGACTCGAGAAGGGAGTCATCGTTTTTGGGCAAATGAAAACTTACTGAGCTCCGGAGGCGATGCCTCCAGAGCAGGTTGTTGATGTTAGTGTTTTTGTTGGTGTTGTTTTTGTCCTTGTCATTGCTGTGTTCTCCTTTCGTTGACTTTCTTGGCAGGAACGACTCAAACTATTCAACAAAAACGTCACGTGTTACATGTTATTTGTATATATGTATAGTTCTTGTACTAACGCGTCAAAAACCTAGCTGTAAGGCACTCATATATGTATTATTAGAAGCTCTCTAACGCCTCTCTATTTCCGTCATCAATACATCACTATTTACGAACATTTGAAACATTGATAATTCAAGTATTAGATTTAGCGCACAGCTTATTCATAGCTGATCAGTTTTCGGAAGATTTGCTGTGCTGCTCAGGTATGGTAGACGGGCTGTAAACCAGGACCATAGCCAAGCGCCAACAAATTTTGAATCACAATGGTCGCATTGATATCTCGCCTGAATCGGCCCCAGACGTTATAGTTTACTAGTAGTAATTCAAGGCTGGAGCATAGAATATGCAAGATCCGAGTTAAGGCCCCTGAACTGCCGGCTGATTTGCGGTCGCGCCGTTGAGTGTTGACAGAGTCGCGGCCACGGCGTCAACATAGCCATAATCAACGGCAATGTTAAGCGATTTCCGAGAATTAAAAGGCAGTGCAACTACCCGAGGTTCAGCTCCCAATTGGGGGTCCTGCGTCGGGGGAGGATCATAGTGGTAGGCCTATCGGACCTCCCGTCGTGGACTGGCAGAGCAGTGCACGTCGGCGGCACCGAGGCATTGGTTATGCTGTTAGACCAGCACTGAGCAGCCTCACGGCCCTAAATCTAGTCCACAATCTGGGGGTTATCTGTACTGCTCTCGGGGGGAATTTGGTCTTCCTGAACGGTACGTGGTTAATCTTCAGTGTTACCTGCAATCCTGCCGATACGAAAATCAGGAACCAAAGTATTGCGGAAGACGAACAGGGCCTTTTTGAAACTTAAATTTGACGCACTGATGGCGTAGATCACACGTCACAGTAGAGGCTATGTCGCGCTGAGGTCCATTCTGTGCGGCGGCACCTGTTTTCCAAGCTTCTCCGACCTATAAAGTGTAGGTAGGTAAAGTGTGCAAGTTAACATTCGCATTCATACATTCACCTTCCCTTCAACCCTTCGTCTTAATATTCGGATTCGCCTGTTATCTTCTTCCACACCGTAATGCTTTCTTCGTCCAAAGTTGCCGTTCTTACTCTTTCACTTCTGGGTGTTGCTTCAGCTTCGCCTCTTCTTCCTCGTTATGGCAACCCCACACCTCCTGGCACTTGTCGCCCCAACTTCCAGGGTGCCGATCTGATTGTCACCAACAGAGCCGATCCTTCGTACTCTAGTCCAAACCCTCAAGTCCACTTCCAATTCACGGGCCAACCAACCAATACCTTTTTGATCAGGTAAGCTGTGGTCTTCCTTTCCTTTTTGACCAAGTTCGGTTCTAACGAGATGCAACAGGCCCATTGGCACGGTTGATAAAGTCATCGCCGCCACTGGAACATCTCCAGGAAGCACTCTCGATGTAGTAGATATCAACTTCAACTCTGCTGATCCGTGAGGATGCCTTTCGGTCAAATTGAGTGCTTGCACGTAGCTAACAGTTGGACCTTTACCATTAGTCTTCAACTCTGGAACGTGCTCTGCGAAAAGTGTGGTGATCCTTCGGCAGCCAGTAGCCCATTTACAACGGGGTGCAGCATCTCCCTGGCCACGAACAACCTATGCGTGCAGCTCGATGCTAAGCAGTCAAATCCATTGTTCATAGAGCCATGCACAGGGGGAGATGACCAGAAGTTTGACTTTTCGACTGTTTAGAGGAGAGATTTATTGCGTCGCTGATGCTCGGACCTTCCTATGGGGATGCAGCGTGTGGACACTACTCGGACTTACATTAATAGTATTCTTGAACACTCACGGATGGTATCACGGTCTCGCCCTTGGTAGTACTGAGAAATACACTTTTGGCTGATTCCGTCTTTATTTGAAAGTTCCTCCTAATTTCCCGAACCGACTGGGAGAGACGCTGAAAGTAGCAGCGTGACTCCGACTGTGGGTGGCGGGTGCATGGGGGCGTCTAAGATGAGTTGTTTTTGCAAGTAGTTTTGCCCATTGCAAACTACAGAAAGGCATAGGCTGAACAACACGAGTATAATAATTATTGGGGACTAACCATGCGTCACATGCTGGGGTTAGCCAGTCTGCCTTCTTCGAGGTGTGAAGCCTCCAAATGGTACAACCATGACCGAGAGTCCTCTTTCCTACCGGCGAACTGTTGCACTTCGCCCGGTCTAAATTCGATCTTTACCAGAGCGTAGAGGCTGCCGTTCAACGCAGCCATGAAGAATTCAGGGAGGAGGTTGATACGGCGAATGGAATCCAAAACATTGTCCGAATCGGTTGCATTGTCGTTCTTCACTAGAAAGTGAGAAACGCCCGCTTTTCTGGGCGACGGTCGGAAGTGGATACTTGCTGTGTGTAAAGCGTAGGGAGCTCAACTTCCAGGGACAGGATCTGTAGCCAATAAAACATTGCTTCATCTGCTGGCCATTTGATCGTGGAGAGTATCAGGAGAGTCAACTTAAATAAGGTGTGGAAATTTTGCGTGCATCTCGTCCTTGGCCAAGCGCAAAAGGCCATCATACTCTAGCGACATCGAGATCGCAGCAAGGGACTACTGTACCAACTTATTCAATTCACCGGGGGGTGTGACCTGTGACCACTGGCGAAATGTTGCACCTGACCTTCCCACATCACAAGCCTAATAATACTGAGTGATCTTGTGCCTGCCTCAGTATTATTAGGCTTGATCTGGTCTAAACTCAACACCAGCATTAAAACCTTCCCCAGCTCACATCTAAACTTCACAAATCTAGTCCCTACGACCTAGTTAGGTAGGTCCTGTTGGCACCCACTATCAAGGGCGGCCTAGCACCTCCTAGCACCTACCTTCCCATCCAAACAACACTCAATATACTGCCACATCACTGCCGCGTGCCACGCGTCGCTGTCAACAACGTCCCCATCATTGCCACTGCCGTCCAGCATACAAGTCCACATCAACTGTTATCTAGTGAGTACTAGTTCCACTCTATATGCACAAATGACATCTAAACAACGCCCTACTAGCTGGTACATCATCTACCACTGAACATGATGTTGGCTGCATCGCTGTCTTCGCCGTTGTTGTCTAATGCTACTTCTGTCATCTTCTACATTTTGTATCTGGGTAAGTTTTGGCATGCTATATCTAGATAACAGCTAAGGAAAGACCCTGCTAGGCCCACACACCACTCACGGTCTCTTCTTTCGCCATTGTTGTCATCAAGTGCAATCCCAGACATCTTAGCTGCTTCCTCTCCTTTCTGCATGACTTTTGCCTTTCTGCTGCAGTCACAGCCACCTCATCGGCGCCGTAAACTGTGATAGTAAACACGTGGCAGCGCCCAACTGCTCTTTACCCCTGCAACATTGATTCCCACTGCCATTATACTGCGAATATTTAAGCTCTCATTGCCATGCTGTTCTTCTGCCGCCACTGTCATCGAGCATGATGCTGAACATCTTCACAGCTTCCCACTCCTTTACCCTTTGACTCTCACTTTGCACTGTACTTGCCACCTTGCCTTCAATTATTACAAGACAATATTCCCTCCACTCTAGTTACTTTGTTGCCAGTATTAACCATGATATCCAGACATCACTGCAAGCACCTTTTCATCCACCCTGGGTCCACAAGCCACTCATTTAGCACCGCAACATTCAATTCCCACACTGCCATTTACCCTGCCCACAGTTAAAGTGCTGTTGCCATGCATGTTGCCCTCACATTTTCTCCCTTGCAAACCTATTCTAATTCCCTTGGCCTTTCATTCCAAGCCACACATCACCACCTGTACTTATGGAGGAGTTAGTCATCCCCAACGTCATTTTCTTCTCACCCCAGGAGGTCGAGTATGTAGAAGTATTGTATGTAACCCATCCCATATCAGCTGTCAGATCTCTGATCTCTAATGTAGATGTCGCCTGTTAGCTTTAGTCATATGATTACTCTCTTATGTTAATGATACACTTTGTTGTTGGTTAACTGCTTTTGCTTGGACTGATGATCAGCCTTGTTGCAATATCTTCTGAGTCTCTCATGTCCCAGCAGTCGAAACACCAGGGACTTTCAAAGTCAGTTATTTGACATGGCTTCCGGCATGGCCACGAAAGGCAAAGAGACATTCTACAGTCTGGAAAGCAAGTGGTCCGACAAGCAGCTGATGTGGAGCGTCAAATAAAATCAATCCAACATATGAGTCAGTTAAGTTGTATGGTACCTAGCTGATCATTTGATATCTGGAACTTTCACAAGCGGAATGCGATGCTATTGAAGAAATGGAAAATGATGCTGGACATTCGCTAGATGATTTTGCGGCTATTTCATGTACTGCTCCACCTGGGGAGGAAGGTTTTGATATAAGCCATGAAGGTGGTGAGCATGAGGTCTTCAAGGATGTAGTACCAAGCCTTGCTGAATCTATGGGACGGTAATGTATAGCTTTACCTTGATTCTCCAAGTACTGACATAGCCTTGAAAAGTTGAAGAGTAGATCACCAAAACCATACAAGTTTCATAGAGATCCAAATGGAGCAGTGGGATATTCAGATGACCCGGCTGGTTGGTGTGTTGATAAGCTTCCACCGAGTATGGGCAGCAAAATTGCATTTCACCACATTCTAAGGTTGCAGGGCGACCTTCCTCTTTGTTCTGTTTCCCTCCATTTCCTTCTGAGGACATGCGAATGCCCATTACTAACTATACTTACCTATATTTCACTTTTACAGACTTTGCACTCT
Source organism: Tricholoma hemisulphureum (assembly GCA_964034925.1). Lineage (NCBI taxonomy): Eukaryota > Fungi > Basidiomycota > Agaricomycetes > Agaricales > Tricholomataceae > Tricholoma > Tricholoma hemisulphureum. Next base: position 1,580,082 of record OZ035930.1, on the reverse strand, counting down.
TTGCAGCCACTTCGTGGAGTTCACAAACTGATCCACTTCATACTTACCTGGGTTACCTGTAAGTAGTTAGTGTAGGCAGTCCATTAGTGATGGACATGGACAGTATCCACATTTCGCATTGTATCCACTTTGATTTAGTTAGTATAAAAAGTCTATGTAAAATATTAGAAACAGAGATCTCATCTCCCCCTTTCTCAGCACTAAGGTTTCAACTTTTGTCTCCTCTCATGTTCAACTGCGAAGTTGACTTGTGACTTATTCAAATATCGTCACTGCGTTGTTGCGACAATGAACTACCTAGTTCATTGGTAAAGTGTTTTTCATTAAACTGCACTATTAGACTGCAAACTACTGACTACCTTTATTGTGACGTTTTGCTAACCTTTTTTTACTAACTTCACATTCTTCGCACTTCATTTAGGCTGTACATTATTAACAGCAGACATCGCAGATTTCCACCCTTGTAGAAGAAGGCCGGTTCTGGGACCCTTTAAGCTAACTCTTCCCCCTTCTAGTTTTCCAGTGCTTCTTCACAGCTAGGAACGCTAGGAACACATCAGCGTACCTTGACTCCTGCCACCATGATGAAGGGGAAGGGTTGCCAAAGATTCCTGAGCAACCCCATGGTGCCGCTGTGGGTAAATTGCTAGAGATCGAGGTTGTTGATATGTTTTGTATGTTTAGAACTCTTTCTTGTTCAATTACTGAGGTTTGTTATCAGTTGGATGGCCCTTGTTATTTCCAGTTGTACCTGGAACCTTGTATCCAAATGAAACACTTTTGCAATACAGATATCTTGGCTGTTCTCCAGTACAACCTACCCTGGCATTCTCCATCAGGACCCTTGCAGCATATCGGTAGTCTCACTGAATGTGTCCCTGTTTTAGTGTCAAAGCCCAGTGTAGAATGCTGTGCCACATGCATAACGTATTTCAATCAAACTCCCACATATTTGTTCTTACACTAAATTCAGGTACCTTACAACACATATCTTGCCACTCAATTTGCCACCGCTTTCAATGTGTATCTGGAGATATGCCAACAGGTTGACCAGAAAATTGATGCAGCTCTCAAATATGATACTCGCATGTCTCAGCTTAGATGGACTTGTCCCTGCTGCTTTTATAACCTGGAGGGTGAGCCCGAATTGGAATTTTCATGTTTCATTTCTATGATGGCAACAATTTGCTGAAATGCCTTGGTACATCTGTCCAGAATACGAATGATCGCATTGATTCATGTACTATTGTTTCAGATTGATGGCTAATGGCAGAGGAAGTAAATTGGTTCAAGGATGATGTGAAACCCTGGGTAAGGATTTAACCATTGCATTACTGCATCACTAATATAGATTAGTTGGCAATACCAGTGGTGGAAAACAATCCCACTGATGATTGGGAAGACACGGCAGATGAAGGGAACAGCCTGGGGTGTATCGAGCGATGGAGAAATGCAGGGCCAGAGGAGCGAAAGAAGATGTTTGCCCTCTTTGATGAGTCTGGTACCTTCATCACCTCATGCCATCATTGGTTGGTCCTACTGGTGTGCGACATGATAAAAAGTGGGGAGCTGTACATAACCTTTCTGTCATCAATCTTGTTTCTGTGTTGATATAGGGCCAAGAGCCAAATATGTGCTAGCAATTGTTGATCAGCTGATTGACAACCTTGGCAGTGAAATTGGTTGCGCTTATGATATTGGCTGTGCATTCTCAAAGATGCTTTAGAGCAGTAGCTTGTCAGAGAAAGTCAAAAATTCTTTGTTTTGCATTATGGTAGGTGCATTCCATGGCCATGCTCACAATCAAGCTTGTCAGCTTGAGTGGCACCCTTTATATATCAAAGGTACTGGTCATTCTGAAGGCGAGGGATGCGAACATGCATTCTCATCATTAGTGTTTGAAGGTCCAGTCCAGTCCAGTCTTTTGCCCTCACAAGGTCAGACTGAGACCGAGACCAGTCCTCACAAAACTATATACTCAGAAAGACTGGACTGAACCAGTATAGACCAGTCTTCACTGGTCTTTTCCGGTCTTTTCCAGTCTTTTCCGGTCTCAGGACCGGTCTTTCACCCATAATGTAGATTACTAACCCACCTCGTGAGCAGCTGCTCATGAGGCTGGGCAAAACAACTAATTACCTACATAACCCAAGCTGAATAAAATAAGTATGACACAGTAAAAAACAAAAGAAACATCCATTGGGGGCCCTGGTATTGTCGCATCCAAAGTGGTAGTGGCATGGCACTCTCATCATTTCATCTGTGGCCCATCCCATGAGCAGGTCTGTTGTTGGGCAGGGAGATAGCATTTGTGAGGGAGGTGGCATTTGTCAGTGTGTTGTTGGGCAAGGGGATAGCATTCGCGAATGGGCGACATTTGCAGGGGTGTTGTTGGGGATAGCATTCACAAAGGGGTGACGTTTGTTGGTTCGTTGTTGTGCAGGGGATAGCATTCGTGACCGGCGTTCGTCGGTGTTGGCAGGGTGTCATGGAATGTTGTTGGGCAGGAGGGTGGCATTCATGAGTGGTGTGCCACTGGGTATGGGGGATAATGTTCACGCTGTCACAGGGGTCCTGGCATTGTCACATCCAGAGTGGTGGCAACATGACCACCATGTCAGAGCACATCGACATGATGGTTTGTGCAATGACGTTGGATGCCGGACAAAAACCATCAGGTGCCTGCGGTCGAGATGAAGGTTTGCAATGTGAAGTGTATGACCCTGAGGGAAGGGAGGATATCATTCATGTGTTAAAGTCATACCAGACGTACCTTGCAGGTCTCCCCTTGGCATTGGTACCACCTGTCAACTTATATCCTCAACCACATCCCTATCCAACCAACGCTGATGAACGCGAGCGCACGTAGCTGGCGGAGCTCGGTGAGCCAATGAGTGTAGAGAGTGCATAAGGCCTTGTTGATATATAATTGAGTGGTGGAAAGAGAAAGAAAAATAACAACAAAAAAATAGGCAAGTGCATAAGGACTTGTTGAGATACGATTGAATGGTGGAAAGAAAAGAAAAGAAAAGAAAAGAAATAGACAAATGCATAAGGCCTTGCTGAGATACGATTGAGTGGTGGAAAGAAAAGAAAAGAAAGGTGAGTGGATGTTTGTTACGATTTCCTTTTACATCTATTTCCTTCCTTGTCGTGGCAGTGTTTACCATGACTCATTTCCTTATCTCTGACTCGTCGGGCAGCGCCCATATTCCCTTTTCTATTAGACACCGAGTAGATAGCTGTCCATTTACCTCGCGTTCTACAGCTTTGCACCTATAGATAGTTTACTGACTCTTACAATATGTATAGACACGTATTCGACACGTAGCCACGTGAATACCTATATAAACTGTAGTAGACAAAGGCCAAGGTTCCTTAGCTTGACCTTAGGCAATATACAGCCTTATTACTGCTCCTGAACGTGTGACTCGACCTAAGTCAGAAAGCCTCTGACTTAGCGTAATATAACTTAGCAACGAAAGCCTCGTCATTAACAAACTTGATACTTGTACTGAGTAGTTGAGGCTCTCGCCTTAACAAAAGGTCAAGCTAATCCACAACGTCCTCTTACTCAAGAGCAGACTCCTCCCTCTCCAGACAACCTACCCAACACTCCCCTGACCGACTGCCGTGAGGCACCACTCCTGAACCCGACACCCTTTGGTACAGACACAAAGGTCGACTAGTACGTTACTCAGAACCATCAGAACGCTGGTACAGCCAGGGAATGAGCACTGAACCACCCCGATACATTCCCGATGAAGAATTTGAACCGCTCAACCCAGACAAAGAAACCAAACCAGAACCCTTGTTGGGAATGGAGTGGTGAACAATGACAGGAAGAGTTAAAGGGCAAGGTTAAGGGATGAAGTTAATCTCAAAGGCTTGTGAGTGAGGGAGTCTGCAACAGGGAGGAATGTTATTATCATCTACATGATGTGCAATATTTATACTACACAGTTAGGAGGTATAGTGTAATGCGCTCCTTTAATATATAAAGGAGGTATTCTGTAATATACCCCTGTACCAGTTAATAATGGAATAACTATGTCATATCCCCTATATAATTCTCCAGATAGACTTGTCTATCATTGTATATTATAGGGGGTTCCCTGGATAGCATAGGAGACAGTCTTGGCAGTCTTTGTAGTCTTGGCCAGTCTATTAAGGGTAGCAGCTTGGGAATTAATATTATTCCCTGTGGCTGTGTTGGATTCTACCAGTGGCAGATCCTAACCCTAACCCTAAGCTTAGGACTTGTATTCCATCTCCCTAGGCTTGTTAACTGCCTTGGCTTGCCTGTATACTCTTGTATACATAATCCCAACAACCCTCCAATCAATTCCTTGACACCACTGACACCGACACTTATGACATGACGTCTAAAGAGATCAAGATCTGCGCACCCACTGACTTCCACGGAGAAAGAACGAAAGCGAGCACGTTCCTCTCTCAAGTATCCCTCTACCTCCGAGCAAATGAAGATATCTATGACACCGACAACAAGAAGATCATCTTCATGCTCTCATTTATGAACGGGGGCACAGCAGCAGGATGGGCAGAGTCAAAAGCGGGAGAGACAACTTTAGGGACGTGGACAGAATTCAAAGCAGCATTCAAAACCGCATTCTCGCCAATTGATGATGCAGGAGATGCACAACAAAAGATGAAGGCGCTCAAACAAACCGGAGACGTCAAAGACTACATCGCCTAGTTCAGAATCTTGAAAGGAAGGGCTGAGATCAAAGAAGACGTTTCCCTCATCGAATATTTCATTGACGGATTGCATCCCAAGTTGACAGAAAAGATCTACAACATGGAAAAAGTCCCTACCACCCTCGACAACATGATGGAAGCAGCCGCAAAGTACGACGGCCAATGGAAGAGAGCACGCGCCATTGCGGGAAAAACGCGCACAATCTATGAACCCAGATCTACTTCCTCGATCAAGAAAGAAGCCACTGACATCAACCGATTGACCACCGCCGAACGAATGGAGCATATGCGAAAGGGGCTATGCTTCATTTGTCACAAACCCGGACACCACTCCAGCGATCACAAGAAAGATGGGATGATTACGACATCCCCCTCCCCCAAACCTTGGCAGAAGACAGGGCAAGGGTTATATAACAACCTCCGCACCATGATGGGAGAATTAGACGAAGAAGAACGAGAAAAAGCCCTTGCAATCCTTGAAGAGAAGGGTTTTTAAAGAAGTGGATTGGAATGATGTCAGAACCCGCTGAGTTAACGGTTTCCTCTGTATTAGTAGCTGATATGAGACAATGCTATATGAGAGTACCCATTAAGCTAGAGACAGGAACCAAAATCGTCGAAACCGAAGTGCTCCTTGTTGGGATTATGTATACAAGAGTATACAGGCAAGCCAAGGCAGTTAACAAGCCTAGGGAGATGGAATACAAGTCCTAAGCTTAGGGTTAGGGTTAGGATCTGCCACTGGTAGAATCCAACACAGCCACAGGGAATAATATTAATTCCCAAGCTGCTACCCTTAATAGACTGGCCAAGACTACAAAGACTGCCAAGACTGTCTCCTATGCTATCCAGGGAACCCCCTATAATATACAATGATAGACAAGTCTATCTGGAGAATTATATAGGGGATATGACATAGTTATTCCATTATTAACTGGTACAGGGGTCTATTACAGAATACCTCCTTTATATATTAAAGGAGCGCATTACACTATACCTCCTAACTGTGTAGTATAAATATTGCACATCATGTAGGAGATGATAATAACATTCCTCCCTGTGGCAGACTCCCTCACTCACTAGCCTTTGAGATTAACTTCATCTTCTTAAACCTTGTCCTTAACTCTTTCTGTCACTGTTCACCACTTCATTCCCAACACTCCTTGACTCAGAAGCTGCCAGAACTTTTATTGATCGAGATTTCGCGTGCAACTGCGGATTCCAAATGACTCCCCTGGCCAAACCAATCAAGACATGGAATGCCGACGGCACCCTAAATAAAGAAGGAACAACCCACTCTACTATGGCCCGATGTGGTAGGGTGATGAGCCCCACTCGTCAACCCCACCTTTTCGTCACCCTCCATCAAGCCCCAATATTTTGTTGCAACAATGCCACCTCGGCATAATTACTTGAATCTCACACATTTCCTATGCATTTCGTGTTACTAACAATTTTTATTCTATTTTTACTTCATAGGCTTTTCGTACCAATATCACGCGATAGTCAACATTACAGTATCAGGCCACGAGAGGAAATGGACGGGCCGACTTCAATTCTTTTTTTACTTCTTTTGATCTATTAAAATTCATTTGCGACGACGATCCGCCACATCAAGAATCACCGACACCTCGGCACCTCAACATCCAAATTGACGGGCCGATCTGCTGGACGTAGGGTCGAGAAGTCCCATTCGGGTGCCTTCCGCACTTGAGGGGGACAAGCGACGTCACGTCAATAGAAGGCCCCAATGAAGAACTTCTCCCCGAGACATTGCCAACAGTGAAAACCCCTAGACGAGGACTCGAGAAGGCCTACAGAACAACTTTGCAACGTCCGGGATTTCTTTTACTTCGATCTTCTTTTCCTTCTTGGTCTTAGCCTACTTTTCTGGTTGTTTGGACTGGTCATCGCGAGAGAACGCGAGTGATCAGTTTTCGGTCCGTAACTACTCGTTGTTTGTATATAAGGTGTCCTCCCACCTCTCGAATGGAGCAGCGAAATCTATTATTGATCCCCACGTCGCTCACTCTCTTAACAACTCCCCATCAATCGTCACAAGTTTCTAAGTACCCTGCACATCAAGGTGTAGAATTACAAGCTAAGTTCCCAAGTTATAAGTTTACAGGGACATTCGTCCATCTATTCCCGGTCTCAGAGTCTACAAACACCTTAGTTCGGTTAGACGAAGCCCTTCTAGTTATCTCGACGCGAACGTCACGTGACTCCGTTGATCATAATTAGATCGTGTTATTTTCTCTTTCATCGATTGTTCGGTGCAAGATTATCTATGTTTCGATCTACAAGGGCCTCCTACTCCTTCGTCGGCTGTCCCCTCCACCCTCCGTGCTTTGATTCTCTTCCCCTCCTGTTGACCTAGCTTACCCTAACCCTTGCGACGTGACCACTCAAGTCAACGAACTACCAACAGACCGTTTCCCCTACAACACCGACTCACCATCGGAGAAAGACAAACAGACGAACGATAACTAGTAACCAGCTTAGAAAAAGAGTCGGTGATCCAAGGGTTACCTTGGTTCAGAAAGGAAAACCCTGATATCAACTGGAGAAAAGGTACGATCACTTTCCCTGACAAAGAAGAACGATTTGCCCGAATCCGGAGAATTGTTGCTAAATCTAGGGAAATGATCAAAGACATGGCATTCAGACAAGGCACCGAAGAACAGATCAGGAAGATCACCCCTGTCAAAGAAGAGCACCCGATTGAAGACAACAACAGCGAAACCCTAGACAATGCCCCACTAATGCCAGACAAAGTCAAAACTGAACCAGCAAATGACCTCGTCATTGCCTACATCAAAGGAGAACCTGTCATTGGAATATTTGACCCTACCACCGAACCACCCCTCACCTTGGAATACGATGCGCCGAAATATTCATACTCAAATAGTACAGGAAGATAATGTCGTCAAAAACTTCACCACGGTTTTGCCTTGGACAAGGAATCTGGATCAGAGCTAAAACCTCCATTTCGCAGAAACTCGCTCATGATAACCAAACAGACAACCCAGAAAAAGCAAGGACACTTGACAATATCCTTCCAACACAGTATCAAGAATATCGAAAGGTGTTTGAAAAAGCGGCATCAGAATGGTTTCCTGAATCGAAACCCTGGGATCATGCAATTGACCTGAAGGATGATTTTCTACTGAAAGCTTGTAAAGTTTATCCTCTGACACCAGCAAAACAAGCGAAAATGGACGACTTTCTTGAAGAAAACTTAAAGAAAGGATACATCCGACTGTTGAAATCACCCATGGCATCACCCTTCTTTTTTGTTGCAAAGAAAGATTCCAAAGCACATCAACCTTTCCAGGACTATTGATACCTCAACCATGGAACAATCAAGAACACTTACCCACTCCCACTGGTTAGCGACCTTCTTGACAAACTGAAGGGAGCGCAATGGTTTACGAAACTTGACATACGATGGGGCTATCACAACGTCCGAATCAAAGAAGGTGATCAATGGAAAGCAGCCTTCAAAATGAATAGAGGGCTATTCAAACCGACGGTAATGTTCTTTGGATTATGCAACTCCCCAGCTACATTTCAAGGCATGATGAATGACATCTTCAAGGACATGATTGATGAAGGATGGGTCGTCATCTACATGGACGACATCCTTATCTTCTCCAAAGACAGACAAGAACACCAACAGCAGACACAATGAATCTTACAACGACTACTCAAAAACAATCTTTACCTAAAACCGGAAAAATGCAAATTCGATGTCCAAGAATTCGAATTCCTTGGACTGATCATCAAAATGGATCAAATTTGATGGACCCCATGAAATTAGCAGGAATCAAAGATTGGCCAGAACCAACAAACGTCAAAGGAGTATGATCATTCCTAGGGTTCGGAAACTTCTACCGAAGATTCATCGGGAGGTTTGCCAAACTAGCGAGACCATTGAACAATCTAACCCAAAAAGATATTAAATTTGAATGGACAGAAGCATGTCAAACATTGTTCGATGCGCTAAAAGCTAAATTTGCACAGGCACCAATCCTGTCAATGCCCGATCCAGCAAGACCCTTCACAATCGAATCAGATGCTTCGAAATTCACTACCGGTGCAATACTTTGACAACAAGGCACCGATGGACAATGGCACCCATGCGGATATATTTCACATTCGCTTGACGCGACTCAACGGAATTACGAAATCTATGATCGAGAACTCTTGGGCATCATACGCGCCCTAGAAACCTGGCGCCACTACCTTCAAGGGAGCGCGCACCCAGTAACAATTCTATCCGATCACAAAAACCTGACATACTTCCACACTGCCCAAAAACTAAATAGGAGACAAGCTCAATGGAGCCTATTTTTATCCGAATTTGAACTGAATCTTCTGCACGTACCAGGGTCACAGATGATACAATCCGACACACTATCACGGAGAGAAGATTGGAATCAAGGAACAGAAAATGACAATGAGAACATTACACTCCTCCCTCCAGAAATCTTCCTGAACGCCATCGACACAGATATGCAAACAGCCCTGGTCCAAGCAACGATGAAAGACGAATTAGTTGCAGATGCAATTAAAGCGCTCAAAACAAATGGAACCCCGCCAATCAGAACAGATGTTACGTACCACCCGACGCCAGACTCAGAAAGAAGATAATCAAACTATACCACAATTCACTACCATCCGGACACCCAGGACAATTTCAAACAATTGAACTCATCCGCAGAGACTACTGGTGGCTGGGAATGACCGTGTTAATCAAAAACTGGGTAGAAGGCTGCGCCAAATGCCAACAAATGAAGGTTATTACACACCCAACGACGCCACCACTCACACCAATAAAAAGCAATACAATGCGCCCATTCGCGCTCGTGACAACTGATTTCATCACAGACCTACCCCCGTCCAATGGGTTCGACTCATTAATGGTCATGGTAGACCATGGTCTTACTAAGGGGGTAATTTTAATCCCTTGCAACAAAACGATTGATGCATTAGGAGCTGCGGACGCATACTTAAAAATGTCTACACCCAATTTGGATTACCAGACAAGATCATCTCCGGCAGAGACCCCAGATTCACGTCAAAACTCTACCAAGAACTCAGAAAACTCCTCGGAATCAGACTTGCAATGAGCACCGCCTTCCACCCCCAAACAGATGGAGAAACAGAACACGTAAACCAAGAAGTTGAAGTCTACCTCCGGATGTTCTGCACAAACAACCCCGAAGCATGGAGAAGACTCCTCCCTACTGCGGAATTTGCCCACAACCAACGCACACACTCCACGGTGAAACACTCTCCGTTCTATCTCATGATGGGATATGAACCACGAGTGATACCCATGGCCTACCAGAAAAGCGACATACCCGCAGCAGAACAATGCCTGATTCAGTTATTAAAAGCACGAACTGAAGCACTCGCAGTGCATGAACTAGCTCGACAGATCATGGCGGAGCGAATCACACGAAAGTTTACCTGTTACGATTTCCTTTTACTCTATTTCCTTCTCCATTGCGGCAGTGCTTACCATGACTCGTCTCTCTTCTTCTGTTTCCTTCTCCGTCGCGGCAGTGTTTATCATGACTCGTCTCCTTATCTCTGACTCGTCGGGCAGCGCCCATATTCCCTTTTTCATTAGACACCAAGTAGATAGCTGTCCGTTTACATCGCACTCTACAGCTTTGCACCCATAGATAGTTTACTGACTCTTACAATACGTGTAGACACGTATTCGACACATAGCCAGGTAATTAGCTATATAAACTGTAGTAGACAGAGGTCAAGGCTCTTTAGCTTGACCTTAGGCAATTAACAGCCTTATACTGCTCTCGAACGCGCGACTCGACCTAAGCCAGAAAGCCTCTGACTTAGCGTGATTTAACTTAGCAACGAAAGCCTCGTTGTTAACGAACTCGATACTTGTACTGAGTAGTTGAGGCTCTCGCCTTAACATTACCCCATTCAAAAAAGGGCAGAAGGTGTGGCTCAATTCGAAAAACCTAAAGCTGACAGACATAACAAAGAAGCTCTCTCCGAAACGAGAAGGGCCCTTCCCCATCAAGCAAGTTCTGTCACCACTCTCCTATGAGTTGAAACTCCCCCATCAATGGAAAATCCCCCCTGTATTCCACGCCGCCCTCCTCACACCCTATTGTGAAACCGCCGCCCACGGCCCTAATTACATAAGACCACCCCCTGACCTGATCGACGGACAAGAAGAACACAAAGTAGAATCAATCATCGCCCACAAAAAACGAGGCAGAGGACACGTATTCCTGGTGAAGTGGCTAGGCTACCCCACATCAGAAAACACATGGGAGCCTACGGATAACTTAAAAAATGCTGCGGACCTCCTTGCTGCATATAAGGAGAAGAAACACCTCTGAACCAACCCAGGAAATCTATCCGCAACCATCACCACCGAAGTAAACATGTCTGACCTCCCCTCCTCTCACGCTCTCAAAACCTTGAACATTCTCCCCCCTCTCGCCGAATACACGAACAATTACCTCCAAGACCCCGGACATCATGCCAAAATCCTCCGCAAAGTTCACGACCAACCTCTCAAAGAAACCCTCCGACAATACGACCTCACCCTCGACACCATCGCAAACTTAGAACGACTCGCCCATAGTATGATGTCTCAAATGTTAGAAAAAGGAATGGCCTCCGTAGTTAGTAATTATGAACTAAAGTACGCAAAACCCAACAACTCCACCGCCCCGACACAAACCCGAGCAGAAATGCACGCCTTGCAAACGCCCCCATCTGGATCCACGACCTCTTCCTCCTCCTACCACCTTCGAAAATCAGCACGAACTGCATCCGCCAATGCCTGGCGGCCTTCCCCCCTGAAACGAAAAGAACGACCTCCAACTCCATTCTATGTCAGAAGTATGACCCTGACCGCTAATCAACCGTCCTCCGCAGTGCCACCTCACATGAAGAACGAGGCTTGTTTCAGATGTAAAGGACTAGGACACTTCACGTCCTACTGCCATCTTTTCACTTGCGACATCTGTAAAAAGCGAGTGCCAGGACACTACCCCAAAGATTGCCCCCAAAACAAGAAGCAATTGATCACCCCTGATCAGAAGCGAGCTGGAAGTGAAGAAGAAGAAGCATATACAGCGGCCGAATACTTCTCAAATCCCGACGACAGCGCTTGGGCAAACTCGACTGGTGAACCCGGACCAGGGTCGTTCCATCCTTATTAAAGGAGAGAAGTTCGTTGACATCCCCAGCACCACCAAAAATCCCTGCTCTAGACATGACATACATGCAAATAATGGCCCTTGCCCTCAGGCTCTTTTTCTTCACCTGCTGGATGATTCTTCTATCCCTCTCTTACATCTCCATCCGTGAAACCGAGTGACGACATAACATTTATGAACTTAACAAAATCCTTTCCCACATCTCTCCGACCCTGTCTTCAAATGCCCTGGTCAATTCAACCCCCATAACCATGCCCGCGCCCATCTACATTCGGCCTCCACCACGAGTACCACCACCAGCGCCACCCATCCTCTTGCCAATCAGCGAAGAACTATGGCTTTATCGACCGCTCAACAAGTCTATGGACTGGGTAGAAAAAGGGTTAGAATGAAGCGAAGTTGGAAACTTTGAGGATAGGGGGGGGCAGTGTTATGATTTCCTTTTACATCTATTTCCTTCCATGTCGTGGCAGTTGTTGGGAATGAAGTGGTGAACAGTGACAGGAAGAGTTAAGGACAAGGTTTAAGAAGATGAAGTTAATCTCAAAGGCTAGTGAGTGAGGGAGTCTGCCACAGGGAGGAATGTTATTATCATCTCCTACATGATGTGCAATATCTATACTACACAGTTAGGAGGTATAGTGTAATGCGCTCCTTTAATATATAAAGGAGGTATTCTGTAATAGACCCCTGTACCAGTTAATAATGGAATAACTATGTCATATCCCCTATATAATTCTCCAGATAGACTTGTCTATCATTGTATATTATAGGGGGTTCCCTGGATAGCATAGGAGACAGTCTTGGCAGTCTTTGTAGTCTTGGCCAGTCTATTAAGGGTAGCAGCTTGGGAATTAATATTATTCCCTGTGGCTGTGTTGGATTCTACCAGTGGCAGATCCTAACCCTAACCCTAAGCTTAGGACTTGTATTCCATCTCCCTAGGCTTGTTAACTGCCTTGGCTTGCCTGTATACTCTTGTATACATAATCCCAACACTCCCCCTCAAGCCTAGGCAGTGTAGGACAATGAGTGGAATGGTTCTGTAAATGTCATCACTCCCCCTGGAGTGGTTAATAATTTTCTTTCAGGTGCGTCAAAACCTCTGTGGATGGAAAACCCATTGGGAAAAACCAATCTCACCAAGGAAAGCTACTGAGTTATTTTTGACTGAATTCCCATCTCTTCCCTATGCCGTGAAAACTTAGGCTTTGGTAAAGCCTTTGTTAATATGTCCGCTGTTTGTTCCGGATCACGACAGTTTTGAATATCAATAATTTTGTTGGTGACTAAATCTTGGACCCAGTGATGCCGTATAGCGATATGTTTCGACCTCTGGTGAAATTGAGGGTTATGGGTTAAAATTACTGACCCTTCATTATCGCCTTGAATAATTGTCGGATTTTCTTGGGTGTATCCGAGTTCACCATACAAATTTCTTAGCCAAGTGGCCTCGCGTCCAGCTTCGGATAATGAGACATATTCCGCTTCCGTTGAGGATAGTGCAATAATTGTTTGTTTCTTTGATTTCCAAGTTATTGCTCCCCCTGCTGTCAGGAAAACATATCCTGTGGTGGACTTGAGGTCCTCAGAATTTGCAAATGATGCATCGGCAAATCCATGGAAAAGGTTATTGTTTTCAGTCTCATCCTGGGATTTTCTGTAAATAATTCCAAGAGTTTTCGTACCTGCTAAGTACTGTAGTATCCGCTTTATTGCACCGTGGTGTTGTAAGCCCGGGTTTGCGGTATATGCTGCCAATTTATTAACAGCGAAGCTAATGTCAGGTCGTGTGGAGTTTGCAATGAATTGTAGACATCCCAGTAATTTGGCGTATGAATTGCTCCGATTCAGCTCATTATAATCTGGGTTTTCAATTAATTTAATATTTGGGTCCATTGGCATTCCAACAGGGTTTGCATCAATCATGCCTTCTTTACGAAGGACATTCTCGATATATTTTTCTTGAGATATTTTGATGCTATCATTGGCGCACGTAATTTCTATGCCCACGATTTTGCTAGGCTCTCCAAGGTCGGTGACGTCCCATTCTGATGTTAACGCATTTTTCATATGCTTCATCATTTTATCTGCTGATGCAAAAAGCAAGGTGTCGTCTACCCATACCGTTATGATGCCTATATTTTCTTCATCCCGTCGAATATATGCGCAAGGATCTGCCATTAATACATAATCATGAATTTTAAGTTTACCATCAAATTCGTTATTCCACTCTCGACCTGCCTGCTTTAATCCATAAAGCGGTTTAAATAGCTTGCATACTCGGCCTGTTCCATCATTACATCCTTCAGGTTGTTCCATGTATATAGTCTCTTGTAGCGTGCCATTGAGGTATGCGCCCTTTACGTCCATCTGTTGTATTTTTAGACCTTTCTCTGATGCGAGTGCTAAAATCGCTCAGAGTGTGTCCATTCGTACAACTGGTGAAAAAGTTTCTGTGAAATCATAACCGGGTCTTTGTGCATACCCTTTTGCAACTAGCCACGCTCTATATCGTACAATTTCCCCTTCTTTATTTCGTTTCTGAATAAATACCCATTTATTTGAGATTGGAACGGCATCTGGAGGTTTTTTGACAAGTTCCCAAGTACCCTTTTCTTTGAGCAAGTCTAATTCAATTTGCATTGAATCCTTCCATTCCGCCCATTCCGGGGATTGTTTTGCGTCTTTGAGACTGTTTATTTCGTCTCCGGCTATTATTGCATAGGCTTCTTCTATATTTAGAAAGGTTTCGTCATCTTCCTCTTCCACAAGGTGGTAAAGATGTTTGTAGTCAGTACGAATTCCACGAGTTTTCTGTGGTTCATTATCACTTGCACGCGTCTTCCGTGGTCTGGTGATATCTATGTTTCCCTCATTTTCATTCCGTTTATGCTTCCGAGGCTGCCTTGCCGGTTCCGTGATCCGTTGATCGGAGTTACCCGTTGGCGGCACATTCGGTGTTTCCCCACCAGACTCCCCCTCCGTTGAGGGTGTAACATCAGTGTCTTCGGGAGGCTCAGGTTCATCTGTAGCATGTATAAGTCGGAAGATCCGAGAGGTGAGAACATTTCGTGTTTCGGCATTGTAATATTTTATTGCTCCCGCACCGTTGTCATAGCCGACATATGCACGGCGCTTTGATTTAGGTAGCATTTTTCTTTCTTCTTTCTGGCCTTGTAATAATACCCATACTGGGGCTCCGAATTCACGTAAATTTGATACGTCCGGTTTTTTATTGTGCCAGCCTTCATAAGGTGTTGTTTCCCGAAGATGTTTGGTAAATGATTGGTTCCGGATATAGGCAGCGTGTAAGACTGCAAATTCCCATAAAAATTCTGGAAGCTGGTTAGCAGCCAGCATTGCTCGGGATAATTCGACCAGGGTTCTGTTCATCCTTTCCGCAACTCCATTCTGTGATGGTGAGTATGGTGCGGTAAGTCGATTTTCTATACCTCTTTCTTTGCAATATTTTTCCAGTTTTTCGTTAACAAATTCTTTTCCACAATCAATTTGTATACCCTTTGGCTTCTTGCCTTGTGTTTCCAAATGGGCAAGGTAATTTATTACCCCCTGTGCTGCATCACTTTTCTCTTTGAGGCATTCAATTGTGACGAACCTTTTAGCATCATCCACAAATAGGAGATAATAATATTTGCCATTAATAGATTTGATGGCGTATTTTCCCCACAAGTCTATGTGGGTTAATTCTCCTGGTTTCGTGTTTCTTTTTGTCGACTTCGGAAAAGGCTCCTTATGTTGCTTTGCACTGATGCAAGCTTCGCAATCCGGTTTAGGACTATTTTCGTCGACATTGAAACCGATCACCAATTTTCGGCTCAATAATTGTTGAAGTCCAGAATATCCTACATGTCCAAATCGTCGGTGCCAAGTTTCCCAATTAAGTGGTTTTATGTTTCCGACGAATGTTTGATTAACGGCAGGAGTTTTAGACGGCTTGCTTGAATTTTTTAATACCATTTTCATCTTGTATAAATGGTTATTAATTTTCTTTCCTTCTGCAAGTTGTTGTCCGTCTTTTGTTGTGAGGATTAATTTTCCTTGTCCTCCAATATATTTTCCGCCAGCCGCATCCCATCGCCCCAACGAAATTAAATTGTTTCGTGTTCCAGGCACATGTAGGACGTCTTCCAGATGAATATTAAAATTTTGATTATTGCATGTTGAAATTATTTCAACAGTTCCTTTGCCTGCAATTTTAGCTTCCAATCCACCTACCCCAGTTACGGAATTATTTTTCATTGGAGTGTATGTTTTGAAGGCTTCTCTTTGATGCGTGACATGCGATGTTGTTGCTGAGTCAGCCAACCAGTCGTAGTAGATCAAACGCTCGTCCATTACGGCATCGTTATCGTTACAAGCATCATAGGAATCAAAATTATAATGTTCTTCTTGAGCTGAAAATGCAATAAATTCCTCCACAGCGTTGGACTGTTCCACAGGTTTTATTTTCCCTTTTTCCTTATCTTTCTCCTTTTTCTTCCCCCAACAATTTTTTGCCTGATGTCCGATTTTTCCGCAATTATGGCATTTATTGCCTTGGAATTTTCGGCATTTACTGGACCAATGTCCAGGGCGCTTGCAATGATCACAATATGGCTTCAGGGATTTTTTACGATTGGTAAGACGGTTTTCAAGGGTTTTCTCCTTTTGGGCGGTCGTCTGGATTTTAGCCAGGTTTACAATTCCGCCGGAGTTATTATTCCCGTTATTCCGGTTAAGCCGTAATTTGTATTCTTCCCTTAATAATCCAATAAATGCGTCCGAAGTTAGGTGATGCTTTGGATCTAAGTCATTTGGATCATTTGCGTTTCCGTTGTAGGGCTCGACATATGTTTGCCAAGAGTTTGGTAAGGATGCCAAAATGATCGATTTAAATCGGGTATCTGAGATATGGAATTCTATATTTGGAAACCTGTTGATCCGGTCTCGGTAAGACTTCAAGACGTCCAAATGCTTTAGGAGGTCGTCGGAATTATCAGCCTTTGTCTCATATAATAAACACTGCAGTTGATTAACTGTTTGATGTGCCTTGTTTTCATGAGTGACTGATAATGCGGTATACATAGCTTCTGCGCTTTGTTTTGATCCAATGTGATTTATTTGCGAGGAGGTGATGTTGTGGATAATGACTTGTTGTGCCCAAGTATCGTTTTTGTCCCAGTTGTAAGCACTCTCCGGATCTATATTTGGATCCGGTCGGTTTGTCTGCCCAAAAACATATCCCGTTATGTCACAATTAATAAAAACACGCAACATTCTCTCTTTCCATTCGTGCCAGTTTTCATCCATCAAATGATCGCGATCAGCGATCTTGTTTACGTTTGAGTATTCTTTGGTCCGAATTAAGGAAATAGGTATTCTTATAACCGGATCAATCTCTGGTGTATTGATCCGTTGTCTGCGCTTCTCTTGTGCTCTGGAAGTATATACTCTTCCTGATCGTTTAGGGGTTTCTTGTGCTGGGGGTTCCCCAAATAATGATATATGGTCGTCTTCTTGGTCCCCTTCATAATCCATGTCTAGTTCAGGGTCAGGGCCCATAACCTGTTGGGAATGAAGTGGTGAACAGTGACAGAAAGAGTTAAGGACAAGGTTTAAGAAGATGAAGTTAATCTCAAAGGCTAGTGAGTGAGGGAGTCTGCCACAGGGAGGAATGTTATTATCATCTCCTACATGATGTGCAATATTTATACTACACAGTTAGGAGGTATAGTGTAATGCGCTCCTTTAATATATAAAGGAGGTATTCTGTAATAGACCCCTGTACCAGTTAATAATGGAATAACTATGTCATATCCCCTATATAATTCTCCAGATAGACTTGTCTATCATTGTATATTATAGGGGGTTCCCTGGATAGCATAGGAGACAGTCTTGGCAGTCTTTGTAGTCTTGGCCAGTCTATTAAGGGTAGCAGCTTGGGAATTAATATTATTCCCTGTGGCTGTGTTGGATTCTACCAGTGGCAGATCCTAACCCTAACCCTAAGCTTAGGACTTGTATTCCATCTCCCTAGGCTTGTTAACTGCCTTGGCTTGCCTGTATACTCTTGTATACATAATCCCAACAGCAGTGTTTACCATGACCCATTTCCTCATCTCTGACTCGTCGGGCAGCGCCCATATTCCCTTTTCTATTAGACACCGAGTAGATAGCTGTCCGTTTACCTCGTGTTATACAGCTTTGCACCTATAGATAGTTTACTGACTCTTACAATACGTGTAGACACGTATTCGACATGTAGCCACGTAAATATCTATATAAACTGTAGTAGACAAAGGTCAAGGCTCCTTAGCTTGACCTTAGGCAATATACAGCCTTATTACTGCTCCTGAACGTGTGACTCGACCTAAGTCAGAAAGCCTCTGACTTAGCGTAATATAACTTAGCAACGAAAGCCTCGTCATTAACAAACTTGATACTTGTACTGAGTAGTTGAGGCTCCCGCCTTAACAATGTTACTGAATGTAGAGCATGCATAAGGCCTTGTTGAGATATGATTGAGTGGTGGAAAGAAAAGAAAAGAAAAAGAAGTGGAGAGTTGACATTACAGGATATATAATAAACATTCCGTGCATAAGTAAGGCGTTATGGATATAGAAAGAAAAGGAAAAAGAAAATGTGAGTACTTGAGTGGGGAGTGGAGAGACTGGGGAAATTAGGCAGAGCTAGAATAAACATTCAGTGTCATGTTAGAGAAAAATAAAGAGGTTCAGTGGCAAAGAGACCTACTGCCTCATCATTGCCCGGGAATTCAATCAGTAATATCTTAAATAATAGCTTTGAACAACAAGGTAGATACATTATAAATGAGAACATTAGACCACGAAGTCAGAACCATCCAAGTCCAATCCCTTATCCCAAGCTAAACTGTCAACATCTTCTATGAGCATCTCTTCAAAATCAAATATACCAACCTCTTCCACCTGTGCAGTGTTCCAAGCAGCCATGTCATAGAGCTCAGGTCCCCATGCCGAGTCCATGATTACAATTCACATGTAACAGATGAGGCTTGTGAAGGAAGTACATCAAGGGCAATATGTGCAAGAGTTGGGAATAATTGTGCATGGTTCTAGGGGCTTTGGTGAATATGAAACAATGACGAGATTCAGGCTAGTTCTTACCTGCCACCATTTGATGAGATCTGTTTCCTTTTCCACATCCCATTGCATACTACCAAGATAATGACAAAGTTCAGATGCCCATCCTCCCTCCGCATCGTTAGCGAGAAGGGTTTTGCGATGCTTGTCATATTCTGACAGCATACGAGCTTCCTTAGTCATGGCATCATGATCCCCAGCAGATCTGTTGACAATGGGAGCAGAGGGTTGATTTCTATAGTATTCAGCCATCTTTCAGATCCAATTAGCACCAAAAGCTTGCATAAAAAAAGCAAATGGGCCTATGGTCTTCTCAACAATCTTTTTGGCCTCGTCTTGCCAAGCCTTGGCATTTGCATTTCCAGCTACAATTTCAGCAGCTTGCTCTTTGGGACCACCCCACACAAGCTTAATATAAGCTAGCTTGTAGTATGGGTGAAGTACTGTAATGAAATTAATCAATATACGCATATAACTGATTGAAATAAAAATCTTACCAAGTGCGAGAACAAAACCTGGCTTCTCATCAAGCTTGGAATAATATCTTCCGATCTTCTCAAGGCCATCACTGAGGGCATCCTGGTACAGGGCATATTTTGGAGAGTCTCGCTTGTTCTCCCATGCTGTTTGAAGCTCTTCAAGAGCTGGAAGCAAACACCAGAGGGTTGGTTGCTTCTCGGAGGAGAAGTACTGCTGAATCCGATTTGCCTAATGCATGATGGATCAATCCCTTCATTCCTGAATTAAAAATTAATTTTACATACCCCAAGGATATCACGGGCATTGGTTACTCGAAGCCAATCTACATCTGTCATTTTAAATGCCGTCCAGGGTATGTGTTTCACAGGGTGATTATCACAGCGTAATGTAGTGATGGGGCCATACATCTCATCTGCAGATGCCAAAAACAATCCAATGGCCTATTCAAACCTATCAGTACAATGTCTGAACAAATGGAAAATGGGTAAGACTCACCTGACAGAGTTTATTTGCTTGGTCAAGCATTTTAAATGCTGTTTCCCATCAAATGTTACTATGAAGTGGAATTTTGACTGCTTCAGGAAGTCCACATCAGATCTGTGTACTCTGGAAGTATTCAATACATTGCCCAGAGGCTTGAATCTACACATGGATGAATGGGTGATGTGAATTTTCAAGATCAGGATCTATACTTACCTTGATTGCAAGCATACAAATAGCTGCGATCACATCAAGGGAGCTGCCTAAAATGCAGTTGTCATCGTGCGTGGGGTCATATTCCCATATAGCTGCTGTGTTTTTGACAGCTGCAATTTTTGTAATCTGAGACATAACTTCAAATTAACACAGGGCAATTGTTGTTTATTACTATTCCAGGTAAGGCCTCGATGAATGTGGATATCTGTACTTTACACTCCCCCACCTAGTCTGCGCGGACTCCCAGCTGTCCGCATGGACTCCTAGCTGTCTGCATGGATTCCTAGTAAAGTCTGAGTAGTCTGCATGGACAGCTCGGACATCATGCGGACTGAAGAATTAGGCCAAGTCCTAGCATCTTGGAACTGTAAGAAGTCCTAATGATGTCCGAGTTGTCCTAGCTGGTCTGAGTAATGTCCGAGTAAATAAAGACTTGGTGAATTTTTTCGTGAGAGTAAGATCCAAATATTGATGTACCTGGCAGGCTTTGAACCCAAGCCACTTTGATCAAGATTACACAAACTGGGCACAATTAACCACTGTACCAAATGGGCACATAATATTGATATTATTACTACTATTTATTACCTATTTCAAATACATGCTAGCAATAAAAAAAAAAGCTAAATATCCCCCATTCCCTCCCCTTCCCCATGCCCTTCCGTCACTTGCCTATTGCACCCCCTCTGCCCTGTGAGCAGTCGCCCACAGCAGTGGTGGGGGGTGCTCTGTCACCCTGGTGTTGTGTGGTCGCGCATCCCATCACTATGACAGAGGGGTATTTATATTAATTAAAATAGAGTACAAATAAAATAAATATACAAGAAAGAAAATTAAAGGGGAGGGGGGGAGGAGTGGGGCGCGGCGTGTTGCCCTCTCGTTGCCCCCCTTCCCTGTCCCCCCCCTTCCCCATGCCCATCCGTCACCCTCGCCTACTGCACCTGGCCTCTGCCCTGCGAGCAGTTGCTCACAGTGGTGGTGGGGGTGCTGGATTGGTGGGCGGTGACTTGGTGGTGGCAGGTGCTGGATCGGTGGGTGGTAGTGACGTGGCAGTGGCGGGTGCTGGGTCAGTGGGTGCTGGTGGCATGGCAGCCTGTCGTCGGCGTTGTGCTCTCCTCGCGTCCTCCTCACATCTGGCGCAAAGAGGTGGAGGTGGAGTGGTGGTGGTGGGTGCTGCGTTGGTGGCTGGTGGTGACATGGCGGCGGTGGGTGCTGCGTTGGTGGCTGGTGGTGACGCCCCCTCTCCCTTCCCTGGCACCCCCCTGGTGCTGACCCTCATCCCATGAAGCCCCCCAGCTCCCAGCTAAGTGGGGAGGAGGGGTGGCACATCGTTGCATACAGAAAGAAAAACTGAAAGAGAAAAAAACATTTTATTAGCTTTAAATAAGAATGAAATAGATTTTAAAATACTTAACATGGGGGCCTTAGGCCCCCATGTTGCGCTAGAGGGAGGGAGGGGGGACAGAGGGAGGGGTGGAGAGGAGAGTGTTGGGATTATGTATACAAGAGTATACAGGCAAGCCAAGGCAGTTAACATACCTAGGGAATATTGCCAGAATATGCTAAGTCATATTAACACATGCTTAACAGAGGTTAACACATGCAGAGACATATAGGGGAATCCACAGTTAACACATGCTACAGGATTAAACATCCTGCAGCATGTCTATCATAGGATAGGCAAGATATAGCCATGTCTATCATAGGCTATCAGAGACAGAGCCTTGGATAGAGTGTCTATGACACACCCTGCAGGAAGTCTAGGACTTACCAAGCCATGATATCATATGTCACTATTATTGACACTGTTATAGAGGATATGACATAGTTACTCCATTATTAACTGGTACAGGGGTCTATTACAGAATACCTCCTTTATATATTATAGGAGTGCATTACACTATACCTCCTAACTGTGTAGTATAAATATTGCACATCTTGTAGGAGATGATAATAACATTCCTCCCTGTGGCAGACTCCCTCATACACTTACCTTTGACTAAACCTCAAATACCTCAAAAACCTCGTCCTCATCTTGTGCTCAACTTCCTGATCCCAATAATCAGTCATGGTTCTCTAAGATATTGAATATTATATGGGTTTGGTCCTTGGTTTGAGCCCACAAGGGCAAAAAACCAGGACCAGACTGACTTTTAAGCACTAGGTCTGGTGGTGGTGGTAGTGGTGATGGCCATCCTCACCCTTGCCTTCCCCTGGTCATCTCCCCTTGTTCTCATTGTGCTCCCCATTTCCACCCCATGAGTGGTTGCTTGTGGCAGTAGTTGGGGTGCTGTCATGGTGTCAGCTCATCCCTGTCCTTTGTCATCCCATTGTCCACCCTGCAAGCAGGGGCATACAGTGGTGGTGTGGGCATAGGGTGCTGCCTCATGTTTCATCAGCTAGGGGAGTTGCAATGTGGCAGGGGGTCTTACCTCATGGTTATCCCACTTCCCTAGGCTCCATAATACCTCCTATGTAACCTCACTTCTTATTTGATTGGGGAGGAGGGGATGGGTATATACTGGGACAGCCCTTGTTGTCAAAAAGTTGTAGCAACCTACAAAAGAGCAAAGAAGGCGTAGTTAGCTGAGTAACAACTAAAAGATTATGATGTTTGAAGGCTTCCTGATCTAGAGAATTCATTAAAAGAATAAATGAGGAATATCAAATTCAAAAGAACTGAGGGATGGTGTTGTAGCTGAATGGTAATGTTCATTTGTTGGTTTGGTGGCTGTGGGAAAGCCCCTCTGTGAAAGGAAATGTCACAGAATACATCAATCACATGGTATATTGATTTGTAAGATATTCCTTTTAAGGAAATGTCAGAGTGGGGGAGGGCTAGGCCAGCTGTCTCAACAAACATTTAAGTGCCAATGGCAAGCAAGATACAGGCAAATGCCAACAGCCAAGGAAATGCCCTTCACATGCTCACCATTCCTCCCTGGTTGCTGACTTGTGACCATAGGGTCAAGACCCCATGCATATTAATTTGTTAGTTTCTTACAGTGCACTTACAAAACTACAGTCAACACCCCCTTACCTCAGTCAACCCATAACCCCATATATCCAATAACTTTTCTGGTCCACCAACTTGGTTCTCAGGCATTTTGACTGAAAAACCCATAAGCCTTTGATATCCCACACTCCATACCCCTCCACTGAAAAACCCATTGATTATCCTACTATAATTGTGGTTCAGCTTTATATCAATGGCACTAGAAACACTAGTGTGTGTTGATATAGCCTTAATATTTAGTGTTTCAAGGTCAGGTTATGAAGATAACCAAGACCAAACCGAACCCTAACTGAAGCTGACTGAACCTTCGGTCATGGTCAGGGACTCAGAACCATGTCATGGTCAGGTCAGAGACAATATATTGTCCAAGAGAGAACTGGTTATGACCAATTGTAACCGGTCACAACCACTAAAACTATTCAAACTCATAATTAGTTTGTATCCATACTTTATACATACTAAAATATATTTAAAACAATTTAAGTGCTGAAAATATAATATAAGTGGGGGGAACCCAGGGAAGATAGGGTGAAAGGCAAGGATTTAAATACCCTGGGGTTGCACACAGACCATTTGGTCATGTTTGCACCCCAAACTAAATAGTGGTGCCACTTGTAAATACATCAATCAATGTTGGGATTATGTATACAAGAGTATACAGGTATACAGGCAAGCCAAGGCAGTTAACAAGCCTAGGGAGATGGAATACAAGTCCTAAGCTTAGGGTTAGGGTTAGCAGCTGCTACCCTTAACCCTAGAGCAATGGCAGTCTCCTATACAGGAATAGACTGGCCAAGACTACAAAGACTGCCAAGACTGTCTCCTATGCTATCCAGGGAACCCCCTATAATATACAATGATAGACAAGTCTATCTGGAGAATTATATAGGGGATATGACATAGTTATTCCATTATTAACTGGTACAGGGGTCTATTACAGAATACCTCCTTTATATATTAAAGGAGTGCATTACACTATACCTCCTAACTGTGTAGTATAAATATTGCACATCTTGTAGGAGATGATAATAACATTCCTCCCTGTGGCAGACTCCCTCATACACTTATCTTTGACTTGAACTCAATACCTCAAAAACCTTGTCCTCATCTTGTGCTCAACTTCCTGATCCCAATAATCAACAACACCCATCAACTACCATCACCCACCAACTACCACCATCGACATCAGATGACAATGACAACAACAACAGTGGAGAGAATGAATGGAAGTGGGCCCAGATGACACTAGTTGTTGTTTGGGCCCTGGTATGTTTTAGACTTCTTCATTTACTAACTAACCTTTTCATTCACTTTAGGTTGTTTCTTTTGACATTGATGTTGACCAACTACCTCATCACAGCACGACCACCCTGCCTATGAGCCACTGCTCATGGGGGGGACCTGGGGGACTGACTGCCAAAGGAAACAACATCAGGAGGATGTCAGAACGACATGGCACAGCTGCCACATCACCACCACTCACTGCCAACCTCACCAACAACAATGGTGATGATGATGATGACTGTTGGACCACCGACAATGATGACAATAGCAGGAATGATGGCAGCACCACCCACACCCAGCCTCACAAGCAACTGCTTGTGGGGTGGAATACAGGTGGAGCAATTCTGTCAACATTTGATGAGGGGGACGACAATGACAATGATGACAACCAATGACGACAATGACAATGACAATGATGATGATGATGACAATAATGACAACAACAACAACAACAACAACAACAATGATATGATGATGATTATGGCAACAGAACCTGGACAGCCCCGTTTTGGAACACTGACCTGTAAGTTTTGGAACACTGATGGGGTCCCACCTGTCACTGATCATGTTCAGCAGGCTGATAGCTAGCCCATTTCCATATCAAACAAACAATGCCAATGGATATTTGCAACCACCACTCTTGACACCACCACTGCCTTCCACCTCATGCCCATCCACACTCCTCCAACACCTCTTGCAACAACAACAACAGCAACCTCATGCAACAAACAGGCCCAAATGACGTCTGATGTTGTTTGGGCCCCAGGTAAGTTTCTTTCTTTTTGTCTCATTTTCTTCCTTTCAACTAAAATAATTTTTATTGTATTTTAGGTATTTCTTTTGTACTAACCAAGAAAGGTACCATGGCCCCCACAACGATGACGACAATGTTCCACTACCACAGAAATGCTACAGACAACAAGAGCGATGGGACAAGACCAGGAAACATGGGAATGACACCACCAGGATGACAAGGACAATGAAAACAATGGCAGGGGACAACACCGCAACAGGAGGAGTACTAACAACAGGGGAAGCAGCAGCAGCATCAGGAAACAACCAGGTGAAGGCAACACCAACACCAAGGATCCACCACCACCACCACTGCAGATGCCACTACAACAATAAAGATGATGACAATGACAAGACCACCTCCACCACCAACACAGCAACCCCAAAGCCCCAGGCCAGCTCCAGACAATGCCAGGGAGGACAAGAACTGGGGGAATGACAGGGGCGACACCAGAGCTGGCAGGAACAATGGCAGCAACACCAACGACAATGGGAGCAGCAGCAGCAGCAACAGCCAGGGGTGAATGTGACAAGGGGAGTGGTACCTGTAATGATGAATCGGTGTGGTGAATAACTGGTTTTAGACTGAGGAGATGGTGATGAAAAAAAAGGCTGTCTGGCAACTCCAGACTGCATTTGATGGGTTGTTGTATAACTTAGACTTGTTGAGAGACAAACTTCATTTGTTTTGAACTCAGTCTGACCAGTAAAGTCACATGATAATACACAGACTATTCCAGGTCTGTCAGGTTGTCCCTTTGCCACAAACTACTAGTCACTACTACCAGTCCAGTTGTTGCATCAACAATAAGCAGCTGGTGCACCCTCTTATCATAAGTTTTTTTTTGACTCCACAAAAAAAAAAAAAAGATAGGACTGCAGCCAACCGAGCCTTGCCACAGATACAACAAGTACTCCCAGATCTGCACACATGGGTGTGTGCGTCATTCAAGGAGGAGCACTGGGCTGCAGCAGAGAAGAGAGGGCTGACTAGCTTGAGATATCAGCAGTGGGAGAATGGGCAGGGTGGCATGCAGGTGGGTTTTTTTTTTGTTTACCTGTTTCGCATGCTGACTTGTGAGTTTTTTTCATTAGGTACTGTTGAATGAGAAAGGGAGCAGGAAAAGCTTGATCATGGGTGATGGGGTTTACTTGGTCGTTCTTCAACAACCAGATGAGGATTACCTGCAAGCTCTTGTAACTGGTGCTAGATTTTTGTCATTTTTTCTGCTGAGCTTGGGGAGACCTGCATCTCCCAGTGCTCAAACTACATTTGCATCTGGTTCTTTTGCTGGACTTGTGGGGATGCTGATGATGTTGGAGGGGTGGTGCCATGCTCAGTTCGAGTGACCAAGTTCAAGTCCATGTTAGTGCTCTTTCTGTCTCACCACATATGGTAATGTCTTTGGGGTTTGCATTTCCCCTGTCAGATTTGATCTTGTCTTTTTGTTTTTTGTTTTTGCAAGGAGTATTGGGATCAAGGAGTTGAGCACAAGATGAGGATGAGGTTTTTAAGGTAATGAGTTTAAGTCAAAGGCAGGTGTATGAGGGAGTCTGCCACAGGGAGGAATGTTATTATCATCTCCTTCAAGGTGTGCAATATTTATACTACACAGTTAGGAGGTATAGTGTATTGTACTCCTATAATATATAAAGGAGGGATGAAGTCATAGACTCTGGTAATAGTTAATGTTTCATTAACTATGTCATTTCCCCTATAGATATGCTGTCATGGCTTGGAAGTCTTACACTTCCTGCAGGGTGTGTCTAAGACACTCCACCTAGGCTTCCGTCTCTGATAGCCTATGATGGACATGGCTATATCTTGCCTATCCTATCATAGACACGCTGCAGGATGTTTAACTCTGTAGCATGTGTTAACTGTGGATTCCCCTATATGTCCCTGCATGTGTTAACCATGTGTTAATATGACCTAGCATATTCTGGCAATATTCCCTAGGCATGTTAACTGCCTTGGCTTGCCTGTATACACTTAACCACATCAATATTTGACATGATGTTTGAGGGCCTACCTAGCTGACAAAATTTGCGGATCACTGAGCAATGTAGAACTGCCTGAGGTGAGGACATCAATACATCAGTCAAAATGTTTGAACAACATTGAATGACAAGGACTTACCTTGATAATCAGAAACGAATGCATGTCGTTTGGTTTTCCAGTACTGGACATGCTGACTAAATACTGGGAATTTGGCCTGCTCTTCATCCTCCTTCATATCCATTGTCAGTGGCTTCAGAGAAACATTGTTAAGGTATTTCCTAAATGTGCCCTCTGTATTGACATTGATAACCTCAAGAAGGAAGCTGGTCTTTTTCGCAACTGCTGATGAACCCGCCGATGGTGGCTCAATCGAAACTGCTAATGCTGCCTTGACAAAATGGAAATGTGGGACGGTAAAAGGCCATATCTCTGAGTCATTGTGTTGTTCATCAATAAAATTGTACACCATAGTGAGCAGTGCACAAGACCAGACAACAGGAGACTTCCATTGTGAGGAACTGGAATTGCTTCTCCCCATCATGAGGTATGGCAATGACCTTCATTGCAAGCAACCCATTGACTTGAATGACCCTCTCTTTCATGTAGTAAGTGCATTTAGCACAGATCTCCTGCATGCCTTTGCTGCCACTGAAGATGGGAGCAGTTGATGTACCAAAGGCAGCAATTTTGAAGCTACCTGTCTTCACATTTGCAGCCAACAGATCTAGCTGCAAAATTGAGGCTTTTGCTGTCCCAAGATAGAGGTTGTTTGGTTTGTCAATGGATACCTGTGTAGGTTGGCCAATGAGTTGCTCCCATGTTTGGCACTCAGTGGGGTAGATGAGGACAGTGAAGGTGGTGTGGCAAACTTGTGGGATTTTGGTGAGTGAAAATTCAATGGGGTTGAACATTGAGAGCTTACAAAAAGAACTTATCTCCTTGCCAGTTGGCAAGTGTCATATCCTCAATGCTTGGCTGATCCGTTCAGCCGATGGTGAAACATCTCTTGACTTTGATGCAGATGCTGTGCCACACTGAACATATTTAACTCCATGCTCTGTTGCCCCCAGGTCTCAGATTGCCCTGGCCTTTGCAGACTCACAACTGCAGCACGACTTGAATTAATGGTCCTTTTGGACTTTGAGGCAGTCAACATGGGTGCAGCGATGAGTGGCAAGAATGGTATTTCTTCAATATTGGCAGGTGCTTGATCAACAAGGTCTTGCTCATAAGCAGGCAAGGGGCTTCGGGCCCATTTTTTCCCTTTTTTCACAACAACCTAATAATATCCATTTAGTTGGGTATTCTTTTAGGATGTGTATGAGCACCTACTGTGAAATCTGCTGCCACCCTTTCCATGGTGACATTGTGCCTCGCCCGTTCCAAGTCCTCATCCTTGAACTCCACCAACTCATCAGTAGGGAAGAGCACGGGTTTGGCCAACCCGTGCGGGTTACGGGTACGGGTAGGCACGGGTACGGGTACGGGTCATGATTTAGGTACCCGTGACCCGCACCCAACCCGTCACCAAATGTCTATGTACTAACATACAGTTTTGTATTTACAGGTTTCGGCACTCAGATGAGTGTCGACAACCTTTTAATTACTTATGTACTATGTGTATGTACTAACTAACTTAATATATATATTATTTACGGGGGAAGCGACGCCCCAGAGGAAGGGGAAGCTTGTGGAAGCAAGGTCTTATATACCAGATAATGTTTATTACTATTTGGTTCCAGTAAACGAACGCGAACGTGACACGTTGTTTGCTGAAACAAGTTGATATTTACTAGTACATATTGTTTGGTTTAACTTTTCTGAATGTGATGTGTCATTTATTGAAACAAGTTGATAATTAATAGTTGAAGTAAATGAATGCAGCACATAAACGAGTCGCGTTCGCATTTACTGAAACCAAACAATGGCAAACATCAACTTAAACGACGTGTCGCGTTCGCGTTCGTTTACTGGAACCAAATAGTAATAAACATTATCTGGTATATAAGACCTTGCTTCCACAAGCTTCCCCTTCCTCTGGGGCGTCGCTTCCCCCGTAAATAATATATATATTAAGTTAGTTAGTACATACACATAGTACATAAATAATTAAAAGGTTGTCGACACTCATCTGAGTGACGAAACCATTAGTTAAATGTATGTAACAAATCCAAGGCCCCAACAATGACGGCGACAACATGGTGTTGTCACCGTCATTGTTGGGGCCTATGCAGGAGGTGTTACACAATGGGAGACGGGGGTCTACCCGTACCCGCTGTGACCCGTGACTCGTGACCCGTGGGTTGCGGGTACGGGTAGACGCGGGTACGGGTACGGGTAGAGCTCTGGGTACCCGCGGGAGTACCCGTGCTATTGCCTACTCATCAGCTTCCCTCTTCTCAAGAATTGCGGCATGGATCTCATTTGGGACATGAAATTGAATGAGAGTTTTGCCAGCCTTGAACCTCGGACCTTTCTTGCCCCAGCCACTCAAGAAATGTTTGTAAATAATATCACAATCTGGAAACCTCGGTGTGAGCTCAACCCAATTCTTGTCACGCATAATGATGTCATCGATCAGGAGTGGGAAGTTTGATCAACTGCTTCGATGAGATCCTAAGGTTGATATGATGATTAGGCAATGATGCAAGCAATGTGAATTCTCATTGAATGAACTCATGTGTATGAGTGATACCTGTACACAACCAGGAGGCATGTGTGTCTCACTTCAATGGCAGCGATTTCAGCATTGTGAGTTGAGTATGCCTGCTGCATTTGCTCTTGTCGTGCTGCTGAATATGATGCATATATCCAACAGCCTGGGGGCCTCCTGATTGTAAATGTGTCAGAGGGGCAGCCATATATCTTGGAACATTCCCTGGGAGATGAACAGATGGACCAGGTGTCTGAAGTGGTCCTGATGTAATAGTCATGACATAGCCTGCAGTGTGGCCTTGTTCAATGGCTTGAGTATGCTTCCCAACACCTTGGACATTTTGACCATGGCCTGATTGAATGTGAGCATACTATTTCCTTAGGTTACTAGCATGCTTACCTCACTGAGCTTGAGGTAGACTTTTTCGAACATTGTCCTGGTAGCTCAACAAGTACTGCATTCATGCTTGTGATGTTCCTGCACTGCTATGATGGACAGTACCACTCTTGTTGAGATAGTACTGGTAGCACTGTGGGCATAGGTCCTGGCCAGCCCTCGAGGGATCCTTGCTATGTATGTGCTTCAGAACAGCTGTAGTGTTGCAGTTCTCACATTTTCGCTGCACATCATTGTTGAGGCTTGTAAAGTTGGCATAATATGAGGTTTGGTCACTCATTGTTGAAGAGAAATGCCTGATGTGGCACTGGATAAAGTGAGATGCAGTATTTCGGATCTACAAATATGCCAACAGATAACAAACTGAATTGATCAAGATAAGTCAATGACAATAAGTGGAAAGCTACTAGGCATCAGTGAAGTCTGCTGCTAAACTATATTCATTGTCAGCACCAGGCTCCTCCTCAGTACTAGTGAAATCTGCTGCATCATAGTCCTCCTGCAATACCACTCCATCTCCAACAACCACATCCCCCATCTGTAATTGATGTAATCCTGGAAGGAGATCGACATCATGATGTGCAGCAAGATTGGCAAAATTGAACTCTTCATCAAATGCGATATCAGCAGGACCTTGTCAGAAACAGGCAAGAAGGGCTTCGTAAACATCCCAGAATGTCCCAGTGGATATAGCAGGGGAGCCAAGTGAAGCGTAGTGATTGTTG
This sequence comes from Tricholoma hemisulphureum, assembly GCA_964034925.1. Classification (NCBI taxonomy): domain Eukaryota; kingdom Fungi; phylum Basidiomycota; class Agaricomycetes; order Agaricales; family Tricholomataceae; genus Tricholoma; species Tricholoma hemisulphureum. The sequence goes on along the minus strand of OZ035930.1, from coordinate 1,548,975 downwards.
GCTTTGTTGTGGAATGACATTAGGATCACCTGGAAGACAGGATCATCAAGTGGAGCTCATTCTTGCTGCACTTCATTAAATATATCAGACAAGACAATGATCTGCAAACAAGCGACATTAACAGCATGGCAACACAGTATTTCAACATACCTGGAAGTTTTGAGAGTCAAACTGCTCAGGCTTTGAATGGATCAGATCTGGTATTCCATGGAGTAGATGCTTGTGCTTATTGGCCTGTTGAGGGCTGGAGTTATACATCAGAACCCATTTGTCAATCTCCACTTGAAGCCATGGGATTGCCAGCCACCAGAATACCAAACTTAAATGTGGGATTAAGAGACTGTTATTCTGAGACTGATACACATACTTTTCGAGTGGGTCAGATACCATGTACAACCCATTGTTGACTCCAAAATCAAAGAGATCTTTGAAACCTGGAACCCACTGAGCTCAAAACTGGGACCAGCCAATTTCAGACTTGATGTTTGTCTTTTTGGGACAAAAATGGTGTTGCAATGTATCATGCAAAGTGGGGTCAAGCTGATGGTGAAGTAAGGTGTGCACATTTGTGATCCCATTATTTTCCCGGCCAGGGTCACTCATTGTCATGAGAAGAATGCCTACGCACACTTGTTTTACATATCAAAACAAGGAATCACAGAAGAAACATACCTCCAACTTTATGAGTGGCTTCAAGATAATGGTGTATGAGAAGATGGGTGTTCCTATTACACCACCAGATTTTGAGCCATGCAAAGCAACCAGAAAATGGATCCAGTCCAAGATGCAACCACAATCTGAACCTCCCCCATTTGTCATGTTGGTCCATTGACAAGTACTCCATAACACCTGCTGACCAGAACCATCATCTTTTGAATCGACAGTGTTTCCATTTTTGGACAGCTTGAGGCTCAATGTGAAGTAAAAACTCATTGACAACCTTCCTATAAGCATGGCTGCATTAGATTGAAGTCTGTCATAATCAAGTGTGGGGGGGGCTTACTCAGAGATGTGAATACCATACTCTTGCCTGATCACTGTCACTATGCAACGTGCTCCCATGGTTGGTAAGCAGGAACAAATGATTTTGTAGATGTCTGTGATGGTTTCAAATGTTGCGCCCTGTTGTATGGTTTGCTTGAGATCAAGCTGTTTCCTGATCCTCTGTACTGATTTCTGGCTGCAACAGGTGAATGTTTTCATAACATATGAGGTGCTTGACAGAGTACCTTAGTCCATAGGTATTGCAATCAAAGTGATCAAGAGCATGATCTGCAATCTTGGTGTCTGGAAAACCTAGATGCCAATAGCATTGGATCAGCAGCTCCAGTTCATTTCGTGGGTCTGAACCCAATGAACTGTGAGTACTCAGGCCACCAACCATGGAAGAAAGGGAAAACATACGAAGTGGTTTATGTCAACCACCCTGTTGCGACGATAGAGGTTGGGCCTCCACAGTCTGGGTGTTCCTCCCTTGACTCTGTCATGGCATGTATAAAGGAGCTGCCAATACCCCTGGGCCCTGTTACCTCGTGTTCTTGAAGCATGTTGATAAACATGACATGCAATCAGAAACTTGGATGAACTTGGACGCCATAGAATGAAAAATACTTTGAATTGATGAATATCATGAAAGAATGTATCTATTATGGTGACAAGACTGTGCAGCGCAATGAGCATCCGGGTTGGCAGCCTGCTGAGCACAAGCAGTGACAGGTGGGACCCCATTGGTGTTCCAAAACTTACAGGTCAGTGTTCCAAAATGGGGCTGTCCAGGTTCTGTTGCCATAGATGATGATCAATTAATCCCTATACTAGTTTACTTTACCATACTTTGTAGTTACTTTACATAGTAATAGCCAGTCCTGACTGCAGCCAAACCGGTTCAAACTGACTCTGACCAAGTTCAGTTTGAACTGATGCTAACTGGTTATCTGGCTGACCTGACTGCTGGTGACCAGTTAGCAGTGGCTCAGTTAGGTTATTGAGTAATTTGAACTAAGTGTGAACTGGTCACAGTTCGGTTATGGCAAATTTTTGCCAAAAACTGAACTTGACTGGACTTTAAAGCACTATTAATATTGATAACCAAAACAAACAACCCCTGACACTGTGAGGCCAATGTGCAGCAATGGCACCCAGTGCTTATCAGTGCTGCCCATTTACTTTTCTGATAGCATCCTGACTGTTTGCCACCATTTAGGGATTGGCACAGGTAACACATGGGTACATTTGAGTGTACCCACACTTGTCCACACTGTGAAAGGGGAAGACAACATACCCATTGACTTCCCAGTTTGATGCTCTTCCCATGGGATCCTCAAGATGGCCGCATATCCTCAGTATTTCTATTATTTCCTTATTGCCTTATATTCATTTATGTAATAAACCTCTACTATCAGGAAAAACACCTTTGGTCCCCAGGCACCTTATGGGACTTTGGCATCTCCTGGGGACTTTGGCTCCTCTGAGATGCCCTGAGAAGCCTTGAGTTCCTCTCAGGTTCCCTGAGAATGTCCAGGGACTCTGGGAGTGCCCTGATGACAAATGTAGAATTGTGGGAAATAACCTGGATAGTTCCCGTGGTTCAAAACCTCAAAGCCTCAATGGCCAACTAATTCATAAGTCAATTTTGCCCACCCTTAACTCATCACTGGCATCACACTGCCAGCTCACCACTTTTCTTTGCCACCACCACCACCCCTGACACCACCTCCTCCCCACCCTCCCTCCCTCCTCCCTCCCCCTCCCTACCCCCCTCCACTCCAAAGCTATGGGGGCCTGGGGCCCTCATTACCTGTTAAGAATGTACATCTTAACTACTCAGTTCAAGTATCAACTAGTGCACTCAGCAGCTAGCTTGTTGTCTGATGCTTCCTAGACAAGGTTCGAGGTATCAGACTTAAGGTGCTTCCTTAAGTCAAATTTGTTATATCAGACTCTAAGGGACTTCCTTAGGTTGAGTTCAGTTGAGCAGATAAGAGTAAGTATCTTTAGGTCAAGCTGGGGCCTTGACTGAGTATTTACTACAAGCTTTATAGTAGTTACCTGAAGTAAGAATGACCCTGGTCTACTTAGTAAGTAACTACTCTGAGTAGATAGGTATCTACCCTGCTCTGCCTAAGGTTTAAGTTTACTGTAACAGATGAGCACTGCATGTCAAATGAGCATGGTGTATCAGATGTGAAACATAGACAGAATAGGGAAATTGTAACATTACCAAGTACTAGTATCTTGTATCATTACCTGTTTTATTTTGCTAATGAACAGTCTTTTCAGTTTTTTGTTGTTGACATCCAATAATGTGCCCCTGAGGTGCTGTCCCTCCTCCCCATTCAGCTGGGAGGTGGAGGGCTCAAGGGTCAGTAGTCTTACTCCCCCAGACCCTCTTAGGATGATGGCACTGACCCCCTGCATGCCCCATTTGCCTAGCACAGCACCCAATGGTGATGCCACTTCACAGATGCCTCACAGGGTGTCCCCACCTCTGCAGCTACCAGACCCAACCCCTATGGCCACAAGTGTGCTGCTGCCAACCTCCAACAACCCATGGCACCCCTTTGGCACCCCTCCAACCCCTTTCCACCCCTTAGGACAATGGCACTGACCCCCTGCATGGCCCATTTACCCAGCATGGCCCCCAAGGCCACCACCACATCACTGACACCCCAGACAGCATCCCTAGCCTCTCCACTGCCTGAATGGCAACCTGGCCCTCAGACCCCCACTGCACATCGAACCCCACATTGGCTGTGCAATGTCACACACACCACCACTGCCACCCCCCACCCCACTGCAACTGGGATGGCCCCCTATGGCCTCCAGGACACCCCAACCCCATGTTCAACTGTCCAAATGCCCCACTGCTTGTGCCTCATCAACGACAATGATGCTGGGCATCAATGTTATTTTTGATTGTTTTAATAAACTAACTAAGCTGTTTTAGATTATAACTGCCCCCCCTCCATTTGACAGCCCCCAGAGGGTCCCCCAACCAGCCCTGCAAGCCCCTGCTTGCAGGGTGGGCAGGGGTTGCACATTTTTGACCCAAGACCCTGCCACATCATGACTAACCACCACCACCTGCCACTGCTATGTGCCATGATCATGACCCAGCACTGAAGGGGGGGACTCCAGGGGGCCAAAAGGGACAGGGGGACACCCAGACAATGAGGGAGGGAGGGGGTGTCTAGGCAACTGTGTACAGTGTAGTAGATTTATCAATTATGTTAAGATAGAGTTTGGAATATTATATTTAATGGTTTTATTTTTAAATATGTCAAAGTTCTAAAGGCTGACTGTTGGAATTATGTATACAAGAGTATACAGGCAATCCAAGGCAGTTAACATGCCTAGGGAATATTGCCAGAATATGCTAAGTCATATTAACACATGTTTAACAGAGGTTAACACATGCAGAGACATATAGGGGAATCCACAGTTAACACATGCTACAGGATTAAACATCCTGCAGCATGTCTATCATAGGATAGGCAAGATATAGCCATGTCTATCATAGGCTATCAGAGACAGAGCCTTGGATAGAGTGTCTATGACACACCCTGCAGGAAGTCTAGGACTTACCAAGCCATGATATCATATGTCACTATTATTGACACTGTTATAGGGGATATGACATAGTTATTCCATTATTAACTGGTACAGGGGTCTATTACAGAATACCTCCTTTATATATTATAGGAGTGCATTACACTATACCTCCTAACTGTGTAGTATAAATATTGCACATCTTGTAGGAGATGATAATAACATTCCTCCCTGTGGCAGACTCCCTCATACACTTACCTTTGACTTAAACTTAATACCTCAAAAACCTCGTCCTCATCTTGTGCTCAACTTCCTGATCCCAATATCTCACAATGGGGCTTAGCCGCAACAATATCTTTGGGGTCTTGTTGGATTCCTTGTATCTCTTCATTGAGGGACATGGTGGGTGTAGTGAGAGAAGATGATGGCAAGAATCAAATAATTTGCATGGCATCCAAATAAGGAAATTACAAAAAAAAAAAAACAATCACAATCTCATTACATTATGGAAGCGCTGTAATAATGAGAACATGAAGCAAATGCGGTCTGAGATCCCTTAGCACAACCCATCAGATCAGGATTCTTTGGCTAGCTGCTCCAGAAATGATTGTTGCTGATGACAAGTGAACAGGGTGATAACAGATGCAAGTGCTGATGATCTAAGGGCTCAAAGATAAATAGGTAGTTTGTATAAGTAATAGTACAATGGAAAGAACATGAAAACTCAATGAAATCATCAAACATGAGCTTTGCCCATGTTCTAAGGCTAAGCTAGGTTCCTGTCATCATCACAAGTCAGTAAGCAGAACACTGGGGAACCAGTCTTAACTGTGAGGTGTACAAGGAGAACTTGTAGCCCTACAACGCTGCACATCAGGGGTCACCTCCCAACACATCAGCAGATTCCCTCTGGACTCAACCAGAGGCAGAAGTTCAATCTTCAGCTTCATTTGGCTGAAGTTGTTTGTGAGGCCAGCCTGAGGGTCTTACCGGCATATGCAAGAGAGTGCCCAACTTGCCTTGGCACCTGTCTGCACTCAACAGCCACTGCCAAGTGTGAATGACCACACCAGTGTCGAGGATGTTATCAGACACCTCGCAAATATGGGAGTCTCAGACCTGGAAGTTTGAGAGGCTTATCATTATGCCATGGGCTGGCTCACAGCCATGGTCTCTGCAGCCAGAAGTAGGCAATAGCACGGGTACTCCCGCGGGTATGACAAGGTCGACCCGTACCCGTACCCGCATGGGTAGCAACCCGTCAACCCGCGGGTAGAATCAGAGCGGGTATGGGTGGGTAGTGACGGGTAAGGGTTCCCGCGCGGGTTTTCACAGTAGACAAAAACATATAGTAAAACTAAGCTCAAATCCTTAACAGTTCCCCCAGCTTTTCTAGTTCAATTTTCCCCTGGATTTTGTCCAGTAAAGCGATGGCCTTAACATCTTCATTCCTCACTAATCCGATCAAACTCCATGAACCAAGACATAGAAGAGCCTGTGTTGACGAAACAGAAAGTCGGCTACGCGTGTGCAAAAGTACGAGACGCCCCCGACTAAAGAGTCGCTCGACATCGATCGAAGTAGCTGTGGATTTCGTGAGGAGGTTAAACACACAGGCCCAACATTGCATACCTGGTATTGTCAGGTAATCGAGAGCCATTCAAGAAAGTTGGGGATAGACATTATGCTTCTCTTGCCACCATTTGATTGCATCCTTGACATTTTCCGGTGGGACTGTAAGATAAAGGGTGATCTCGTCTACAACAGGAGTGGATTTGAGAGGGGCAAGCAATGGGAGGTTGTCGAAGATATTTCCCTGGGACGTGGCCTGCTCAAGCATCATTAGGTGGAGGTTTGCCTTAGTGACCTGTTTACACACCTCATGCACTGAGTCGTCGGACCCACTCCCATTGGCCTCTTCCTGTTCAGCCTCGGCAGCCGCATAATCGGCTTTGAACCGGTTTCGCACAAGTTTCTCAGCCGTGCTGATCCAGCTGTCTCTCCAGCCAGCAGACTTAAAGTACGCAAGCTTGTGTCGAGGATGTAGAACTGAAACGAGACAACGATCAGCAATTGAGCGATCGGAGAATAAAGAAGACTCACCCATGGCAATCCGGTAAGTTTCTGAAGCGTCCGTGAGCGAATAATAACAATTAAGCGTTTTCTTCGCGATTCTCATGGCTGCCTGGATTGCTGGGTTGTTGCCACTAGTTCGCTTGATCGTGTTGGTGAAGTATGTGTCGATATGGTCCATAGCCGGAATTACCATTGGGAGGTTAGAACCCACATGCGAGAAAAATAAGGTAGCATCTTTGAGGATCTGTCGAGTCGTCGACAAAGCGATGATGCTTATCAACAAAGGCTGTGAAGTGACAAATCACGCGTACCTTCAACGTGTCACTCAACTCCCCAACAATCACCCACTCTTCCTCTGCCAACTCGTACTGTCGAAGGTCGTTCTTGCGCTCTGAGGTCATTTGCTCGATTGCCCCCCGATACTTGATTGCAAAACTTAGCATGTCGAATGTTGAATTCCATCGGGTGGTCACATCGTGAGGCATGATCCTCAGCACTAATTCAAGCTCCTCAAGACATGTCTTCCAGGCTGGCAGGAGGATTGTAGACAAGTGTACAATCTTGAAGGCTAATTTCCACAGCTAGAAATGACTTCTTAGTGACAGGTAAGTTTCATATCATCACGACATACCTTTACTAGTACCATTTTAACGGGGTGTATGCTATCTTTCAGTGTCTCTTGTTCCTCAGGTGTCAATGCTGCAACCTCGTCCACCCAGTCCTCCAAGTCATCATCCTCTTCGATCTCCCCGTCTTCTTCGTCGTTTTCCTGGGCCGTGATAAGTTCTTCTGCCTCCAAATCTTCTGCCAAATCCAGTAACCCCCGTTCTTCCTCATTCAGGCCATCATCCATTTCCGGTTTTGTTTCGACATCAAACTGTTTAAGTAATGACTTGGCGATGAGGTTTAGGATATGGGTGAAGCATCGTGTGCAGTTGCTGGTGATGAAGGCCAGAAGTAAGTCTCCAAGTGCTTCCATCATTTTATCATTATTTGATGCATTATTGCAGGTTATCAAGATCCCAGCAAATGCCATGGCGAGGTTTAATCCCGAGTGCGACTGCGAGAATGGTCAGTTATGACAACCATTAGGTAGCAACAAGTACCTTTGGGACCTCAACAACGTCAAGTACAATTGCTATTGGCTCCCCTTTCACTTCGAGATGTGTGGTTAGGGCGACATAGGCATAGTGGTTCAGTGATGTCCATGCATCCGTCGCAAAATTGATTTTGCCGTCATATTCCTGCAAACGCTTTGTAATAATCTTTTGCTACTTCAGCTGATGTGAATTACCTGCAGTGTTTTTGCTATCCGCTCGCGAGTCCTCGCAAATACCAGCTTGACATCGCGCGATACTGTAGTTGGTGAAGGTATGTATTGTTCTGGTCTCCCCGTTTTCATGAGACACTGAAACTGGCGGTCGGCTACGATTTTAAAGGGTCGGGCACTCTCTGAGACCCAACGAACGATCTCGGCTCTATGTCATAGGTTAGTCATCAGTGTTTTGTAGAAGAATCTCCAATGTACTTAATCTCAGTCTTGGTGTGCATTCGGTGGGAATTGTTACGAACTGATCTCGTAGGCGGGGTTACGACGGAGTTCCGACGGAGTTCCGTGGCGGCAAGGACTTGGCTTCAATCTAAAAGGGATTGCGCCCTTCTCTACGCCCAATGTCCAATTTACAAGGTGACGGTAATGAGAGCGGAGGTCCGGCGGAGTTCCGGAAGTTAAGAGAGAGCGAGGACTTTAGATGTGAGAGAGTTGTGGAGATAACAATACAATTATCAAACTGAAGTTACAAGTGACGTTATACTAAGTTTTATAGTAAGTAAGTAACCGGGGTAACTACGGCGGGATCAACGGAGTACCGAGTACGCAGTAAGTAAGATGATCAGCAATGATAGATATGTGATATAAACAAAACAGGAGTAATTTGAAATACAATTTGAAATAGTCTTTTGATATGACGGCGGCTCCGTCGGTGATCCGCCGGAGATCCGTCGCAGGCTTGCATGGGATATGACAGGAATATGTTACCTTCCCCTTTCCTGTTCGTTCAAAGGTGGCTGTGATAGAACCTGAGGAAGCGATCGGCTCTGTTACACTGGACCTGGCCTCCACTGCATTCTGACATTTGTTTGCCATCAACCAAGCCTCTTCACCCCAGCATTGCTTCGCGTGTTTGATCATATTTCCTGTTGAGGCCCTATCTTTTGTATCAAGGTAACGTCGACTAACGTACTTGCATCCATGAGCTCCACACTTGAACTCATGGCATTGTCGTGCGTCTGTGTAGGCTACCATGGGAAGCGGGTAGTAGAAGGCATAAACTGGGGATCTCCAATCTTTTGACAAGCGCTCTGATTTATCAAGTTAAGCTTTATCATTAAATGTCCAGTTCTGGCTGCTTACGAAGCTCATCATCAGAATCCTCGACACCCTTTGATATACTGGATTTGGAGTCGGCATCAGAATCATCATCAATTTCCATAACACTGGGTTGTCGTTTCCTGGTAAGGTCAACATCAGGATCAGCTGTCGCAGAACCTGAAGCATTGCTATCATCCCCTTTTAGGACATGCTTGGTCTTCTTTTGTCGCACTGTGCTGAGAGTGGCGCTTGCCTTTCGTTTGACCATTTTAAGAGTTGACCTGGCCTTCAATGCGAGGGATTTGAAAGATTTAGAGCTTGTTGTTGACTCGTTATCGCCTGATCTTTTTTTTGCCATGGTGGACAGATTTTTGACATTGCAATAGTTGTATGTGCTTGTGGTACTGTACAGTCTACGCCACAGGGGTTGCTGGCTACTTGTGTGGCTACCTGCGTGGTCAGGAACCGTGCGCTATCTACACTATGGGTTGAGTACAGGATACAAAGATCTGGCAGCACTGTCTATGGTATGGGTTGAGTACGGGTTACGGGTTACTAGAGTATGACCCGTACCCGTACCTGTGGGTACCCATACCCGCAACCCACACGGGTTACCTGCACCCGTGCTATAGCCTAGCCAGAAGAGCCTGCAGTGGCCTCAGACATATTTAACCATCTGAGTCAACAGACTTCTGACAAGCCAGAGGATTTCCCTCTGATGACTGAACCATGTTGGTGGACACCTGCATCTACTGACATGGCCATGTTCACCCCCCACCCCAAGAGGAAGCACGAGGGAATCATTCCTGTTAGAGGTAAAGCACCTTGGCTCACTGGCCCTGGCCATGTGGGCCTGCCCCCACCTCAGTATCTCTCTCCTGTTCATGCAGGGGGGATGTGTGATTCCATGCACATGGATGAACCCCCCATGCCAACACAACCCACACTGGTCAGTGGCAACTCAGGCACTGGCTCAGGACCACTACCTCCTCCAGGGCCATCTGCCCTTGAAACTGACCCCTTTGCTGGATGGGACTTCCCATGTACAAAGCATCTTACCAGCACTGAGAAACATGCTCTGAAGAAAAAGAGGAGAGCCAAGGCTGGCATCCCTTTGAAGGTGTTTGGAGGGGGCCATGGCTCCAATTACTTCAATGTTTTTGCAAACTTGTCATGAAAGAATAGAAAGCAAGCCAGGCTGCACAGCAACAGCTCAGACAACTTGGATTCTGACAACAGATTTGCTGTCAGAGACACTCAAATGGGGACTGGTGCCTGTCCAGCCCACTGACAACTCTATGCAGGGACTAGACCCTGTTACACCCATCTCCCAGGTCCATCTGCTTTCATGTGGGGATGGTGAAATTTTGCCCATGCCTGAACACAAGCAACCAGTCTTGGTGCCCTCCATGCCCGAGCTGCCTTCTGTATAATTAGATGATCCTCAGATCATCTTGTTTGTCAACCAAAAACACTTCCCCTAGTGGGAACCTAAGGGGGAGGGTGTAGTGATCTGGGTAATATCCCAGATATTTGTATATATTTTATTATAAGGACTTCAGCTTCAACTGGCCTATTTAAGGTCAAAAAATGTAACATACTTACTACCATTGTTGACATGAACAATATACATTATTCATGTTCCTGATGACCCCTTAAGTATTGTTCACCCCTGACTCACTACATAGTACCTATCAATACTATTAAATAAGTATATAAAATGGTGTGCAGCACTCATCTGGGCACTGGGGCCTGTATATAGCATTTTTCAGATGTGGAATGAATAGTGCTTGAAGGTCCAGTCACACAGACCAAAAAATGACCAAGACTGAACTGGACCGTAACTGATAAGAGTGGACCTGCAGTCTCAGTCCTGCTGGCTATGGTACCAGTCCAGTCCTCAGTCCCTGATTTCAAGATCCTAAGCAGAACTGTTCAAGACCAGTCATAACCAGTCTCAAACTGGTCCTATGGTCTTTCATATTAATATTATTTATTACTTATATTACTTATATTATTTTACTAAAATACAAGATGGCAGAAGCCCAAAGGAACAAAAGAGCAAATACAGAGGGTTTATATGCCCTTAGTGAGTTTGCATTTGTTTGTCTGATGGGGCTAGTGTTGCTGTGGCTAGTATGGCCAGACAAGAAGGACCACAAAGACAGATGCCATCTTTTTTTTTCTTATCCAATGCAAACTTTTGGTCCCATACAAATGCCCCACAACAAGTATCTGTTCTTCCCCCCTTGATGCTACCACCACCTCAAGTCCTGGAAGAGGTCTTTACTGTGCCCCACAAGATCCGAGCAGATCTGCTCGGAATTGGTCGGATTCCACTCGGATCCGCTCGGACATTTTTGATAGAGCAGCCTGCCAAATGGCTGTTGTTATTTGGTTCAATTGTGAGTTGCTTACTAAGTCATTCCCTAATAACCCATCCCTTTGCCTTGTAGTGAGATAGGGGGGTTTCATTTTTGATGTTGATATAAAAACTAGTCAGAATCTGCTTAGACTCCACTCAGATCCACTCCAACTCTGCTCAGATCCACTCAGATCCACTCTGACTCTGCTTGGATCCACTTGGATTCTGCTCAGACTCTGCTTGGATCCACTCGGACTCCCCTCAGAACTGCTTGGAACCGCTCAGATCTGCTCAGACTCCGGTTGGAACCAGTCAGATCTGCTCAGATCTGCTCAGATCTTGTGGGGGACAGTAAAGTACTGTCCTGGAATAGGGTCCAAATGACAAAAAATGTCATTTGAGCCCAGGTAAATTTATTATTTATGGTTTCTTTATACATACAGCTAACCTTTTGCTTTTGTCTAGGTTTACACTCATTATAATGATGTTATGGCCCCACTGCCATGAGCCTCTACTTGTGGGGTGGCTAATGGAATAATGGCAATACCCTGCTCCTGCCACAAGCCCCTATGCTTGTGGGGTGGCTAACACAACATTGACAAGGCCAGCAACACTACAACAATGATAATGACTACAAGACAACAGCAATGATGATGACTACAGGACAATGACAGCAATGACTACAAGACAACAACAATGACACATGACATGATGGCTGGGGATGGGGACAACAACAACAACTGCAACTGCAATGACAGCCAGATGATGACATGATGGCTGGGGATGGGGATGACAACAATGATGACTGGGTGACAATTGCTGGGAACAATGATGACAATGACTTGGGGCTATTTTCTTTACTAACAAGCCTTTCCCTAGCCTTGTGAGTCATTCCTTGCTGGGTGGATTCAATTTTTTTTTTGTTTTTTTTGTTTCCCCCCAATGCAGTTCACACCAATTACAAGTAGCTCATAAGTGTCAGTCCCAGTTGGCTGGACCCTGGAACAGTCACAAACTGGTTTTGACCAGTTTTTGAACTGATATGAACTGACAAGGACCAGTCCTGTAGGGTCTGGTCTGGTTTTTGTAGATTATTTGAAATGTAAGAACTGGTTCCAGTCCAAGTCCTCCCTCAAGGAGGGTAAAAACTGGGACCAGACTGGACTTTCAAGCACTAGGAATGAAACCTGCACAGGATTTGATACCCACCAGTACCCACCTGTACCTGCATGGGTTGCTACCTGTGCAGGTATGGGTACAGGTAGACCTCTGGGTACCTGCAGGAGTCCTCTGGTGTCCAAACTGCATGAGGACCAGCAGTGCCAGCCATAGAACAAAAGAAAAACAGGCAATGTGATGATTCTGAAGCCAGATCACATATGGTCACAAGCTGACAAATTCTGATGGACTCAATATGGCAATAATATGGCCATCAAAATATCATATTCTTGCCATATTCTGTTCCCAAACAGAGCCTAATGGATCTGGATCACAAACATGATGAACAGATTGAGAGGAGTGAAGTGGAGCCACCTGCTCAACACCATTGCTGCTCTGACTTTGGTAAAACATGCACATGATCCAATATAGCCACCAGAACAAAGAAGAGGCATTGAGCACCTGCAAAGGAGATATCTGATACTGAGGAAAGTGATGAAGAGGGTACAGTGGCACCTAACATGGCTACTAGAACAAAGAAGAAGCACTGAACATCCAGAAAAAAGGTGTCTGATGCCAATGAAAGTGATGAAGGGAATGAGGTAGCTGAAGAGAACAGGACTGATGGTAACCCCCCAGATGGCCCCAAAGCACCTGTTGGTGCCCCACTTTCACTATCATCTGCTCCGAAAGCTTCTGCTGAGCCAGCCATGTAATTTGCTGCAGAACCTAACCTCTCATGTCTCACTTCTGCTGCCATGCTTTCCTTTCTTGCAAACATCATGCTATGCCAGTTCTTTTATGAAATTATGTAGCCATGATAGTATGGTCAATATATGTGGGCTATCATTACAGATATGTACTTTGAGATCTACTCAACAAGGGCTACATGGTGATGTGGCATCAATAGCAACACCATGGAGCTGAAAAGGAAATAGGCAGATCTACAAGGAGGAAGTTGTGAATACAACATGGTGGTAGGTTGTGAGCATAGCTAGTCATCAGCAGCCAAAAGAGTGGAATAGGTAGTGTACTAGAGGATGAAACATCAATAGTGAGTATACAGTGTAGGAAGGAGAGGATCAAGACATACTGGATGGCAGGAAGCATTGCAAGTTGAAAGCAAAGGTGGCTACCATTGTCTACGATGTTGGCAACAAAAAGGAGGAGGATAGGCCATGTAATGGCAACATTACAACTAGCACAAAGCTCAGATACTTGCAAGGGGGATCTGAAGAGAAACCTCTAAGGACTCCCAAAGTGAAGGGCGACTACATAAGGACAAGGGACAGCAGAGAATGAAAGGGGGAATATGAAATATGTCTATAGTAGAAATATCTATTAGAACATCAGCAGGAACAGTGTGATAGGGGAAGGGAGAATGGTATGACTGATATACATAACATAAGGAATATACTAGAGAGAGAGAGAGGATGTCTGATTGAGCACAAAGTGGTGTGACTAGCTGGCAAAGTGGTGCAACTAGCTGGCAAAGTGGTGCAACTAGCTAGCAAAGTGGTGCAACTAGCTGGCAAAGTGGTGCAAAGTAGTTCGCAAAAATGCAAAGACTAACATAAAGAATGTATGAGAGTGTCCAAATGCGAATTTGTATTGCAGAGTTCACAGGGCTTTACAGGTGGTTTCGTGAGGTGTATGGTCATCACAGAGTTTGCAGATATAAGGGTGGAATGGGAGTTCCCCTTACAAGCTGAGGGTGTGAGACATGTCATAAGGTGTTCATGTTGTTTGGATGGAGGCACCAACACTGGGTAAGCTACAAGAGCCCACAGGCAGCTGGCAACAAATGAGCGGTCAGGCACGTGCACCCCATCGGGGTTAGTAATAAGTAAGACATTAATCCGGAATATATATTCGGCACTGGATATGTTCTAAGACAATTAATTCCTTGCATGCGCCCCTTCATCCCCGCCTGATTCTAAGAAGCGATACAAAAAACTATTTTCTCAATAATTGTTTTACATGTATCACTAGTCTGCGCATCTAACAGCGCACTTGTAACATCATTACCTCAACAGGTTATGGGCCCTGACACCCTGGATTAGGTGTGTTGTTATATTATTCGGATCAGAATCATAAGCCCTCACAATATCTGACCTACATACAATGTCTGACGACGATGATCAAAATCCGGAACAACCTTGCTCTGTTGATCCCCATCTCTCAGAAATTAAATCCGATCAATATGTTAACCTGGGGGGCCTCTTGACTAATAAAGTAGACTCCCTTAAGGAAGGGAATTGGTTAGCATGGTATTATGAGGATCCTAAAGCTACATAAAGTCTACGATTACGTTGAGGGAAAAGTACCTAAACCTCAGGATGACAAAGAACGAGATAACTGGGAGATGAGAGACTTGGTAGCACAGACCCTCATACAAATAAATGTGAGCGACGAACAGATTATACATGTGACTGAGGCACAAACTGCCGCGGAAATGTGGAATAATCTACGCTCTGTTCATGAAATAAGAGGGCATACAAGTATTACAGCTGCCAAGAGAAATTTCTATACAACTAGAGCAAATGACGACACAAATATTCTGGATCACATTAACGATCTCCGTCGTCAACAAAATCGTTTACACCAAATGGGGGAAGTCCTCTCTGATGAGGAATTCAAATCTGTACTCATTATGTCTCTCCCCGAATCGTGGGATCCTTTTACATCGTCATATCAAGACACTACTACTAAAAGGGATGGAACTGCTGGTATAACCTCACAGGAATTAACCTCCCTTCTAATCGACAAATATCAACATCATCACAATAAAAATGATGATGCCTACAATCACTTGTACTACGCCCAAAATGTCTCATCTGGCAAAAGGCGGAAGGTGACAAAAAATAATTCACAAAAGGCAAATGTGATGAAGTGTGACATCTGCGGAAAGAATAATCACACCACTGATCGATGCCAGTTTAAAGGCAAACCCAAATGTGGGAAATGTGGAAGGTTTGGGCATGAAACCGAGAAATGTTGGGGAAATAATCGTCCACCCAAAAATTCTCAAAGGGAACGCGCTAATGTTGTGTGCGATCATCAGGAGGACAAAGAAATGGCTTACATAACTGATGTAGTCAATATGAATGAAGGGCATGTTTCCTTTTACCCCTGGATCACCGATTCAGCCACAACATCGCACATCACAAATGCAAAATCAGCATTTGTCAATTATAATCTGATAAGCCCAATTAAAGTATGTGGCTTAGGAAAATCTTATGTCCAAGCATATGGATGTGGCACAGTTGAGGCAATTATTATTAAGGGGAATAAACAAAGGACAATAAAGCTAACAAATGTGCTCTATGTGCCTGATTCTAAAGACAATCTCTTATCAATAGGGAGATTAGATAAAATTGGTGGTAAAATTCAATTTGGCAATAATCAGGCCACTCTTCTCAATAAGGATGGAAGTATTATAGCTGAAGGACAATTGTCCAACCGATTATAATGTATAAAAGGGAAGATAATATTGAATATAGTAATATCACTAATGAAAATAAATGTGCAACCTGGGACAGTTGGCACAAAAAGTATGGTCACATTGGCATCAAAGGACTACAAAGGTTACTACAAGATAACCTAGTAGAGGGACATCTTCCTAAGTGCATCAGAATTGATCAAGGGAAAGAATATCTTAATAAAGATCTTATCACTTGGTGTGCTGAAAAAGGGATTAAAATTGAATCGACTGCACCATATTCTCCTTCACAAAATGGTGTTGCTGAAAGATTTAATCAGACACTGGTCGAGTTAGCACGTGCAATGATAATTGCACGCAACTTACCAAAATATTTATGGCATGAGGCAATAAATTATGCCGCATATGTTAGAAATATTTCACACACATGAGCCCTGAAAGGGAAAACTCCCAAACATGCATGGACTGATAAACGGCCCAATGTTAGCCATTTACAAGAATTTGGGATACCTGTATGGGTTTTACGTGATCATCAAAATATTTCTAAACCCAAGCCTAAATCCGAAAAACAAATCTTTGTGGGATTTTGGATTGTCCTAAAGCTATTAGATATTATAACTCTAATAAAAGGACTATTTCTATTTCCCGAAATTTCTATTTCAATAAATTTCCCCAAGATGTCCAATTTGAGGGGGAGAATGTAGGAGAACAAATTCGGACTCAACAAGAGGACAACAATGATGTGATTACAAATGATCCCACAAATAACTTAAAAAGAAAATGTCCAGAAGAAGAACCATCTCCACACCAAAGCATGAGACCCAGAGTTTGGCATAATTATCAAATGCTGAATTAACCACCCCTCATATATGACATGGAGTTAGCGGCATTAGCCAATGACCCCAAAGAAGGTCAACTAATAAACTCACTGGATGAGGTAATTAATGCAGCATTTAATTGTGCAAACCTCGCTTCAGATGATCCTGAATCATTAAAAGAAGCTAAAAAGTCCCCTGAGTGGCCGGAATGGGACCAAGCCATCCGAGCCGAGTTAGATCAATTACATAATAAGCAGACATGGGTACTAACCAACCCACCTGAGGAGCATAAACTTATTAAAAATAAATGGGTCTTTACAAAGAAATATGACAAAGAGGGATTATTAACAAAATACAAAGCCCATTTAGTGGCAAAAGGCTGTTCCCAGGTACCCGGAATGGATTTTATTGATGTATGTATTTTCCCCTGTCGTACGTCTTGAAACAATTTGTGCGCTACTCACTTTGGCAACACAAGAAGATTGGGAAATACAACAAATGGACATCAAGGGTGCATATTTGAATGGAAACCTCAAGGAAAAAATATATATGGCACAACCTGAGGGATTCCATGATAATATTGGGCGAGCTTGCCGACTTGTAAAAACCCTGTATGGATTAAAACAATCCAGACAAGAGTGGAATATTGAATTAAATGAAGAACTTGGACAATGAGGTTTCAATAATCTTTATTCCGACCGATGTGTCTACATCCGAATGACACCAGATGGTACAGTAATAATAACTGTATGGGTTGATGGTTTATTATTATTTTCAACAACAGTCCACTCAATGAAACTTCTTAAAGAGGAAGTAAAAGAATTATTTGAGGTCACTGATCTTGGTGAACCCAGTAAAATTGTTGGGATTGAAATAACCTGGAATCATGATCAAAAGACACTGAAGATTGCACAAACTAAATATATTGAATCAATCCTAGCAAAATATAATCTACAGGACACAAATCCAGTAAGCACACTTATGGATCCAAATATAATGCTCGAGCCTGGTGAACCAGATACTGGTAATCAAAATTCAAGTTATGCGTCTTTGATCGGGTCCTTGATGTATGCTGCCGTAGCTACAAGGCCCGGTATAGCATATGCCATAATTCAGCTCGCATCATTTACGGCCAATCCATCAATGTGTCATTGGACAGCTGCCAAACGTGTTCTCAGATATCTCAAGGGTACAAAAGACCTTGGAATAAAATATATTAAATCTGAGAATAATTTTGAGCAAAACAATTTCATGCAATATTCTGATGCCAGCTTTGCAAACAATTATGATCACACATCAGTATCTGGATACGTGTCTATTTCTGCAGGAGGCGCAATCAGTTGGGGATCAAAGAAACAAAATATTGTATCCCTTTCATCTACTGAAGCTGAATATATTTGTCTATCAGATGTGGCACGTGAGACCATGTGGCTTCACAATCTTTATTCAGAGATTGGTTATCCACAATATCAACTAACTTTGATTAAAGGAGATAATTTGGGTACCTTGGCAATCGTCCAAAATCTGTGTTATCATAAAAGGACAAAACATTTTGATATTAAGCATCATTATATTTGTGATCAAATCAAAAACGAATCAATTGTTTTAAAATACTCCAACTACACAAATGACCACAGATGTCTTGACAAAAGCCTTACCAAGGCAAGCTCTTAGAATTCATATGGAATCTATGGGAATATCCTTCGCTTGAGGGGGAGTGTTGAGCGGTCAGGCACGTGCACCCCATTGGGGTTAGTAATAAGTAAGACATTAATCTGGAATATATATTCAGCACCAGATATGTTCTAAGACAATTAATTCCTTGCATGCACCCCTTCATCCCTGCATGATTCTAAGAAGTGATATGAAAAACTATTTTATTAAATTCATCCTCAATAATTATTTTACACATATCACTAGTCTGCGCATCTAACAGCGCACTCGTAACATTGTTACCTCAACACAAAGGACTATGGCAACAAGGAGGAGGAAGTGTTTGAGTGGGTGTTGGTGTTTTTTGGATAGAAAGGCAGGTACAAGAGCCTGCAGATGGTTGTCAGGAGCATGATTTTCCAAAGATATTTCTTACTATTATTTTCATTGTTTGGTTGTGATGACACTTTTATGTACACACAGTAAAGGATAGGCATCAGGGTCCTTATGATTGGATGCATGGCTAAGGGTAGGTAGTGATCAAACTCATGGTAGACACATGGCAAGCTGGGCACATGAGGATAAAGCACACTGCAGTGCCTCATGCTCTAAGCATGGACTACACACAGTTACTGCATGTATAGTAGTTATATAAACCAAAATATATTGCCCAGAGACACTAGTCATGTTCTCTTGGGTAATCTGCTATACTCTAGTATGACTGCCTTTGACTACTAGGCTATTCTTTCCTTTGTTGTTGTTTGTTTGTGGGAGCTGCCATTGCACCCTTGTGGCATGGTGTTGTCCTAACAATGGTTGGCAACAAAGGGCTACACCCTTGATGTTGCCAATGATGACAAGAGTAGGTTGGACAGGTGTGAGAAGCACTGTAGGTGCAGTTTGGACAAGAAAGCACCAGTTCTGGGAACAAGGAAGGCACCCACAGGCAGCTGTCAATGCCACCAAAAAAGAACTACATCCTTGCTGTTGTCAACAATGATGAGAGTGGGTTGGACAGCATGAAAAGTGTCATAAGCATTGTTTGGATGGGAGGGCACCAGTGCTGTGCATGAGAAGGGAGCCTGTGGGTGGCTGGTGACAGACAACACCCACGATGTTGCCGACAATGATGAGGATAGGTTGAAGGGCATGAGAAGTGTTGTAGGCAGATGTTGTTGTTGTTTGGATGGGAAGTGCCAGTGCTGAGTATGCTACATGTGCCCACAGGCCAGCCACCAACTTGAACAATGTAGGATGAGAATACTAAGTCTAGAGGTAAGCTGGGGAGAGAGCTAATGCTGGTGTTGGGTTTTAAGACAGACAAGTATAATTATAGTGGGTCAGGAACAGGATCACCCACTATAATTAACACAAGAAACATCAGCCAATTTCTCAGGGAAGAATATCCTACCAATATCTGAAAATAAGTTAAAACATTATAGAGATTTCCACATGAGGATTGGTTGAAGATAAATCAAACTGCTCTCTCCAATCTTAATTGAGTGATATTTTAATATCCCTCATTTATAAATGTAATATAATATACACAAAGGTTTTATACCTACCAAAAGAAATATCATATTCAGGGACACAATTTCCACAGAAATTCTAAAAATGTCTTTGATTTCCTATATTCATGTGCATGAAATTCCAAAAATATCTTTGTCTGCACATGAAAGTAGGCAATAGCACGGGTACTCCCGCGGGTACCCAGAGCTCTACCCGTACCCGTACCCGCGTCTACCCGTACCCGCAACCCACGGGTCACGAGTCACGGGTCACAGCGGGTACGGGTAGACCCCCGTCTCCCATTGTGTAACACCTCCTGCATAGGCCCCAACAATGACGGTGACAACACCATGTTGTCGCCGTCATTGTTGGGGCCTTGGATTTGTTACATACATTTAACTAATGGTTTCGTCACTCAGATGAGTGTCGACAACCTTTTAATTATTTATGTACTATGTGTATGTACTAACTAACTTAATATATATATTATTTACGGGGGAAGCGACGCCCCAGAGGAAGGGGAAGCTTGTGGAAGCAAGGTCTTATATACCAGATAATGTTTATTACTATTTGGTTCCAGTAAACGAACGCGAACGCGACACGTCGTTTAAGTTGATGTTTGCCATTGTTTGGTTTCAGTAAATGCGAACGCGACTCGTTTATGTGCTGCATTCATTTACTTCAACTATTAATTATCAACTTGTTTCAATAAATGACACATCACATTCAGAAAAGTTAAACCAAACAATATGTACTAGTAAATATCAACTTGTTTCAGCAAACAACGTGTCACGTTCGCGTTCGTTTACTGGAACCAAATAGTAATAAACATTATCTGGTATATAAGACCTTGCTTCCACAAGCTTCCCCTTCCTCTGGGGCGTCGCTTCCCCCGTAAATAATATATATATTAAGTTAGTTAGTACATACACATAGTACATAAGTAATTAAAAGGTTGTCGACACTCATCTGAGTGCCGAAACCTGTAAATACAAAACTGTATGTTAGTACATAGACATTTGGTGACGGGTTGGGTGCGGGTCACGGGTACCTAAATCATGACCCGTACCCGTACCCGTGCCTACCCGTACCCGTAACCCGCACGGGTTGGCCAAACCCGTGCTGTTCCCTACATGAAAGTCAAAGAAAGGACAAAAACCTTTTGGATATCATGGGTAAGGGATATTTGTACCTGACATCAATCAAGATTGGAAAAAAGCAGTTTGAATTATCTTCACACATTCACCATATGAAAATCCCTATAAAGTTTTTAACTCATTTTTGGGTATTGATGGGATATTCTTCCCTGAGAAATTGGCTGATGTTTCTTGTGTAAGCTGGGTTTGTGGGAAAGCCAGATGGGAAAATGTCACATGGCGCCAAAAAGAGTGAAAACATGACCACTTTCTATTACTTATACTGTGCCTGGCCAGGTACTCAGCCAGACTGGGTACTCAGTCAGTTGCCTCTACATCTTGATAATGCTTTTAGTATGCACCCCCTATAGTACAGTTGAGTAGACTATACCTAGGGCTACACCTATGCCAACTCTTGGGTCTTCAATGTCCCTTTGTTATGAGCACTGCCTATTTTGATGAGTGACCAATCAGGAATTACCATATTTAGCTGTAGGAACTGAAGCACCTACCCATCTGAGAGCCAGTTCTCATCCATTTCACATCTGTTAGGCTTCAAATCTTGACACAAGGTGGATGATGGTATGGGCTTTGTATGCATATAGTTCCTTCTCTTAACACTGCCCTCAATTTCATATACCCCCAATATTCCTAGTATGTAATACAAAAATCCTGCTTCATGGTAGATAAAATCAAATTACAGCCATTTGCGGAAACAAAGGCACATGCAAATCTTTTTGAAAAGCAGACACTTTGCAAGGTGCAGATTTGGCAGGCTCTAGCTCCCTCAAAATGCATCAGATTGTCCTGAAAATCAGCACATTCTAATGGGGGACTCATTGCAGAGGGCATGGTACTGATTTTGCATGTAATTGCACAGTATCAGTAGTGGATCATAGCATAAATTGGATCATTTTTGTCTTGATCTTGAACTATCACCAACCAACCTCCTTGGTCATGCCTCACAGGAAGAATCCCTATCCTGTGCATCAACCTTACTTAAGAGACCTGAAGAAAAATGTTGGCTATCAGGCATTTACACTTGAGAAGACAACAACAGAGATTTCAATCAATTTAGACATCCCACTGCATGTTGTCCAATGCATGTTGAAATGCTGGAAAGAGATTGGTGAAGTATGTAAGGATAGGACAAGAATGGGCTGCACTCCTTTGATGAAGCTGGATGAGGTCAAGGTGAGTGGAGAGCTCATGTTAGAGGCTGCTTGACAAACTACCTCCACCACTGTGACAGTTTATGCTTGCACTCCTTGACCGAAATCCTGACATCTACCTGGATGAGATACAAGAGCAATTGGGGAACAAGCATGGCTTGGAAATATCCCTGGCGACAATTTGGCAAACCTTGAAGCAACTCAGGATCACATCCAAGCAGGCAAGTATCTCCAACCATCTGCTACATGTGATGCCACTATACAACTTTTTTGCAGCTCTCAAGGGCTGCTGCAGAACACTGTGCAGAGGCTCAGCAAGATTTTACATTAGCAATTGGAAATGAACTCCCTGAGAGGCTTGTCTGCATTGATGAAGCCACTGTCAACATTCTCACTTTGTATCATGAGAATGATTGGTCTCACCAGGGATTGCAGGTGTGAAAGAGCACTAAATTTGTTTGTGGTACACAGTGCATCATCTTTCAACATGGTAATGGTTATTGTCTCAATACAACCTAGATATTCAATTCTTCCAGCCATCATGACTAGTGGGATCATCTATAGCCATATCAAAACAGAAAGTTACAATGGAGAACAATTTCTGGACTGGTTAGAGGGTTTGCTGCAAGTAATGAACCCTTATCCAGCTCCACACAGTGTGCTCATCCTCGATAACTGCTGCATCCATCATGTTGAAGGTGTCACTGAAATGTGTGAGGAATGGTGAGGAATTGGCTTTGTTCTCACACCAAGCTGATCATAGTATGCATGCTAGAGGTATAAAATTGGTTTACCTTCTGCTATATTCACCTGACCTCAACCCTATTGAAGAGTGTTTCTCCTTCATCAAGCACTATATCTGCCATGGTGAAGCATTTCATGCTGCAGTAGAACTGGGCAATGTAGCAGATCCCTTTTCATTTTTGTATGGCACTCTGGATATTGCCACAGCTGCATTGTCATCAGCATGGTTTCATCATTCAGGTTATTTGTAAAGTACATTTGGACAGACAATTGGATGATGTATTCAAGCAGCAGAAAAATCCAATATAGCAAGTTCTAATTTTAATGGCCAGATCTTTTCTTCCCATTGATCTTGTTGATGTGATTCATCTCCTTTCTGACCTAGTCCAGAACAAACCACTTGTCAGCAAGTCCACCAAGTGTGGGGCAGTGGGAGTTGTGAGCTGTGAGATCAGTGAGGAAATTCATAATGAAAGGATAAGGTTCATGGTCCTGGCCACCATCAGTTGACAGGCTCAGAGAATGTTTGAGGGATGGTCCTGTTGAAGGATGTTGACTGTTGGAGGGAGGCAGAGAGCTAGTATAGGCAGGAGCCTGAGGAATAAACATGTGGGGGTCGTACATTGGAGCCCAAGGAGGAAGAAAAGCAGGAAAGTTATATGCAGAAGCCAAGTTCACAGGATCAGGAGCAGGAGAACCAAGAGCCTGATTCAGCATGGGCAAATACAGAAAACACATTGAAGAAAGATTACCAGAGCATTTGCCCATGCCCTACACTGATTCATAGTCAAGTTGACATGATTACCAGACTTGTTGATCTTGCAAAATTGATTTGAGCCACACTGCACACAAGATGTGAGTTTGTTTTTGAGCACTGCCAGATGTTTGCATTCATGTTCTGGTAGCTCACCATACTTGCCTTCATCGGTTCCATGGTCATCTTCATTGTCGTTGAGATTGAGAAGCTAAGGCTGGGCTTTACAAGATTTTGACATGCAGGCAGATGAGGATTTGGCTGATGCAGCAGTTTTGCCATTTTTCTTTCAAGCATGAAGCAAATGCATATAATATGTGAGATTAGCACAATGAACATCATCTCTCTCTAAGGAGAACTCACATCAGCTGGAATGTGAATGTTGATTGGAATAGTCAGTACTTGTCCTGTCCATTTTTTCTTCATTGATATGGTGTTTGCCAGAGTCTTGAGGCATCCCTGCCAATCATCACTAGTTGACAAGCTGATGGCAGCAGCCTTCACTGGTGCAGATTCTAACTTGTAGGAAAGGTTTGGTTTGCAAGGGATATCATTGCAGCAGAGAGTTTTGTGGGTCACAGCAAGGACATCATTGAAAGAAATGCCAGCATCAATGGAGACATGTTGGATGCAGTCAGAAGTGACTTGGGGTATCAAAAGGACAATCTCTATCCAATGCACAAATTAGAATTGCTGGAAAACATGGAGTATGTCATGAATGTACTCTTTGGCTGTTCAGCCACTTCTTCACTCTCTTCGTCAACATCTTTCTCCACAGCCTTCTTCAGTCTACCACACTTTGCAGCTTTCTTCAAAGTCACAGAAATCTCATGAGGTTCAGTCATTGATACCTCATTATGTTCATCATCAGGGGAGGGAGAAGGAGTGGTGGTTGGTGTCAGTACATCAGAAGCTGCCTTGGATCCCATTGATTTGTTTGAGTCCACATTGTCAGTAGAGGTTGCTGTCAACACTAAATGTAGCTTCTTCAGTCTGCTGGTATTTTTTTTATTGCACATTCATGGGTATGGATGAGCCTCAAGAGTATGCAATAGTGATGGTGTGTGATCAAGTCGCATGAAGTCAATATGCCACTCAATAATCTCAGCACATGGCCTTGGCAATGCAAAAAACATACATGACTCCATACATGGACATCAGGCTTGTTGACGATGAGAGGAAATGAAAGGTTTTTGAATGTATTATGAAGGCCACAAACTCTACATGGTGATGATGTTAGGACACTACAATGAGAGATGAGAACCTCATCATCACAAATAATATTGATACCATGTCCTCTGCAATGACTCCCTGGTCAGGATGCACTAGGTTTGAAGATGATCTGACATGTTTTGAGGGAGCTAGAGCCTCCCAAAGCTGTGCCTTGCAAAGCATCTGCTTTTCAAAAAACAATTTGCATGTGCCTTCAGTTCTGCAAATGGCTGTTAGCCTATACTAAGGGAGGGCCAGCCAAACTGCTGTAGCCCTTTTCATAGGCCAAAGTATGGTACCATACCTCCCTTTTCCCATTGCCTTGTGTATTTTTCCAGATTTTGTTGCATGGTGTTTCAAGACTTTTATGTATAGGATGAGATTATATAAGAGGTAATTGTTGAATGAAATTTCAGCAGAAGACATTGGACTGGAGAGAAATAGCAATCAGAATATGAAAAAAATCATAATAGCATGATAATGAAGGCCAATCAGCCCCTTGTCACTGGTATTTTAGTATCTCTAACATCATAATATTCCCCACTTTGCCTCCAACAGCCATTCTACTACATATTACTATGCCCTCATTCACAATGTTGCAGCACCAATTCCACTGGCTATGCCCCTCTATACATTGATTTGAGTGAGTACTAAAGAATCAAGGCAGAAGAGATGGGATTGGACACCACCAAGCCAAAGTTTCAGTGTGTGGCTGAGTACCTGAAATTGTCCAATTTGGCACCCCCTGCAGAAAAATATTCATATTTCTTCAACAACACCACAAAGAAAATCTGGAAAGCATCCTAAATACAGGGCAACTTAGTTGTCTTGCCACCTAAAGTCAAAGTTTTCCACCAGTCTATATTCAATCTATATGACATCATTTTGGCTAGCCTGGCTGACTACTAGGCCAGGCACAGTAGATACTTTATAATATGGACCAAAGATACTACTGCGGATGCCCTCTACTTTGCCCTCATAAAATCGGACCCTCTCGAGGGTCCTTATCCGAGTCAGTGATCAGTGATAAAAAAACTCCGCCTGAGACGCTGAAACTTGCGCCAAGATTCTTATCTCGTTCAGATCTTTACCCCCCCAACCTCAGACTACTTTGTACGAGGCGGTGTTGAATCCGCCGATGATAGCTATCTCGAAATGTTCTACACCTCGAGTATGACTTACTACACACTGGAACTTAGAATTCAAGACTGGCAGTAGCGCGAATCAGGGCCTCGGCTTGCTTAGATCTGGGCTTGATGGAACACTTGAATGGCACCGGCAACCTGCGAATCATTCGTGAGACCAGATCAAAGAGAATAGACCCATGGCTTACACCACCAACGAAGATAAATACTCCTGGGAGGGCTCAATAGTTTCTCCATTCTCATCCACTGCCTTCTTGATGTCAAATGCTGCAATGAGCAAAGCAACGGCAATCCAAGCAGTTGCGAACGCCATATAGCGTCCAGGGCATATACTAGAGCGTAAGTCTCAGTATGCATTCAAATCCACAACAGGGATGCACCCACCGTCGTCCAAAACCGAAGACAGCATGGTCTGGGTCTCTCACGGCTGGGTTTAGCTGGCCATCTTTCATGAACCTTTCAGGCTTGAACTCGAATGGATCGGGGTAGACCGTTTTATCATGAAGCATGGCCCTGGTTGCTAAAAGGTCATTGAATACCAATATTCTGTGTGGTGATAACGAACCATGCATTGGGGATCACGATACTTCCAGCTGGTAGCCTATAGCCTTTATACACATCGTCTACTGTAAGAAGATGAGGAACAGCTGAATCAACTCATTAGTACAATTTGATGACTTTTGAAGAACATGATAAACTCACCGATGGGCACAATATCCCTCCACCTCATTGTCTCCTTCACGATCGCGGTGATGAATGGGAGAGAATCGAAGTCGTCAAAATCAGGAAGGTGATTCAACCCGACAACAGCATCAATTTCTGCTTGTGCTTTCTCCAATACATCCGGACGGAGGATCAGCCCGAGAACACACGATGCAACAGCCGATATCGTCTACGCATAATATTAGAGTCATTCACTCTTCAAAACATGAAATGTGTACCGTGTCAGAGCCGGCTGGAAGGAGGTCCCAAATAAGATCCACGTGTTAAAATTGACGGTTATGAGAGGTGAGGAAACGCGTACCTGTGTATAAAGCCCCAGCAACATTCTTGATGACTTCTTCCTGATATGCGATGCTGTGATTCTCGTCCATTGTCGCCAAGCTATTTGATAAGAATGAGGGCGTGGTATCACCACGTTCCTGCCAGATAAAGTTGTGACGACGGACATAAATATCGGAGTACTCCAGTACTTACTATGTTCTCCTTTCCCACCTTATAGGGGTTCTCGACCATCGCCATTGCCAATTTCCGCCACTCCTTAGCCTTTCGCTTGAACCCCGCAAACGGCATCCAGTCTGGCACGTATTTGAGCCAAGGGAATGTGTCCACTAAAAATGTGCCGGGAATGGCTGCTATAAAAAGTGGCTGGATAGCGTTCTCTGCTGTAGCAATGTATGGGTCATTTTTTGGCAGAACATCTATACCATAAGTAACAGAAATGATCGCTTCGCCAGCCATTCTACAACCAAGCAATGAGTAAGCACCCTGATTTCACCCAATTAACTGATCGGATGCGCACCGCCGAAGATTACCAAAAAAGTTATCTGGTTCTTCGAGCATACCACGGAGCAAGTGATGCGCAGCCTTCAATTCAAGAGGCCTGTAGCGCAAGGCAGCAGCTGGATGAAATGTTTGATGCATTACCCTACGATGGTTGCGCCTAGTAGCAGTGAGCAATATTGGTTAAATATGGTGTGAGCCTCACCTACCAATGGTCACCTACACTACCAATTGTAAACACCCAGCATTACATGACGTTATAACGTACCATATGGCATAAATCCGAAATGGAAGCTCCAGCCCATCAACTCGTTGATCATTGGCATCCTGGCTCTACGGGAATATCGGCGAAACGGCAACGACTCGGAAGGACAGATCTACCTATCCGAGTATATCGTAGACCTTTTCTCAAGAAGCTCTGTTGTTGCTTCAGCACTGTCCAAGACGATCAGTGATGTTCCTGCCATGCTCAGATGAATGATATCGGAGTCTATACTGCACTGTAAGTGTGATTGATTCACTGAAACTGTAGGAAATATGCAGTACCAAATTCTTCGCACCACTTATGATAAGTAATCCATTCGAAGCCATTTGGCATGTCGAGCAGGTTGCCGATCAAGGGGAGTTTCTTCGGACCTGGTGGGAGCGGCAAGCTGTCGAGAGATCTATTGCGACGACGTTTGAAAAAGGTATACAGTGCGAGAGTGAAGAAAGCTCCACTGGCCAGAAGGTCATATTGAACCATCTGAATAGGACCGTGGTAGTTCAGATTGGAGTGGAGACGGTTATAGAGAGAACATTGTTATTTTATAGGTGCAGGAATGGCTATAAAGAGGCCGTGGTGACCGTGATGAACAAGTTAGAGCCTCACACTGTCCTCCAAAATGGAGCTCTGTCTACTAAGAGAAATAAATAAGTGCCGGTGATAAGGGCATTAGACGGCATTAGATGGGAACCTCCAAACATCGTAGAGTTTTCTTTCCTGTTAGGCTCCTTCCCCCTAGGAATTCTCGGAGACGGGTGCCGTCGGCATCTATATAATATATTTGGGAGGTGGGTTGAGCGCCAGTCGGTCCCAGCACTCACCGTCTTACCTTCACCCATCTCCATCCCCCTTGTTGCCTCTATTTGCCTTCCTCCCCTCTCAATCTGAGATGGCTGACCCGTTCTTCTCCCTAGAGTGGCTAGGTGTGTTCATACACCGTGTATGGACGATCTCGCCCCTTGCTCCACTCATCGTGCTCATTATTATCTTGATCCAGATTTAACTCCAGCAACGTCAGGATCTTCATAAAGCATACGAAACCAGACCAGAGATAGGCTCTTGGACCCGGCTGCGTTGCATTCGTGGATATCCAAGTCTAACTTCGAGTTAAGTGAGTGAGCAGAGACCCTCGTACGTCGACTCCACTTTTCTCTTTGATGTCTTTCGTATCCATCACTACAGTCTTCAAACCCCCTCGTTCTTTACCTGCACAACCAACGACCACAGTGCCTGGTCCTGCCGACATTCAGGCCACCCAGTCCCCGACGTAGTCAAGGACAAGGAGCAAAATGGAACTGGACAAGGATAGCCCGACTGGTCATGTCATGTCACAGAGCGCCCAATTCGCTCCTTTCTCACACCACTGACGTCAAAACCTTCTTCAGACTCAAGGAGTGCCCCACTTGTTGCGATTATTTGGACCGGAAATGCTGAGCGCAGCCCTTCGAGGCTTGTTTCAAGCGGTGAACCAAGCATCGAAACAGCAGACAGCGGAAATGTTGCGGAGTGTAGTATATATCCCGGAAGGCTCGGTGAGAAGGGAAAACAGTGCAGGGAACGAGTTTCAGTGTACATTTAACTTCCTATTATCTGTATGAATGCACTCCAATCTTCGGAGACTGCATGCTGGGCGTCGAGCAGCCAACGATGACGCGGGTGGCTTGGGCTTCAGTTCTTGCTCAACTTCCCAAGTGGACTCAATCTCGCTAGAAAATATCTAGGAGGCGCCGCAGGGTAAAAATCTGAAACATACCTCGTCTGCTTCCTAGTGCCTACTGGGTTTCCACTCTTTGTCAAGTGGTCAAAGAACCCGACCTCCGATAGTAATTCCAATGTTTAAAGCTTCCTTCCTGGTGCTCAAAGCTTGGCATTCATAAAGGAAGAATGGAGGGTGCTTGGGTAGGATTCTTATATCGCTTCACTTCAAATGAAGTAACCACTCAATATTTAGTTATCTACAATAGTATTGATTTGCGAGATCAGTGAAGATCTGGAAAATTGACCTCCTTGCGTCGCTTCACACTGACAAGAAGTGGTATATCAAGAAGGACCGTCCTAACGTGACGGATCCCATCGTAAAAGCGTCGAGAATCAAACCCGCTCGCAAATGACATGTCATATGACAAAACGATGCGCGAAATCAGATGTCGCAGTTGTTGATACGCAAGTGCTTTGCCCACGCAAACGTGTACTCCTGTAAATGATGACTGAACATGTCACATTTATCATAAGCCTGGGATTACTGACCAGTGGAGAATGCAAGCAGCGTTGCTCTATCTGCCTTGGTACGAGAACCCAGACCACCAGGGATCCAGCGTTCAGGCAGGAATTCCTGAGTGAGGTGCCACTATCAACTTGGGCTTTCCTTATACAAAGTGTCAGGGCTTACCAAAGGCTCTGGGCCAAAATTCCTGGGGTCTATCTGTTGGGAGTAGGTTGAAATAGATATTATTGTCCCT
Organism: Tricholoma hemisulphureum; assembly: GCA_964034925.1. Classification (NCBI taxonomy): domain Eukaryota; kingdom Fungi; phylum Basidiomycota; class Agaricomycetes; order Agaricales; family Tricholomataceae; genus Tricholoma; species Tricholoma hemisulphureum. The sequence continues at coordinate 1,518,645 of OZ035930.1, read as the reverse complement.
CCAGGGATAAAATTCCCATCAATCACAACACCGCCAGCGGGTACAATGCGAGGGAAATAAAATCCTGTTTGTAAACGGAGAGCCTCGTCTATGATGCCTCCAAGTAGGGGTATCTTAGCTAATTTCGACTTGTCCAGACTCTGGATTGGGTCAGGAAATCCAGCGCAGAGTTCTTGATATAGCATTTCATAGTATTTTGGGTGTGCAAGCAGGTAGTAGAATACCATCGTGGCAGTTCCTGCAACACTATCCCCGCCTGGATCAAGTTGACAACATGACAAGATGGAAGAGTCAGCAGGGTCACACACCACCAAATAATGCATTTACAGCCTCTATCTCGAGATCCTCCACTGGAATAGACTTGCCGTTCTTCATGCTTTCCAACTAGCAACCAATCGAAGGGTCTTGAATAATGCAGGTGGGAGCGGAGAGCAACTTACCAAATGAGAACTCAAGTCTTTCATGCCGCCCTCATTGCTAGCCTTGATTCGATTGTGCATCATAGCCGCCGAAATTTGTGAGTATCGCACCATTGCTTCGCCATGAGGCAGGTGCCAAATAATATCCATAAGCCACGGTGTCTGTCCGATGCTGTAGATTACAATGAACAAATACTGCACCCATGACATATAGTGAGCTCCTGGACCTATCGATGACAACCATGGCCTGTTTCCCACTCTGAACAATATTCTCCAGATCTCCTCGTCTCATCAAGGCCTGAAACGTATCAGTTCCCTCGTGAATTTCGAGCAATATGAGTTCCTACATAATCGTTACATCCACCATACATTACATCGCCCTGATAGCCATTGGAATGGATATTTGACAATGGAGGAACGTCTTCGCACTTACCATCAGGTCATACGCCCAGTGAGAGAAGCACTCCGATAGACTGACAGATCCACCATTGTTCACCTGCCTTTGTTCGATGCATTCCATCAGTTCCCAAGTCCGCTTTTCAAGGAAAGTAAAGTAGTTCTCCATGCTACGCATACAATGGGATCAGAATCGTACCATTTAATCCCGGTTGAGTTCACTCACCTGGTCGGCGTGAGTGCAGCATTCCACACACGCTTTCGATCACTATGAGCCGCTTTATCCTGCTTGTAGAAAAGGCAAACGGCCGTCTTCTGTCCCGGAAGCCTGTAGGCCTCGCTCTTTTCCATGGCCTGCGCCGGCCCATAGAGTGTATTCAACGAGGAAGGGGTGTTGATGGAGAGGGTGTCGTGACCTATTTCGACCAGGGTCGATGGTATACTTCATACACCAATGCGATTACGAACCTATTCTTACCACCGCCCCGTATTTTGTATGAAGGGCATGCAGCACTCGATGACGCTTGCCAGTCATGGACAATCGCACGAGGCTCAAATCACTAATCCACCATAGTTTTGGGCCGGGGTATTTCGCCAGTGGATGTAATGGTGAAAATCTTTGACCAAGAGTGACCACGAGAGAGGATAGCGCATGGACCGCGACGAAAACTGTGGTCAGGGTCCAGGACGACTCCTCGGGCACACTTTGCTTAATCCAAAAGTGAATGATCGGGAGGGAAAGAGCACATCCGTAAGCAGCGTGGTCGCCCCTGACTCTGTAGCGGTGAAAGAAACTCCATGAAAACTTCAAGTTATCAGACATCAAATGAGAAATGCATGCCAAATAATATGTTTACCAATGCAGCTACAAAAGCAGTAGCAATAATGCGATGGCGCGAGTCCATTGTGAGACGGGAGTAAGCGCCTTCCATGGTTTCACGAAGTTGGAGAAGCATGGCATGTGCATGTGCTTTCAAGTTGTCAATACTTAAGGGATGCGAAAAGTCCGAGTTTGATCCAGGCAAAGTCCAGAAAACTTGAGGCGAGATCGATATGCCTAGATGATATCTTGATTCTTGACAAATGATCATAATCAGCACCGCATGATGACCACAAGTTGCTAAGAACGGCCCACTTATAGAAATGCAAGGACTCGGAAGTTGCCGTACCTTTATTTATACGTATTTGGTACGATCCGAGTGTCACTGGGAAATGCCGATGTGCCGATTAGCACGGCTCGTTACTTAAGTACCGCATATCAACTTTATTTATCGTTTCCCGATAACCGCCCGGCTGACAGTAGATAGGCTTCTGCGTCCAATCTGTGGCCGGATTTTATTTCGGTAAGCGGAGATAGACGAGCGAGGCACGAGTGTAGTGTAGCGACGTTTTGCTAGGTAGAATTTCGGTCGCATCCACATCAGGAAAATCTAGAAAAAACTTAGTGCACTTAATGTGCTTATTTCACGATTAAGCCTGTTAAGCCGCTCAAGTTGCTTATTTTTCACTTAGAGAGTTAGTTAGTAAGGGTGAACAATAAGCTAAGCATGTCGTAAGTACACCAAGTAGTTGTAAAGCCGCAGGCAAGTAAATAAGCAGTACTAAATGCAATACACTGGAACAGTGAGAGTTGGCAGTTACGTGACCGTAGCTACCGTGATCTGTCACCTACCAGGCCACGCATAGAAGCGGGCCAAATGTGATTTTCACAACATCCAGGGTAGCTATGTACAAATGGTTTTTTGCATATAGAAGATACCATACTAGACTACCTATGGGCCATATAAACATACACTTTTAACTCATTCACCATTCTATTCAACTCAAGACTCTCAATTTACAGATTTTTCGACCTGCAATTGCTGGTAGAGGCTTATCTCATGTGTGAATGATGAGGCCCAGGCCAAAAATTCAACCATGTAAGACTTGCCTAAGATGTTCCAGTCACATATATACCACATAAAGCCCAGGGAGCAAGTCGAAGAGGAGCAATGCTTGTTGCAAATCTGCATGTCAAGTTGTTTTTGATGTGAAAACTGATCATGTTGTTCCATGTCACTCTTGATGATAGCTTGACCAGTCAAAACAGCTGATGACACATGGGCAGCATACCCATTGGACTGTTAGATCATATTTTTTTCAGAATTTTAGGACAATGTTTAAGCCTTGAAAGGGGAGCAGACTTATATGCTCGTCCTGACCACACAAAACAAGACACCAAAATATCACCAGTCATTGGCAGCTCAAAGACGATGACTGAATCGCGTTGAAGCATCCAAGGGGTCTCAATAACATGGAGACCTGGTAGCAGGAGATTTTTGAGGGGGTTGGAAGGCTGGGTGTGCTTACATGTCACCCCCATTGTCAGACATGACACCACCCCCTAAGTGTCCTACCTCTCCCCCACTATGACACCATGTGACTATCGGGAAACCAGTGCAAACTCAGCCGGTGTTATCAGTAAGTAAGATATACCATCATATACAACTTCAAAACTTATGTAGTATTAAGTTTTTGAAGAGAAAATCGAGAACTGTGAAGTACTCTAGCCACCTGAAGCAAAGCAATGGAAAAACAAACAGAAGGTTTTGTTGGGACAAAACAGACCAATCAGAAGCATCATGTGCTTTGATCAAATGCAGCGGGTCTTGTGCGGTAAAACATTGTCTTGATGGTTGACTTCTCCCACATTGTTGGTGTTTCCCCTCCCCTCCCCATCCTCTTCTCCTTACAAAGACATGCCTGAGCCAAGTGAAGGAACGATGCCCCTTCCCATTGGAGTACGTCAAGCATCCTTTGATCTTGAAATTGGACCTGATACTGGAGCCCTTTAGCAAATTCTGTAATCATCTTGATCTCACCTCCCATCACCTCCTCAAAAGTCAATCTGTCACACTCATTTGTCTCCATGAAGTTTCCCTCATTGTCATTGTCATTGCTCATTCCTGCTATGTCATCATCATCACTTTCCTCAACCCCATCGGCCCCTTCATGTAAACTTGTTTGATCATCATTTGACAACGGTTGCAACATCTTGTGTTTCCAAAATGGGGCCCTCCGCGCTCGCTTTGCCTCAAGAAAAAATCTTGGTGGGACACATTGGACATTCTGGATAAGGTGTTTGCAGATAAGAAAGCAGCTGATGACAAATGCAGGGCAGGTACAAGTCCATTTCTTGGTGTTTGGCCTGTACGCATCATTTATGGGGAGTGTGATTTGTCATTTTTCCAGCACATGCCATTCTTTCTTGAAGCCATGCCGCCATGAAGAAAGTTTGTGGTATCGGCCTGTATCCACGAGCAAGAGGTCGAGTTTTTGATAATAATGGGGTGCCAGCTTTGTGAGGATGTTGGGATAATGTATACAAGAGTATACAGGCAAGCCAAGGCAGTTAACATGCCTAGGGAATATTGCCAGAATATGCTAAGTCATATTAACACATGTTTAACAGAGGTTAACACATGCAGAGACATATAGGGGAATCCACAGTTAACACATGCTACAGGATTAATCATCCTGCAGCATGTCTATCATAGGATAGGCAAGATATAGCCATGTCTATGATAGCCTATCCAAGACAAAGCTATGGATAGAGTGTCTATGACACACCCTGCAGGAAGTCTAGGACTTACCAAGCCATGATATCATATGTCACTATTATTGACACTATTATAGGGGATATGACAAAGTTACTCCACTATTAACTGGTACAGGGGTCTATTACAGAATACCTCCTTTATATATTAAAGGAGTGCATTACACTATACCTCCTAACTGTGTAGTATAAATATTGCACATCTTGTAGGAGATGATAATAACATTCCTCCCTGTGGCAGACTCCCTCATGCACTTACCTTTGACTTAAACTCAATACCTCAAAAACCTTGTCCTCATCTTGTGCTCAGCTTCCTGATCCCAATAGAGGATGATCCAGACGAGAAGGTCGCAGTGTGGCAGGTGGAAGTGGTGGAGAAAGTCATGCTTGATTTGTTGCCAGCTAGTTGGTATGCATTCAGTTTATCCTCATCTGCTTGGAATAGTAACTTACTGGCTCTCGAGTATCATTGTTGTCTTCAATACAGGGATAAGGTCATGCGCAGAGCATGCCCACAGGTCCCAACGGCCTTTCCAATATCAGTTCTCCCACAGGTAAGCCCACACCTCAGGCAATTTATTCTTCACACAGAAGTCATATGTCTGTTGAACAGCCCATTGCTGAATGGCTTCTCGATCAGGTGCTGCATATCCAGGGATGCTTGGGTGGGCACAGTAGTGCTTCTCCATCATGGTGATAATTGTTTTGCCGTATTCAACAGGGCAGAAGGTACGTCAGCCAATGGCATCATCCTCTTCACTTATCGGTGTTTCCTTTTCAATAGTGTTTTCTCCCAAATCTGCCTTTGTTGTTATTTGTTGAATTTGAGAAAGTTGCAGCTTGAAACTAGCGCCTTGAATAACTTTATTTTTGGTTATCACTTTTTTTTTTATGCTAGCATTTTCTTTTTTGGCTGATTTGTTGTTGCTATATGTTTGCAGCAGTTGTGTAGCTGGTACTTTGATTATAAGGTAGTTTATGGTGTCCTTTAGGGGAGTTGCTGGCTGTGGTTTGTTGATAATATTTGTTTATGGCTGTATAGTTGGTACCTTGACTATAAGGCTATTGGTGGTGTCCTTTGATGGCATTGGAGGTGCTGGCTGTGGCTCAATGACAACATCTGTCAGTAACCCTCCTTCGTAATCATCAAGGTCCACCTTGGTTCCAAGTGGGAAAAAAATTGAGAATGAAATTGAACTCTTTGCATGCTTGTTTGATGTTATATGGGGTTGTCACCAACTTTCCTTTGGCCAGTTGTGTTCGTACAGCCCTCCACAAATGCCACCAGCAAAGACTAATTTTTGCTTCCCAGACTTCTTTTAAACATCTGATCTCACCCATGTCCTTGTGTTACAATTCCGTCACATATGCTATATTTACTTTCTCACATGCGCTCACTTGACAGCTGGCGCATCTTTACTTATTAAACTGACTCATTATTGACTCATTAAAAGACCTGAGTAGATAGCTACTATTCTTAACAGCCAATCGTTATATAGACCAGAGTAGCCAATAGTCTATATAAGCTGTAGTAGATAGTCGGTCAAGGCCCCAGCTTGACCTAAAGATATAAACTCTTTAAACTGCTCACAGAGAACTCGACCTGAAGAAGTACCTCAGAGTCTAAAGACAAACTCGACACAAGGAAGCACCTTGTTGTCTCGAACTTGCTGAGTAGTTAAGAGACAATCTTAACAAAAGGTCAAGCTGATCGAACCCGCCGACTTGTCACAAGTCTAGGCGTACCCAACAGACACTGTGGCGCCCAAGCTCATGCACGCGCTCAAGAACAGACACTTCGCAGACAGACCACCCCGAACAGCAGTCCCCACTGCCACCTCTGAATTCTTCCGTTTAGACGGACGACGAATCAGGTACAGCAACAGCCTAAGAAGTTGGTACTTCGCAGATACCACAGGCTCGACAGAATACGTACCCAACCACTACTTTACCGAAGGTAGACCCGAAGACAGCAGACCGCCACAAAGACTTAGAAGAGAAGCATCCTCTTCTATTACAGACAAACGAACAGGGTATTCGCAAACCCTCGAAGAATCTGAACCCGAACCCGAAGACTCACTCGACCCCACTTACTTCGAAATGGCACAGAATAGAGATGCCCAAGTAAAGATCCGAGTCCCCTCCGACTTCTCTGGAGAAAGAGAAAAGACGACAAAGTTCTTACAAGAGGTAGAACTTTACATCCGGGTGAACCCGAACACCTACGACACCGATGAAAAGAAGATCGCATTCGCCCTCTCATTTATGATAGGAGGGGCGGCTGCAGGATGGAAAGAGGCCAAGATCAGAGAGTCTCTAGCCAACAACAACTTTGGCGGCTGGCAAGCGTTCAAGACAGCCGTCTCCGCCGCCTTTTCCCCTGTAGATGACGCAGGAACCGCACGCACCGAACTAAAGAATTTAGTTCAGACAGGAGATGTTCAAGATTACATCTCCGACTTCAGAATCCTTGCCGCGCGCACAGGAATCGTCGAAAACGTCGCCCTCATCGAATACTTCATGGACGGGCTGAAACCGAAACTACTCGAGAAAGTATTTCTCAAAGAAACGATGCCTACCACCATTGACGGATGGTACGAAGCCGCTGCCAAGTACGAAGGACAGTGGAAACGAGCACAGGCAATCACGGGAAAAGCTAGAGGAAGCAAAGCGCCCTCTAAGGCTTACACTCCCTCCGCCGCCCCCGATGTCGATCCAAACACCATGGAGATCGACAAGATGACACAACAAGATCGCGCTGAACATATGCGCAAAGGCATGTGCTTTGTCTGCCACCAGACAGGACATCGCGCCGCCGATCACAAAGACAAGAAAACGGGAAAGTTCCTACCTGGACCCGCCAGAAGATTTATCGCTAGGAAACCAAGCGGTAAAGAAGCCTACGGAAAGATACGAGCCCTCCTAGGCGAACTCGACGAAGAACAAAAAGAAGAAACCCTCAACCTCATGGAAGAGTCGGGTTTTTAAGAAAGCGGACTGCCCCGACGTCAGGACCCGCTGAAATTACGGTCTCATCTGTACTTATAGCTAACATGGAGAAACAATCTATGAGATTACCAATGCAGCTATTCGTTGAGAACGAAATCGTCGAAACGGACGCCCTCCTCGATTCAGGAGCAGGAGGGATGTTTATGGATAAAGGTTTTGCGAAAATGTACAACTTCCCGCTCACTCCCCTCCAGAAGCCGATCAGAGCTAGGAACGTTGATGGCACCCAAAACAAGCTAGGCACCATCAATCATTCCACCACAGCTTTGGTAGACATCGGAGGAAAACAATCAAAAATACGGTTCATGGTCACGGGATTAGGAAAAGAATCGATCATCCTAGGACTCCCCTGGCTCCAAAAGGAGAACCCGTTGATTAACTGGGAAATCGGAACACTGCAATACCGAAAAGACAGATCATTGGAAGCCGCCCGACGGGCAGTAGCCAAAACCAGGCAGCTCATGAAGGGAACCCCTTTTGAGCAGAAACACACCACGGAACACGCCCCAATCGCTAGATTGGAAGAAACCCCGATCCGAGCCAAGACATCGATCTCTCAGCAGTTAGCTCATGACGAGCAGAAAGATCAAAAGAAGGACAAGGCAAACGTACCATCAGAATACCGGGAATTTAACAGAGTCTTCGAGAAGACAGCCTCTGAGAGATTCCCCGAACCAAAACAATGGGACCACGCCATAGATCTAAAAGAGGACTTCATACCGAAAGACTGTAAAGTCTATCCTCTCACCCCGGTCGAACAACAGAAAATGGACGAATTCCTCGAGGAAAACTTGGCAAAAGGATACATACGACCGTCGAAGTCACCTATGGCTTTGCCGTTCTTCTTCGTAGCAAAGAAGGACGCAGAAGCACTTCGACCCTGCCAAGACTACCGGTACCTCAACAACGGAACGATCAAAAACACCTACCCCTTGCCCCTGATCGGAGATCTCCTTGACAAATTAAAAGGAGCACAGATCTTCACCAAACTTGACATCAGATGGGGATATCACAACATCAGGATAAAGGACAGAGATCAATGGAAAGCGGCCTTCAAAACGAACAAAGGACTGTTTGAACCAACAGTTATGTTCTTTGGCCTATGCAATTCTCCGGCCACATTCCAAGCAATGATGAACGAGATATTCAAGGATCTGATCGACGAAGGATGGGTAGTAATCTATATGGACGACATCTTGATCTTTTCTCGAGATCCCAGGAAACACGCCGACCGAACGAAAAAGATCCTCCAACGGCTTAGAGACCATGACCTCTATCTTAAACCCGAGAAGTGCAAATTCGACGTCAAAGAAGTCGAATTCCTCGGTTTGATAGTAAAACCGGATCAGATCCTGATGGACCCGACCAAGCTTTCCGGCATCCGAGATTGGCCCGAACCAACCAACGTCAAAGGAGTACGATCTTTCCTCGGATTTGGAAACTTCTACCGCAGATTTATCAGACGCTTCGCTGAGTTAGCACGACCACTCAACGATCTTACGAGAAAAGACATCAAATTCGAATGGACACCGGAATGTCAAGAATCCTTCGACAGATTAAAAGCTAAGTTTAGCGAGGCACCAACTCTATTGATGCCAGACTCCACTAAACCGTTTATGATCGAATCCGATGCGTCTAAATTCGCAACTGGTGCGGTACTCAGGCAACAAGGACCAGATGGAGATTGGCACCCATGCGGGTACATTTCCCACTCTTTGACACCGACGGAACGGAACTATGAGATATACGACAGAGAACTGCTTGGAATTATCCGAGCACTAGAAACGTGGAGGCACTACCTGCAAGGAGCGCCACACCCGGTCACAATCCTGTCCGACCACAAGAACCTGACTTACTTCAGGGTTGCGCAAAAGCTAAATAGAAGACAGGCACGATGGAGCCTATTCTTGTCGGAA